>CM029928.1:14355053-15555053 GCA_017639245.1 Myiopsitta monachus
GTCTACTTCCTGCCTGCGCTGTCACTCCCAAATTAATAAGCACCTAGGCAGGCACCATGATCCTGCCTTAGCTGCCATATGAAGGTCACCTGCAAGGAAGCTCTGGTGAGCCCTGTACAATAGTATTAGATAATATAGATAAAACAATAATATTAGAAATGCAACTACTTCATGATTACTCAGACAACCCAAACAGATGCAGCTTGAATCTTAACTCCCAGCACCTGTCCACATTATTTCAAGCCAACTTTACATCCTGGACAAATCTACTCTTCCTTGACATCTGCTTGCTTGCAAGGCCTTTAGTAAAAGGCGGACAGCTGCTGGGATACAGAGCTGCACTGAAGTGACTGATGATACACTGAAGCTTACTTTGGCTTTGTGCAGCAAAAAAAAGGGGGTGTACGGGCTCAGCAGGAAGCAGTAACAAGGCAGCAATACTAAGCGGGTTGTTCAGGATGAGATGGAAGCGAGGGATGGGATGAACACTTCTCGTGTGTCAGAAAGGATCTCCCTGGCTCGGGACGTTCTGAATCAGTTTCACAGTGCCTGTATCTTCCTTCAGTCAATACAGAGAAAACCAAACCCAGTAGTTTAGCGAAATACAGCTGGATTGGTTTTCTTTAATGGCTGAAATGTGGGATATAAGTCCCAGTGAACTAACAAGTAAATCTGGGGAATATCAGTGCTGCTACTTGGGGGAAGTCCGTCTATTTTGTGATTTGTTAGAGCAGATTTCTCACACACTGACGGTTTAGGGGCATAATGAAAGCTGACATGTGGTATGACAGTTGGCTTGCACTTGATTCCAAAATGCTATCAGATATAACCTTATTCCAACTTAATTATTCAACCCACATTATTAGCAGAGTCTGAACTGCGGATTATTAACAATAATGCAACCATAATGCATTTTAAGAACAAAAAATTATAAGAAAAATATCAATATGGTTATTGCTAAAAACCACATCCAATTCATTTCAGGTGGTACCACAGGTCACTGTTATCAGCGCTGGTCCAAGCCTTTGCCAGCTTCAATAGTCTCCTCCCCAGCAGTTCTACAACCTCCATACTGTGCCTACCTGAAAAAGAAACCATGTATGTGTGTTTAGGTATAAATGCCCATACACACACATGTATTACACGGTTTTATATGTATGTTTTAAATGAGTCACAGTTCGGTTCCTACTTTGATAGGAATCCATGATGCTATTCAAGTTTCATGCACAAGCAAAGTGTCTTTTCAGAGAAAGCACAGGATATTTGGTCATTGCTTTGGTTCACTATTTGTACTGAAGGAATGTTGGAAAAACCACCACAGCCACCCCAAGGACTTCTTGTGCCAATACCTGATGCTCCTTCATTTACTGTTATGTGCTGCAGAGGTAAACGGCGGAATTTCCTCTCACCTCCTCTGAAATCTATCCTCTCCCTCTAGAAAAATCTACCACCACAGCCCTGACCAAGAAACTCTCCGGCCAGTATTAGTCAGCATTAATGATGCACAACGAGGTAGCTTGTCAGGAGCACAGTGTGACTCAGCCTGGCTTCCCCAAGTCCTTCTGCACCATCACACTTCAGTAATTGTCCCAGCACATTTTGAGTAACAGATGATTAAACACAATCTCATTTCAGGAATCAAGTTAATGAAGCAAGCACCGTGCAATGTAAAGGCTTGTTCTGTAAAGGTTTCTGGAGTCACGGTGACATTCTTCCCACTATCCTGAATTAGCAGATGTATTTATTACCTGGCAGCTGTGGGTGGGGAGAAAACCCCCACACTGAAGTCAGCTTCCTTACAGAGGTGGATTAACATAAAACATGAAAAATAATTATTACAAGCTCAGTGCAGGCAACTAGCTGTAAAGTCTGTAGAAACATATGCAATTTCTGTACCTGGTCACTAATCACAGAATAGTTAGGGTTGGAAAGGACCTTAAGATCATCTAGTTCCAACCCCCCTGCCACGGGCAGGGACCCCTCACACTAAACCCAAAAGCTCTGTCCAACCCGGCCTTGAACACCTCCAGGGGTGGAGCATTCACATCTTCCCTGGGCAACCCATTCCAGTGCCTCACCACCCTTACAGGAAAGAACTTCCTCATATCCAATCTAAACTTCCCCTGTTTAAGTTCGAACCCATTACCCCTTGGTCCTATCACCACAGTCCCTAATGAAGAGTCCCTCCCCAGCATCCCTATAGGCCCCCTTCAGACACTGGAAAGCTGCTATGAGGTCTCCACGCAGCATTCTCTTCTCCAGGCTGAACAGCCCCAGCTTTCTCATCCTGTCTTCATACGGGAGGTGCTCCAGTCCAATAGCTCCCAGATCACCAGCAGGTCACATTAGCACAGTGAAGACTGCTGGATGGAAGATCTAATAAGAGACACACTGCAGATTTTAACTGTCTATCAAACCACTATTAAGTAAATATACAGTCTTCTAATATACAAAATTATTCTAACATACATTGATATACATATTAAAATAATATACATATTAGAATAATGTGTATATCTTGGAATAATGTTATATATAATTAATATATATCAAGACCACCAAAACTTCCAAGTTGCCCAAGCAGTGCTATATTGCTGACAGGACGGTCATCTACTCCTGCCATCAACCACTTTAAAATTCACCTACTTGAACCCACCTTTCACGCGTCAGCCAGTGTTTCTCAGCAAGGTGGCTTACCTGACAAGGCTCTATAAAATGGGTATTCAGCATATTTTAAGTAATGTGGTCTGTGACTTCTGGATGAGTATAATGAAAACAGAACAAATAAATACATCGCTGCCTATTGTGTATTTCACCAACAAAGCCTGTGAAGAGGTGGCAATATTTTCTGCTGAACAAAGTATCTACGCAGGCATACAACTGCAAAAAAATGTATTTTATTGCCCACATTATTAAACACTAAATAAGACAACCTTGCAGTTTATCCATTAGGAATGTAAGGTTTTGGGTACAATGAAGAGAAACACTTCACTGTAAAAAGGTGAAATACTGCATTAGGAAAATACAGAACAGTGTCACACATAAAAGGAAGAATTTGAAAGAGTGTGTTACACTAAACTCAGGCTCTCAGGTGAAGACAGACACCTATAGACCGATGCAGCTATTCCACAGACTTTGGTGAATATTAGAAATGTACACATCTAGTCTTAGAATTGTACAAATACAAAAGGCAATATATTACACACCTATATACAGCACTGTAACCCTCAAACACTGACAGAAGATATCAGACAATAATTAAGTTAGAAATTTCTAGAATCCTCACAGAAATCAGGAGAGACCTCCTTAGAGAGAAGTGTAGCTAAAACAGTGCTGTATTTCTGTACCTGTCAAACCCGTCAGGTATTCAAGACAACTGAAGGACATTTCACTCCCTTTGGAAAAGCCAATGAAGCTCTACAGCAAGCGGTCAGAGGCCATACGCTTTTTGCACAAATGGTACAGATTCTCACAACAGAAATAATTATTCTCAGCTTCAACAGTTTTGAAAGCTCGAAGCCATAAATGGAAACAGTGCTCTTTGATTTAAAACAGCAAGGTCAGTTATAAGTGTCAGCATTAAAACAACTTCTCTCATTATAATTTGGGATGATTCAATCCTGCGTACGCATTCTTCAGGAAAAACGTTACGACTGGAGTGTTCTCCACTGCCAGCTGGACAGATCACAATACGGGATGTCTTTATAGGTCTTCCTTACACTCTTAGAAGACCTCTACTACCTTAACACACATTTTTCATTCGTCAGTCTGAAGTGATCCAATGATGCTCAAAACCAAGAGCCTGACACTTTTAAAAATATCACGACAGAATTAATATATCTGGCTCCTGCCGTGCTTCCCCCCTACCTCCAATCCATGGATACTTCGAAAACAAATAATCCTGCCCTCCCTCTTCCCCATCCCGCTTTCCTGCCTTTTTTTTGTGTCTGTTTTTAAGGAAAGAAAGAAACACAACTGAAAGTTTTACTGCTCACACCAGGAAAGAAATTATTCAGACTTGATGGGTATCAAACGTGCAATGTCAGTTCACAAAAACATGCTCATTGCATAAGTTGCTCCAAAGACCAAGACGTACATATTTATATGAAGTCACATATGTACAGAAACAGCAGCCTTTAGTACCAAGAGCCTTTCATCATTTTCTCAAAAAAAGTGTGAAGCTTTATGCAATTTGAGTTGTACCAATATGAGCTATTGGCCCTTGGGTTCAAGCCAGACCAGTTAGAATAATTAGCTGGAGAAAATAAAAGGATAAACTAACTTTAACACTGTTTGACTGGTAGACAATGGCATTGTAAACATTATGGCATTTTAGATCCTTCAAAATTCTATTTATAGCTAACGTGACTAAATCTTCCCAGTATAATAAAGATCTTTTAAACCAACACTCAGCTTGAAAAGAGTGCCTACTGTGGAGATACCAACCAACCACGAGCTAAATGAAACAAAAGAAAACCAGCAGAATTACTTAAAAATTCTAGTCCCTTGACACTAATTCAGAACAAATACCACGACAGCAAACACCTATCAACTGCAATTTTGTGTATCTATTCTAGTTTATGTTTCAATTTAAATCACAGCAAAGTATTTCCTAAGTATTCTCCAATGCTACACTGCAAGAGCAGATCAGGAGGCAGCTGTAAGTTCTGCAGGTTATTTCCTCATACCATCTAGAGCAATTCCAAGGAAAGGAAGAGCTCTACATTCAGTATGCGTAGCGCTAGCCAGTGTTTGCTATCAGCTGCCTAAACCCTCCTACTGCTTGTGGTTACGCATGCTCCAAGCGGCCACAGGCATTAGTCAATCTGAAACAAATGGCCTGTTGCAAAAAACCTGTTAAAAAGGTGAAATTTTCTGCCGTACAAAGTATTTACAAAAACATACAACTTCAAGCAACCAGTTTATTTCCCTGGCCAAAGTATTAAACACTAAACAGGACAAACTTGCAGTTTATACATTAGGAATGTAAGCTTTCATGTACAACTAAGAAAACACTTCTGCAAAAAGGTGAACTGCATTACTAGAATAGAAGAGTCACACAACAAACTGAAGAATGAGAAAATGTGGCACATTCATTTAAAGTCAGGCTCTCAGGTGAAGACAAACACCTACAGACTGCTCCAGCTACTCCATAGGCTGCCGTGAACATTAAGAAAGGTACACACCTATTCTGCAGTCTTAGAAGTAGAATTACACAACTTACTTGTCCCTATCAACTATGTCTCCTCATCTCTTTTCATTAACCAACCAGCTTATTAATTGCTATAAACCTGAACAACATTAGCTGCTTAAAAGTTTCTTGTGCTTCAGTTTAAGCCAAAAAAGGGATATCTAAACCTATTTTCAGGCAAATTCTACCAGAATTTTAGTTTGCTTTGTTACAAGGTTCCAGACCATAAGGGATTACTAGCTGCAGAAATCTGGATGGTTGGCAATGACTGTGCCTTAGATCTTCCTACTTCACTCATAATAAATTGTCTGTCAGCTAATCACTGCTATTGGAGTGTTTTTGTCAGCTACTGCTTCTCCAAATTTCTGCATAGGAAGTTTTAATACCCACTTCTAATTAAAACCGTAACATTATAAAAGTTGGTATCAAACGATGTCATCAAACTAGCTGAAGGTTAAAGGGTTTGGTAGCCTAGAACAGGCTGCTGTTTTAGAATTTCGAACTAGAAAAATAATAGCTATAAAAGGCTAGGAATTACAGTGCCAGTTATATTTACATATAATTTCCCTTTGTGCTTGCAAGTTACTGAAAGTACGCATCCTTTGGTAGTATTCTCTTAGGCTCAGGTAGGAAGTCCATGTTAAACACATTCACATTCCTGATTTGCTTGAGTCAGTGCAAAGGGCTCACACCTTATTTGCTGCATAACATTGTTACATAAGCACATCTCTTCCCCATAAATAATAAGAATACTGATGACGGTGACTTCTCAGTGAGTAGCTTTGTGCCTGATATTTAAGAATTTGAAACAAAAACAGTCTGTCACATGATTCCTAAGTCTAAAGAGTGACCACTATAGCAACTGGTAAGAACTCCCATCCACAAGTATTGCTGCTGTATGACTTTTGGCCCAGTTTCGAACACACACAGACAAACCAAAATGCTTTCATAATTCAGACTTCTACAGGCGTAAATAAGTATGAACACTGCAACGTGTACTAACTACCATTACAAAAACCACCAGAACATCAAACACTGAACTGATGCTTCTAGTTTTACATGTAAGCAGAGCTTTTTCATGGCTAACACACAAAAATGTTTGCATTTGTTCCAAAATGTCATGCCCATACTGCAAGACTCAGCTTAAATAAAACAAGTACTTGCAATTTTTCCTATGCCAAGTGGTATTGAAAAAGCAGAATCTGGGAAAGAGGATTTATTTGTTCCCATATTGTGCATTTGTAAAAAGCCAAACATCTTGGTCAGTGGCTAAACAACCAATTAATGCTTCTTAGACTGATGAAGATGTAACTTCACATGAAGCCATAAACAACCAGGTATATAAACACAGTAAGTCAAAGAGGAACTTTGCAAGCTATTAGAATTTGATGCAAAATAATTACAACTGTTGTCTATTCACTGTTACTGTCAAATATGAGCCAAGTAAGAATTTATGGGCTTGTGGTTTAAGAAAGTAATGTGTAACATATTAAGGAGCTTAATGTACCAATGCACCAATACCAGCATAAACCCTCAATATTTTACTTTTTATACTTGCCAACTGAATATCAATCTGTTGACAAAGTTATGCTAATACTAGGAGGTCGCTGCTGGTTAGGTTGTTTGCTTAAGACTGGAAAATCTGATCTTTCTGTTCCATATATCAGTTTTTCCTCCTGAAGACTGCAAGCTGAAAACCTGTTTGCCTCTGTACCAGATACACCACCACGATTATTTGGAACTGTGACACCACTGACCTGTTCAAAGGATTTACTAAACACTGTAGTGGTTGTTCTGGCCAGACTGTGGCTGCCAGGCTTAGGCAGGGACTGGCTAGTTGTCAGTGTCAGTCTCTTCAGAGAGACAAGCTCTAGATTCTCACTCATGGCTCTCTGAGTTTGTTTTCGTGACAAGTGTTCTCTGCAGGTTTCTCCTTCTTTTTCTTTTCCTCCAGCTTTGCTTCCTCCAGACCTTCGCTGGCTCTTCCCTAATAGGTTCTTACTGCTCGTGTTGCTGCTGTTAGATAGGGCAGACTGACTTGCGCTAGAAGTAGCCCTAGAGTAAAACCCTTCATCAGTTTCAGATACTTCGATTAGTTCTTCTTGTATCTCTAAATCAGTATTACCTGTATGGCAGAAAACAAAATAAAAGAATTAGCATTTGACTTTCTCACATTTACTGATTTTATGTATTGCTATTTACATTATTATATTGAAATCTACAAGCATGAAGCCATACAGCAACAGAGGAGAAGACAAACCACTTACCTATTCCATTTTATTTTGGAATTAAGGTTCATTAGGATAGAAAGTTGCAGCAAATAATGTTGCATTAACTAGATCAAAAGCATGCCCAAAATCTCATTTTGTAGTGATTTGGAAAAGAAAACAAACAAGCAGTCTTGTTAATTCATGCAGGTTAGAAACTTAAGAAATTTACAGATTAGAAGATACCACACAACAAAAAGTGTAAATCTTATTCTGAGCAAGTGCTTCCATACATGATTTTGCAAAGCTCATTAATTATAAAGGTATGTGATCAATGCCCCAGGGCACCGAGTATGGCACTGGCATCTTTAGCAACCTAAGAATGCTTTAGGACTGAAAGGTCACCTTCTGCATCACAGGTCTAGTGGTATGAGTTGGAAACTCAAGCACAACATGAGATCTCCACTATACCATAAAAGGTGAATTTGGCAAATCTGAGGTACACAGCAAAAGACTTTTCACATCCATTTTGATGGATTCTTCAAACCATTGATCACTGGATTTTGTAAACCCAATAAATAGAGCTTAGTGAACTCAAAGGTATATTGAGTCTCAAAGTGTATTTTCTTGAGATTAAATAAATCTACTTGTAAGTATGTTGCCACAGACTGTGGCACAGACGAAGCTGTATGCAATACATGCATTTGTGTTATTACACATGCAAATATATTAACTGCATACTTTAAATCTCCAAACATGCAGCAGTGACCCTTTCAATCAACAGTGGTACCTTAGAGTGCAGCTACAAGTGCTCTGCTAAAACTGCACTCTGCCAGATGAGTTTATTCCATCCTCCATCATTTTTCTTACAGATTTCTGTCTCCTGATTTCTGGCATGCCTTTGCTGTCAGTTCTAGGATCTGTAGCTGTTTCCTGTACTCCCTGTAAATGCTGAACATCATTCTCTGCTAGTGCTCTGCTCTTTTCCCCATTCCCGGTCCTCTCTCCAGCCACACTTGTGACACTAATCTCAGGTATGATAAAGTTGCCCAATTCAGTAGCATCATTACCATTCTCTGGTTGTTCTAGAATTAAAGATGGATAAGAAAAAAAACAACAAACAAAAGATGGCTGAAACAAAACACGAAACAAAAGCCAATAGATACAAGATGACTAAAGCATTATGAATTAAAGCAGGTGTTCATATATTAACCTCTTGTTAATTAGCAGTATTAGCATGTATGGAATTTTGCTTTATTTCTAAATTGCAGCCTTGATTCTTCCAATTATCGGCCTGCACCCCCATACTGGAAAGCCCCATGCTTGATCTTTCAAAACTGAAATTTCGAAGGGTCATCAAAATAAACATTTATCAGATTATCAGAAATCAAAGAAATCACCATAATACACTTCTATAACTACATTCTCTGTATCACCATGCTAAAGTGAAACTTATTTTGACAATGAAATGGCATATCAGCTTCACATGTTACCATGCAAGACTAGAAATTCTACACATACAATGTCATGACGTTGCACAGTGGGCGGCCTGAAAACTGAGAGTGAAACAACTAGGCCAACCCAAGCACATTGACTTCCATTTTCTTTCATCAGATCGAAAAACTATTTTGAACCTGGAAGACTTACAAGTAGAAAAATTCTCCAGTTACTAAAATCAACCTGTTCAGATAAAACCTAAGCAGTTTTACTGCAATTTTTGCCACCCACTAACTACATAAATGTTGATCTCCTCAAACTTTTTAAGCGTTTTATATGAGCTTACAACTAAATCAGTTTGCAATAAACTTATTTGTCACACAAGTCAGCTACTAAGTACAGTTGAAAAAACAGGGATTAAGCTGAAGGCAGGGGAAGCACCACAACTTTCTGCTGCACTGGGGGGGAAGGGGAGAAGGGGAAATTAAAGTGAATACCACTGCAGCTCATTTCTAAGATTACTTCTTTTCATCTGGGTAAGACATCAGTAGCACATATACAAGTGCTCAACCTGACCAAAAAATTATTTCAAGACAGTCAAAGATTCCTGCAGACAGCCAAAAATCCTCATGCAAAAACCAAACAACTCCACTGCTACTTAAAGTCTGAGAATGATGGTTGTGTGTCAGCACAAGAGATTCAATAATGATATTTAGTAATAAGAATGCAGTAGTTCCTACAGGGTCTTGGTAAAACAAGTCCCAGCTCAGAAGATGCCTGTCTCTGCTACATGAAGACAGGTTTCAGCTGAATGAACTCGCAAAAGGAAAAAAGGGAAAATAAAAATGGGAGTTGAAACTTTATGGAAATTCCAAGTATATGCAAATAAAAAGTTACAATCCTAGCAACCTGCCAGCTCCCCAGTGTTTGAAGTAGTCTCAGTATCTGAAGGTCTTTCTAAACGTATTCAGAATTGCTTTATCAGTAACTAGCTCTATAAACAGAAAACTGCATTTAGATGACCTGAAGAAGAAGAAAAAAAAGAGAAGCTATCAGTTACAGATAGTCAGGGCACATCCTCCATGAAGATGTATACCACAGAAATACAAATGAGCAAGAACTACACTATTGCTACATATTCATATACTCTATATATATACACTTATGCAAGCAATATGGCCACAAACTTGACAAGACTAAAAATGCACCGAAAGCACAGCTCAGAAAAAAGCTCAGCTGACTCCCTGTGTTTTATTCATAACAAAGCTCTTTCAGACTGGAGGATTCAGTAAGGATGATCCAGACTGTACTGCCAGTTTGCTACTCCATATGACAGA
Source organism: Myiopsitta monachus (assembly GCA_017639245.1). Classification (NCBI taxonomy): domain Eukaryota; kingdom Metazoa; phylum Chordata; class Aves; order Psittaciformes; family Psittacidae; genus Myiopsitta; species Myiopsitta monachus. The sequence goes on from CM029928.1 coordinate 14,365,226, forward strand.
AGTTGGCAGTACAGACATTTAACTGACAGCATGAAGTCCAAAATCAGGAGAATTTATGATGAGATGATTTGACACAGCAGCAGCTCTAATGTTTTTTAGCTGGAGGAGATACTCTCTTCCCCCTATGCACACGGTGAGGACACTTGCGCAGGCACAGTGTACTTTGAGGTCAAGCGGGCTGCGGCACTGGGCTTTTTAGGAGCATTTGCACTGCCTGCATTTATCAGGACCATAAATCTCAGAGCTAGAAGGTTATTCTGGCAGGGAGGGACACAACTGTCCCTTGGTGTAAGAGCTATACCTGATTTTACCTGCAAATGCTAAGCCTCAAGATTCTAACTAGTCAACAACTAATGAAAGTATGTATTTATTAAGTTGTACTATCCAAATGAAATGGCATTAATAATTGCTGCTATTAGCCACCAACTTTGTAATATTTAGTAGGAAAATCAAGTTAGACCTGTTTCTGTGTTACTCCTTCTAACAGCACTTTCTGCAAAAATCTTCTATGGTCAGTTGCAAAGGTACAACCAAGCACCATGAACTGCAATAGTAATAATAATAAATAATAACAACAATAGTGGTAATAATAATGGTAATACCACCATCATATACAGCCTTTTTTCTAAAAACATAAAAGCAGAAAGGTTAGTGAGGAGAGAAGGTCAACACTCTGACTGGCCTCATTACTCTAATTTTACTGAGGTGAGGTACCCGCACTTCTCTATGGCAATCTTCAAACTCCTTCCTGCTACCCCATCACTGCAGCTACAGGCACCTTACTCCAGCAGAACATCTTCCCAGGATCCACTGATCTTCATACACTTATGCCGATTCTGACAGAAACTTCATTTAGAGCCAGGACACCAGAGGGGGGAGAGGGCAGAACAGAGCTTATTGTCAAGTCCCTTCCCCTCCAAGAGCCGAAAAGCACTGTTTAATCATCCAGCTCCAAAGAAAGGAGACTCAGACTGCACAGCAGAAATGAAAGGAGCAGCAGAAGAATATTTTGTTACAGATTTTGTATAACAGCAATACTTCTAGTCTGGTGGTGTACATTTCCAAATGTAATACATTGCTGTGATATTAGCACTTTACCCATCATTGCTGCATTCCCACAGCTCTGTAACCATTACCACAATAAACTGTGAACCGGGGGGGTTTAGGGGGAAAATGGATGGAGGATACACCAAGCCAAAAAACTGAAGAGTTTTACTCAGTATAATTATGTCCAATCTTTGAGTTAAATGCTATTAACTACTTCTAATGAACTACCTTTCTCTGGGTTTAACATTGAACAAGAAGAGAAAATTAATGAAACAAATGGGATACCGAGTATGTTAACTACCATAGCACCTACAGTCTCATGGCAGGGATAAGACTACACAATCCATGTAGCATTCCCTCTTCATTTTGAAACTTCCAAGAACACACAGAACAAACCTTCAGCTTCGTAGTGCTTGGTTTTGAACATAATATTGCTTCAAGCTGGGCAACTCTGGGGGCATATCCTTTGAGAAAGAGATATTAAAACCCAGTGCACAAGGCAATGTAGCAAAAGAGAAAACAAAGGACACTGCTAAATAGTGTAGAGATGAAACTCAATAAATTATGTCAGTTTGAAAGTTAATATGTCTATAGCAATTGAAGGAAAATTGCATTTGGAGACACATTCTGAATGCTATGAGTAGTACAACCAACCTTGATAAAGACGTTTCATGATTACCAGCTGCTAAGAATTCATTGAAAAGATATTTCAATTATAGCCTACCTTATTATTACAGTTGCCTAGATCATTTACCTCAGATTGCACAGGCAAACTGCACATTTGGATTGTAATTTAATTTTAAGCACCACAAGCTCAAGCTGCATTTCCTGCACAACAACGTTAGCATTTTGGATTATTCACAAGAGCATCAAGTTTACATTCCAAAATTAACATTCATTCCAGGTTCCTCAAGGCTATAACTATTTCAGGAATTAATAATGTTTCCAAAAAAAGTGATTCAAAACCTGATGTTTCTAAACCTTGCGTGCTATATGGAAACGATTTCTGCACTGGGGAAAAAAGATAACATCTTGCCTCTATTCTCTAGTTGATGCCTTGGGTTTTATGTTATGTACCATACCAATATCTGTTTAGCTCTTTCTTACTCAGTCTGTTACATCAGATTATTTCTCTTATATGCATTGCCTCTACACAGGAATTTTTCCCAAGCAACACTTTCATAGGGCAGTATGGCAGGTTTTATGTCAGTAGGGAAAGCACTGCTAGGGCTTGCTTTGTTTTTTTCCCAGCTTCCATAATAACCATTAACTCAGGTGGTCATGTCCCTCACCCACTATATGATTTTTCTGGTTTTCCTCTATTTGCGAAGGGAAATGGAGATGCCACTCAAGGCTTTTTTTAAAACATCTTAAGCTTTACAATTTATAGGTAATCCAACTCAAGAGCACTCAATAGTTCGTTGATAAGTGGTGGCTAGTATTCCCTGACTCTATAAATACTATCCATTTGTGATTAGATGGATCGATTTTGCAAATGACCGTCACTTTTAGTAGCTCTAAAGTACCCACCTTAGAAGGCCAAATGCATAATACTAACTTGATCTTTAAAGAAGTCTTAAGTGACACCTCTAACTAACAAGTTACGGGGTTGAGAATCACAACAAAATTAAATGTTAAACCAATCTTTTTCTCAAAACTGACTTCAGTTCTGAGTTCTGGCATAGCCTTGCAAGATCTGATGTCTGAAAACTTACAGCAAACTGAGGGGGGTTTAAATATAAAAGAATAAAGTCTCTGCTTCTCAGCTTCTAATGTATAGAAGCTATATACTAATACAGAGAAGCTATATGTTACATTATAGCTTCTCAGAAATGTAATCGGCTACAATTCTGTGGCTTTACACAAATAGCTAGTGATAAAAATTGTTGCCCTTGCTTCCCCAAGGGATGCTTCACTTCATCAGTTCCTCTGGTCTACATAATGTGTAAGATCAAACTACCCCTCAGCTGTCTCTTCTAGCTTCCTCATTCATTTCTGTAACTCATTGTTAGTATACTGAAGCACAAAAATAAAGCCCCCAATTACATTTTTTCCCTTTACACCATGGGAGAATAATGGTCAGGAGGTACAAGGTTTGTCACCTGATTTCTACCAGTTCCAGTGTTTATTTTAATTCAAACAAGCACCTGTAAGCACAAGCCTCATTATTCTTTCTGCAGGCTGACCTTGAAGATCTATTCTGTGCCTTTCTTTTATCAGGAATTGTGGGGCACTGGATTATATTATTAGGAATCAGGAGACCATCCATTCTGACTTTAAAAAGGCTTTTCAAGTCAAACTGAACACTTTTGTTAGTATTTTATGATGAAAATGTTTAGAAGACTAGCTGAAGTAGTATATGCATGGAACATATACTAAAGTAGTATATGCATGGAACGTTTACTATCTAAAACCAAAACAACTGGAAAAGCAGTTAGTAAACATACTATAGACTTAGTTTTGGACTAATATTTACATAGCCTTTGAATTTACAACTTCTCCCACAATCTACCATACAAGTTCCCCTCCACACCCACCCTACAATGAGTGATTTTCTTCCTCTTCATTAAATCCTGTACCACTGAGGCAAATCCAAAGTTTCCCCAATAATCCAAACAAAACGTTGGAAAGAGGTTTTTTGTTAAACTCCTTAATCCTCATCCCTAAACACTGAAGGTTCCTTACTTGGGTCATACTGACTAGATATCACCGTTTCTCTCATCTTGTCCTGCTTTATAAGACTCCCATAAAACACAGCATTCTGCTCCATTTCTACGAGTTGTACTATTATCCTCATTTCTATTTCACCTTACTGTTATTTGCTTCAGGGTACACTTGTCCCACCCATTTTTCTTTTAACATCACCCCTGCAAGAAAGTAGTAATTGTAAAAACTTCCTGATTTCTGTATCTGCTGAAAAAGATGCATTCTTATAAGGATGGTTCCAATGCTGATTCTGTAACATTTACTTTTTTTCTGTAAATGCAAAGACAAAGGGAAGGTTTATTTTCCTACATTTTCAATTCCTCTAAACAAACTGGCACTCAGTATCCCTATCTGTGTTCCCTGCCACCATCTCATCTGATGAAGCATCAGAACCACTAAAAACTAATAGCTGACAGAACTGCCAAGCTTCAGAGGGATTTGTCCATTTAAAGGCTGAGCTATCATACAGTTTTCTCGCACTGAGTCAGTAATCCCTGCTTCACACCTGTAATCATGAAGAAAGGAAAATAAATGATGAAGACTAAAATGGTCCTTAACAGTTTTGAGATTTCAGTAATAACTTGTTCCTGGACCTCACCCAAGTTAGACACCACTGTTTTGCTTCTCAGGTCTATCTGATAGTTTAAGCAGTTTTTAATCAACCAAAAAGAAGTTTGGTTGGTTTAACATTTGTTTGCCCCTCACTCCCCTCTGGCAGCTTATTGTTGGTACTATTATCACCAACGTGTACCATTGCTGCTCAGAAAGCTCCATCGTTATTTTGAAGTCATCTTTGATCAGCATACTTATGAAGTTTTCTCAACATTTACCTGAATTAACTCTCAGTCCTTCATGTTATGTGACTTGGCAATATTTTTCTAACCAAACTGTCCATATACTACAAAAGCTCCTACAGTACACATCATACAGAAATTCTTATGATACTACTTCACAATCTTTATTGCACATTTTGAAGAGCATTTTTATCTACACTCACTCACTTAGCCTGTCACCAGAATTATAAGGCCAGCAGAACAAGCCACTGCCAGTTGTGATCGCTGGCCCAGTGGTGCTCTCCTCACCCGAAGTTGGTAGAAGAAATAAATATAACATTGCTCCTTTTGCAGTTCATTTAGCACCATTTTTCTACCTCTGAGCCCAGCCTACTGGGCCCAGTTCTACTTTGTGGAAACCCTTCCATTAGTTTGATCAAATATGCTGGTTTTGGCTGGGATGGAGTTAATTTTCTTTACAGTAGCTGGCGTGGGGCTATGTTTTGGATTGTGCAGAAAACAGTGTTGATAATACAGGGAGGTTTTTCCTTACAGAGTCCAGGCCTTTTCTGCTCCTCACACCTCTTCACCAGCAAGTAGGCTGGGGGTGCATGAGAAGCTGGGAGGGGACACAGGCAGGACAGCTGACCCAAGGGATATCCCAGACCATATGGCATCATGTTCAGCATATAAAGCTGGGGGAAGAAGGAGGAAAGGGGGGGACATTCAGAGGTAAGGCATTTGTCTTCCCAAATAACCGTTACACGTGATAAAGCCCTGGCTGGGGTTAAAGCACAACACCAAAACGTAATTGTTCATGCCTCTACCCTTAAATTATTTAAATAAAAATTGGATTTAAGAGAGATGAGGTTCTGCATAGAGCTGTTAAATATCTGCTTTGCTTCGGGTACTATAAACTACTTTTCAGAAGACAGGAATATCAGTCTCTTTAAAGGATCTATAACTTTGTACAGCTCCCCTCCCCTTTCAGAAAAAGGGGATTTGTGGATTTTGCTGCTATGTTCATTCATTGCTTTGTTTGGTTTGCTTTATTGGGATTTTTTTAATTAAATCCCCCTCTGATGATTAAGAAAATAAAGAATACACTTCATTTGAACTGCGTTAAGGCTCCCATTCACCAGTCAAGAAAATAAAAACCTCCAAACTGCTGCTTGCTTACCAGCAATGAAGATGCACAATAACAAAATTCTCAGTATTATACTACACACATATAAAAAGATGAGAATTTGTTGCAAATGTGTTTCTTACCATGCCTTTTCCATCTATGCCCTCGGATAGACATGCTAGTCACAGCATTTCTTGATATTCTGGATGAAGTAGGTGTAATTTCAACCTGAATGCATCTTGTGCCTTCTTTACTAGATTTCACGGCACCTTGAGGCAGTGAAGCTTTTATTGCATTAGCAACCTAGAACAGGAAAAATGCAGTTAAGCTCTTAACACAAAAATGCAAATTTTAGAAGAATTCTGTCAGGGGATTCTTATTATTCCAAGAATGATACCATGTACAATTCCAGTTTAAACTCAAAAAGCACACTAGCTTTTCACACAGCTTATGAAGAATGCTAGTTGCAATTACCTCTCAGAACTAACATTTGCACTTTGTTTTAAAAGTGTTTCCAGTTCAGAGATGTGGCTATTACTTCAGAGTGCTTCTGTACTATCATCTAAGCTCTCAAAACTTAGAAGCATTCGACTGAAAATAGCTTGTTCACTAAGGAAGGTGACAAAATAACTAAACACACTGAAAATACCTGTGCCTGTGTGCATACTTACAGATCTAGCTGTTTGCACAAGCACAGCCACATATGCCTTGTGGGATTTAGGTTCCTGGTGTGATCTTGCATCATGTGTGTTCACAGGAAGGATTTCCTAGACTAATAATTCTACTCACAAAAATGCTGAAATACAATACCTACCAGCAAAGGTTCTGGATACAGTTCCAGCTGTGCTCTATACAAAATGTCATCCATAGCTTTACGAGCCAGATCCCATTCTCCATTATAACTACAAAGGTAAATACATACATAATAATAAGCATCTATATCAACAGAAGAACCTTCTTGGCCACATAACCTTCACAGACTTAGCGTCCCTTCAGACCTCAGTTCAGAGGGGTTGAATTACTTGTGTTCACTAGCAGTAAGCTTGCTATTTAGTGAACTTGTTCTGAAGTAGCATCTATGGAGACATAGTTTTATTTACAATTGGCCATCCTGAGCAGTTCAGAAATTATGTCATTCGTTACTGATCAGCTAGTCATGACAAAGTCTGAAATTCAAGCAGAACTGCTTTAATATTACTCCACCTTTTGAGTATTCCTGTGTTTCTAATCTTTAATTATTTCAGTGAATAGGAGAGCTTCAAACATTAACTTGACTATCAAAGGGTAGATGACATCAGCATCTCAGAGAAAAAATAAGACCTTTTGTCCTTAACTAGACTGATGTCAAAACTAAGTATGCAAAACTGCAGACAGCACACAACGGATGGAAAAGGGTTGGGGTTTCTTTAAAGATGTTTTTTTTTACATCAGCAATTATACCCATTAAGTGCTGTTCTAGCCCTCTTTCCCCAATATGGCAGAAGTAACTTCAGACAACTAGCTGGAGCGCTACATTCTCTTCCTGAGAAGGTTATAGCTAGACACAGCATCATCCACTAGAAAATAAAACATTTCAAGGGTAACATGCCTAAACAAGTGTGGAAAATAAGCTGATGTTTCTTTAGTTTGTATGCACACAGGAAAAACCAAACAACTTACAAGGCATAATAAATTCCTGTTAGCATTTGCACCATAAATTCAGATGAAACTGGAATCCTACAGTTGACTCCCTTGTACTTTCTTACTTGCTGGCGAGGATATCCACAGACACAAATTCTAGGAAAAATCATGCATTTTTCATTAGCAACTAATGTGGAACCCACCACCTTTGTACTGAACACTACAAAACTAGGTGTTTAGTATGTATTTTAACTACAGCAGACCCACAGGAAGGTACCCATCAACAACCCTGTGCTGAAGCAGCCTATTTCGTACAATGGAAGAAGGGTATGCCCTCTACTGGCGGAGTTCAAATCCTTCAAAACAGAGACGTCCTAGACAATGCCTGTTACATTTGTACTACAGTGGACCACGAAAGAAAACTGCCATTAAAAGCCATTCTGGATCCACACATTTGCTGCAGAACAGACAAAAAAAAAGAAGTTAATGATACTTAAGGAAATCAAGCAGTATAGCAACTATAAATATTACAGACAGAAACATAAGCGACATTGCATATAAAATGGAAGTTGCAGGCAAGCTGTCAAGCAAAGAGACCACAAGTGCTCTGGTCAGATAATTACTAAAATTATCCTGAATTCCAGTAAAAGTCAGCTTTAGAGTTTAGTTCTGAACTAAATTCCACATCAGGCCCTGTAGACAACACATTTTGTAAATCAAAGATATTGGGTAGTTCAATATTCAATTCATCAGCTATTACATGACTTGTAGAATGACCTTTAATGACATTAAATAAACCACTTCCTTCTCCAAAGCATAGACCAGAAGGTTTAGTCTCAGACAGCTTCAATTCTTCAGCTTCAATATCAGAGAGCTTTTAAACTCTTCTTAGATCTATGTTTTTTTCCAGAAAAATAAAATACTGTATCATGGTGCCTTCCAAATTACATCTGTAATGGGTATTTCAGGAGTCTTTATTAACACTAACTTCGCCACTAACCTACTGCACTTTTTTCCTCTCCTGTGTATCCCACAATACATCATTACGCAGTCTTTGGCTACAAAAAAACCAACAACAGCAGCAAAAATCCAACAAAAGGAAGACTGTGCCCCCAGGATCTTTATAGCTCAGCAGCAATCCCAGTCTGCACGTCGTATCTAGCATGATCAAAATCTGACTCTTCATGCTGATACCACCATATCTCCAAACTAAAGAGAGTTTAAACACTTCATCGGGAAAGACAGGAAGCCACGCTAGAAACAACATGCAAGGAAATGAAAACAGTCCAAGATGTGCATGTTTATAAAGGAAGAAACATAGAATGGTTTGGGTCAGAAGGGAGACTTTCAAAGTTCACTGATTTCCAACCCTGCTACCATCAGTAGGGACATCTTCCACTAGGTCAGGTTGTTCAAAGCCCTCTCCACCCTGGCCTCGAATACTTCCAATGATGGATTGAGCATTGGGGATTGTCTGGTGGATTGTCTCTGGGGAACCTTTTCCAGTGCTCCACCACTCTCACTGTACAATTTTCTTCCTTATGGTTATCTAAATCAACCCTCTGTCAGCCAAAAACTTTAAGCGCTTTGAACAAAACAAGTCAACTTTACAAGCAGCTTTTGGGAACCTAAAGCTTCAAAAATAAAAAAAAAGTAAAAAAAATCAAACTCATTGCATTTCAATTTGAAAATGCTGTTTTAAGTGTAACCAACCTACAAAAATTACCTCGAACAAATCTGACACAGTGACTGAAGAGAAACTGCAGGCATGTAGCTCAAGGCAGCATTGTAACAGAGCAGAAGGAAAGTCAGCACTTCAAACCTGGAATTTACAGAAACATTAAAATTACATTACCAGTTTTATTTTTTAAAAGAAAGCAAGTTCACACAGAAATTTGCAAGAGCTCTTTGAACAGATCTGGTACCTCATTTCAATAAAATTGACAATGGAGTAGTTTGGTTCTGTCAACTTTTCTCCTTCATGTAGTAATACGCACTGCTAATCCTTCTGCATCTACATTTACATATCTTTAAAAACAAAAAACCCACACAAGACACAGCATTCACCTACCCACCTTCAATCTTTATATTAAAAATTATAAGATTCATGAGTAATTCTCAAGCAAAATCCTATTATACAGTTTCACCTGTTCTGCGCTGTTAACATCTCCCTCTGAGGATGAGGTCCACTGTATACAACCCTGGACAAACCATGCTGTGATAAAGCTCCTTCGGTGAGAGCCATGGAGCCGATGCTGGAAGGCTGAAGGAAAAAAGGGACATTCAAAACATGTCTGCCTGATGTCTTGCTACAATGCAAATGAAAATAAACAACAATCAGTAGCATCATATTTATACACGAATTTACAACAGGCTTAAAGTTATCTGACTGCTTAGCTGTCTTAGATTTGAGAAGTTATTCTACACCAGATAAAGTATATGTCTTCAGAATACAAAGGCATAACTGGTGCACGGATGTTATGGAGTTATGGCTATTAAGTTTTGAAGAGGCCTCAGAGACCAGTTAGTAGTCCTCAGAAGATTGAGAAACACGTTCCTATGTCATCATGCAACACACTAAACCGACTTGTTACTTTTAACAAATAGGCCCCCAAAGCATACTGCCTTTTTCAATCAGTAACAATTTTATGTTGCAAATATCACTTACTTCATGATAGACTGAAGGTTTGGACAAAGATGGAATTGTGAAACTCAGCACTTTGCTATGTCCCTCTTTGTCAACTATCTCCTGAAAAAGACAGAAGATACCAATGGTTACACCATACTACAGAAACCAGACATTCAAAATGTTAAATGCTGGGTGGGGGTAAATGGATAAAGAAAGCCAACAAATTATTATAGGGACAGACGGAGATACTATAACGATCTGTACTACAAGCTGAAAATTATCTCTGGATTTGTTTTCCATCACAGTGCATTTGCTTTGTTTCTGAAAACTATATAAATGATTTAGCAAAGGGCACACATGCTTTCATACACAGTCCACCCTAAAAACACTAACTGGAAATCTCAATATGTTTAAAAGTGTTAACTTCTTTTTTTTTTTATGCACTGTTTGCTGATTGTGAAGGTTAATGCTCAGTAATTCTGTTCTGAAAGCTATTTACCCATGAAGTAATAACTCTACAAGTAATTAGCTCTGGAAATACAGTTCTGGAACGATTGCAGCCTCATACGGTTTGATAGCAGCAGACATCATAGTATTTGCAAAAGCCCAAGTTTGGTAATTCCTTATTTAGAGAGTTAAAACAAGCATTGATGCAAAGCTTAAGGGAAGCTACAGTCCCACAAGTTACCGCCACAGCAGTATGTTGGCAGACTTTTACTCCTGTTGAATTAGCAAAAGCTTAATGGGCAAGGCAAAAAGGAAAAAAGGCGTATCACAGAAGAGCACTGAAGTACTTCAAATAAACTTCAGAAGTTGCAAAGCAGACCTGAACAATAACCAACACCATACACACACAAGAACTCTTCCCCCTGTCCCCTTAATTTCAGCACCAGATTTCATGTATCCAAAGGTACAGATCACAGGGAGAAGCTTTAGCATCTCTTAACACCCCTGCCTTTGGAAGGCTGAAGGACTAATTTCACATAGTAATTACTAAAACTCATGTCTTCAAGTAAGATATTAAGTGGTAAAAGAAGACTGAGAAGTACTAAAAAGGCATACAAAGCTGTTCTGTCTGAAGAGTTATACAGTTCCTCCACTCCACAAAAACCACCAATAGTTTTAACTTCATTATTGCTTCTGCATCAACAATGAAAGCTGTTTCCTCAATTTATGGGAGGAGAAGGCAACAGAAACTGGCTACATCCGAACTTTTAAAATCTAAAAATATCAGTATTTTGACTCTTCATTCTAATCAGATTTGTAATCAAGTTTTGGGACTGCACTTCAAGAACTGAAGTGTACTAGAAGAAATACTGATACCTACAGCCAGAAACGTCAACTGCACACACTACCACTGTATGTCTCCAATCTAAAGGCAGAACAAACCAGTTCATGATCTCAAGGTTCAACCACAATAATTCCATGCCCCTAACAATGTAGCAAACTTAGAATTATTCTGAGCAATACTAGATTTTTCAATTTCCTTCAGTAAAAAACTGCAGGACTCTGCTGAGCATGTTAATTCCTTCACATTCCAAGAGACTATACATTTACAGAAGTATTACTATCCGTATTAGGCTAGGTCTTTCCTCTTGCTTTTAAAAACAAAGTAGCTGTTTAAAAAGCACAGAAGTATCTAAACAGGTAGTTAAACTCATTACCTTTTCAACCTTGTATACTGAAGAACAGTCCCATCATGATTGTTAAAGTTACAAATTTTATCCAACATTAGCAGAGGGGAAGAAGTCAGCATCAGTAATGAAGCATTCCTTTAGCATAAGCATTCATTATTTTTTAAAGCAGAAGGTGGGGGAAGTGTTTCCAAAGATCAGGTCTATCTACAGCTTTCTATAGAAACTTGCTGTAAAATCCTTAAAATCCCAAGCAGGTGGAGATGGATGGCTATGTTACTAATGGAGGAAGAACCTGTTCATAGCTAAGACGTTACTGGACCGGTTTCAAGCTAAATTGTAAATGTAATCTCTTCTAAGAGAAAGACAAGTGATTGTAGCCACATCCATCAACCATTTTAGATTACTTCATCATAGAAATAAAGGAGTGAATTGACTTCAGGCATAAGATATACCAAATGCTTTCCAGGAATTTTTCTTCTCAGATACAACTAAACACACAGAAAACACACGAAGTCTGCACCGTGAGTTGAATACAAGAGCTCAGTTCTTTTTAAGTAGACTCATGGGTAAAAAAGGTGTTTTCATTCGCTTGGTAAAGACACTTGAGATTATTTTTAGAAGAATGGAAGGTGCCTTCTCCAGATTTTCAGAATGAAAGGACCTGAAGTACATCACTCTTTCACTTCCCAAAAAGCCTCCCTACAACATCCAGAACATACAAACTACACAGAAGAGAATCCCAATGGACATAACACTAAGCTTTTTATAATAGCCATAAAAAGACAAAATGCGTAATTAAAATATGGTGCTCTTCAAGGTCCCTTCAAAGCAGTAATTTAGTAACAAACAGTCTCTTTTCATATAAAACATGAAAAAAAAGTGTCAAGGTTATTCCAAAATTAAAGATGACGTTTAATTTCTCGAAGCCAAGCAATCTGTTCCCCAGTCAAGGGCTGAGAATTTGTGATTTTCGTGTGTGTTTTCTAGTCAAGATAGTCAAAATACCTCAGAAAATATGGGCAACCACTTCAAAAGTAAGACCTCTAAAGGCTCTCAAGCAGAAGGTGAGTTTAATCGCCATACCACAAATTAAGTAATAAGGAAATTAAGAAGACTCCTTTGCCTCTTTCAGCTATTAGTACATTAACACTTTCCAGGAACCACAAAAAGAGCAGAGAAAATATTTACCAAAGTAAAAGAATGAAAGGTCATCTTGCAGATTTGTGACATGGATACCAATTTGAAAAGTCAAAACTAAGATACTCAACACTTTAATTCTGAAATGAAATTGTTAATTATTCACCAACAAAATACTCTACAGTACTCCCAAAAGCACACTAATATTTTTAGGCCTTAATAATTACATGCAAATACAAACCAAGTTATAAACTCCTAGGAGAAGAGCCTCTATGCATCCACTGCTCTGCAAATCCCTGCTGGCTGAGACAGCAAGATAGCACCACATCAATTCAGGTAGAAACTGCAGTGTGAATCGTAGCAATTGCTCTTCACCACTGCGATAGAACTCGAAGAGCTGATGGCAAACTGGCTCCAGAAGCTGAAATACAAATGACAATTGTGAATGAATAAAATATTACAAGAAATGGCAACTTTGTCTGGATCAATTCTTTGGACAAAACTATAAACTCATAAATGTTACATTTTAGTTATTAGAGAGTGATTGATGCAACAACTCCTAAAGTCACCTTACACACTTTCATCTTTTCTAACATACCTTCAGATGATAAAAGTAGAGCCTTCCGTCCTGTATGAAGAATGAATTCCAATTGCTCCTTCTTTCATTTCTGGCTCACTTCCTCCAGCCTCAAAGGCATAAAGAGAGGATATTGCTTATCACCACACCTCATACCATGCCCTCACTATCTCTGATATACAGGAAAAGTACTTGAACAGTTCTTGCTACCCTAGAGCTCCAACAGCATACACAAATTGCCAGAAGCTTTTACCCACCGAATGAGAAGAGATGCATAACTCTCAAAGTATTACAGTAACTTAGTACAGAGGAGAATTAGATCATTTTTCCACTCACATTAAAATCATCCTGAAACTTAAATGTATTTATAGGTTTGAGACAGAAACGAGAAGCCCCAGGAGTAATTTTACAACCGAATTTGTTAAGCTGTTAGAAATGGAAATACTATATTGAACTGGAAATAATACACTGAGCCAGAAAAAGTTAAAAAATAAAAAAGACTAAAAAACAATTAAGCAATCAGCTTGCACTGTGTTTCTGGATTTAATGCACATCCTTGTGCTAACACCACTAACTGACAAAACATAGTGTTAACCATCCTGTGTCAATGTACAGAAGCTATATGCTTATGTTGACACCTAGATAAAAGATTTCCTAACCCAAGTGTAAAATGACATCAAAGCCAGTAGGCCCTAACTGGACGCTGAACTCTAAAGCAAAAACTCGAAAGCGCACACTCAAAAATACTTTTTGGCAGCAAACACAGCAAACCATTCATAAGTATGGAACCGTAAAAGGATTCTTAAAAAACCACACCCCCAAAAAAACCCAACCAACAACATTGGGGTAAAAAAGAGAAAAAGGGGATTTTAATTAAATCTTCTAAAATAATTCATTTGGAAGAAATAACAAACAGGAGGACACTATCATGTAAGAAACTACTCCCTGAAAAACGATCTAGGCAGCTGATGCATTTGTATTAGCAAGCTTTACAAAATGAAATCTGAGATTCCAGCTGTTTAGAATTAATTTTATCAGCTACAGTTAATGCACTTGAAAAAACACAAAATTATCTAAAATACGATATTCTCCAATTGCTAATCTCTGAAAGACAAGATTCAAATGTAACATATCTAAAGGACTTGTTATTCTACCTTGCTTCTAACCTCCAAGACTTAAGATCTTAACAGTTCATCAACATGATTCATAGGAATAGATTCTAAATGAATTTCAAAATCAGGAGTGTTCAGGCTAGTAAGAGATCTTCACTGAAATGCATTCCTGCACAAAATCCCCAACAGTTTTAACCTGAAAAGAATGGAATCCAAACCAGACATGCATTTTATTTTAGAGATTGCACTGAGAGAAGATACCATAATCATTAGAATTGCCACTGCATGTCAGTTCAGAAAGCAAAGTATTACTCAATATCTTTCTGAAAATCCTTAAAAACTGCAATATATACATGTACTTTAGTGCTAGTAACAGGCAGATAATGTTTTCTATTTTATTATGCCTAGCTCACAACTTCAGTTTTCAATGGAACAAGCTTTCAAAAAGCTAAGAAGCCCATTCTTCTACATTTCCCCCCTTTATTGCAGCAAAGGGGACACCACCACCAGAAGAGCAAGCTGGAAAAAAGTCTGCTTGCTTTCCTAAGTGTTTCCTGCTCAATACAAAGAAAGCTGAGACAACATTTCCTACCTCCCAAAGTTACTTCTGAACCCAAAGAATCTTAGCAAGTTTTGGTTCTTTTAAAAGGAATTTGGGCCAATTTGGTCCCTTCAAAAAATGAGGAACTTTTAGCTTGTGACAGACACAGCTCCTCTTTGGAAAAAATCATCTGTTAAAAACGTACAGCAAAGGCAAAAAAATCATGCCAAGCTAAACTAGTCATCAGCTTTAAGAGCAGAGTATCAAAGATCCTTCTAGAAAACTTCACCAGCACAAGCGCTTTCCACCTTCAGCTTGCATATTTCACACAATTTGCATGCTTCCTTTAAGGAAGTATCAGTTCAGAATGACGTGCTTGAACTTTAAAGAGCACATCAGTAACTATGACAGGTACCCATGTCCACACTGTTATCTCAGTTGAGACAGCTTTATATCAGCACATTTAAATGCATAATCAGTAAGAAAAAAGGTTTTCTTCCTCAAAATGCCACCACATGCTGCAAGCTAATATCAAAACCAGCTAACGATTGTTGCTGTTTCCGGATAATGTTTTACATTAAAACAGTTCTAAAAGATATCTAGACTGAAACAATTTTTAATGCTGGAACAGGAGAATGTCCAAGCAATTTCATCCCTCCTTCATTTAAACTGCATACAAATGCGTCAGACACTCCAAACACTTTATCTCCTAACACAAATGCCTACACATCTAAAAGGAGAGCAATAGTGTTTTAGGTAGAAAGCCAGAAAATCTTGAATTTGTGAAGAAACAAACCTCAGAATTTTTATTTTTTTCTGTTGGATTCTTGAGTCAAAAGCCCTTTAAATCTTCACATCTACTCAATACTCTTCTGGTACTGAATTACATTTTTCACTTATCAATGGCCCAGGAACCTCAAAAGTAATTAACAAAATCTTTATAATCAAAGCTAGTATGAATTGGGTATATTTTTTGCTATCGCAAACAAGTAGCTCATTTGTGTCACAAACTGATTTTTAATTATTTTTGAAAAGCAAACAAAAACTCCCTTCCAAAAAGCAAACATGAACCAGCGGGAAAATACAGTCACAGATGCAAATACGCATGCTTTTTTTTTTTTAAGCATTTGAAAAGTAAAGAACACATCCACCCCCAAGTGAGATTAATCACAATTTTAAGGTACTGCTAGCTGTTATATTAGAAGTACATTTATCCAAAGGAACATAGAAGGTTGTTCATCTGGTTTTAATCTCACCAGTATTTCTAGTGTTCATGCATTAATCCATCCCTTTTGCATTACACACACAAGGTAAGAAAAGACAGCACATATCCTATGCTGTAAAGCAAGTTACCATCACACAGCGCAGCTAAGAGATGTCAAATAACAGTTGAAAGAAATTACTTGTATTTTTAATTGCTAGCTTGTAAGTATTTTCACAACACAGAAAGCTCCAAGTAGCCCTTTCCACAAAGCGACAGGTACTCAGAGAACAGCCCAAGACTTTAGGACTTCTCCCAAGGCAGAACAACACTCAGCCAGCACTGGCTTTTTATTTCATTTCAAAGTCTCACAAACAGGGAAATCGTTGATACCTTGCCCCCAGAATTATCCCAACAGCCTTTTCAAGCAGAATTGGCATCCCTGACCATCCCGTTACTAAGGTCTTGGAGAAACCGAGTGGTTGTCAGAAGTAGTAAAAAAAAAAAAATCAAAGAACATATGAAAGGATTAATTTGGCTCCCAACAGGGAGACTCATCAGATTAATTTACATGTTACACACATTCTGAAGACCAGACAGGCTTGACTCAGTAGCTGGAATGACTCAGAATGCCTTTCTGAGCAGCAAAGTAAAATCACATTTCTTCTTTGCTAGACGATCTGGGAGTTCATCTACCAGCATTCTCTCTAAAAATGTATACACTGAAAGCATTTTACCCTCTGACCGCTACCGGCATAATCTCAAACTTTGGAAAGGTTCCTTATGCTGGGTCTTTTCAGAAGAGGAATTAAGGGCTTGGTGCAATTTTAAAATAGGCTTGCTCAACAGTAGAAAGTGAGATGATACAGTTAACAAGACACAACTAAAACTAGCTCTGTATGTTCTGAACACGTTAAACCAAGAGTGCATTCGTAGGATGTAGAACCATTCCCGGCACAGCTACATAACCTGTCCCCTTTTCTCCAATTTTTGGTTTGTTTTTTTTTTGCCACCATCTCAGCAAGGGTACATCCACTGTATAAATGTATATATTTATACTTCATGTTTTTAGAACAACAACAAAAGCACTCAAACCAAAGCAACAGCTTAAAAAGATTGCAAACCTATCTAACAGTGTTCCCTTGGGTTGTAATAGACGAGCTTCTGACAGCTATAGATTCACATTCAAGTGACACCGAATTACAGAAAGAATATTGTCAGTCTCAAACATCTTTTCAATCTCTTATTTATCAATTCTATAGCCAAGTTCTGAAGCCCATGAGTATGATCTACAGGCTTAGCTATAATCAGTGGGTTACAAAACCTATGAATTATTTCCATGGTAATATGTCACTGCTAAGAACAAACATTTTGATGGAGATGCTTCATGTAGTTCTGTAGTTCACATAGTTAGAACGCAGCCAACTAGTATGCAAGGTCTTCTTTTATTCTGTTGATGTTATGTCAGACATATTGTGTGAGAGATCAGATATACTCACTTCACTCTGTGGCTCCTGAATTACTTTGTAAAGAGATGAAATCAAGGCAGTCTTATCTTTCAAGTTTGTAGCATAGCTGGATATGGATGCTTCTGGCAGTGTCTGAAATAAAAATATTATAACTACTAGAAAAAAGCAATTTTTATCATAAAAGGATAACAGCTATTTCAACAACTATTTGCCATTACAGATTACTATTTACCAGTTTACTGCAAACTAAAACTTGTTTCACAAGAAATCCTTATTATGGAAATCACCATGTTTTCAGGACAATGAAATTGCCAGAAGACACTGCATTTTATCACTTTGCAGTTTCATACAGAATGTAATGACAGTGGGTGGGAAACATAAAAACCCAAGAGTTTCCAGGTGCAACCCCGTACTTGAAGCTTAGCACTTTGCAGATCCATACTTCAAGGAATTTTCTCTGTACACAGCTAGTGAAAATTACAGGATATAGTACAAATATATAGACAGAATAATAGTCTCTGAAAGAACATGAATTCCAGTTGATGTGAACAGCTCCTCTCTAACACTAAACAGATTTTCTGCCCATACTTACGAGGGTAAAAATCTAATCTTTTTAGCAACCCTTTGAAAGTTGTACATTTTAACTTTCTATTCATAGCTCTTACAGTGCGCTTCTTATCTGCAGTCCTTCAAAGGAGATAATACTCCACTATAGAGATAGGAAAACACATTCCCAGTTTATCTAAGCAAACCAGAAGCAAAACCTATAGTCTGGTCTAGTCCATACTCAAATCAACAAGGCCATTCATCTGTGATATACCTTTTTACTGTATAAGGATATAATCCCAAAGAGGACAAGTTAAAACTCAATCATCTGTATATACCACATTAACTCAGCAAAATACATGGTTACTGTTCCTTTTTATTTTCTATAGCAATCAAGCACTTTTCCATACCATTCCAGCAGAGATTCAAACACTACCGGCTAAATGTCTGAGAGTTTGTTACCTTGAACTCTGATAACCACTCCTCCACAGCCCCAGTATCCACAGCTAACATCTTCCAACATCCGTTCCAAACCCTTCAGCCTGAAAGAATAAGCAAACAGAGTTTGTGAAAACTACACAGTCACTGCATTAAGCAGATGATGAAAATTAAGTCCCTGTGAATATTTAAAGAATCTTATCATGCTTTTACTTGTTAACATTTCATGTGCTGACATTAACTTTCATTCTACCTCACTTATGGCAGCATTAAGCATGGGAGACTTCACGCATGTCAGTGTAATAAATTCCAAGTATGTATTGCGTGGGAAGCTTAATAAGTCAAACATTTGCAGAAATGGCATTTTGAAAACAGAAAATACTACTTTCTCGATTTCAATTTATTTTTCAGCTTACAGAATTCAAGAGAAAACTGTATGGACTCACTGAAGAGAAATGACTGTTTAGCTTTTTCCTAGTCAACTGCTGTTCCTAACTTGGAAAAGGTCACTGAAATAAAGGCTGATGGAAAACCTTTCAATCCTCCCCCACCATGGCAACTGCAAGACAATGAGCCTGCTGCCTCAGCAGGTAGCCTGAGCCCCTGCCCAATAGCCTTTCAGAACAAGATCATCAGGACTAAGACTCCTGAAATGCTTTCTGAGGATGAAAGGGGAATAAGGAAGGGATAAGGAATTATAAACCACAGAGGGACAAATTTAATTTGATTTTAACTGATTATAACTTTCTGAAAGAGGTTACTAAGGAGCCAGTAAGGGCAGACTCCCTGTTGAACATCATACTTAAACACATGGAAAAGCTGGGCAGTGATGTGAAGGTCAAGGCAGCTGCAGTGACCATGACGCGGTAGAGCATAGGATCCCAAGAGGAAGAAGGATCAGAACAAGAAGAAGGCTCAAGAATGCCCAGAATAGTTCACAGGCTTTTGCAAAAATATCACAAGCAACAGGAAGACTAGGGCTCCGTGACGGAATGGGGCAGAGGACTTGCTGACAGGAGACACGGAAACTGGTACCCACTGCCACCTTTGCTTCTGTTGTTAGCACCAAGAGCAGCCCTCAGGAATGCCAGGCCTCTGAGCACAGACGAATGCCTCAACTGCCAGGCTCAAGGGCTGACCATAAGGGTGTGCTGCCATTCACAGGGACACCACAGGCCGGAGACATGAGCCAACACATGAATCTCAGGAAGTTTGAAGATATTATTTAAAAAACTGTGTGTAACACACACAAATGATGGTCCTACTACAATTACTGAAGCAACAACCTCATCCAGTCCTACAGTATCGTACATTCTACTGGCTCTACCTTCATTCCTGTGAAAGTGGACAAAGGCTTTTGCAACATCACATGCTTCAGCAGGGTTGACAATAGGAACGATTCCCTGAGAGCCATCAATAGCACAAATCCCTGTGTCAATATTTACTGTTCAAAGAAACGCATGATTTAAAGGTGTCCAGAGAAGTCCTGGATACTCCAACTCCATCGCTGACACCACATTTATCCAAGAAATACATGGTTGGGTTTTTTTTTCACCTATTGCTACTGATCCATCAAGCAGATGGATCAGTATTTTCAGATTAAAGGCTCCCAGAGAACACAGGATTTGTTTGACTCGTAAAAACAGTAAGAGCACCCTCGGCTGGCATTATCCATTGGAATAAGGACATTATTTCAAGCTTTTATGACTAAGTATTTGAAGGCAAATTGGGTTTTTTGTTGTTTTGGTTTTTTGTTAGGGGTTTTTTGCAAAACCATGAACTTGTGAGATGATATCTATAAAAGGTTGAACTAAAAGAAACAGGACAAAGTTTTTGCTGATCAGATCTTTGATTTTTCTTAGGCAGCAGAGGTATTCATTCCATTGAGAGTTCAGGCAGTTGAGATGCACAGAAGATAAACTTCCCTTATTTTACCTTCATATGTTAAAAAATGCATATACCTGCCTGCAAACTCTGAGCACAGAAGCATCCAGTAACACACATTTGAGTGTCACAGATAAGCAGTCTAATTTTGTAATTATTTTCCTTGAAGACAAAGATTATTACCTGCTAGACTAATCTATCCCCAGAAGGAAAAAATCCCCTCCATTCCACAGATCAGGTGTGTGGGATCTATTAAAACTGGCAGACAACCTACTGCTTTGCTGAGGATTGACACATTCTGTGCTAGTTAAATAATATATTAAAATGTATTGCAACAATGTAAGGACAGAGTCAGCAAGCCTTAGACTGTTCCAAAGGAAGGATCAACAAATTTCAGTTAACAACACAATTTTTAATGAAGCCCATAGAAAGTTTACAAAAGTAACTCTAAAATGGAATTTTTTAAACACAAAATGGGCCAAAATCGGGCCTAATTTATAGCAGCTGTTAACCTTTTCTTGGAAAAAAGCCCAAAAGGATTAAAAAAGCATGCCTTAATTACAGCTCCATTTCAGTGGAATCAACTGCAAGATAAAGGCCACTGGGAGCATCACATGTCCAGTCACTATGGTATTAAAACAAGAAGCAGATAAAGTAAACACACGCTACTTTAAAAAAAGCTGTAAAGATAAATTGAGAATGCACTTTATAAATATCAAAACTATAATGAAAATTCAAACAATGCAGCAAGCACTACACTGCGATTCTCCAAGGAAAGTCTTGTTTTAAAGTACATCAGCATGTAAACACCCTCTGAAATTTTTTCCTTGGTGTCTTCCTCTTAAATCCCTGCAAGGAGTTCAGAGGAGTGGAGTTTGAGAACTTCTTTAAAAACAAATTGCTTTTGTCCCCACAAATCAAACAATACTGCTGATGAGCAGCTTTGAGTCACAGCATGTCCCCATGCTCCTCATTCCAAGAGAATGAATCTCTAAGAGGCAGAGAGAATGATTCTAAGAGGCAGAATCGTTTCGATGCTCTGACAGAAGACAGCTGCAGGGAAGAGGAAGAAGTCTCAAAGATTCAAATGATATCACGACATTATTTGTGATGGATCCCTGTAACAGTCAGGCTGTTCATCTTTCTTGAACTTTTATTAAATACATACATATTCTTAACTTACATCACACAATGTAAAGCAACTTCAGGTGATGCTCTCATTGCAGGTCTTATCACATTACTGCATATTTTCCACCTCATGAAAGCATGCGTAGCTACTGCAGCCCAGCTAACACATGACAATTTTATGTTTGTTTATGCCCTGCAAGCTAAAAGTACTTTGGAGTATTTTCCACAAGACTTTCAACTTGGATTAGCACCAACAAATAGGATTTATACTAAACAATAATTAAACTAGCTTTCCTAGTAGAACATCTATTTAAGGTAAGCATACTTGAAGCCAGAGAGGCCTTACTAATCTCTAACATTGGAAGTGTCAGACATATGGAACTTGAGCTGTAGTATCAACATGCGGAGAGTAAGTCTAACTTGCATTCCACTTGAAGTCTGCAATCCATTCTGATATAGCTTAAGTTCGGGCTTGTCTGGACATTTTCCCAAGTAATAAGCAGCCTCTAAGAGCTGTAAATTGATCCCGCTCTATTCTACTACTACAATAAAGCTCTCCTTACATATGAGATATCAATTCTTGCTTTAAGATGAGTAGTACAAACAGAGCAAGATATGAGGCAAGTTTATCTGGCCAAAATGAGTCTTGTTTAGAAGACGCTTCTACAAAATCTCTACTAAACCCATTATTTTTTTCTATTACAGCACAGATACAACGGGAACTTACTGAATTTACTACTTTTAGGGGAAGGGGAACAGAGAGAAAGTTGCTATGCACTGAACTAGTGAAGGGCAAGCCAAGAGGAATTAAGATGTATTCTCTGGCAAACTTAGTAATGGATTCACCTACTTAAAACAGCTTCAGTTTTTCATACCAGGCACTCCAGACTTCTTTTTTTTAAATACAATAATACCAAGCCATGGCCTTGAACGGAGCCACAGACAATGCATTCACAGGCTGTTCTGTGAAAAGAAATTCTCACAATCGGTGGCTTTCCCATTCTTTAAAGCCACCTATTCTTTGTAGAATTCATCCACAGAACGCACGTATGTAAATGAAATCTGGATTAAGTACAAGGAGGCTGGACTTGGATGAAGAATGAACTCAAGTTCTGCAGAACAGACCTTCTGGAAACACAGTACTGGGTGTTTGCTAGTGGAAGTCAGAGCTGGAAAAAACAAAACCAGAAGCCAAAGACTGCTCAAGTCCTGTCCTCTGGGAATTGCTAGAAAAGGAGGGAAAGCATATACTGCACCCTTACCTAATCTGAAAAGTATCTGCTTGGAAGTTTGTACTATTTGCTAAGAAAATTTTTTTTTAGCCTGTGGGAAACATGGGACAGAAGGTTAAGATTTTTATGAACCATCAGCCAGATTTGTCAACTCATCCCAGAACAACAGCAAAATAAACTTGTGAGCATTTGGACGTATCAGACCCATAAGAGATCAAGTCCCTGCTATATGTTGATCTTGTATTTGATAGTAGTTTGTACATAGAAGTAAAGAAGGGCCAATTAGGACCCAACTTTTCTTACCCTTTGAAGCGGTACAAGTACTATTAAAAACTTTTCAATCAGCTCTACACCATATGTCAAGTTCACTTAAGAACTACAGTCTATACTTAAAATTCACACTGCCAAACCCTTTTCTCTCCCAGCTTGTTTCGGAGACAAACAATCCTTGCTAAGCCTCAGAACAGGAAAGAGCACTTGGGCAAGCGTATTCTTGAATAAATTGACAAAGAAGAGAATGTATTTTCCTGATTTCAATGCATAGCTCATTCCAGTGATACAGGTCAGGTCTGGCTGCTTGACATTTTTCAAACTTGCACAAAGAAACAAAACCCCCATTGTGCTAAGCCTGAAACAGTCACACACTCTATTCTAATACACAATGTAAGCAGTGCTTGAAGACTCAGCATCAAATGTTCTCTGATAGTTCTTATCGTCAGTGTAAAATCAGGAGTGTCAACAAGACACCTGTGGTGCACCAGGCATCACTGACACAGGCTCAAGCCAATTCCCAAAATGACAAGTGATTGCTATGACAAGAGATTGCAAGTTAGCATCTTCTTACAGGAGAACTGACAAGCATTGGATGAAACTGTAGGAGATGGGCTCAAAGCAAACAGAAGGAGTTACCAGAAACAGTGTGACGGAAGTATGCATTGAGTCACAAGTATATGAACTTTACATAAATGTGCACAAAAAAGAAGCTTGGAGACAATCATGGAAGAATCCATCCACAGCCACTAAATATATAAGCATTTCTTCCTGTTCAGATAGTTTCAAGTCAGAAGTTGCTCCCCCAAAACGCTCCTCCAGCTTCCCCTGCAAGTTCCTCTCTAGGCCTCTATTAACAGCCACTGTTAGACAACAAGGTTTCAGAAATTCTGGTCTGATTCAGTATGTTTATTAGTAGTCATCTTCACAATAGGGCAGTGAACCTACACAAAGACATCTGTTTCGAACACGTTTGTCCCCAGTGGTTTGTAAAGGTTACTGAGCTTTAGGAACTGAAACTGCAGCCAATTTGACTTTCACATTGCCGAGGGCAT
Organism: Myiopsitta monachus; assembly: GCA_017639245.1. NCBI lineage: Eukaryota > Metazoa > Chordata > Aves > Psittaciformes > Psittacidae > Myiopsitta > Myiopsitta monachus. Next base: position 14,389,354 of record CM029928.1, read on the forward strand.
TTTTCAGTTTTGCTGCTCTCCCCTCCTAATGTCCCCTCCCCTCCATCAGTGCTAGAAGCAACCACCTTAACTGCAGCTTTACACTTTAGATCACAATGTGGAGCATCAGCCTTGAAGAGTCAGGGATCAATGGACATTTCCACAATATATATTTAAATAAAGACTTTCTGATCTGCACGTATGCTTCTTGAACTTCATACTTGGGATACAACAAAATGATAGATATTTGCCCATCAAATGGAAAAGTCCTCTCGAAGGATATCCATTACAGATTTTTAAAATAACAGGTCTAATAATATTCAGCCACAGATGACAGACCTCAATTCAGTTTTTAATAACAGCAAATAAGGAAAAAAAATAGTTACTCTAAAGAAAGAAAGTGTGCATTCACGAGACTGTACAGAAACTATAAATAACTGTCTTAAATGCAGTTGTTTCTTGGGCAAACAATCCAGCACCACAGAATACTGACACATTGCAGCCCAGAAACCTACATACAACTACTTGACACTTCCAACTATAACTTGGCCTTTTACAACCTTTTAATTCTGTTAACAGGAAAAATAAAAGCCCCCAAAAGTCCACCTACAGTTAAGGTCGTAACTCCATTTACAATGCTGGCAAATAATCATGAAGGAACACATGACCCAAAACATTCATGACGAAAGCTTCCTAAAAAGTCTTGAACAGAAGGTAGTATCCCTATAAGCAATGGCTTTTAAAGATTTTAATCCTGATCTTTGACTCCTGGCAATTGTATTTGCTCAACTTCAGATTAGCAAACAAAAACTACAAATCACCTTTGTACACAACTAACCTTGTATGTGCCCTCAACGAGTAAGGTGATAACTACTCTTTCAAGACAACCAAATGACTCATGACAGCTCAACAACACACTGAGATATGAGATTATGCATTGAAATATCTGCTTGAATTTATACAAGCCATTGTAAACCAGACTTATATTGCTAAAGCAGTACAAAAGCAGCCCTAGCAGCACAGTACCAAACTGAAGATAAAGATGAAGTAACTTCCACAACTTGATTTTTTTTTAGTCCTACTTTACTATTTCTTCTTTGCTGTCTCCTGCACTAAAGCACACTGTAAGTACAACTGCCAAACTGACAACCACAGAGTCAGCCAAAACTGACCACCTACAAACTAGTTTACTCAGGTTACATCCTATTCTCTAGCCTGCAAAAGCTCTGCTCTCAAGCTATTCCATTTGCCATATGTCCTCAACTGTCAGCTTTCCTATCACCTGTAATATACCAATAGTTATAGGAAAATAAAATAAGAGCCATTACTCCCAATAGTTTTTCTCAGCAGCTGAAATATTCTTGCTTCCTCTTTTGTTTTGCTCCATGTGAACACTGTTGCTTCTACCATTAAATCTTTAAGAAAGAACAGATATAAACAGCCTAGTCCAGATAAAACAGAATACATTCAGTTGAAAAATCTTGTCTTACAGTGCGTTGTTATTCTGGATTAATACAGTTAACAGTTTAGTATACACAAAGAAAAATCAAGGTAATAACTGTATGCATCATAAGGAAAAAGAAATTAAAAATAACACTAGAATACAAGCACAAGCTTAACCAAACATAACTGAAATGACAAAAAGAAACGTGTTAAAGGGAATGGTGTGCTAATACTACAAGTGACCTAACCCACACAGGTTTTCGAGTTTTTGCTTTAGCCACATAATTCCATAGTACTAAAAGAAATGTATCTTCTTTACGCTCTGATAAGAATGAACTAGAAAACTGTGGAAATTTTGTTTCCTGTCTATCAGCACCCCCATAACTTCTGTCAAGAGCATCTATGAGCAGGCAATACTACAGTTCATGACACAGTGCTCTTACCACTTCTGTAAGGGAAAGCATTGCTACAGAAGTTATCCACTTACAAGAAACCTTCTCTACTGAACCCCAAGCGAAGTAAACTTCCTGTTCTCGCATGCCCTAGTCTCCCTAAGCCCAAAATGCGTTACATCCCTATGAAATGAGGAAGTTTCCCTGAAACCCAAAACCAAATTTAAGTGGTGAAATAGAATAAACTATACAAAGAGAATAACTATGCTGCAGCTCTTGATTCAGTGCTGCATACAAGTCTTGAGGTAGGCAGTGGTCTTTTCAATAGCAGATGGCATTACTTTGGTAGCAATGCTGTGACATCTAGTTTCTCACCTTCTCAAACTTCAGTGCTACTATAGTATACCTACACAAGTAGTTACTCCTTTAATCTAGCTGTTCATGAAGTCTGTTTGCTCAAGCTAATTTTAAAAATAAGTTTTCCAACTGAAAATTGCAAGTAATCTCAGTGAGAGGCTGTTCAGAACTTTCAGCCACGTATCAAAAAGAAAGGTGTCAGGTAATTCAGCTGCTGGAAAGACTCTCAGCGGAAAGCATGCATAAGGCAGATACTGCACAATAACTCGAGCATGACCTAAATAGCATGTGGAGAACTGAGCAGGCACTGTACTTCATCTCTGAGCATCAACTCCAACAATTCCAACACCTTCTACCATTACAGCATGTAGCTACACCTAGAGCAAATGGAAAAGCATTCATCTGACAAGTACTTTTGCAGTGACATATCAGAAGGAAAAAGACTCAGCTCACAAAGTGGGGACAGAAGTTTAAGCAGGTTCTTCACCTTCCATTTATAATACTCTTCTGTTTCTACTTTTTTTGGTAGCAACATTACCCAAAAAATTCCCAACTCCACTATCTGAGAACGAGATTTCAAGTGATTCTGCCAGTTTCCAAGCCCATTCCAGGCGTCTGCACCTCATTTAGTGCGAAAGGCAGAGATGCATACCTGCAAGCCAGAAGCTGATGTCAGATGTGGCTACACAAGCCCCAGGAGGAAGAAATTTTGTAGCAGCAACTGTACTGCGACAACTGACTCTGCCTTCAGCCTCCAATGTGATCAACTCCACAAACTGAGAATTAAGTTGCAAAAGTTACAGACTCTTCAGAAGCAACTTATTTTACTTGCCAAAAAATCAGTTGTTTTGAGTTCTAAAAGCTTTTAACAATAGCATGTTAAAAGCATGAAAATTTCTTTATTGCACGTGTCCAGTTAAAACTTCCCTCTACAACCTGCACTCCTACTTTGCAAGCATTTTTAAGTTTTCATGTAAACCGAGTACGAACTAGCCTTTCAAAGAACTTCCACTTGTAACTTAGAAAGTCCAACACATTCCACGTGAAACAAGCACGAAACTGCACTTTTGGCACAAATGCTGACACAGGTCAGTGATTTGGATGTCCCAGAAACAGGCTTTAAAGAACTTGGTACACTGCAAAAATAACCATTACGGTGTGTTTACCCCGGGTATATCTACAGTACAGTGCAATAGCATCAGACATTATCAAATATGACTGCAATGGAAAGGTCTGATTTTACTTTTACTCCAGAGCATCTATTTTAAGTGAGTGCTATGATACATCCCACCACCCTAACTCTATTCTTCGCAAAATATCATCTCCAGTATACCATTCTACTATTTCCCCAAAGATCATGAGAAAAAAGCAGGAATCTTGCTATTAGGAATACACCACAGATTTTACAGCAAGAAGAGGTTTATGGTGGTGTATTAATACATGTTTTAGTGGCTCATTTTGATAGCAAAAAATAAAACATACGAAGGTGCATTTTCCAGAAGAGGGGTACATCAATACTGAAAAAAAATGAGGATTTCATTTGCTTTGAGTGGTTGATGATTGCTCCCTGTTAAGTTGCAGAATTAAACTGATCCATCAATACATGCACATAATGCTGTGTTAAATAGCTTCAGGGAAAAATACGCTTTATCTCTCTGTGGCAGACTTCTCGCTCTTCCTCATCCCTTCCTCCCTCACTGCCCACAAACGCCCTCCTGCACGAGCCTGTTACATTCACAAGGACGCTCTAATTTGAAAAACCCCTCAGAGCACCCAAGAACTCTGTGGTTTTTACACACTCTTTAAGCAACAGAAAAACATGACTTTGTAACTACAACCTTTAAAAAGCAAGAGCAGGATCCACAATTCTCTTTCATTTAGAAAAGATACATCCATGAAACGCTCTACTGGCACATGTAATTTCAGTGCTGTAGTACCAAGTGTGTGCGCAACTTGTCCTATATTGTATTATTTGTCCTATATTGTATTAAAAAAAAAAAAACAAATCTCAAAACCCAAAAGCATAATAGTGACAAAGCAGAAAAGGTGTTAATTGTCTCACTTTGTACAGCATTTTAATTTAGACTGAATTAATATTAGATGAAAAAGATCTTCAAGTAAAGAGTTCCCAGCTCATGAAAGCATCTAAACTCAGAACATTAGTTATTCCAAGAAATAAATATAAACCTAATGAAGCTCAAGTTAACATAGGTTCTGGAGGACTCTTATTTGAGCAACTGACGTAATGATTTCCACAGTAAACGGTATCATATATGTGCCATTGTTCCAAAGCCATAACAATAGAAGGTTTCTAATGAATTTACACTGATATTGCTTAGGTAGCAGAGAACAGTTTAATGTTATAAATAACAGAGCATCCATTCATTTTCTTTTCCTGTTTCTTTTATTTGCATTCTCACTGAATCTCAAGATGTCTTCTGCTCAAGACAGGCCTGGTTTGTGTGAACTGCAAGACCTATGTATCTAGCATTTCTAGAATGAAAGAGTGGTACTTTAATATTCCAGTTACAAATTCAGACCCTTGGTTTAGAGCACAGAGTTCATGAGTTAGAGCCTGACAAATATTTCTGCGCCTAACACCAAAGTAGTCAAAATTTATTTCTATAATAATTTGAAGTGTAAGAGCTTGGAACTTGATTTAGCATATTCTGCTTGCATGCAGCAACTAAAAAGTCACTTGAATGGCAGATGCCATTATGACAGGATATTGAAATTGGTCATTGACAACACATGTATGTGGGACACAGTGGACTCAAATGAACCTGAGCTGAATGATATCAATACAGTTTAACAACCCTAGGAAGCAACATGTTATGCTCGTACAGTCTGTGCTATCCACAGGAAAGAGGCGTTGCAATGAACAAAGAGCAAAGCAAGCTGTGCCACATGAGAGGAACAAACAAATATAATCTCAGTGAAATGGACACTTTTCAAGCAGTATGACATTTGGAGGGTGGAGGTTAATTGCACAACACAAAGAGATCATACACCTATCATTTAAAATCAGTAGCCACATTTAAGGAACTTCTGGAATGGTAAATGTGGCATTATTTAGTTCCTGTTTCATCAGTTAACTTCCTAGTCACGCTTTTGTCAGTTCCTCTGTTCAATGTACAAGCAGAGACCCTCTTTTAGCTGCTCCTTCTTCCCTTGACATGAAGTATGCATCCTACTGCTGCTACTTAATTTATACAGGACTTGTATTTCACCACACAAAATACTCCAACAAAACCAGCTGTAGATGATTAAGGAAGTCAGTCCTGTCACTGTTCCACCAGATTGCTGAAACTTGGTGAACACAGAATCAGAGAACGGTTTGTGTTGGAAGGGACCTCAAAGCTCATCCAGTTCCAACCCCCCTGCCACAGGCAGGGACATCTTCCACTAGAGCAGGTTGCTCCAAGACCCATCCCAACCTGACCTTGAACACTGCCAGGGATGGGGCAGCCACAGCTTCTCTGGGCAACCCATGCCAGTGCCTCAGCACTCCCACAGTAAAGAGCTTCTTCCTAATGTCTAATCTAAACCCACACTCTATCAGTTTAAAGCCATTCTCCCTTGTCCTATTCCTACATGCCCCTGTAAAAAGCCCCTCTCCAGGTTTCTTGCCAGCTCCTTTAGGCACTGAAATTTGCTCTAAGGTCTCCCCAGAGCTTTCTCTTCTCAACACTGACCAAGCCCAACTTGCTCAGTCTGTCTTCACTGGAGAGGTCCTCCAGCTCCCGGATCATCTTCGTGGCCTCCTCTGGATTCACTCCAACAGGTGAACTATTCAACATAGGTGAGCTTTCATCCAGTTCTTTGCCAGAATAGGATAAAACATGTAAGACTCTTTTGAATACCCATAAAATGGGAATGAATCAAAGATTTTCATTACTTCTTTAAGGAATTAACATTATGCATTATGGACGTAAAGGAACTGGATAGTGTAGAGAAATCTCATTATGTTGAGTTTCAGGTGGAAAATCCTCACCAGTTTGCCATTTACAGCTGCACCTTGCCAGTAACAACAGTTTGGGATAAAGTATCACAGCACAAATAAATATTACATTCTAGTAAGAACTCTTGGTAACCAGTGAAAACACATATGGTTCAGACACACTTAAATTTTAGCATAAGACAAAAAAAGAATACTATTGAAAATACATCTATCAAACAAAATTACTAAGGCAGTAGATGAGACTGCAAGTCTACATCTCTAACACGAAGCAAAAAGGGCAGGAAGAGTGGTTCTGCTATACTTCCACACGACTGAAAATTCAACAAAATTTCAACCAATTCTAGCTGAAACAACAGAATTCTGATACTTCAAGCAGCATCATTAAATACTCTACAGAACAGATGTTCCCTTTGTTGAGTTTCACTAAGTAACATGACAAGCCTTATTGTCTGTAGCGTCTCATCACAACACTACTGTGGTAAGAACGCCTGTTATTTACAACACTGACACAAAATGCTGATAAGAAAACAGTGAGAGGAAAGGAACTTGATTTTTTTCCCCTCAGCTTTACAAGTTAAATGTAAACCACATTCTCTCACGACAGGCAGAAATTGGTAAATGCTGCACCAATGCTGGCAAAGCTACAGAATGCACGTGTAAGTGGGTGTGCAGAATTATCATCAAAAGGCTTTCACCTGCTCCTCTGGCTGCTGCACCGGGAGTTTAGTTCAAAGCAGGGAAAAAAAAGTGCAGGAAACTATTAGTCTTTCTAGACCTGACATACGGACTCAATATAATTAAAGGCATGAGAGATGTGAACGGAAAGACTATGCTTATTGAGCCTAAAAGCTGTAACTGAGTAAAAGTAGTAGCATGTCCACAGCACATGACATGAAGCAGGCAGGTATTTTGGCACAACCTAAACAAAGTCAATAACAAAAGGCATGATATTAACTTAAGAGACAGTAACTGGTTCAGCCAGATGTGCTACTAAATGACAAACTGTAGAATACTCAGAATTTCACTGGCAAAAATCCAGTGTGAAGTTACTGTAAGGAAGATGAAATTATTGCTTTAGTGGGAAGTACCAAGAGCTAAGGAATTCTCTAACACAAAAGAATTCCCCTTCATCAGCCTAACTCAGAATATACGACACTGCAGCCTGATTTTGCAACCTACTTTAACTCTGGCAGAGTAACACAACTTCCTGCAGCCAGCAAACACTGAGGAGTGCTACTGGGTGAAAAAGTGATTTTGTACCCAGAGATCCTATAGTGTGCTTCCTCAGACAAGGATGCTTCTACAGTATACCCAACAGGTCTTACATGATAGAATCTTGACAATATTCACAGTATCCTAACTTTCAGAGATGGTGTCTGGTTTAAAAACTTTTTAAACGCAGTTTTTGAAGACTAGGTCAACTTCATGCTTTTACACATATTCCAGTCATTTGTTTTAACATAGCAAATACTGTAGTTTTAAAAAGAATTCAAAATAGCGAACAGTTGTCTTTACGTATGAGAACAGGATTCAAGTACTTGAAAACAAATCACAATGACATAGTACAGCCTCGTCCATTAACCAGACACTCATGAAGACCTTATATTATCCGGCACTAGCTTCTGTACAATACTCAAACTGCTAGACAGTTTAATTATTGAGTATTAGATTTAATTCTCTAGTGCATATTTGAAGCGTAACAGGCTTCTTCCTCCCTTTCTAAAAAGAAATAATGAGTAATGTTGCAATAAAGTATAGTATAAGTACCGAATAATGGTGTTTAGCATTAACAAAAATATTAAAGTTGTGTGCGCTATTCATCAGGTTGAAGTTAATGCCTTGCTGAAGCATAAATATTTATCCCGCGCAAACAGCAGGAAACTTCAGGAGACAGCATGGCTTTAACATTGAGGTGAGTTAATTAGTATCCAGTGAGGCTTCAGAAGGTACTATGCCATTCCTAATTAAAGGTTAGTTTCCAAAAAAAAAAAGAAAGCAACAAAATGTAAAGGTTATCCTATCTATCTTATCTCCTAACAAAGAGAGATGTCTCTAATAGCTACCAAAGTGCCCAAGATACCAAGATATACAGTATCTGTCGTTAAATTTAGAATGAGAGCTTTTAATCCAGACAGGATAGAATACAACTTTTGCATCAGCAATAGGCATGTTTTACTACTCAGCTAGCATTGCTTTTACCGAAGTGTCTTTGTTACACTTTCATTGCTACACAGCATTTCAGATCATCAGAGGTTAAAAAGAGAAGATGACAAATACACATGCTTTGGACAAAGAACCAGTTGCCAGTCTTCCTCTCAATGATCAGATCATTGTTCAGCAATGCTGGTCTTCTCAAATAAACTAAAAAATGTTTCCATATACACCCTTGCTTTTCATGGCATTCTCCACACAGCAGAATGATAATGATTAAGTACCTGTCCAAATTCCACATGCTTTATTGATTCCAGTTCTAATAAATAACACTCTTAGTAACAACTCTTTATCAAACCCGCTTGTATTAAATTTGTATACCATTTAGAAGTTACACTGACGCTTTATAAACAGAGCCCTTATCACACAAACAAATACACCAACATCCTCCCGTTTCCGTCACTGCAGTGACAAGAAAGCGTCACATTCAGATGATTTTGATATGCTTGGGCTGTAAGTTAGGCTGCTTTCATTCACCACTTTTCCAGCTCTTACTAAAGCACGTAAGTTCATGTGGGGATGCGTCTAAAGAAATCGCTGTAAATAAGTTGCCCTCCCAGTCTAAGCTGACATACTATTTTTATTCTGCTGCTCTTCAACATGGTCCTAATTAGGACAAAGGCCTCACAACAGGTTCACCAGAAGTACACCTCACATCCTGCATTATTTTAGATGTGCCCAATTAAAGGCAGAGTCGTTGGATCTCTCAGAAGTTGTTGTTTCGGTGGAGTTGCTTTTTGTTTGGTGGGTTTTGGTTTTGTGGGAGTTTTTTATCTAATCCAGGAGTGTTTCAACTTTCAAGCAAAGTTCCAGCACAAATTCTGATAGAAATCTTATGATTTACAATAACAACAAATGTAGAAGCATTTCACGCTTCAGACTCACCAAAAATCTCTTAAATTTTGCCAGTGTTCTCAAATAATTTCAAATAATTTAAGTGTCAGTTATTCATAAAGACAATCTTGAGAGTATGCAGAAACACTTCATCTTAGAAGCATGTGCATACACTTATAATAGACGTATAGGGAAGATTATGATGAGGCACTGGAACAGATTGCCCAAAGAAGTGGTTAATGCTCCATCCCTGGCAGTGTTCAAGATCAGGTTGGACAGAGCCTTGGACAACATGGTCTAGTGTGGGGTGTCCCTGTTCATAACAGGGGGATTGGAACTAGATGATCTTAAGGTCCTTTCCAACTCTGTTCTATGATGCTATGATATTAATGGCATGCAGAGCTTGAGCAGCCTAGAAGCTTTAAACACAGCCTTGCAACAACATGCAGTTGCTCCACATCCAAAACACTTTCATCCTTTTAGTAATCCTTGTCTTCACCATCACCAGCCTGACACAGATTTCAGTCCTTATCCTGACACCACTTTGTTACTGCCTTTCCAAGATTATCTCAAGAAGCATTTCAAATTAATTAATCCAATTTAAGTTCCTAATTAACTGAGGTTAATAAAAATATGTTTTAACACCAGCACATTCTCCATTCCCAAATGCACATTTAATACACCACCATGTCAATTCTGGCAACTGAGGACAGCAAACTGACAAAAGGGCCATTTTTTCTAGCGAAGAAAGAAAATACAGATTTCAAAGATATTGTGCCTACAATTCTAATGAAGGTGGGAAGATTTTATACTTGCCCAATTAAACAAGAGCATTAACAGATCAAAAGCTGTAATTTTGTTAAGCAGGAAAACTATCAGATTCCAGTAAAGCAATAAATACTTCCAAGTACATCCAACCAACTACAAACCAACACACAGAAAAATGCTGCATACAAAATGCAGGTTTTAAGTACACTGAACAACGTAGAAGAAGTCTTGGAGATTACACAGCATCTTCCAGTCATCAGGGTATTACACCTTGATAAATAAACACAAATCTGCAGCCTTTAGTTTTTCTAAAGTGCAATAGTTTCGGATTTGAGTTCTTCCAAATTCAAAGAAGACAGAGCATGCACACACTGATGGTTATATCATCATACACCCTATAAATGATGACAGGATCTCTTGCTTAAACTTCATCCATATTGCTCCTGGAAGACCGGTCACTAGTAACACTTTAAATAACACACAAACGCAGAGGTTCATATCCGTAATCTCCATTTATGCTAACAAAACTACCCCCACAAATCCTATGGCAGACTTAAGTATAAGCTTTGTACTCAGTCTTGCATTTGCAAGAGAGAAAGTATGCCAGGCTATGCAGAGAACACATTTATCACAGAATGATTTGGGCTGGAAGGGACCTCAAAGATCACCCAGTTCCGGCCTCCCTGCCATGGGCAGGGGTGCCCCACACCAGACTATGCTGCCTAAGGCTCTGTCCAACCTGGCCTTAAACACTGCCAGGGACGGGGCAGCCGCAGCTTCTCAGGGCAACCTGTGCCAGTTTATTCCACCATCCTCACAGTAAAGAATTTCTTCCTAATATCTAACCTAAATCTACACTCTTCTAGTTTAGAGCCACCCCCCTCCTTATCCTATCACTACATGCCATGTGTCAAGTGAAGGCTTGATAATTAAACCCAAGAGGGTGATCCACCCAACAGATTTAAGTCTAAACTGTTCTTGATATAAGCTTTGTGCATTTGCAGAGTGCCCAGGTGACCTTTGTTAAGAGCCCAAGTGCTACTGTATTTTAATATTCTTATAACATAAACATTTAAGCCTCATGAAAGTTTCATTTAAAGCCTCAAATGCAGAGTACTCCACAGGCTCACAGTCCCAAAGGAAAGTCTGGGAACTGTGAATTTCTGCTCATAAATCATGGTGATTTCTCAAGCTATGCGTCTTCCACACAACCTGAAACAAAACAGTGCTACATCAGACCATAAAATGCATATTTACTTTCTAATTAAGACAGCCAGACATTAGCCAGCATTTGATAACCAGTAAGTCTCTAACACGAACATGACAAATTTCACACTGCATGTATTAAAGTCAGCGATGGGTTAAGAGTTCCTACCTTAAGGCAGGAACTAATGAAAATGTATTTCCTGACATGAACATACAAAGAAGGTTCAAGATATTGGGGTTTTACACTAAAATGCACTAACAATTAGACTTCAATTCAATGACTTACTATTAGGTTTGATACAGTCATAACATATGCATCAGTAAATGGGCTCTTCTCCCAGCTTAATGCCAGCTCCATTGTGCTAGGTGAAACACAGATGACACATACCATTTGTAGTGCCTAGCCTTGCAGTATCTCAAGCACACGCTTGTTTGCAATACAAGTCCTTGCAAAATTAGAATCCAAGTGACTTAACTACCCAGCTATGCCTGTGAACATGACTACCGTGGACTCTCTCAAGTGAAAGAAAACCCTCCCATTCACAAGACCATGGCAGGAGTGCAATATGATTCTGCCCATGAAAGCCTTTTTCCTTCTAAAAAGCATTTTTAATAAATTTAATTCATACCTTAAAGAGAGCTCAACACTGAAAGGAAGTGAACTGCTGCAGTTAATAAATCATCAGAAGTCATACTGAACTTCCTGAAAATTGTCACCCCTCTGATAAAAGGCTGGCTTAAAGTACCTTGTCTCACAAAGAGATTATCACAGAGATGCAGCTGAGTTCTGCATTTCAAAAGTAGTATTTTCACATTGCCTTCTTGGGAGGAAAAAATATGCCCAAGAATAGGGCCAGGTGGATGTAGAACTCAGCTTCAAAGACATTAGTGGTACCAAAAGTATTTCACTGATGAAAGTAGACCAGATTGCAAGCGAAACTGACCAAGCTTTACAACTCTGGTTACTTTGCACAACATAAGAGAACTTGTTGGAAGGAGGACAACAGGAGCAAGGCACTGTCATACAGGAAGGCGTTCTGTGAAAAGCACAAGCTTCAGAACAGACTCCATAGCATCTAACTGGAGAAACTGCAGAAAAGCCTTTTAGAGGCAATGAAAATAACCACCGATGTCACTCTAAGCTTGCTGCATAGAAGCGCCTTTCTGCACCTTTGCAGTGACATTTGTTCAAGTTGCCTTTAAAAAAAAAGCCCTCATCACCCAATCGGAATTTGCAGCTAACAGCAGTCACTTCATAGAAACTTTCATCTTTTGTTCTTCTACAGTCGTCCTCACGCACTAGCAGGGTATACTAAAGATTACGAAAGAACAATGCCAACAAGACTTTAAAATCCTCGAGTACACAAATCTCTCCCTTGAGAACTTGAGGCTAGGGAGCTTCTTCGGGATAGAGTCAGAATCCAGCTGGACGGAAAACTAACGAGAAGTCTTTGGGGACTGCAGGGAACAAGACATGTCCACCACCATTACCTCTGTTTTTACCATTACCTTTAAAACAGAAAGCAGATGGAAAGTTACTTCAGTGTAAAGTGCGAGAAGTCAAATATCGAAGCCTGAACAGGCACAACCCCCCGCGGTCTGCGCCGCTTCCCGCTGACGGACCTGAACCGCAAACTCTCAGCAATTACAACTGTTGCAGCCGCCTCTCGCGTCCCTGCCCGCGGACACCGAAATCAACGCGGCAGGAAAACCAAAAAGCACGCGGAAAAGATGGGTTGGAACGGATGTATTCCGCAGCGCGCCACTGAACTGTGTCCCAGATCTTCCCACGAGCGAGCAGGCACACGCTCCCAGCGTGAGGAGCGGGAAGTCAGCTCCAGGCAGCACGCTGCTCGGGGAGACCGGCGGGAGCCGCTCCTTTGTCTGGCCCGCAGCCGGCTGCCCGCACCCCCGACTGCCGCCTCCAGCCGACACAACCGACCTCGCTGGCCCGAGCCGCCCCGCCGAGGCCGCCGCTCCCCCCCTCTGCCCTCCCCGACCGCCGCCCGGGACCCGAGCGCGACCGGGCTCGGGAGGACCCAGAAGCAGCCGAAACGCCAGCGGCGCCCGGGGAGGACCCCGGCAAGGGGCAAAGCTGCAGCCAGCGCCCGGAGAGCGGCCCCGCCCCGCGGACAGAGACCGGCTCCCCTCAGCAAGGCGGGAGCGGCGACCGCCGACCCCCTCCCAGCCCCGGCCCTGCCCCTCCACTCCCCCCGCCGTGCACCGAGCACCGGCCCTTCACCCGGCCCCGCCGCGGCAACTCCGCCGCCCCGTCCCTGCCCGCGCCCTTCGCACACCGCGCGAACCCCGCGGGTAACGGCCGCTACAGCCGCGCACCCACGGCTGCCCCGGGGCGGCGCTGAGGACCCGGAGCCCGAGGGGCTCTCCGCAGCCGTCCCGCCGGCGCTGCGGAGCTGCACCCGCCCCGCGCGGGAAAAGTTGGCCCCGCGGAGCGGCCGCTGACCGAACTCACCCGTCCCGCCCGCCGGGCCCGCCGCCGCCGCGCCCGCTCGCACACTTACTCGCCCGCCGGGAGCGACAGCGGCGAGCGCGGGCGGCGGCGGGCTGGCACCGCCCGACCCCGCCGCTGCCTGGCGGCGGCGGCACCCAATCAGAGGGCGAAGCGCGGTCACGCCAGCCAATAGCGTGGCGGAGCGGACCGTGCGGGCGCCCGCTCCCTCCTCTCCCCCAATGGGCGGTGCTGCCCCGCTCCGAGGGCGGGCGGCGGGGCCGGGGCCGGGGGGGGTCGCGGGGCTGCGAAGGCGGCCCGGGAGCAGCGGGGGGGGATCGCTGCGTCCCGCAGCCGCAGGCCCGGAAGCGCGAGAGGCGGCGGCAGCTCCGTGGGGTGAGGGAAGTCATTGTTTCCCCGCCGGGGCTGAATCGGCAGCGTGCCTCCGGCGCCGGGCAGAACCCAGCCCCGCGGCCGAGGAAGCCGAGGCTGACCCGGGCCGCTGGGGACGGCCGTACCCCGAGGGGAGATGCTCCCTCCGTGGGGGCGGGAGCTGTCACACCGAGCGAACCGCGCAGCGGCCGCGCCGAGGGAGGGCTGGGGGGAGCCGGCACCGGGCGCGTGTGTTGTCGCTGTTAGAGAGCACATGGACACCCCCCCCTCCTGCCCCCGCTGGAAACGAAACCGGAGCTGGTGACAGGCTGACTAACGGACTGTTGAGCCAAGAACAGCCTTTAACGTCCCAGCCCTCGCAGAGCTGCCGGTTGACAGCTCCGCCAGGGAAACGGGAACGCCTCATCGTTGGATGCCTCTTCGTTTCTCCCAGTCGCGTCTTCAGCATTAGTTAGGTTCTGGATTCTTATCAGCCTTCCCAGAGTGCAGCAATTACGGACAAGTTCCAATCCACAGCGCTCTAAGCCCCTTTTCAATTACAAGTACTTTTCTTATTTGTTTTTACTCTCTACTGACTTCATCCTTGGATTGCTCTGAAGAGCGATCTTGAAATAAATCTGAACACCGCATAAGCAGCTCCTTTTTGTTCTGACTGAAGCTCGGTCTACATTCTTTGTTAGCACCAGAGTTTCTTTGCAAGTGAGCTTTGAGGATGAAGCTTTAATCCTCAGAAGCACACGCTTATGGAAATCTTCAGGATTAATACAGATTAAGTTAATCAGCAATATAATCACTGTGTGCTGAAACTGAGGCATGCAGGTTGTGATTTGGTCAGTGCCAAATACCATGTAATGGCAGAGCCCGAATTAGCTCCACCAATGCCGGCTGTCACAAAGCCTTGTCGCATACAACTACTCATTTAGAAGCCATGCTCTTCTGTGCCTCACCAGTCTTAATTTCCTAAATGAGTCTGCACAGGTAGACAATGTGTTCACATAAAAGTTTATTGACTTCCCTGGAGCCTTGAACCTGAGAAAATGGCAGGTTCAATGCACTTCTGCAAGCCACCCTGTGTACATACGTCAGTATCTGTCTGAGCTGTGTCTAGACTTGTACTGTTGTACCATTCATTCCCAGGGGTATCTAGTATATAATTTTAATTTATTAGCAATAAAATGTATGCATTATTTTCAAGTATCTTTTATAATACAAATTATTATACATAAAAACTACTTTTAGAGTATGAATGTCTGTCTTACTGAGCCATTTGTCTTTATAATACACCCACTGTGTTGCGGCCTAAATTCATTCTGGCAACAGTTTCTATGACACTGGATAAAATAGGTCTGCTTTCCTGAAAAGCAAGATGGTATTAGTTCCAATAAAGGTAGAAAAAAAGCTTTATTATTTTACTCAGGTAAAGAGAGGCAATCAAACGCCGTAATCTTAGGAACAACCAAATTGAACTTCATGAGTGAGATAATTTCTACCTTAGAAAGATTATATACCTGAATCATAGCCAGAATACTTAATGGTTTGGGAGGCGTGAGGGGGGGAGGTTAAGATCTTTATCCGAATATCTCTGCATTTTCACCACTATTTCTGTCAACAACAGTGCAGGCACACAAGACTCCCATCACAATGTCCTTCCCACCTGCTGCCTGTACCTATTCCCAGTACCCTTCTGGGTTTTGTGACCGAACAGTCGCACAAAACATCAAAGCAATTCAGCCTGAAGAGAACCAAGTAGCAAAACTAAGGAGTTTGTAACACAGTTCTGTTTCCTGAGCTGGTTTACTGCTCAATCCTGCAGTTGCACGAGCAGCATGGACCAAAGAACAAGCAATGGGAGCAAGGATACAGCAGTACAGGAGGAGTTTGTTAACTTGCATCCCTGGACCCAGTGTCAGGAGGCTGTTGGTACTAGGACTAGGTACTGATGTGGCTTGTGACACACATGTCATACTAAATGACCCTGATAATTGCAGAGAGATGTACTAAGGTCATACCGTCATTAGTTGTTAATCTTACTGTTACTGATGTGTTATGACTGTAATGATTAGTAAAAGTAATGAATCATCCACAAAAGGCAGGCACTCTCTTTACATGCAGCATATGACATACATTAACAGCTCCATCAGGTCACATTATCAAAAGAAAAGAATTGAGGGGTCCATACTCTTGCTTAGAAATTCAGTTAACATTTTCAAAGATGCCCAGAATACCCTATATAACTTCCACAGATTTTAATAATGCCCAAATTATTTTAGTGCTTCAGGCATTTTACCATATTAGCCTTAAATATTTTAAATGTGGTAAACTGTATGAAATATATTTTCTTTTTACCATGTTTATATCTCTGTGCATAGATGTGCACATCGCTTACTGCCTTTTAGTACTGTGTTTATGGCAGGCTTTTTGGCCATTAGCAACCCATTTCAAATTGCCCTCTAAGAGGAGGGCTACAGAGAATCAGAGCTTTTATTCTATGTCCTCAGCAGTCAGGGCTGCTCAGTGTCATTTCAGAAAAAGTATTTCCAGGAAGAAGTTTCCTTTGGATTTCATAGAAGACTCTCATTGTCCAGGAGCATAATTTGGAACCTCCAGCTTCTGCCTGGTTCATTGTTTTTGGTGCACGCCTTTTCATCTTATATTTAGACTGTGAACTATGATAGAGTTGTAAGCTTCTTTAAAAACGGAAATCCTTGATTAAATAAATACTTAACAACCGTAATCTCTGTCATATGACCTTTCTTAAAGCTCAGTTCAACACACAGTCCATTTTTAAAAGACAGTACATCTGGACCTGGGGAAAAAATAGCAGTTATTTCCAGTCATCTGATCTCATACCATATCTGTAGCCTGTAAGACACCAAGAATGGCACTGTTTAGGGAGAGAGAGAACTCCAGAAGTGGCATTTCTTGGTTCTTTCCCAGTGTCAACCATACCAGGTTGGTTGTGACCATAACAACTGCACACACTGCTAGACAGATGGTAGAACCATTGTGGAGCAGGCCTTCTGTTTCAGTTAGGACGGAGTAACACTGCAGAACTAAGAGCGGTCTGCAGTTTTGCTTAGAAATTCAGCTGACATTTTCAGAGACGGCCAGAACTTGCATTGCTCTTCTACAGAGACTTTGACAGCCGCACTAATTGGGACTGTGAGAAAGCATGGAGTCAGCAGAGTTCCAAGACCTCTGTATGAAATGCACAGGGCTCTGGAGACTCCTGGTCTGACATGCTCCATGAAAACTGCTTCAGTAACCAAAGCATGTATAAAGCCAGGGGAAAAAAAGTAAGGAAATCGTGCTGACCTAGGAACAAACACCAGATACTCCGAAATTCCCTTCCAAATAGAAACAAGAAGTCAACACTTCTTGCAAAAACACAAATTCTGCAATTTTTATTTTGGGAGATGTCAAACAACTGACAAAAAAAATATTTCGACAGTGTCAGACGTTTGGTTTTGATTTATGTTTTTTCTCTTCATATTCTAGTTTCAACCATGAATATTTTGATAGCTTTCCCTTGAAAACAAATGAAACTGATATATTCCTACCAAAAGTTACATTTTCTCTAACCCATGTTTTGACAGAAAATTGCTGTAGCAGAAAGCTCTTTACAAGAGCTTCAGGAAAGTGAAGAACCACTAACATCTGACTCTGAAACACTAAAGAGCTTACAGTCTCAGACTTCTTATATTATCACAAAGCACTTTAAAGGAAAGTGTTCAAGAAAGAAGGCCTCTATAAATATTCTGCTGATCAACTGATTGAATGAAGTCCTTTTAATAGAACTTCAGACTTTAAAAAAATCATATATTGGCATAGAATTCTAAAAACCCCATTTTCCTTCATATTTTATGATAAATATTATTTATTGCAAATAAAGATAGCTTTTAACTTATGCTGACCTGGAGTTCTCCTTAGGTCTCCTTTACTTAGTTTTTCTTAGCAAAACTTATACATAAGTATGACACTACTATGCCTTGATTTTCTAATAATGCAAAGAAATACATATTACAAAACCACTACAGTAGAATTAAAACCAAAATACTTAATTTGCAAAATAATTAATCTGCATTCAAAGGCTCTCCAAAAACTTAAATTCAAATAACCCAAATTTAAAACCAAGTTTGACTTGCTGCTGAAGGCAAGTTCTTTAAACAGTATGTTCTATAACAGAATATTTCACTAAAGGATGATGTTTGCAACACCGTAAAATAAAATGTAATAGCTGTTGATTTTGGTTAAATTTCAAGGAGAAGCTACTATGAGGATTTAGTAACAGAAAAAGCTTTTTCTTACTATATCACTAATATAACACAAAACTTAAAAAAACCATAGCAACCAAATCATAATAAACATAAATAATGCATAAACTATCTTCACTACATGAGAGCTAAGAAATCCATTACTACTTCTTCCTCACACTTCAAAAGCAGAGGTTAAAAGCCCACATAGAGGTTTGTATGCGCAGCAGTTCACAAGATTAATTGCTTGAGTGGAAAGACACAAGCATTGCATCAAAGCTTGTGTAGCCCAGAATCCTAGAAACAAGCCCTAGAGGTAAGTGAGACGGAAGAGGAAAACCGAGTGGAGATTGCTCTCCAAAGCAGTACAACCAAACACTCAGCATCGTGACAGAAACAACAGCAGGAAAGGCTGCATTTAGGAGGGGGAAAATGGAAGAAGGTGATGGAGATACAGCTCAGCAACACCCCCCTCCCCCCCAAGAAGCCAGCCTATTGCACATTCACCCTGCTCAGTAAAGTACCAATGAAAATCTGCTACCTACCAGGCCTTTTATGCAACATCCCAACATTGGTATTAGCAGTTCAATTAAAGTATCAAGCTATCTTAATTATCCCAGCTGAGCTGGATTTCCCCTCTCTAACCACAACGGTTTGTAGTGCCTGACTGGGGGCTCCTCCTCTCTGTACAAACAAGGAGGAGCAAGGAGAGCTTGTGGGGATGCTGTGAAAGCAAAGGGAGAAAAATGGGGGAAAAGTGATGTAATGCAATCCAAGAATTTTTACATCTTCATGGTTCTTCAGATGCTCGCTAATTGTTATTCCTACAGAAAATTCCTCTCCCAGCCCACGTGTGCCTGGGCATGTCAACAGGATTTTGAGTGTGTCTGTTTATTGTCTTGCTGCTGGACCACAGAAAATAAGCAGCTCAGTGTACAGGGGCTGCCAGACACCCTGACCGACCCAAGAGATGTGCATTCTTTTCAGGAGATGCTTACAGCCACGAGTTGTCTCCCAGTGAACAAACCAGTCCGTGTTCCACCCTGCATCCCAAGGGCCCTGGGGCTCCCCAATGAGAAGCTCTGCTCCCCCTGGAGCAGCAGCCTGGGGCCAGGGCAGAGCTGCTCAGCATCCGGGTGGTACTTGGTGTATATGAGGCTGGCCTGGTTGTGCTCACCACTTCCTCCATCCTCATGTGGTTAGCTGATGAAGAGGGTGCAGTTGGGCTCAGAGCTACCAGCTGATGTTTTATTACTGCTTACTCTGCGGTCATGCTTGTCAGCTTTTCCTTTGAATCACAAGAGCTAGAAGCATGAACTTTTATAATGAAAGCCCTCTCTTCTGATGTAATCCTATTAGCCCCAATAAACAGGGTGCTAGATCCAAGCTTACACAGTCCATGTGTCTTCTACTAGCCCACAGAGGAAGGTTGATGTCATGCTTGGACACCCTGACCCCAGGCCTGTGTTAGCAAGCACGTGTAGTAAGCAACATATGGTTGGCTCCATGCAGAGCTGGTAGAAGCAGCCCTGAAAAGCAGAATCAGCATGTCTGTACAGCAACATCTTTTTGGTCTGACCCAACTCAGCTGCCATGGCCCCATCCTACTCCCAGCTGTAGCTCTTCTAGGGTACAAGAACCAGCGCTGGTCTGAAGACTCCACACTTCAAGCAATTCCCACAGTGAAAGTTAAGGCTTCAGCTACATTACTGCATTTCATAACCCTGAGAGAGGATGTTTATTTTAAAGCAGATAGGGTGACAGATTACAGGGCTAAGCTGCAAGGCGGACAGAAGGTAAGTATTAGGAGGTCCTGCTCTAACTGTACACGTATCACTGCAACTGGAGCACATCTCTGGAAGAAAATGTGGAATTGCCACCAATTCAGGTTTTTAAGAACACTTTAGGCATATTTGACCCTGCTTTAAGACAGATACAGAGAACTATGTGGTATCTTTTTATGATTATCTTCTGGTCTTTTGGGCTTTTATCAGCCATGCTTACTCTCTCCTCTCAAAGTAATGGGTTACAGACTGAATATTTTAAGACTTAAGTAAAACTCAGAGTGCTAAATTACAGTGATTACACCCATGAAACGCTTTTAGAATAAGTATAGGAAGACCATTAAAGGGAACATAAGTATCCTTAAATAGAAATATATGTGCAACAAAAACCACACATAGTTGAAGAAAACTGCAAAGCAAACATGAGGTAGATAGTTACCTTTATTACCTTTTCTGATAGATTATAGCTAAGTTTGTCTCCTGCTTTTATAGTTGATAGCTGTATCTTCCCAGTTCTTAAAATGTCACAGTTTGTTTTCGTTATTAACTTTGGTAATAAAACACCCTAAATTTCCTGAGGATAAAGACATGCTTTTTCCCCCCAGTTCTATACTACTTTCACAGTGCCCAAATGAGATGATAACTTACAAACAAATGCATTCTTTGCACTTCTCTCATTGCCTCACTTATTTTAATAGAATTTTGTGGGGCTTTTCTGCTATTTTATCTGATGTGGTTTTGCTCACTCAGAACAGCCAGACAGATGTCCGTTCATGCTCTGTCAAGAGCATCAGCTGCTTTGTTTTGATTAAATGTTTTGCTTTCCTGCCAGCAGAGAGCCTTTCCACTCGGTCAAGGACAAAATTCCAGCCAATGTTTTTTTAAGGACACGAACAATGAAACAGATCTTGCCAATAAGCGTCGCTTTCCTCTCAGTGTGGGACTCACAGATTTGCTCTAATCATTTGGCCATTTTCCCTAGAATTTTTAATGTTGATTGTAGAGACTTGCTTCAGTCTCAAAGACTGGGCTATGGAGGAGCAGCTGGTTCTTTAAGTCAATCAGGCCGTTAGTGCTCTGCTTCCTTGCCATCTACTTCCCCAAAGGCAGATGTTCTAAAGAAGAAAATGTTATTTATTCATAGAGGTATTATCTAGACAAAAGAGAACATTCAAATTATGGACTTATTATTTGATATAGATGCACCTGGCTGATTTTTAGAAAGTCACATTTTAGCTCAGCAACTTGCTTCACTTGGCTCAGCTTGTGCTCTGTCTTAGCTGATGACATCCTACACATTACCATTCTGTCCTGAAGAACATAGATGTAGCACCAGCTGGAATTAAAAGGAGACAACACACACTAGGTATGTATAGCATATCTGATCAAAACCATTGGGTCTTCCAAGGTGGGAAAAGGTGTCTGATACTTTTTTTCGAAGCCATAACTTCATGATCTTGCCTGAGAAACTCAGATCAGCCATGTAACAACACCTAAACATATTTTCAACGTGTTTTTCAAGTCCTTTTGGAGGTGTGTATGTTGCATCCCTGCAGCAACATACATTTTATGTGCACTTAAAATTGCCAGTGAGTGACTTGGCTCTTGCCTCTTCTGGGGATTCACTCTCTGAGAGATTAACATTATACCTAGTAATAATATAGGATTGTGTATTTACTTGCTACTCAATAAGTATCGCTCACTCAGGCAGCTGTAAACCTTAAAACTGCCTGGATGTCCAGCAGCTCAGGTGCTGATGGGTGGGGAGAGATTAATTTTGACAAAAATTAAATAGGAGGATTTGGGTTTTCCTTTGGAGAAATTACTTCTAAAGAGGATTAGAGGGAGGAGGGAGATGGAGAAGTATAATAGAAATGATGCAATGGCTTTGAGCAAGGGGTGCCATATAAATGGAAATATATCGTTGGAAAAAAAAAACCCACAAAACCGAAACAATAAGCAGTTGACAAACTGAGTATTGCAAATGCATGTCTTCCCATATATATATATATACACACACACATATATATATAGATATATACTCTTCATCAGGGACTGTAGTGACAGGACAAGGGATAACGGGTTCAAACTTAAACAGTGGAAGTTTAGATTGGATATAAGGAAGAAGTTCTTTCCTGTAAGGGTGGTGAGGCACTGGAATGGGTTGCCCAGGGAAGCTGTGAATGCTCCATTGCTGGTGGTGTTCAAGGCTGGGATGGACATAGCCTTGGGTGGCATGGTTTAGTGTGAGATGTCCCTGCCCATGGCAGGGGGGCTGGAACTAGATGATCTTAAGGTCCTTCCCAACCCTAACTATTCTATGATTCTATGATTCTATACAGACACCACTGCCATGGACCACATGACCTGAGTGGTGACTGTGTTTTAATAGTCATCGTGTTTTCAAAGCATTATAGAAACGAAAAGCTCTCTATAAATGCTAAGCATTGTGAGAACTACCTCGTTTTGACAGAAACAAAGTCTATTACAGCAAAGCTTTTCTCCTGCCTTGGCCCAGGAAGTCTCATCGCCAGTATCCCCAGCAGCATTCTCCATTGTCACGATGACATCTACTGGAGAGGATAGGGCTGGACGCAGATTTCCTGCGAGTGTTAACACTTCCAACATCAGCAACGTTGATGCAAATTCACACACTGAGAACTACTACTACGCTATTGAAATGTGTGGAAAGCAACACGGCAATTTTAGTGTTCTACACATTTTAAATCGCAGCTCCCTCAAGAGACACATAATAAAAAGGATTCAATTATTCAGACCTCATCTGTGTAAATAAAAATGGCCCAGCCACATAATTTTTAATTATTATATGAAAAGGGAATAAATTCGTTAAATATCTCTTGAAAGATATAAATAAGCATTAACTTTAGAAAAACATGTATTATTGTGGCACTCCAGAGATATGCAAATCCGAAACACAGATTTGTGGAAGAAAACACAATATTAGAAATCAGTTTACACTATATATAAACAGTATAAACTGGAAAGAAAACATATGCAAAGCTTTACATGTGAGGGTTTTAATTTTCTCCACAATTAAAAACCCCTTATGTTCGCATGAAAAAATAGCGTGCATTCTTGTTTCTGAAATTGAAGTGCAAATGAATCTTCACAAAACGGAAAAGAAGAATTGAGAATGAATATCACATGAAGCATCACATCTAACGTCTTTCGTTGGAAATGAGTTTCTGCAGTTTGCTCAAGTGAATCTGGAGTCACCAAACATTCAGGATGCTTTCTCAAATTAAAGTTTTGCAGGGAGGTTTTCCTTTAAGAGCATTCATCACCCCTGGGCTATGGCTGCACCTTGGCAGCCTCCTGCCAGCCAAGGAGGTCCACTGCCTGCACGAGGGACGAGGGACGGTGTGTGCCAAGTCTGCCTACTGTCCCCTTGTTCACTCTGTTCTGTTCCTTTTCAATGGAGAGGAGCAGAGAATAATGATGTGTGGCAAATGCTCTGTGTTAGCAGGTGATACCTGCAGGCTCAGTCTGTGCCTGGGATGCAGAGGCTGTATGTGGATTCTGGTTGCTGCTTCCGAGTAAGGTTATAGGAAAATTTTCTGGGAAATAAGTGTATACACTGGGCCAGAATTTGCCATGAGACCAAACAAAACCAGTCCCGGTCAAATAAACTTGCAGCCTAACACTGCACAAACCTAGACCCACCAGAAAAACCCAACAAAAAAGAGGCTTTACTTTAACAAAAGAAGGTTGTTTTCCTCCTGGAGTCCTGCCTTCCTTCTCGTGTAGGAAAAGAAACAATAATAGGTGTCTGCAGATGAGCAGGTGGGCTGAAATTCAGGACTTCTTCAGAAAAATCACAATATACCAAGTCAGAAAACTTTTCCACATGAAGGAGAATCACTGGAATAATGGAGAGAAATGAGGACAGAAAAATAACATGAAAGAATCACTGCAGCCAGCATCAGTGGTGAGAGAAATGTGGGGGGAAGCAAGAGGAGAAGAAATGAGACCAGTGTGCGTATCAGAGTGGGATTTGACACAAGCACCAGGATCTGAAACCTGGCAACAGGCAAAGACGCCGAAGAATTCAAACTGCTCTTGCTATTAACAGCAGTGGAAGATAATGCAGGACAAACTGGAGAGAAGCAATGCCTGTGGCTGGGAGGCCAACAAGGAAGAGTACCACATATGATGCATTGAACAGTTTCTCAGTCTACAGATAAGCAGGAAGTGCGACGTGCCCTTTGCCAAACTGCCTGAGAACACCTGTCCTGGATTTCAAGCTGTCTAGGAATCAGAACAGTGCTGGCAAAGTAATTTGGCAGCAGATGACTGCTGCTGCAAGTTGGCCATCTACTGCCCAAGGCAGTAGGGTTGGCAGACTAGAAACATGCTGTCAGTGCTTGGCAGCTGAGAAACATGCTGAAAGGTGCTTGTCACAGAGATGAAAGAAAACCACCACACCCCCAGTAAATAACACCTCTATTCAAAAGAAAAAAGATGGTGCCAGAGTATTAATTATGACTCCCCTAGTCCTTCAGACATAACTGTACTTCTGTTTTCTCTGGTATCAGTGACAGAGGTAATGAAAGGACAGCTTAAAAACCATTTTCTGTTGCTTGCGGATGAAAGATAGGGATATCTCTAAAACTGTAAAACTGTCCGCACATACAACTATTAGGCTTGCCATCTCCGGGTCCAGGAAGGCTGGATGTATTTAAGTTCTCCTTAAAATCTCTCTCCTGTCTCTGGCAGTTTATCTCCAAAGGGAGCTTCTGAAAGGTGATCTTCCCCTTCTGTGCCTTCTTGAAGGGTTTCTTAGTGTTTTGACTGCATTTGATCTTCAAGGTCTCAGGCTGAAGTTTGTTTCTCCTTGGAGGCTGCGTGTGATGTCCCTGAATCCTGCTACTTTCACTCATTATCTTTTCAAGATAGGCAAGTCTGTTCTTGTGTGGGAACAATTACATGTTCTGTGTTTGTTCTTCCCACAGCCTCAGGCTAAGCAGAACAAAGAAGGGACACTCAGAATTCATCCTGTTCATAAAGTGTTCGTCCTTGGTGTTCAGACGTGTATCTTTCATCAAACTGTTGCATCTCAGTGCTAAGAATTGTGCTACCTCTCTTCATTTTTGTCAGTTACCCATAGTAAGCATCCCAAACCACTGTCATTCATACTGGATCAAAGATCAGCCTAAATGTGACTCTGCACAAAGAACATCATCAAAAGACCCTGACTGCTGATGTTGTAGGATGCTCATGTCAGACTTAGAAAGTCTGCCTTAGTAATTCGTAAATACTTCATTGTATATCTTCAATGAGGACACGAACAGTGACCATTCTTAATGTTAGTTAAGAATATCAGAATATCAGAATCACTTCCTTATACAAATGTCCATACAGGAACTTGTTTTGACTGAATTAAAAGAAGCAACATTTTTTTTCTCTCCTGAAAGATTCTGTTTATTTATCTACCATTTCAACACAGAGAATGCAAACTCCTGAGACAGCTGCAACTTCAATAGGAAGAACTGGAGAGCAACTTCCATGTAGCTGCCTTGACTAAGGAATAGACTCAGCACAATCTAACCTAATGTAGACATAGTCCATCAGGAGTAATTTCTCGTGCCAAAATGTCAAACAACTTGCTCCACTGTACTTCAGGCACAGCAGTGTTGGTCTGGAAACTGGTGCTGAATCATAGAATCACAGAATGGTTTGGTTTGGAGTGCACATTAGAGCTGATCCAGTTCCAACCCCCCTGCCATGGGCAGGGACACCTTCCACTAGAGCAGGTTGCTCCAAGCCCCGTCCAGTCTGGCCTTGAACACTGCCGGGGATGGGGCAGCCACAGCTTCTCTGGGCACCCTGTGCCAGCGCCTCAGCACCCTCATACCAGATAACTTCTTCCTAATGCCTAATCTAAATCTCCCCTCTGTTAAAGCCATTACCCCTTTGTCCTATCACTACATACCCTTCCCTATGCTCTCCCAGCACTTTCTCCATCCCCATTTAGACTTTTCCTTCACAGGAGAACAGAAAAAAAAAAAAACCAAACAAGTCCTTGTAAGCAGCAGATACTGTTCTTGAGCTCTAAATTCTGCAGTCCTGGTTCTCTGCTTCCCTTCAATCTGTGTAACTCGAGGTCTATGTCAATGGATCTAGCATTTTTAGATACTGTCCTGATTTCAGCTGGGATAGACTTAGTTTTCTTCTTGGTAGCCGGTATGGTGCTCTGTTTTGGGTTTAGTACGAGAACCATGCTGATAACACACCAATGTTTTAGTTGTTGCTGAGTAGCGCTTACTGTAAACAAAAGACTTTTCAGTTTCCCATGTTCTGCCAGTGAGCAGGTGGAGAAGAAGCTGGGAGGGAGCAGAGCCAGTACAGCTGACCCTAATTAGCCAACAGGGTGTTCTATACATCATGCTCAGTATATAATAAACTGAGGGCAGTTCCCTGGGAGCTGCTAATTGCTGGGGGCTTGGCTGGGCATCAGTCAGCTGGTAGTAAGCAGTTGTATTGTGCATCACTTGGGGTTTATTCCTATTTATCTCCTTTTCATTACTATTGTTCTTCTTGTTGCTATCATTATTATATTTTTCTTTATTTCAAATATTAACCTGTTCTTATCTCAACCCGTGGGTTTGGTTTTACCTTTTTCCAATTCTCCTTGCCACCCCATTCAGGAGGGAAGGATAGGAGGATGAGGTTACATGGTGTATAGTTACTAGCTGGGGTTAAACCATGACAGACACTTTGTAAGATCAAGCCAGAGAGGAGTGCATCTGGTAAGACTGGGCTAGTTTAAGCAGCCATTTGAACATTATAATCATGATTCTTTTGGGCCATGTAGGGCCTGCACTTCTCTACCACACTTCATAGTTCCTGCATTGTGGGATATCGAGTTTATCTGTCCCCCAAGATTCAAAACTTTATTTCTCCGTTTACAATGTCACACATTTAGTGGATGTAGCTAGTTCAGCCAGCCAGACTCCATTCTGCTTCATAAGGTAGAGAACTGCAAGAATCACTTATGGCACAATCAGCTGCTTGATAGCACACTTCAGTGCTATGCAGGACAGGGAAAACCACATCCATCTGCAGGATTTAGGTAAATAGAATGCAATTGTTCCACTGAAATTCATCCAAAGAAACACCATGAGTTGGACTCGCTGTTTTACTAAGTGGTTACAGCTCTGCTGACGTCAGTGGATTTGCAGCTGTTCACCACCACATGAATTTGGCCTTGGATCTAACAATCTTATTGTTTGCAGGGGGGGAGAGACAAGGGCTGTTTGTTTCAGATAAAAGTGGGTCAGTGATTGCAGCCCTACTCACTGCCCAGTGGAAACCAGTAAAGCCCCTATTATATCCCAGTTATATCTATTTTATAGATATACAGATAAATCCCTATTATATCCCAGTTGCACACTGGGGAGATATCGGCACATTCCCATGACTGAAGAAGTGACATACTGTAGGTCAGTGTACAACAGGCACTGTCTGACCTTTATATACTCAACAAGACCTAAATTAATTTGTTTGAATTTCAGATTATTTTCCAAAAGGATAATACAATATGCTATTAAAACCAGCCATTCTATTCCCCACATC
The DNA here is from genome assembly GCA_017639245.1 of Myiopsitta monachus. Taxonomy (NCBI): domain Eukaryota; kingdom Metazoa; phylum Chordata; class Aves; order Psittaciformes; family Psittacidae; genus Myiopsitta; species Myiopsitta monachus. The sequence goes on from CM029928.1 coordinate 14,416,980, forward strand.
CCTGCAACATGTACTCAACACTGTCTGGGCTTGGATCCAGACAGATCTACTGCATCTTGTAACCTCCTATCTAGTGCACCTTTCAACCCTCTCTTGGTCACCTCCTCTGTCACCTTCTAGGGGTTCAGCTGTCTGCGCCAAGGATCCAATCTGATATGGTCTCGCTGCATTGCCCCGGCTGGTACCTAGAGAATTGCTAGGTTGTGACCAAAAACTGTGAGAAAGTCCAGGTGAAATAAAGGAAAGGAACATTATGGAGGTAGGATTGTTGAAAAGGGATAGTTAAGACCTCCAGGAGGATCCAAGTGGAAGAAGGAAAGGCATAAAATATTACAGGTAGGGAAACAGGAAGATACTACTGTCACTGAAAAGCAGCAATCCAGCTACCCTCATGATCTGCCGCAGAAAGCAGTTACAATTGACTGCAGAACAGCTTCCTTTACCCATCTTATTTCTTTCAAAACCAGCTTCTTCCTACCCACAAAACAAATATTTGGTGAAATGAACATGACAAATACATCAGTGTAATTCCAAGATGATTCCTCAAAGCTAGTTATTCTTAATAGCACATGCATTACTAACACCATGGATCACTATTCCTTCAGCAGTTGTTTGGAGTCCTGGCTGTTCCCAGGCTCCCAAGGTCTCCCACTACTGTGCTATACCTCCAGAATGACAGAGCTTGTCTGTGTAGTCCCTTTACTTTGCTAACTAACCTGTGTTTTCTGGGTTCCCCTCTACAGCCCTTACTACTCACCTTAGGTCCTGTCAGTTCTCTGGAGAGCGGGTGAAGTTTGGCATATCATTTACTCTTGTGTTAGATTCGTATGGCACATGCATTTTATCCCAGGAATGAAGAGGGCCTATTCTAGTAGGAGGCTGGAACAGCAGCAGTAACAGGAGAGTAATACAGCTGAGCAAGGGACCCACACGCTGGACATATGGATTACATCCTCCCTGAATTTCATGCGTCAGTTCACCCAAAATGATTTTGCTGCTCCTAAATAAGCCGTACCATTTGTTTATAACTTGTGAGACCCTCTATCCTGCACCTGCAACAAGCAGGCTGTAACATACACTTACCTTCTCTCAAACGTTTGTCTCCTTGCATTAGGTCTCCCATAACTCTCAGAGTGGAAGAACTAAAAACTAGAACCAATGGGCTGAGAAACAGCCAGAATTAAGCCCGCATATGACTGGAAATTTGTGAGAATCTATTGTATATTAGTATTTTCACAATACAGAAAAGTATACAGAGAAAAACAACTCACACAGGTTTGTGAGTGCTGCTAGCTTACCCACTAATACCCACAGTGAGGTCTCCAGCCATCCTAAGGTTCCCATGAGAATTAACCCTCAGAAAGTATCTTTTACATTCAGATATTCAAACAAGTGTTTAACGAGGAGTAAAAGTTTTGCGAGTCTGAAACAACCACAGGCTCATACTTCTTAACATAATCCAGAACAAACTACCACTGGAATGGCATTTTAATCTTCAGGCAATGTTATTCTAACTTTTAACATTGACAACTCAATGTTAATTTTTACTGTCACAAAAAACCCAAACAAACACAAATTGTTTCTAAGGCCATTAAATTATGTAACAGAATACTGTTTATAATTGAGTATTTCAGCTGGATATACATGACTTTGTTCCAAAGGAGGTGCCTTGACTGCATGTCTCCTGAGGATGACTCATACACTGTTTTCTCGAAGGCATCCCATCCAGGCAGCATTTGGAATGGAAAAATATGTTTTGCTTAAATATGTATATATAGAACTATCATCACGTGTATTGGTGGGGCATAGAGGCTGCAAGTTCCCTTAAATGATAGAATCCAAAAACACTATGAAGAGAGTTCTGCTATTTCCTAGTGCTCTTCTACAAAAAACCCTGCCCCCCCATGGGTTTTCCCTACATGAGGGCAATCCTTTCTTCTCCTTTTTTTGGTCTTTGAACAAGAAGCAATTCATTGGCTTATTCAAATAGAAGGGTCTCAGAAGTATCCCTTGCTCATTCTGGGAGATCAGTAGGAAGCTGTGAATCAGAACTGCTACCAAATTTTTCTGCTGATGAAATCTAATGTTTGTGAACCTTTGTTGGTAGGTGAGATGGGATAAACTGTCCTCAACTGCTATTGTCATTCTCCTTTTCTGTACCTCCGTTTAGCTGTGGGTAAAGCTCACAGAGACGAAAGTAATTCAGATAAACTCAGTCCCTGGCTTTACTGTTCCTATGTTGTCATATGTGTTCCTACTTTAATAAAAAAAAAAAATTAAAGCTATTAATTTACAAATTCATGTTCAAAATAGTCACATTCAAAGAGTTCAAATACAGATTTTTACTGGAAGATCGGGTAATGTTTATTATTTGTCTGAAAATAAATCTCTGAACTTCTGATGCCTCAGCTGTGGAGAGACTGATGCTCTCTGTAACACAAGGCAGCAGTTTTACCCACTTATTTGGACTTTTGCACAAACAGCTCTACTACTCTCTGATCCTGTTTCCAGCTCAGAGGCTAACCTATTGCGAGCTTAAACAAGTTCAGGCACTTAAACACATAATGCCTGAATCCCCCTGCCTAGCAAGTGGATTTATTAACACTGAGAGTCATCCCAAATAGGAGCTATTTAGACACAGGTAATCCTTTTACTGCTAGGTTTTTCCCAGGAAAATACTGTTTCTCAAGAGGAGAGGACAGCCCTGGAGGGGGGAATTTTGTTGCTAGAATGTGCAGAAGGGCACAACATGCTGGAAGCAGACAGGCAATACTCTATGTTATGTTGTCATTTTAAGGTTAGAGCATTTCACATTCACTAACAAGAATTAATATTCAAGTCTTCATCAAGTTCGATGCCCTGTAACTTTTAAGCAATAAAATCAAGAAGGGTACTTTTTTTTTGCAATTCAACCCCCTGTGGATTTCATTTTCTTTACTCCTATGGTTATTATGACCTTGCTACACAATCTCCCTCACTAAGGCTGCTTGCTTTTCCCTCAGAGGAAAAGAAAGCCTAGGGCTTTTGCAGTATCCAGAAACTCAGCAGTAGGTTAAGGCTCTTGGTAGCCTAGCCCCTGGCAAGCATCCGACAGGTCAGCTCCAGAGGGCAGCATTATGTGCTACCTGCAGACAGCAAAGCCAGCCCCAAACCTGTGTACTCTAGAAATAGGTTTGTTGTGTTCAGCTGCTCTACTACTACGTTATTACAACCCGTGCTATAGCAGTTACTGAACTGGCTTGAAGACACATCAAATATTTTCTCCTTAAGGAAGCAGCAGAGAAGTGGGTTGGATTAGAGCTATCATAGACAGACTAAATATTTATCATTCTTAAAAGCAGAAAAGCTAAACGAAGGAAAAGGTCTGGAACTAGTTCCAAACGCTACCAAAACCCAGGAGATGTGTTCACCCTATGGCAGATATTAATGACTTCGGTTTAGTGGGAGGTGTCGCTGCCCATGGCAGGGGGGGTGGAACTAGATCATCTTAAGGTCCTTTCCAACCCTAACTATTCTATGATTCTATGATTCTGTGTAATGCCTCCTGTGGCAGAATTAACTTCATCCACCCACTGGACGGAACCAGGGAATCCTCTGCCTTCCTTGTCTTGTTTGCTTTATCTGATCCTGAAAGGAGATTGTTTTCAGAGTATTTACATGCATTTGTTGCAGTTGGCTCTTTGGCTGGCTCTGGTAATAAATCATTTCACAATACACTAAAATGGAAATGCTGGTGTGAAAAAAGACCACTGCCTGACAAAAGGCGCGTATCAACCTGGGCTGCCAGGACAAAGCTGCACTTGCTCCTTTACCTATCACGTCCCAAGCCTCACCAGTGCAATACAGACGAGTTATATTAGAGCAATTAAATAGCATGAAATTCAGCTTGAAGAATGTAGGAGGTACACTTTCAAAACAAAATACATTAGGTGGTGTCTCACTGGAAGAACCTCCCTCATCCAAACCACGAGAGCCCTGAGCACATGGGCAGGCTGTGGTCCCTGACCACCCTCAACCAGGACCCCTGCCCGCTGCCCAGGGGCTGGAGCTCCTTGTCACCTCTCTGGTGGCCACCAGACCATCGGCAGGTCCCATCACCACCCCAGCCGCGGTTGGATGTGGAGATGGCACCCTGCCCATGACAGCACTGCCCTGCCAGGCTGGGGTCCCCTTGGCAGCCGGCTCCCTCCTGGGTCTTCCTGCTCCCCAACACAAATGTGCTGCTTTCAGGTACGCGTTACTGCTTGGGTGGACAAGCAATTCAACAAGTGAAAATTAAACAGTGCACACAGCACTGGTTTACGCGATGTGAAAAAGAAGCACTTTGCAGTTGGGGCTTCACTTGAAGTCATTTTGTGGTCCATGTTTTCAAAAGGGAACGTTAATCTTTAATGCAAAAAGGAAGCAAAGAAAAACCCCACCCAACTTCCTTACGTAACGAAAAAGCAAATAAAGTAAAAATCCATTTCAGCCTCTCTTCCCTCTTCCGCTAAAGCCTTCATGCAACTGACAAAGCTATCGGAACAGAAATTTTGGGATGCCCGGGGATGCTGTAAGCCACAGTTCACAGCACAGTCAGAAAGCAGGAGTCTCCCCTCCACTGGCTCTGTGGGCACAAGTCTAAAACATGAGAGAGGGAGGGGATAAAAAAGGGAAAAATATAAAGCCCTGTGTAAAGGGTACTGGGGCCCTAGAAAAAAGCAGTAAGAAAGCCTTAATTCAAAACATTAAAACAACTCTCCAAGCCAAGAAATCAGAAGGACCTTTAGTAAACTGTACAGGAGGGAGTATCCTGGAAATAGTTCAAACACAAGGCAACTGTTCAATCCAAATTCCCCTTATGCTCTGGCACAGCTCAGAGGGACTGACAAAAGGTGGGACAAGGCATCCTCACTCAGAAGAGGCCGCTGGCACCCGGTAAGAGTACGCTCCTAAGAAGACCAGCAGCAGTTAAAAATGTGCCAGTCAAAACCAGGAAGTCCAAGTTCTCCCACTGCTCCTGGGAGTACAAGGAAATAAAGTTTTATCTCCTTAATGCATACGGTAAGGCACCCTGGCTAATGTGGTGATTGAGTCCATTTTCTCCTTGAAGTTTATGCCTCCTGTGAGCATCAATCCTATGACTTGTCTTGGTGCAGAGCACAGTTAAATTACTGCATGCAGCTGTATGGCAAAAAAAGAAAAAAAGGATTGGTCTGGGATAAATGAAGAATACCTTGAGACTGGCTGAAAAGAATAAAGAAAGAAATAAAATCTGGGATGGGTTAAGATGAAAAGAATCAGAAACATCACAATTTGGAAGGTGTTTTGTCACTTTGGTAGACAATATACCCTGAGTCCACTTAAAAAAATCCAGCATGCTGACAATCCCTGGTTTAATACTATCCCCAACCAAGCATCTGTTTTCATCCCTGATGTATTTCCATTAATCCAGTAGTGTCTGACCTGAGTGCTTGTCATTGATCTTTTTGCTCTCTGCTGTGACATGTTGGCTCATATTTCTCTAATCCACTGAATATGAATTGATCACAGACTCAAGAGAACTGGTCATAAAAGCAATATCTGATAAATATATAATTAGGGCCTCATCTGGGCAATCTTTCTTCCATGCTGAATGTGCTAGCTCCTCTTCAGTCGATATACACTGAAGGAAGCCTGCTATTGATCACAAGCCACAGGCTTCAGTTTGATTTCACTGTTTCACCTGGACTGTCGGCTCTACTGACAGCAGCACCACTTGCACTCGTCAGCCATCCATGCTGGTGTTAGCGGAGGGCACTTGACCTGTCACAAAAGCTGACCCAAGGCATTGAGTCTTTCTCTACGGTACTACCAGAAGTAGGATCATAACCATAAAATCATGGAATCATGGAATGGTTAGAGTTGGAAGGGATCATCCAACCCCCCGGCCACAGGCAGGGTCACCTTCCACTAGAGCAGGTTGCTCCATGCCCCATCCAACCTGGCCTTGAACACTGCCAGGAATGGGGCAGCCACAGCTTCTCTGGGCACCCTGTGCCAGCGCCTCACCCCCCTCACAGGGAAGAACTTCTGCCTAAGAGCTCATCTCAATCAACCCTGTCAGGTCAAAGCCATTCCCCTTGTCCTTTCCCTACAGGCCCTTGTAAAAAGTCCCTCTCTAATTTCTTGTCATCCCTTTTAGGCACTGGAAGCTGCTCTAAGGTCTCCCTGAAGCCTTCTCTTCTCCAGGCTGAACAAGCCCAACTCTCTCAGCCTGTCTTCACTGGAGAGCTGCTCCAGCACTTGGAGCATCTTTGTGGTCTCCTCTGGACTCACTCCAACAGCTTTTGGAGTGAGACTCAACTCACTCCAACCCTTTTGCATTGGGGACCCCAGAGCTGAAAGCAGTACTGCAGGTGGGGCCTCACAACAGCAGAGTAGAGGGGGAGAGTGCCCTCCCTCAACCTGCTGTCATGCTGCTTGTGATGCAGCCCAGGACACAGCTGGCTTTCTGGGCTGTGAGCACACACTGCTGGATCATGTTGACACTGGTAAGTGTCTCAATAGCCTTCCAGAGAGGATCACTGCACTTTCAAAGGGAGGTGGCGTGGCGTGGGTTGGGAAGGAGGGATTTCTCCTGGTCTCCATGGGAATGTTATCCCAAAAGTGGAATCATTTACTTATTATTTTAAATTATTGTGTGAAACACCAATATACCCACAGAGCCAAGGTATTTTATTTATTTGCTATTTTGCACAAGATAGGGCACTTGGTGGTAGCTCCTCAAAGTTAGCACACCCTCCTTCTGCATATGTCAGATTATATACATTTTAGAGAAAGAGGTTACTTTTCATTGGTCAAAAGTTATTAAGTGCTGCTATTAATTAGTACTCTATCTTCTGTTGATTCAAATGTCCTCACTTGCCATGTAAATCAGCACCCAAGCTCTTTGAGGTGGGAGAGGAAGAAGCCTTTTCAGTCCTGAATTGAGTCAGTGGTCACAATCTCCCCCTGCCACCTTTACCTTCCACCTAGTTACTGCCATTTCTGTTCACTTCTTTCTTTTTGGTAACCAGCCCGTCTTCAGTGTCCTTTTGGGGCAAGATGCTCCCCTTTCATTGGTCCTTGAAGATCTTCCTTCACTGTTAATACGGTTAGTAAGGAAAGCATTGCTTATACAAAGTCCTATTTTGCTAAGCGATGTTGTCAATCTTACTTTGCAACCCAGACACTATCATCACTATGGCAAATTCTAGTCTTGCTGTACATTGGAAAGTGCACAGGGCTCCCATGGGAGCCTTCCCATCACGGCAAAGGCTGCACAGCGACTTGGCAGAAGATGTTCTCCATGACCAGCACAACCCTCAGCTTCTCTCTCGTGTTCATGCTGTGACTCAGAACTCTCCTCAGCTGCCCAAACACACACCTTGCCCACAAAAAGCAGAGACACTGCTGGCAAGAGGATGCAAAAGGAAAGAAGGAAGAGGCCTTGCAAGGCAATGTTGCTTCATCTGAATGAAGAAGAGACATGGGGAGATGAATAGACTCAGGCTCAAGAGAACAAGACACAAGACTGGAATGACAGATGTATCCACATTGTGGCAGCAGTTTCCATAGTGAACCAGTATCATTGCAGCATATTGAGATTATCACACACATTCAGATCCAGATCTACTTTTTTATCCAAGATCTACCTTTTGTCTCACTTTGTGAACTCGAAAAAAAAGACAGGTAAACTGTTACCATTTATAGACAGTATATAACAAATTATTAATGCCATGGGGAATTAATCTCACCCCAGTGCCAAGGTAACTCAGGAGCATTCCTTCTGCTCAAACAAGCACATGCACCCCTGTGAGAAAAGGATGCTGTAAATATTCTCATTTTCAGTGCAGGCTAGCATAAAGGGCAGAACGGGCCTGTATCCTGCCTCATTCTGAATCTGTACCGCAGAGCCAGCCCTTGCAATCTCCTGCATTTCAGCATGGTACACTCGTTACTTCAGCTTCTTGAGGGAAACATCACTATCACACTATGGACTTGAGATCATTAGATTAAGCAAACAGTGTTCACTAAAACATTTCTGTGCTGCACCAGCCTGTTTAGCAGCAGTAGTTGACGGCAAAAATTCAATTTGATACACTTTCAAAACCACAACGAATGTATTACTGTTTGTGCCAGGCCAATCGCTTCTCTGTCAGAAATAAAATGAGCTTTAGAGAGAAAGATAATCCTTTTCTATTTTTAATTTTAACCTCAGTTTGTGGCTCCAGGGATACCGTGTTTGTAGAGTGCTTGTACTAGCAGAGTGCTTGTACTAGCAGAGTGCTTGTTTGTCGCGGTGCACTTGTAGAGTGCTTTGAGAATAATTGTTGCAGCGTTTCTTGCGGAAAACGGACTGTGAGCAATCTAGACAACTGCTTGATATTTGTAAAGTAGTGAACCAAAGGCTGTGAGGCCCTGCTTGGAAGTTACTAAAGAACGTGTGGAGGTTACTAGGGGACGCGTACGTGCAGAGTTTCAAGAAAGTTGGCACAGACGGTGGTTGAGAGGGATGCGTATGAAGGAACTGATAGCTATGTCCTTGAAACCATCTGCTGTCATAACCACAATGTTGGAATCACTTACTATTGTAACAATCAATCATAAAACCGCTGCTAACACTTGGCTAAAGAATGTAACCAATCAGATGTTGTTGAATGTTCCAGTCTTCTGAGGCTTTGAGAGGGGCAGACACCGCAGGAATGAGGAACCTTGGGCGGAGTCAACCTTGAAGCAGCAACCAATGATGAGCTTAGCTTTTGCAATATGTATAAGCTTATTATGAAGAGTACATTAACGTGATGTATCTTGAATAAAGTGAAGTCTGCTGATACTCACATTGAGTGTCTCATTCCTCCCTCGCCGTGACAAATGACAACAAATAATGGACTTAGAAGAGACACAGCGCATTATGCTGCTTTTGCTTGTATTTAATCTGTTACAAACTGCCTATTCCTTTAAATGATTTGAATTTCTCAGATTTAACAAGAAGCTGACTTTTTCTTCCAATCCTCATCTGAAAATCCTGAATGAGAGATTTTTGTCCCTGAAATGACGGTGTTTTCTGCCATCCTTCCAAGATTCTGATAGCTTGGGCCTGAAACCTAAGAACTCTATATGTTTGGGTTTTCTTGCCACCTTGACATATTCTTCCTGTGTGGCTTTGTTTAATTACACATGGCAGTGCAATGTACATAGGCGCGCACACACAGAGACAGAAACAATAGCTGGTTTTCATTAAAGATGAACACAGAATCTTAGCTAAAATGACATTTAATCTCCAGAGCATTTAAATTTAATCTACAACTCTGTTACATAGCAAGTCAGTTCATTGTTGGTGAAGTATCAAGCTCTGCTCCTGGCTTACCATCCAGCACACTTGTTGCTTCCTCACAACCTGCTCATCTCATACTGTGGCCTGCAGTAGTGAAAACTTGATGGAAGAAACTGGCCTTGTGGTACATGTCCCTTATGGAGCACAGAGGTTCCCTGCATCACAGGTTACTCTCAGTCTGAAATCCCACTGGAGGTGCTCACAAGATTTTGGTATGGCTGACTGCTCACTGGAGCCTGATCTGGATACAGACATTGTGTTAGCTGCCTGTCTGCATTACACACACCTCCCTAGATGTCTCCTCTAATGCCATGACTAATGCCACTATGCTGTATGACTGATGCTATATACTAATGCTGATCATTAGGTCAAGTAACTCTGCCTACCCCAGGGGCAGTGCAGTATAAAGGAAGATAACACACAGTGCCTATCAGTTTAACAGGAGCCAGAGGTAAATTCTCTGCTTAAAAGCAGCTCCTCAAGAACAGGAAGGGCAAGCCCTCTCTTTAAGCTTACTCCACCACAGCTCTTATCAGCAAAGGAGCCAACCATGGACTCACCAAGCTGAACTGCTTAAATCAGCCAACCAAGCTCCCACAACAAGGGAATGCACTCAGGAGCCTAACACAGCTATTTTATGTATCCTATGCATAAAGTAGGCATCTTATGATTGCTTTTGCCCTGAAATTAAAACTTGACAAGTAAACTCTTTACACTGTGAAATCTGAAATTGGCCATACGTACATTCCCTGTTTTCTCAGGCTATTACTGTGGCAAGACAGGAGTAATTTCTCAGTTTTACTGTTATACGATAAACTCTGTAAAGTCAAGTGATAGCTGTGTCAATCTGTTATTTTCAATGAAATCAATGATAAATGCCTTCCAACTCTTACTAATCCTATGTAGTATTAACTGTGAGACGGCAGAACCATGGACCTGATGGAACAAGTCCAGAGGAGGCCACGAAGATGACCAGAGGGTAGGAGCACCTCTGCTATGGAGATAGGCTGAGACAGTTGCTCAGGTCTAGAGAAGGCAAGGCTCTTCCAAGACCTTAGAGCAGCTTCCAGTCCTAAAGGGGACTGCAGACAAAGCTGGAGAGGGGCTTTATACAAGGGCATGCAGTAACAGGGCAAGGGGGAATGGCTTTACACTGAAAGAGGGGAGTCTTAGATTAGACATTAGGAAGCTCTTTACTATGAGGGTGCTGAAGCGCTGGCACAGGGTGCCCAGAGAAGCTGTGGCTGCCCCATTCCTGGCAGCGCTCAAGGCCAGGTTGGACAGGGCTTGGAGCAACCTGGGCTAATGGAAGGTGCCCCTGCCCATGGCAGGGGTTGGAACTGGATGAGCTTTAAAGTCTCTTCCCAAACCATTCTATGCCTATAAATATCAGAGTACAAAGCCCATCTTATTAAGGCTTACTATAGGGTATGTGGTACCAGGAACAAAACCACTCATTCCTTTCATTTGCAAGACAAAGCCTCACTTTAATCCACACACAAACCTCCCTCCCTTCAAGTCACAGCATTAAGCTTTTAACATCTTGTTATCTGTGGAATTACAATTAGAAACATCACACAAACACACATCTGTAGTGAAGTGCAGGTTTGGCGTCACAACCCTACTCAGAAACCGGAGCTCACATCACAGGATCACACAGTATTTTGACCAACGCATCTGGAAGCGCTTTCTGACCAACATTCCTTCTGGAAGATGGCCGGACACAGACAAGAGGGATTTCCAGCCCACCCGAGCCCCACACGCGCTGTCGCTGCGCCGCCGGGCCCCCCCCAGCAACCCTCTGCCCACCCGCACGGCCCCGAGGGCGGGCAGAGAGGGGCGGCCTCGAACCTCGGCACACACCGGAACCTCCAGGCGGAGCCCCCCGCCCTCAGGGCACCACCGCCCGGCACCGCGCAGGCGCGCCCTCCTGCCTGCCACGTGACGCGCCCAAGCCCCTCCGCCCTTTGTTTATGCCGCGTGGGGCCGCGCCGGCGTATGCCGTCAGCGCGCCGTGGCCCGCCTCCCCCCCGAAGGCCGCTGCGGCCGCCCCGGCGCGCGGTGCTCCGGTTCCGGCGAGGCCGGTCCTTGCCCTCGCCTCCCCGCTTCCCCTTCTTGTCTGTCCGCTCCCCGGGCCGAGCGTCGGCAGCCGCTGGTCGGCAGCTGGCGGGCGGCGCATGTACCCCTGTGGGGGTGGCGGGCCGGCGGTGAGGGCGGGGGAGCATGGCCGACCCCGGGTCGGACAAGAGCAGCAAGAAGAAGACGGAGAAGAAGCTCGCTGCCCATGAGGAGGCGAAGCTGCTGGCGAGCTTCATGGGAGTCATGAACACCATGCGCAAGCAGGTACGGCGCCGGTCGCGGCGGCTCCGTCGCGGGCTCCCGGGCAGAGGACGCGGTCGGTAGCGTAAACCCCGGGCCCCTCCGCTGCCGGTAGCGCTGCCCCGTAGCCAGGTCCTGCCTCTCGCCTGAAGGTTTGCTCGGGTTTTCCGTCGCTAGGGTTTGACTGCCACGGGCAATCACACCGAAGGCGCTGGGAGGCCGGTACCGCCGGGGCAGGCCGGGTGCTGAGTGCGCGAGTTAGTAGGCTAAGGTCGCCGTGAGCGCTGCTGTGTGCCGGCACAGCGAGTGTAACGAGTGTAGCTTTCACCTGGAACGGCGTATTGGTGATGCTGAGGGCTGAAGGCACAGCGGATCTGCTTCTTTATCTAACGATGCCATGCCTACGGTAGGGCAGGAGTTAAACTGCGATTCCAGTTACGGGATTCACGTAGCTTTTTCAAGGAGGAGTGTAAAGAGGGTGATACAGGATTTTGACCAGGAACTCTCCTCTGAACAAATACTGTGAATGATGTCAGTGTAGTGAAGGTGCAGTGGGAGCAGAGGAGTGGCCATGGCCATGGTTTGGTTTCACAGGTAGCATTTCTTGTACTTCATGCTGAATGCATCTGGCCATCACACTAAGAAGCGAGTACAGGGCACTGGTGGCCTCAGCTTTACAAATTCTGACCTTTTGGGATGATCAGCTTCCTAGGTCTGTAGCGCAATGATTATTAAGGATGACTCTTCTGATTACCAGTAGAATAAAAGCTGTAACCAAAACCAGTCATACAGGTGTATTTCAGTTGAGCTGCCCAGACTGAAAAAAATGCTGACAAAAGCTTAAACTTCTGGTACATTAGCAGAATGATCTATATACGTCTGTGCATACAGAATCATAGAATGGCTTGGGCTCGAAGGGACCTTAAAGCTCATCCTGTTCCAACCCCCTGCCATGGGGAGGGACACCTTCCACTAGAGCAGGTTGCTCAAAGCCCCATCCAGCCTGGCCTTGGACACTGCCAGGGATGGGGCAGCCACAGCTTCTCTGGGCACCCTGTGCCAGTGTCTCCATTTGATGTATAGACAGCTCCTAGCACATGGAAATTGCAGTTCTTTACCATGTCACGTACTCCAGTATGTGGCACCACGATGTTCTGCATAAGGACCTCATCTTTCAGTATAACAGAGTGCCAACTCTCATCTAGTTATGAGTTACTCTAAAGAGGGAGAGGGAGGATCAGGATTAAGTGCTGTGAAACCTCAGTTGATGCCTTTGCATATCTTGCCCAGTGGTGTCCGCTGCAGAAATTCCTGCATAGTTCATGACACTCATACTTCTTTTAGGAGTTGTTTATAAGAGGAGGTTAACTACTAGTGGGGGTAGAGGGAGGTGTGATTATGTAGGATCAGAGGAAAATGTACTAGTTCAGCTGATTAGCTGTGCTAAAGTTTAAGAGGATTTAGAAGTAGCTCTTCTTATAGTTTTGATAAGTCAGGAACTATGCTGTGGTTATAAAACCTAAATATGATGCGAGTTTAAAATTTCCTGTGATGGAAATAGCAGCGTGCGTATGGAGCACTAGCTATTTATCTGCATTAGTTTAATGCTGTGGAAAAATGAGCCGATTGGAAAGTACAGCTGATTTTAAAGAGGCTGGTTTTTTTTGTGAGCTGGTATCTAGACACAGCTTCCAGAAGTATGGGAGTCTGAACTATGGACATACCTGCACTTAGTACTGGTAAGATGCTGGGGGCAAATGTTTTAGTGCACTGGAGGACTTGTCACTCATCTCCAACAAAATATGCCTGATGTCTTTGTGGGTTTTACAGAGCTGTTTGGCAGCATGTGGATAAATCCTGTGTTGCAACTTTGCAGCTGGGTGGAGGTCAGCCAGGACTGAAGTAATTGGGAATGAAGATGGGACAGAGTTGCAAGGTGTTGCTGAGCCTGCTATTTGGAGGATGAAGCACCCTAATGCAAGCTCACGCTTGGGTGTGTCCTTTGGTTGATGTAACACCATCTGCTGCCTCTTTGAGGCCACTCAGTGACACCAGTGGGTCCTCGTGGAAAGAAATACACAAAGTCGCTGAAGAGCATTAGTTGAAATGGAACAGTCACACTCAGAAACATCCCAGGAGAAGAAATGAAAATGATGGTCTGTTTTGGTTGACAGTTTTCCCTGCACCCAGAGAGGCCTTGGTATAGTCAAGGTGCATCAAATTCTGAGCTGAAGCACTAAATATATCTTAGAAATGCAGTGTGGAGTGCAAGCAATGCTTGCAAGCCTTAGTCAAGCTTGGCCACAGGATTTTATGGTATCTTGTACTGCTGATTTGTGATGCTTTTTTTGAACCAGATGTGCTAAGCATTTCAGCTTTAAAGGATTTCCTCTGAAACTTTTCTCCAATAGTCTCTGCTTTTTTGTTGTTGTTTCAGTCCTAAATGGTTTGAAGCTGCAGACGTACAAAGGAAGTTGTATGCCACTCCCCATCTGCTAATTAAACCTTTTTTTCAATGTATTATTTATATTGTCCAGTACATGCTTCTGAGTGCCCTCTCCTTCAAGAAACAAAAACATAGGCCTATTTGAAGGATATGCATGTATGGATTATTAACCTTGAAAGGTGTGCACCAGATAATACTGTCTGTATCTATATGTTTTTCACAAAACATTTTTGTGCTGTTCTAAGCAAGTATTATACTCCCTGCAGTAGAAATGCTCTTTCCTTGAGCTAGTATTGAGATGGGTATAGTTAGGTGTTTCTGAAAGTAGTTCCTATGAATTTAAGGTAGTAGTCAAAAATGAATTCCTGTTTCTAAGAAGGCAAAGCTGCTCAGTTTCTCTTTATTAAGAAAGAGAATGTGATAATTAACTGTAGTATGGTATGTATTTATTTCAGTCAGTATGTTCTTAGAGAGGATACCATGTGAGAATCTGTTCAAATGATGCGCTTTTTAGCCCAGTCCCTTACTCCTCTCTCATGTCTTTTGACAAATTTGATGTCACTTTCCTTTCTCCTTCTAGTACATGACATTTCATATGCAGGGGAGAAACTAACTGCGTACATACAAATAGCAATAGAAATACTTTAATTTATGCTAAAATGCAAATAGAATTACTTTTTTTTTTTTTTAAATCTGGAAGTTTAAACCATCACCATCAGGTGTGAGGAGTTAAACTCTTCCACAGAAGTGGTAATTTTTGGGATACAATTTCTTAAAAGCGTCCCACTGAATGCTTTGAATTTGTTCATCGCTTTCACTCTGGTTGGGTAATCTGACAGCAGTCTTCAGAGAGGAGGTTTCCGTGAGGTTTTGAGAAATCAGCAGCAGAGTAGAGAAGAAAGCCACTGATGGATGAAGAGAGTGTTAATATAAATGCAGTCCCTGCATTTATAAATAGGCTGCAGAGCCTATACTGGAGGCTGATATAAATGCAACAGGAAAAACTTTAATCAGAGTTATGTTATATTGTGGCCATTCTTCAGGTACATGTTCGTGGTTAAACTGAACTTTGCTAGTTCTCCAGGTTACTGAGCTGATCTTTGACTTTCAGGAAATCTTTTTATCACAGAATGCTCTTGAGTTGTGTATATTGAGAAAAGTGATGAATTTCCGTAAGCTGTTTTTAAGAAAATATTGCTGAATATTTTTTTTAAAATGCTCATCTTTGTGGGGTTTATTTGTCTGGCTTTTTTCCCTCTACTTTAGAAAACTCTATGTGATGTGATTCTTATGGTTCAAGACAGAAAGATCCCAGCTCACCGTGTTGTGCTTGCTTCAGCCAGTCATTTTTTTAACCTGATGTTTACTAGTAAGTGTTTTCAGAATTTATTGATTATAAGCTTTTGTGATGATATCCTGTTAGACTTTAGGCTGACAAGCTGTTTATTTTACAAAAGCAATTAATTTCAGGGTAAGCATAAGTGAAGATTTCCTCAGCTTCGTGTCGTCTTCTTTTCATCTCTGTTAACCCTTCCCCTCATTTTCCCTTTTAACTCTTCTGATCAGGTCAGATGTTACTTCATATGTAAGTTGTCTTGTTAATTGGTACCCATGCACTGTATTAGAGTTGCTGTCTCTCTGTCTCAACCTGAAAACTGGGAGTTTTTACCCCATGACGGAATTTCTCTGCTCCATTGTTTTCCACTAGGCACTTCCGCATATAAAATGGGCTTTCTGAAGAGTAATCATCCTTGCATTTATTCTGTCTTTACAAATTCAGTTATGTTGTAGCTGTCTTACTTTTGCATGCCTTACCCATGAACTGTAAAATTACTGTGCTGTAAAACAGACATTAAGGTTGAGTAGAAATAAAACAATTGCTGCCTTCAATGGTCAGCTTGTAACCCTCTGTGAGCAAACCTACAGTGCTATCTGGATGTGGGGAGCTCAGAGCTGTCTCTCATTACCAGCTTGAATGTGGAAATAGCTTTCGACACTCATAAAACTTAACTCTTCAGACCCTTCACCAGCTTCTTTGCTCTTTTGTGGACCTGCTGCAGCACCTCAATATATATCTTGTAGTGAGGGGCCCAGAACTGAACCCAGCATTCTAGGTGCAGCGTCACAAGTGCAGAGTACAGGGTACTTTTTACAATTACTTTATTTCCTATGGTTTGCAAAATGTGCAATAACTCGAATGACTTATTGATATAAATTGTCTTTTAATCTATTTGCAGCAAACATGCTTGAATCAAAGTCCTTTGAAGTGGAGCTAAAAGATGCAGAACCTGACATTATTGAACAGCTTGTGGAGTTTGCTTATACTGCAAGGTAGTTTTGTTACTTAAAGCTGATGCTTTTTCTAGGAAGCCTGCCAGATTGTAAATGATAAAACCTTAAAATAATGCTTTTACTGATTTGTCAGGTTTGTTACCATTACAATTTTTGTTTAAAGCCTGATGTGACTAGACCTTCTATCCTTTTTCCCTTTTTATTTAATCAGCAAGAAGCCCTGCAGACTATAGAGAACAGTAGTTGTTTCTATAAAGCAATTCAGAGCACTTCAAGCTTTTGACTTCAGTGTTGCAGTCAAATGGTCTTTCCCATTGTTCTGAAATTCAGGCCCTTATTGGTATCAGCAGGGTTTCTCTTTATGGCTGTGGCAGTTATCACATAGAACCATTTCCAGGAGTAATAATACCTTAGTCTCAGGTCAGACAGGTTCTGTGAACAGCATTTCCCTCCTATCTTGGGTTGTTCATGTGGCTGTTTTCTTTTTTAAACAGAGCTTGTACAGATGACTAGGATTGTAAACAATACTACTTAATAAGCTTTCCTGACCGATGGATGCCAGGCTTTTCATCTTTGTACTCATGGGATTAACTCTCCTTAGGTCCTCTCTTTCTCTACTTTCTTTGAGAAAAGAAATACACTCCATAGGTGATGAGAGACAGTCAGTGTTAGCACCCCAGCCATACAGTTGCCTTCCCTGGTGCTGAAGCCTTTGTCTGTGCCCTGTGTAGCTTCTCTTGAAGCACTACCAAACTGGTTGTTCTGCTTCTGCATGCTGGGCCGATCAGCCAGAGCGGTCTTGATGATGAGTTTAGATAGATTTTGCTGATGCCTATTTGGGAGCAGGAGACTGTCAGAAAAAAGGTTCTGTTCACTTTCTGTTTCGTGAAAGGGGCTAATCACACAAGTCTGCAGAGTATATTCTGAAAGATTCTTGGGTAAAGAGCAGGGAGATAATTTTGCCATTTATGTGAACTGGTGTAAGTTGCTTTTTTACTACAACAAAGTAGGTAATTCCAGTGATGCTAATTTTACACCTTCTGTTTTGCAGAATCTCGGTTAACAGCAATAATGTCCAGTCTTTACTAGATGCAGCAAACCAATATCAAATTGAACCTGTGAAAAAAATGTGTGTGGACTTCTTAAAAGAACAAGTTGATGCTTCCAATTGTCTCGGTAAGAGAAATGCGAACTTTAAATTTACCATTTATTTTTTAACTTCACTTTTCCTGAAAAACAGTGTTGTCCATAAGTAATATTTGGCTAAATCCAGGCATGTAAAAATACTTTCACATTAATATTTTGTTCCAAATCTGAGCTGTTGTCCCTTGCCATAGACAAACAATCTGACAGTTGTTTTGCCAGTATCAGTGTCTGCTGACTGCATTAGGTCTCATCCCAGCTTGGCACCGTGGGAGCTTATTGTTTGTTAGAGAATCTCAGCTGTTTAGTAAGGTGAAGCTTTCAGTTGTTGTTACTGCACTTGGAGACAAAATTTGAGAGTTGTAATTTCTACAAAACTGGTATATCTTCCAGAAGTAAAAGCAGGATAAGTTTAGGTTACTCCTGGTTTTGGTTGCTCTTCATTTTGATTGAAATCCATGAATGTCCATCCAGGCAGGTTTGACATTAGTATGTTCTGTTTCCTAGTATAAATTTGGCGTTACAGGAAAGGTAAACAACAAGTAGAACTTTTTCATGCTTAAGATTTGGTGCACTTTAATCAGAGATTAAAGATAAACTTGTTTATAGGATTTCTTATTGCCGTTGGTCATATAATTCTCCTAGTAACATCTCTATTATGTTACAGATATTTATAATATCAGTAGGAATGTTTTGCGAGTGTCTGAATTACGATGATTCCACTGACACTTTGGTGCAGCTGTGGCTGTGGCTCTGAAATGACTTCTGGAAGAAAGACATTACCTTCTAAGGAAAATGCTACTCATGCTTGCTTTGAGGCATATTCCTTCCTGTGTTGCTGGAGGGTTTTTTGGTTTTGGGTTTGTTTTTTTAGAGCAGCTCAGGCTCATTGCAGCCCAGGGTTGGTGAGTTCTACCACACTTCATAGAATTATAGAATGGTTTGGGTTGGAAGGGACCTTCAAAGATTATCTGATTCAAACCCCATCTGCCATGGGAAGGCACACCTTCCACTAGACCGGGTTGCTCAAAGCCCCATCCAGCCTGGCCTTGAACACTACCAGGGACATGGGGCATCTGCTTGCCACCACCTCCCATATGTGCTTGCCTTGTTTCTAATGGGAAGGTTGGAAATGGTGCTGCTCAGTAGCAGTTGCTATTTACACCTTTATGGCAATCTTCTGCCCTTGCAGCAGCATCCATTTGACTTTTTTTTTGTGTTGGTCTGTAGCTGATAGCTACCTGTATAGAAAAGTCTCAGTTCACTGTGACTTGAAGGAAGTTTGGGCTTCATAGGTGACTGCTGTTGCATGAGCAGATCAGGTTATAAAACCTGGATCTAGTTTCTCAAGCTGTTCTGGTTAGACTTTGTTATTGTGATATGGCTCAGAACTGGTTAAGGTACTGTTATCTTCTTTATAATGGGGAAAGAAACAGTGAGGAAATAGTGCTGGAGGGAGTTAATACAGTAAGTGCTTCAGGTCTGATTCTCAATTAGCTTGGGAGGGCTATGGATCAGCAGCTTGTGCTTAACTTTAGTTTGCCTTGAGCTGCAGGTGAGTTATGACAGCATGTGTTTTAAAGAAAAAATAAAAGCATGGTAATAGTAAACTGGGGTTGCAAGTATCACGGAAATTACAATAGTCTTATTCTATTGTAATACATTAAAGGTAATTGCTGTTCAAGTTTGGAAGTTGTTTTGGTTTTCTTTTTTCTTAATTTTCCCCTCGCAGGTATAAGTGTGTTAGCAGAATGCTTAGACTGTCCAGAACTGAAAGCCACTGCAGATGACTTTATCCATCAGCACTTCACTGAAGTTTACAAGACAGATGAATTTCTTCAGCTTGATGTTAAACGTGTGACACATCTCTTGAACCAAGATACGTTGACAGTGAGGGCAGAAGACCAGGTGAGATCACTGTTTCATACTAGCTGAGAGCTTTGAACTTCACCATCTTTTTTTATAATTGAGAACTGGTTTAAAGTATCTCAAGTCATCATAACCTACAGTATATGATGGACATAGTGCTTGCTAAATTGTAGAATAAAAGGTACATCCTAGCTTGGTCAAAACCAAATATTAATGAATATCCACATTTCATGTGTGGCTATTAATGTGTGTTCTTTTAGCAGACTAGGAAGAAAGAAGTCATAAAGGGAGTAAGCAACACAGTTTCCTTTCTCGAGATATCTGTAGGGCTTCTGATTCCATGTATGTGACCTGAATTAAGTTTGATGTATTATAGCAGTTGCTCCTAGATTGGGGTTCATGTGCTATCAGTAAAAGTTAACTACTTCAAAATGTTAAGCAAAAATACACCTTAATGGATGCATGTATCTGCCTGATCAGGGGCTCGGCTTGTTACAGAGAGGAATTGCTTTTGATGAAAACAGATGCATACACAAATTAAGCTTGGGGAACTGAAGGACTTGGAAGCAAGATGAACATAATGCTGAAAGCTAGTGGGGTACTGAAGGAAGGCCCTTATTTGGGAAGTGGACACAAAAACAAAACGTTTAGGTGGCTGAAAGGAGCCTGGGCTTTCACTTAATTGGAAGTTGTAACCTGTGGTAGGAATTGCTTCCACAACTGTTCCACTTGGAAAGCTTGATTCAGCTTATAGCACAGCCCTAAATGTTTGTTTGCCAGCTTGTTCTTCCTACTGCAGGGAAACAGGAAGAGTATAGATGCCTGTACCACAGCCCAAAAAGGTGATTGCAGGATTGTTGTGGCTGCTGGGTACTTGTCATAGCTTCTCAAATACTGTTGAAAACAAACTGAAATCTTGCCTTTCTAGTTATGCTGTTCTGGTACTTGAATTAGGTAATTTAAGTTTGCATGTCATCGTGAGTTGACTCATACCTTTGAAGTGCAACAGAGGGATCTCGCAGCCAAGATGGTATGTGTATCCACTTGGATATAAATGGATGTTTCCCTGACTGTGAAGTTGAGCTTACACTGAAGAAAACACAATAATCCTATGAATCTGCTGCAGTAACAAGCTTCAATGAAAAAAAGGATTACTAAGAGGGGGGATAATATCACATGATCGAATATGATAATTGGCTGGTTACAAGTATAAGTACGAGTTATGTTGCAGTTCAATGTCTTGCCATGCACTGGGAAGAGTTCAGGTCTCAGGGTAACATTCTCAAAGCTGGAAGTGGTGTTTGACTTGCAACCAAAATTCCCCACTTTGGAATTTACATTCTTGAAGTTCCATTGGTAAGGATAGCATAGCATGCTTTAAATTGGCAGCAGTGGTAGAAATTTTGTGTAGGTAATATGGCATCGTTAAAATTCCTTCAGGAAAGTAGCAGTGTGCAGTATGAAACTGCAGAAGTTTGCCAGTGATACTATAGGAATCTGATTTTTCCAGGAGTACTGCTACAAAGTTGATGTTAGAGTGTAACTTTTGTACTGGTGTAAAGCATATTTACATTTAGCAAAAAAAAAAAATGGGAAGGTAGCCTTAATTACTGACTGTCCTGGTTTTGCTATATGCAAGGAATGTCCCTGCTAATGAAGGGATACAATGTTCCTGTCCCAGGCATTCTGTTGAATTTACTTAGCTGATGGAATGGAGCCTTACATTTGTTTTTTTGTATTTCTTTACTCTCCCTGGTCATTTAACAGAGTTTTAGCTGAGATGGTCTAGCAGTTCCTCTGAGTAACTCTAACTCTGCCATTAAACATCTTTCCGCATTCTGTCTCAGTTACTCACCACTGATTGCTGTGATTAGCTTCAGCTACAGGAGTAGGCATTGACTGTGCTATCACTTGTAATGAAGTCAGTGCTGACTGTGAAGTGGCGGCATAGTAGATGAGCTTGATGTGTCTGAGAGCACTATGGAAGTATCTTGGTACATAAGTCATAATGGTTTTTCGTTTGATTCCTTCATGACCCAGAGCAGATTTGTTGGTAACCTTCCCTGTTCTGTCCTCCCTACCCTCTAAGAAAACCCACTATCATTTCCTGTAAAGAGGAGACTGAGAGGAGACTGTCTGAATGGTAAATTTATGATAGAGTGCAGCTAAAAGCTTTAATTTAAATTGTCCCTTAAGGCACAACAACAGCAATTTATTTGGATCCCCAACACTATGATTTGGTAACACAAGCAGTTCGTCAGCTCAAGAGACTGTATCAAGTAGAAGCTATTTTAACACTTCTGATGCAGTATTACTTGTGTTATGGCATAGAATTCAAAGCATATTAGACTTCACCTTGTTACAGGGGTTACTCACATAAATGTGAGTTGTAGATTCATGCTTCCCATTTAGGAGGAGAAAAAAAATTGAATATCTGAAATAATTGTTGGGGTTTTTTTTTTTTTCAGGTTTGTAGATGGGTTTTATTCTTTAGTTGTGTATTTGTTTTACTTCATGTCTGAGCATTGTCTTTTTGGGGCTTTGATTGGTTTGTTGGGTTTTTTTGGAAGCTGGTGATGGATCCCCACATACTAAAACTGTTAGTATGAGTTAACGTTCAAAAGGCAGAATAATCAATTTGGAATATTAAGGTTTAGTTATTTGTCTAAGTGTGTGGTGATGTACCTTATCCTTTTCTTGTCTCTTGTTTAAGGTTTACGATGCAGCAGTCAGATGGCTGAAGTATGATGAGCCAAATCGCCAGCCGTACATGGTTGATATTCTTGCTAAAGTCCGATTTCCTCTTATATCAAAGAACTTCTTAAGTAAAACAGTTCAGGCTGAACCACTTATTCAGGATAACCCAGAATGCCTTAAAATGGTGATCAGTAAGTTGACCTCTAGCTGAAATCTTTTATATTCTGAACATTTAAGAAAATATGCTGTGGAACCTGCAAACCATTTGCTGTAAAATGCTCTGACAACACTCTCATATTAAATTGATCTGACTGTTCCCTGTAGGATGCTGTGTTTAGTTGAAGTTGGATTAGCAGATTATCATGTAAATAAAACACAGTTTATATAACAGTGACTTTCTTTTCTAGCAAACGACACGAACTCCATGACAAGTAATGAAATCGCGATTTTTATAAATGAGCTATTAGGGTAATTGGAAGTGTTAGTATGCCTTTGAGACAGGCGAGTAACTTCAACATTTCTCATGGCAGCATGTGAATTAAAAGAAATACTTTGTCAAAATTCTGAATATTACAAAGCTTCCTAAGCAAATTAGAATGTTAGGTATATGTTGCACTATTTTTATTTCTAATAGATACTGACCTTTGAGCCTACAGACAGTTGTATTCTCGAAGTGCAGGTGAGATAGGAAGCAAGCTTCCCTTCTTAGGAAACACCTGTGTAATTTTGCAATGCAAGAAGTTTTTTAATTCCAGTAGCAGTTACCTAGTTGTCTTCATTTTAGTGTAGAGCTAAAAAACGGTACACAGTTGTTTTCCTTCAGTCTCAATGAGCAAGATTCAAATTAACCTTTATGTTGGTAAGTATTGTACTTGATGACCATCAACATCTCAGTCATACTTCTTGTGTGACGTGGATTTGGGTGCATTGTTTAAGAAATAAGGATTTTTGTTCGTCTGGTGTTAGTGGCTTGTAATGTCATTAACAATTTTACATTCTTTGGAACATTTCTTAGGAGAATGATAATTTTTTTTAATACCACTTGTAACTAACACTTTGCATTGTCAAGCTGGGAACAAAAGTGAGGGGTTTTCATGAGCTAAATGGGCTAGAGGTGCTTTTCTTGTTAGTGAGAAATTGGGGGGTAAGGAGGCCAGCATGGTTGACTTCTCACTGTATTCAAGTCCCTTCTTTCATGTTAGTATTGTCCTCTTTAGGCTCCCAGTTTTGCTGTTTTGTTTTGTCGTTTGGGGGGATTTTTTTTTTTTTTTTTTGGAGGGGTTGCTTCCTTTTGCTGTTTTCACTGAAAAAGAACACTTACACCTCACTGAAATAGAATGCTTATCTGGGTATGTTCCCATCCTCATGTACTGCTGTGCTGCTTTCCCTTTTAAATCAAAGCTCTATAGGTATAATGTAGAAACTTGGTTTTCTCCCTTTTCCCTCCTTTCTCTTTCCCTCTCCTGTCCTCTGCAATGTCCCTTTCCATTTATGAGCTGCACTGGATCTGCAACACTTGCTGTCTTCCTTCTAGGTGGGATGCGATACCACCTACTTTCCCCAGAAGACAGAGAAGAGTTAGTGGAAGGTACACGGCCAAGAAGAAAAAAACATGATTACCGCATTGCTTTATTTGGAGGCTCACAGCCCCAGTCCTGCAGATATTTTAATCCAAAGGTAATCGTTACCTCAGAATGCATTAAGATTCACTGCCTGTAACCTTGCATGTTTTATTTGCTGATAATATTAAGACATAATGATCTGCAATATGGTATTAGGAAGGATGTATTCTCTGCCTCTTGGGGATACAGTTGGAAGAGTATGGTTAATTAGGTATTTTCAGATCTGTGTACCTAGATGTAATACTTCAATTTGAATAGAATGGTTATGTGTTTGTTTATTGGCAATATTAGATACGGAGTTCTGATAAATCCAAGTTGAGAATTGACTGGTATGTGCATCCCACAGCTGGAAATAAGTAAAAGGTCACTGAAACGTCAAGCAATCGCATAGGAACATATGAAAGTCTGTATGCATGTGCATGCATGTATGTGTTCAGAGAATAACTCAAAGCAATTTCTTTGTAGCACAAGTTAAACTATTGGCTTGTATGTTAGTGTAGAACCCAGTCTTAGCGTGTAAGGTGGCTTTTCAGTGCATTTGTTATAAATATGCAACCACTTCTAAATCCCAATGGTTCACAATTCTGTTTCTTCCTAAGAGCACGTAAGGAGAACTGGGAGCCAGGTATTATGTAAGTGGAAAAGAGCGAGTGTCTACAGCAAAAAAAAACAAGAGATGGCTAATGTAGAGAAAGCAAGGTTTGCCTGAAACTTGTTTCCTGAATAAAATGAAGCTACAGGCATGGTGTATATTTCAGCTATGCAGACTAGATGTTCTAGAAACATCAGCTGCATGCAGAAGGATTATCCATACTCTGTTCTACCAGGCAAGCACATGCAGTAGTATGGAAAAAAAAAGTTGCTACATACACATCAGGGCTCTCAAGTTATGGGATCACACACATGTAATATTTTGTTGCAGAAATTCTGGTTGTTCTAACTCAGCATATTAAGTGCTCGTTGTAATTTCAAACAGTTTTGTGTGTTACCTGTGTGAACTTTATAGTCAATGTGAGCCCTGTCAAATTGAATTCAGAATGAATAAGCCCTTGGGATGTGTTTTAAACTCATCTTTCCCATTCCCTTTATGTAAGATAAAATTGAAGCCACCTTCAAGCGCCCTTCACGTCTGGAGAAAAAACCCTACCAGCTTTGCTGACTTAGTTTGAGAAACACTGAATATGTATTTTTATTGGAAATCACAAATTCCTAAATAATCACCACATTTTTCTTCATGCACATACTCAAGTAAGATAAACAGTACTCCAGCTGGGGGTGGGGAGGTGAGGGTAACAGAGCAGATAATTCTTTCCTTTCCAAGGTCTGAGTTAGGGAACCTTTGATCAGGTTATTTATCCTTTTCAAACAGTTGGTTTTGGCATTTTAACAAGTTGTAATTCACTCAGTATGCTCTGACCTTTCTTTTATTAGAAGGAAATCAGATCAAAGATTCTTTCTCCTACTCTCCAGTTACTTATTTTGGAGCAAAGCTAATTTTAGGCAGGATGGAAACTAGCTTTGAGACTTACTATCCCAGTCACTAATTGGCAAAAGTATTATCAGTGTAGCATTCATGTGGTCTCTTTACCAGCCTAACTGATAAGGTAAATTCTGTAAGTGCCTAATGTCAGTGGTGGTGAGAACTCAAAAGATGGGGGGGTTTGCTTCATCGCTCTTTATAAACTAACATAACCTCTCCCTCCCTTCCCAGCTGTCACCATGTATTTTCTGAAACTATAACATTGTTTGAAAACTAATAATCTCAGTGCATGCTCAGTGGGAGCCACAGGTAAAGACTTACAACTGAAAGGAAAATTACATATGTAGTTAGCTTATTACAAAGTAATGTGTTTTGTGGACAAAAAGTATCTCTATAAATCTACATAAAGCATAGGGTAAAATAGCTTAATTTTTTTTTTGTGGACTACTCGGCCGCACATAACACCAAAAAAGAATGCAGTTTGGAAGACATTTTGCAGCACTGCCTCTGATCAAGCTTTATAGCCTTGCATGTAGATTTGGGGGGGGGGGGGGGGGGAGCAGGAAAGGAAAAGGGAAAAGGTGGGTAATTGGAGATCTTGATTCTAACAAGCATGTCTTCCTTGAATGTTTTCCTAGTGTGTTTATATGCTTTCTTGGATATTCTTAGCTAGCCTGTCATGTCTTGTTGAATAGCTTTCACTTCATTTCCAACTCTAAGCTATTTAAAGGTCTTTTTCTGATATTTTGCTCATGTATCTAAGTTTGATCTTTAATTAACTGTGACAGTGGCTTCTTAAATGCAACAAACAAAGGGTACAGAACCCCTGTTGAGTTACTATAGTCTGCATGTAAAATAAGTGTGGGATTGAGGGCTCCAATGCTGCAGACTACACTGTTTAACTTGCTTTAATTAGTCTTATCAAAAGATGACAGGAGTGTCACAGAGCAGAAATGAAGGTTGCATATGTACTTTTGCAAGGTTAGGACCTTGGGGAAGAATTAACATTTTGTTTTCTGTTGAACTGATTGAATAGTGACCTATTCCTTCACTTCTGATTTTAATTAAATTCAATAACTTAACTAATATATCAGCTACAGAAACAGTTCAAAACGATGGTTATGTTTTTCTTGAAAGTATTTTCTCAGTTGTAATGATATAAATGTCAATAATTAAAACACCGTAAAACTAGTGCAAACAATTTTAATTTTCACTGATTGTGCAGCACACAAAAAGTTTCTAATGTTTTCTGCATTTCCTTGTTGTCAGAAAGGGTTCTTTAAATAAGAAAGGATTGGATACTGCGTGTTATTTGTTAAGACTATTAGCAGTACTATTTTAAGTCTCTGTTTGTTGTCTTTGTTGCACTGTAACTGATATTTCTATTGATGCATGTACTTCATCAAGAGAGCAACAGGACAGATGCAGATGGGCATAAAACTTGTGGAGCAACCTAATCTGGCACTATTTTGAGTAGAGATGTTTTCAGAACTTTACTAGAAATCCTAGATGTTTTATTAAGAGTGGTAGGAAGCAGTTTCTTGTGGGATTTTACACAGGTTTTTTTAGCTGCTTCCCCCCCCCAGTAAAATACTTTCAGTTTTACAAAGTCTTGGTGAAAATTTTTACATGACTTTCTGGGATTTTTGAGGCAGCAGTATGCTTATTCTCTTGAAATTGCTGTCTCTAGGGACCAGAAATGGCTGGAAGCTTTAACTTTTTAACAGCGCACAATTCAGCAACAGCAAGTAAAAAGTAACAGATGCCTACCAACACTATCCCTTAATGAATAAGGGAACCAGCATACCTTTTATGAGGAAAGAGCTGTAGTCAATAAGCTAGTAGTGAGGAGGCTGTCCATGCTATGTACGGCTGCTCTTTTCCCTGACAAACTTGGAAGAGCAGGTATCAGCTGAAAACATCAGAAAAGTCTTGAGCAAATGGAGGTACTTTTTCCACGTGGCCCATGCTTACATGTGCCATTCTTGTCACAGGGTCTTGTGCCTGTAGTTCAGACAATTTTATTAAGTGATTAAATAAATCAATGGAAGAGGAGGAAAAAAAAAACCAACCCTTTCAAAAACTATTAAATGCAAAGGTACAGCTTCTGCTCCTGCACCACCATTGGCTGAGAATAAAGATCAGCAAGGAAAGTGTCACCACATGCTTATCTTGGTCTTTCTTTCCCTACTCACCCCCAAGAAATGAGGTTTGCCACAGCCCAGGGCTGAATCGATCTTGACTGTGGCATAAAGCAACTCTTCAGCATAACTCTTAAGTGTGTAAAATGCATACCGAAATCAGTTCTATGTGGTGCAGGCTAGCACTGAAGAGCATTACACAAGAATGACCTAAACTGCTTCCTGCTGAAAGAGGAGGATACTGCTGAGTATGCTCAGGTTATGGCTTTTCATTTGATAAAGGTGTGGATGAAATGGTAGCTATGAACTGAAGCCATAAAAGTGGGTCAGATCACAGCCCTTTATAACAGTAAACAGGAATTTTTGTAAAAGTGCCAGAAGTTTGAGCTAGAATTATGTTGATCTTGCACAATGCACTAAGACATTTTCTTAAGATTTATGCAGCTATTTATTTTGCCATGCTGTAGTATGGCTTTCCTTTCTAGGATGCCCCAGGACCTGTTTCTCACCATAAAGGGCCACATGCACCTGCCAGCTCTTCTTGATATGGGGGATGCTACAAGAAAAGATTGTAAGATGTTTTGGACTATAACATGCTCTGCCTCTCTTTCTTTGAACCCCCATGTAGGAGTCGCTGTTCTTCCTCATTGACCAAGGTGTTTGAAGTATGTCCTTGCTAAGAAAATGTAATGATGTAACGTCTTGTGTGAACCATTCCAATGAAGGTCATTCAGCAGGTTGAGCTAGACCATCTTGAGGTGGCACAGATAATAGTTAAGGTCCCATACTTTCATGTTCGGTACAGGACCACAAGCTGTGCTCATGGAATATGTGAGATGCTGTTACTCAAGAAGTGTTTCTTGTGCTGTATTCTATCCTGGTCTGCCATCAGTTGCTGAGTTTGGTGTTCTTAAGGTTTTGGGTAGCGTTACTGCCCGTATTTGATACTTGCTGATCTTGCCAATCCAAGCAAGATTCAGTTTCTAGGCAACATGACTGCCAGTATTTGTGATGGAGCATTGCCCTATTTCTTATGCTATCAACTGTGGATAGCTATAGATCATTTGTGTTTTGTAAATTCTGTAAATAAGCTTCTAGTTGTCATGGTAATAAAGTATGTATCAGAGCTTTTTAACTGAGTTGCTTGTCAATTTGGATATTATCTTCTTTTTCCATTGCCTTTGTTTGGTGCATTCTGTATTTTATTTTATTCTTTAGAAAGAATCTGTTACTATGTGTAAAGATGTCTTTTTTTTTTTTTCCATTCCTATAAAAGAAAATGCAATCCTACTTTACTGATCCCATGCATTGTTTCTGACATGATAGCGGCAGGAGGTCAATTCTGTTGGGAGAAAAAACCCCACTGTTTTTCAGGGAAGCTGTACTGGGTGCACACAGGGAATGAGGGAATAGAAATGCATAATGTCATGGTTCGCTGCAGCTAACTATGTCTGTGTCTAAGAGATTTTTTCAAGAGTACGCCTGAGGAGTATTCTTCAATAAACAGTATTCATGTGTGTTTTGACAAGGAACTTTAAAACTGACCGTATCTAAATCTCTATGAAAAGCTCTGTTTGAAAACACTCACTGTGCAGGTAAGTGTTATAATCTATTAGACATTACTTGTTCTTTGTAATGCAGGATTACAGCTGGACAGACATCCGATGTCCCTTTGAAAAGCGCAGGGATGCAGCTTGTGTCTTCTGGGACAACGTAGTTTATATTTTGGGTGGTTCCCAGCTCTTCCCTATAAAGCGAATGGACTGCTACAATGTGGTGAAGGATAGCTGGTATTCCAAGCTAGGACCTCCAACACCTCGAGATAGCCTTGCAGCCTGTGCTGCTGAGGGCAAAATTTATACATCTGGTGGTTCAGAAGTGGGTAAGACACTAAAAATCTTTAAAACAAACCAAAAAAATAAAAAAAAAAGGCACAAAGACCTGGAAATTTTTCTGGTTTTTGCATGACTGTTGAAAAGAAGCTGCACGTTGCCATGTTAGCCTGATGAGTTTATTTTTCTTTATTTAGGATTTTTATCCTCCCTGCAATCCAGCAACCTAGTTCTGTTGTGGTTTTGAAATGGTTTCACTGATTGAAATGATTAACATTTACATTAGGCATCGAGTACACTGCAACTCTTCAGGAAGTTAACTAGGGACAAGGAAATAGATTTTGGCAGTCCCACTCCACTCTTAGCTTTACTTCTACAAATGCACAGAACTCATCATGGTTTAACATTTTCTGTGATGTATGACCAGAATAGCTGCATTTTGGCAATGGCATTCCTTGTTTACAACATATGTTGGGCCTGATGAGGCTTTTTTTAAGGAGGGGGAGGAAAAAAGGTGGGAAAAAAGCTTTTAGAACTACTGCTATTTGTAGTGAAATGGTACCTGGCCCTGTGAAGGAATTTGTCAGCTTTTTGGTCAAATGACAGACATTATCATCTGACAGTTTGTTATTCAGTTGGTTTGCTTCAGTAAATGAAGGAAAACAACTTTCTTTAGACGTTAGTACTCGTCATGGTAAAAAGAGGAAAAAAAATAATACCATTGCAGGTTTTCTTCCAAAAAAACCTTAGTGGGTGGCTGATGCTGGGTGTTACAGCACCATTTAAATTTCTATTTTGTCTAAATCTGATACAAACAAAAAGTTGGAATGTAGGTATGCTATATCCAAAAAATACAGAGCTTTAAACAAAGCTGTGTTCTGCAGGAAAAAAAAGGAAGTCAACACGATCAAAACCTAGAGCCAGGAGAAAATCTTTCTGTTAGATCCTTTTGAGTTCTGCCCTGCCGCAGAGGGAGGTGAGAAGAGGAAAAAAGGTCATGATCGGTGCTTAAGACTGAATCATTTAATAAGAGGTTGTGACATTTAGGTAATGCTAGCTGACTCCTAAGATACTTCAGAAGGGCTTATGTAGCAGCAGGTTAGGCAGTTCCTACCGCCACCTAGTGTGAGAACTGTGAAATGGCACCTTTCCCATTAAAATAGGCTTGCATGGGCAAACTTGGAACACTACAAAGTCTCGTAAATCTTGTAGTTTCCCATGTCAGCTCAGGAGGGAGTATGATACAAACTTTGATTGTATAGTATTATTTTCTAATACATTGTAATTAGTTAATACAACTATAATGGGAATTTTAATTTAGGAGTTTTCTTTTGAATTACCATTGTGTAACTGCACACTGTCCCTTTGCTTCCCATGGATATTATTCAAGACAGAACAGTAAAAGCTAAAAATTAATAATGGAGTTTATTTTGCCTGTACTTTTTTCTTCTTTGGAACCCAGTGAACACTGCTTCTTTGGAAAAGTCTGTCTATCCCAAATCTAGCATTTTCCAATTTGGAGCACGCAATTATGTGAAACCATTATTTGGAGAAAATGCTGCAGTGTGTTTAGCTGTAGAGGAATCTAAAAATTGCATGCTTTTTGCACTGATTGAGGAGTTTGGAAAACTAATTACTATGGCAGTCCACTACAGAAAACAGGGCTCACTTCCCTTTTTGAACTGGTGGGGGTACTGTTCTATTTAGAATAGCAAGCAGAGTTTGGAAGTTAAATACAGTGGAAGAATTTAGTATGTTTAGGTGCAGGAAAAAATACTTAACATTATACTGACAGCATACTGAAAATGGAAGCTTTTACCTTTCTTAAAAAAGACATTAAAGACAGTTCTGCTGTTACTTCCCTTGGATGAGAGATTCTACAGCTTCAGAGAAATAAGGATGTGTATTTACATCAAGGAAAAAATACGTCCCATTTGATACAGATCTTCATAATACTGAAAATTACATAGTAGGAGTAAACAAAGACAGTTTATAAAAGTCTGCTCCTGGTTTTTGGGTCTAGATATGCAGTATTGTTTTGAGGGTTCAAATCCCCAGCTGTTAGTGAGTGCTGATAGTGTGACACACTTAGATTTTAGAAATAGAAAGGTGAGGAAAAAGAATCACAAGAAAAGGCACCTTTAACTGTTCTAGGTGAATATATCTATTGAAAGAAAAGGGGAGAAGGATTCTGGTTATTTTCTGAAAAAGTTGTATCCATCTTCCTCTGCTTTGGCTGAGGTTCATGAGCATCAGTCTTTAAGTTCCCATCTAACTTCTCTAGAAAAATGCTTTTTTATTTCAGTAATAGCTTTATTTGCCCTTGAGGAAGTAGTACACAGACCTTGCACTTCCAGAAAATACGATGTGTCAGTCCCCAGGAAGAAAGTAACATGGTGAGGGGTAGCTGTCTTGTGGCTGCTAATAATTCAGGAGTGGGTTACAACATAATCGAGTTCCAAAGGCAGAAGGTATTCAGGGAATTGGGCAAGTCCCATTGCAGTAGAGAAAAAAGACTTATGTGAATCTGTACTAAGTTTACAAGGCTGGTTTCATCTTCACATCTGAAAATTCAACATATTTCTAAGTAGTGAGTAGCGGGAGATTATGACAAATGATTAGTGATTTCTATACATTTTTGTTCAGTGCTTATTCCCTGCCCCAGAATAAAAACAAACAAAGCCCTCACCATTTGTTTCTGGTTTTAACCACAAATAGCAGTTTTATAAACTTAACTTGCATATTTTGAAACAAAAGAGTCCAAAGAATTACAAGTAGGCAGTTTCTGAATAGCCCCAAGTTTCAAGTTGGTTACTTTTGCTTTTGGAGGTGGGAAAGCAGCTTTCCCTTTTCAACAAATAAAGCATCGATTTGATAAATTACTGTTAGACTCTTCTCTTGAAAGACAACCATAAAAATTAATGCCACTTTGGTGGGTTTCTATTTTTTTAAGGAAATTCTGCACTGTATTTATTTGAATGCTATGACACGAGAACAGAAAGCTGGCACACAAAGCCCAGCATGCTGACTCAGCGATGCAGCCATGGGATGGTGGAGGCGAACGGTCTCATTTACGTGTGCGGAGGAAGCTTGGGAAACAATGTTTCTGGAAGAGTCCTAAATTCCTGTGAAGTCTATGATCCAGCCACTGAAACGTAAGTATTAATTCTGATTTTTTTTTGGTCACTTGTGGCTTTACTTGCTCTGTGAATAACTAAAATATGGATGAAAAATTATATGTGGTAAGGAGTTTTCCTGAGTTAAGCAGTAATAAGTTATCTGTAGTTTCACTTAAAAGGCAGTTTTTCTTAAGCAGCTTTTTTCTGTATTTATTTTCCTAATGCTAGGTTTTATTTATTTTATACTTATTTACTAGGAACTGAATAGTGAGTTTTCCTGTTTGGTTTTCTTTTTCCCCAGGTGGACTGAGCTATGCCCAATGATTGAAGCCAGAAAGAATCATGGGCTGGTGTTCGTGAAGGACAAAATATTTGCTGTGGGTGGACAAAATGGCTTAGGTACTTGAATTCTGTCAGTCTTCTAGCTGGTCACACTAGGTTTCGTGGGGGCCTTTTCTCTTCTGCAAAGCACTAATTCTGCTCTGTTCAGCTGAAAAACGTTGAGCGGTACCATGAAACATGTCCTGTTGTGACACCATTGTTGCCTTCCTTCTTGCAGCTTCCTGCTTTACTTGCTTATTTTTCAAACTCTTTTTACTAATGACAGTACTCCCAAACCCAGATATGCACCCATACTGTAGCCCAGTTCTGCAGTAGCTAATATGACTAAACCAGTCATCCGAGAAAAGATTGATTTTAAATTTTTTATTCCTCGTGTATTTTGAGGGATTTCAGCATTCTTTTTGAGACAGGTGTAGCTATTATTTTAGGTACTTCAGTCTAAAGACTTAAAGCTAGTCAGCCATTTTAAAGCGGTGAGAAAGTGAGAACTTCTTTGACTGCCTTAGTTTTGAAATATGACTTACTGTCATCAGCAAGTCATTAATGATCTGCTTGTGCCCTTGCCTTTAAAACTAGAATAATATTTTATTTCCCAGGAGAACTGAATTTTAATTACATAGGGTTTCTGAAGTGCTTTTTTTGAAATGGAAACTTCTCAGCTATGAGGTTTATTAATTACCATTTATGGTACTTGGAATACTTGATTTCAGATTAATGCTATCTTAGAATATAGCTTGTATTTTAATTAGCTACTAAAACTACTCCAGAATGATTGATTTCTAACGTAAAAGATCAAGAAATGCTTTTTTTTTTTTTGCAAACATTGTATTAATCACTTATAGCCAGAGCTGCCATTTTGTTAAATAAGCTAAAGTATTATTTTGCAGTTCATATTCTGTAGCCTGACTGATTAATTGTTCTTACTGTAATATAATGGGGAAGAATCATATCTGGGGCAAAATATGTGTACCTCTTAACATGATTTAGATTTCTTAATCTCTCAGATCTATGAATTCAAGGACTGGAAATGAAAACTGTGACCCTTATTACAATTGTTAAATAGGGATAACAGGATGTTTGTAGATATTACTACCCTGTTTCCTAAAGAAGCAAATCTCAGTCACAAAATCTGCTCTTCCCTAATAACTTATGATTCCCTCGGCCCTTTTCAAAGGGACTTGGGCTTTTAAACTTGACTGATTTTTATATAATGAAGAGAGACATCCTGTATCAATAAATGACCAAATTTAGGTAAAGGGTAGTGGTGACCCCTCTAGAATAAAATGCTCTCACTATAGGGGTATTTCAGGTGGGTTCCTGAGTTTTAGTCACTAGCCACAAATCCAAAAGGAATTGGGTATTGTCAGTTCTTCCTGTTCATGAAGTAACATGTTAGAATCTCTAGAAAGCATATAATGTGAAATTTGTGAAATTTTGCTTTTAGTCTCCTTTTTATTTTTCTGTTTCTGTATTTACAAAAGGGTAAAACACTAGCTTAGAAACCTGTGGCTTTTAATCTAAACCTTGAAAATAAAAAACCTAAGTCAAATCATTTGTATGCTCTAGTTCAGTCCATATGGTACAATGTAATAAGCAGTTATCTATTTCATTGCTTTGTAGGTGGCCTTGATAATGTAGAATATTACGATATCAAGATGAATGAATGGAAGATGGTGTCTCCAATGCCATGGAAAGGTGTAACAGTGAAGTGTGCTGCTGTGGGATCTATAGTCTATGTCCTGGCTGGTTTTCAGGGTGTTGGTCGATTAGGGCACATTCTTGAATATAATACTGAAACAGACAAGTGGATAGCTAACTCCAAAGTCCGTGCTTTCCCAGTGACAAGTTGTTTAATCTGTGTTGTAGACACTTGTGGGGCAAATGAAGAAACTTTAGAGACCTGAAGACCCATAGGAGATGCTGAGACATTCTTCAAGGACTTGGGGAAATATAGCTATTGGTGCTTTGCTTCCATGTTTTCCTGAATCTTGTTAAACTGAGTAATAGGAAAAACTGAGCTGCAGTCTTTCAATTTGTATATACAGCATATTGTATTACATGGATTTTTGTCATGCCCATTTTCTTGTCTGTTCTAAGAGATGGGGATGTGTCTTGAGAATCTGCTTATCTAGCTGAGATCATATGGCATATTCCTTTAAAAGGACTGTGTGTGGCCTTGTCAAAAATAGACCCAGTCCAATTATTCAGAAAAAAACAAAGCGTCTGATGAAGATAAGATTTCTGGTTAAATGACACTTTACTGAGCTCAGTTGCAGAGACTTCTTTTAATAAAGGTGAGTAAATGCAGCTTGGGTCATGAGAAATGATGAGCAAAGAATTCTCTCATTTATACCTACCTGCAGAAATCTTACTAGGATGCAATGAACATTTTTTTTTTCCTCAGGAAAGACCAAGGACAGCAGTATAGTAAATGATTCCCCAGGTGCATGGGGATAGGTTATGCAGCCCTCTAGATAATGACAGCTGCCCTCCTCCAGTGACTGACTTCCATCATTTGCATGACTGCTTATTGATTTTTAAAGT
Organism: Myiopsitta monachus; assembly: GCA_017639245.1. Lineage (NCBI taxonomy): Eukaryota > Metazoa > Chordata > Aves > Psittaciformes > Psittacidae > Myiopsitta > Myiopsitta monachus. The sequence continues at coordinate 14,452,163 of CM029928.1, forward strand.
TAGACAGGCCATATATATAGATTAGATAAACACTTTGCTAATGACCTCTTTGGCATTTTGGGGGGCTTTCACAGACAGACTTTCATTTTTTATTATCCTGAGGTAAGGGGACGGTGGGGAAGTCCACAATAATTGTGCACTATAATTAGCAAGTTGGAAACTTGGGATTAATTTTCAATATATCTTCCCAGGTATCAGACTGTACATACTGTGGATGCCAAGCTATGACTAAAGATGGGAATAGGAATGGGAAAGCAAAATCAATACAACAAATGTATTGATTTTTCTTCTTGAAAATGACTGTTTTTAAAATGGCATGAACCAAGTCATTAAAGATATTTTCTAGAAGTCTTCTAAAGTTGCACATGGTTATTAATGTCTGGTTTGTAAGCATATAGTTCTGTAGATGTTTGCAGCCAACATAATAGTAACTTTACTCCAGTGTAGAAGTTCAGCTTGTCCAGCTGTGGGTGTCAGTACTGTGTACATCTTCCAACTCCTGGAAGACTATACAGTGTATGTCTGTCTGCCCTGCTCCCATGCTAGCTTATTAATATCTTCACCCTGATTTTGTCACCTCTCTTCTAATTTGCTGATTTTTTCAGATGTTTCTATTGAGTGAACTTAAAAAGTCGGTGCTTACCTACCTGTACCTTGTGCATTGCCGGTGGTGTGGATTTTTAGCCTGGTTTATTTCTGAAGATCCTCCATGTTCCATCAGTAGTGTAAAATCCAGTTTTCAAAGACGGTGCTGCTTTGTAGACATCCTCCTGGTTTTCTTCCTCATCCTAACAAGTCTGTGTGTACAGGAAGTAGCAGACGCACTCATGGCTTGATAGCAGTTCCTGCAACTCAGTTCTTTATTCAGGAGAAAGTGAATGTTGTCATTTCCCCCCCCCCCCCTTCCATTTTTCTGAGCCACAAAACAAAGGTGCCGCTACTCTAACAGCGGGAGTCAGCTGTGCACTTCTCAGAGTGCACAGGCTCTATGTTATTTGTATGTGCTTTGAAAATCGTGAATCCCCCTCTGACTTTTATTTTCAAGGGGTTTAATAATTCTTTTCAAGCTGCTGAAAAACTTCCACCTACAACGGAGGCGCAGGTGGTCGAGCCGTAGCTTGTGCTAGAACAAGGGGCTCTCCCGGCGGCAGGCACGGCTCAACCTCGGTGCCCGCCTTCACGTACACCGCTAGTTCCGTGAGGACTTTCCCCTCGCCATTCCCCACACCGCAGCCCCGACCGCGGTCAGACCCGGTCAGACCCATGCACCTCACGGGCTGCCCGCCTCCGTCGCCCGTCCTCTGGCCCCACCCCGTTCCCCGAGCCGCGCCGCGGCTGTCGTGTGACGCCGCTTGCCCGGGGTGGCGGCCGGGGCGCTGCCTCCTCCCCGTTCGGCGCCATCTTGTGACGTCCGCGCGGCGCTGTTTGCGGCGGCGCGCTCATGGCCATCTGTCAGTTCTTCCTGCAGGGCCGCTGCCGCTTCGGGGAGAAGTGCTGGAACGAGCACCCTCGCGGCGGCGTACGATACGGACCCTCCGCCACCCCCTACCAAGGTACCCCCGCGCGCGGCGGCCCGGCCCGGTTCGGGGACGGAGGCGTTTGCTGAGGGCTCGGTGCTCGGCCCCCGGGGCCTGCTGCGGGGCTCCGTGCGGCTGGCCGTACCTGGAAGACCCGCGGCTCTTGCCCTGAGGTGGCCGTTGTGCCTGCGCTGGCACTTCTGGGGTTGGGCTCTGGCGGAGATACTGCGAGTTGTGGCACGGGAACGGAGGAAATAGGATCGTTACTGCGGAAACCTCGCTGATCAGGGCAGCGAGCGTCTTTCCAGCACCTGCGCGTCGTGCCCTTTGAGCGGTAGTTTAGTTCGAATGGGACACGGGCCTTTGGTACGCGAGAGATGTGACGGGGAGCAGACGCATACAGTCGTGTCAGGACAGTAACACGGCTGCCGTTGCTCATCACCTGCTGAAGGAGCATCAGGAATTGCCTGTCATACACACATGGGTCCAGGGTTCGCAAAACTTAACTTGGGAGGTCCTTAGCTATGCACAGAGCCCCAGCTGTAGCAGTGTAGGCAGGAGCCCCTGCTGTAAAGGTACTCTGAATTAAATTCACTCTTTTCCTTCTGGGGTAGTTACTTTATGAAATAACATAAGCGACACTGAAATAGTCTCTTTTCTGCAATGCCCCATGTTGTTGGTATGGTGATGTGAGGAATTCTTTACCTCTGATACCAGAACTAACCAGGGTAATGTACTATGTTAAGCTTACTTAATAATCAGGTTAACTCATTAGGAAACAACCTACATTTTGCTTTCAGACATCTGATTGCCACCATAAAAATAATTATGCTCACAGGTTTTGTTGATGTTATATTGCTTAATACCCTAATGATTTTAAATTTCTGTTGTTTCTCTTTTTTTTTTTTTTTTAATTGGAAGGTACAAGCAGAGGTGGAGGAGGAGGATGGGGTAGCACTAACCAGAGACACACTAATGTTATCCAGCCATCTACCTTTAAGTCTAATGTGTGGGGTGGCAGCAGAGATTACGGAAGAGGACTTTCTGTCTCCTCTGGCTTTGGATCATCAGGCAGCAGCAGCGGAAACGCGGACTTTTCACAGAACAGATTTGCTGTATTAGTGAACAGTCAAAACGTTGCTGATGGCTACAGAGATGAAGAAGAGAGACTTCTGTAAGTTACAGTCCTGTCTTACTGAAAACTTTTATAATGAGTAATTTAAAAGTTTACTCACTTATTAGAAATAACGTAGAGGACATGATTGTGAGGAAGAAAGTGGGATGTGTAAAAAGAACCATAGAAAACACTGCTCTATTTGGTTCTCTTGAGTTATGCGGGCATGGGAAGAAAGTGATCCTTGTTTTGAACCTGGATTGGGCAGCCAGATGACTGCATATTAGTAAGGTGGCATGGTATTTAAGTTGTGGGCAGGAAGATAAGGAAGGAAACAAAGATGTCAGAACTTAAAAAGAAGAGGTAAGAGCCCCTTGGATAGCATCTCAACCATTAAAAAAACAAAACACAACAGTCTGGGAAAACAAACGATTTGACTTGGTTTTCCTGACACTTTAGATAACAAATTGTTCTGCCAGTAGTAAAACTATTGAAACTGGGTTTCACATGCATGTGTTTTAGAATCAGTTGAGAGTGACTGGCAGGTTCAAGATGATTACAAGGCAGGTGATGAGAAGCAACAGGCAGTGTTGCTGATTTCCTGAAGAAGCAAGGTTTTGGAACCACTTTCCATTGTTCTTTAAGATACATTAAGAAAATGTTTAACAGATTATTTATTCAGCCTCTCAAACTTGAATGTATGTTGTGTTACAAACATCCAGAATACTTAGAACCTTTGTTTGTTACTATGTAGTGATCTGCTTGTCCATTTCAGTTTTTTAACCATTCATTGTTTGTTTACATTTGGATTTACTTTTGTTGATGTAGCTTCTATTTGCTAATGTCTGGATTATTACACTTTTGATTCTTTTCCAAAAACTTGCATAGAACACATCACTTTCTCTTTTTTTTGCCTTTTACTTTTCCCCCCTGAATTTTGCTATTTACTAATGTGCACACTCATCTATATTGTAAAATCAACCAGTATTGAGAAGGTTTTAAATTCTGTGGTGATCTACAGCTTCAGGGAAATTCTGTGACAGCACATGCCATACAAGAACTAAAAATACATTGCCTGTTTTGGGATTTATTTTTTCTTTTTTAAGATCCTGTTCGATTTACTTGCAGTCAGATGAGAAAGAAAATGCTTTGTAGGGACGTTTATGTATCTTGCCACAGAAGTGCATTTTTTTTCCTATAGACAACTGAGTACTCTTTTTCATTCCAACTAGTATCTTAGTTGGAATTTTCCAACTAGTTCATTCCAACTAGTGTCTTACTTCATTCATTTTCATGGTAGCAGGTATTTGAATCTGGCTTTGGATTTAAACCAGGCAGTTGCTTCTGGTGGTATTGTTTTGACCGTATATTTTCACCTTCATCTGTGTTTTTATTTTGTTTTGTTTTCTAGTGAAAGTGTAGTGAAAGACATGGAAACTTGGGAATCTTCAGGACAATGGATATTTTCGTCGTATTCACCAGTGAAAGAAAAGCTGAATGTCTCAGGTAGGTAATATTTTTAGTGTTGCAATGTATTGCTGCTGTTTAGGATTTTTCTTACACTTGTCCACGCTGTTGTACTTCTGCAGAACCATTTGCAAGGTGATGATTTGCTTTGTGGTGCGACAGAAATGAATGTTGTATTATGGCAAACTCATTTTGGACATTCGCGTATTTGAAGTTCTGTAATGCATCCTTTTTGTGTCTCCAGCTGTGACTGACTTATTACAGACAATGTACCATGACCCATTTCTTCATAGCTGCTGAGGGCAGTTGGAATTGCCCTCAATATTTTCTTGGAGAGGGTTTTGATTATCCTCTTCTTACAGGCTTTCGAGATTTCTCGCCAGAAGAGTTGCATCTGGAGTATTATAACTGCAGAGCAAACAATAACATTCAGAACTATGTAAGTATTTTGAAAATGCTGACTTCTGTGGACACATTTTGGGGTAGGACTTGTTACTGTTCTTCAGGTGGCAACTCTTGATTCATTTAATTTCCAAACTCTAGCAGATTATCAGAATGCCAAAATGTTTTTCAATTACTGAGCACCAAATAGAATGCAAAAAAAGCTGCTAGTCTGTATGCTCTCCCATAACTTCCTATTTCTGTCTGAGAGCACAGGCTCAAACTGTCAGATCTGAGCTTCTAAAACTGGTGGCCTAGTGTCTTGACACATCAGCTCCTACAGGAAGTGGTGGCAATAGACTTTTAGCTAGTTTTAGATAAATGTATGGTCTTTTCTCAATCTAGACACTCCTTGACTTAGCCTTGTCCCTACTCTTGTGTGTTATTTGAGTGCTGTCTCAAAAGTTTAATACTTCATATGCTGTTAGTCAATTTGATTGTTACAGCTGGTTATATAGTGCATGTAGGTGGAACATGGAAGTTTATTTTATCTTGTTCTTTTACATACCTTTATTGCAGGAGATTAATGCTGAAAATAGCAGATACTTCTAAAGCAGTATACACATTTCTAGAAAAGAAGAAATATGTATGTTTTTATATATATGTGTTTCAATTTATATGGATTGTTCCTCTCCCATAGTCCCATCAATATCAAGGAAGCTAGCAGAATTTAATGTGCCAGGAAAGGAATTAGGCTACTGAATAGATAAAAGTGCAAACTAACTCAAGCTACATTACACTCTTTCCTCTTCTCCTTGGTTCTGCATTGAGACGGGGGGGTACAAAATTACAAAATGAAATATGTAAACTTTTAGAATCAATTTTACGTAATGTTAAGTGTGGTGGCTTTGTAACAGTAGTAATGGAAAGTTATTGAGATGCATGATATACAGAGGAAAAATATAGAGTACAGCTAGAGAACATGCTGAGAATCCTTGTATAAGATAAACTGCTGTAGTTGATGTATTTTAGGCCTTTATGACCTTAGTACAAAATGAGTGTAAGAAAACAGGCTAGAAGAACAGGACGTAAAGATAGGGAGTATCTGGAAAGGCAGGGGCCCAGAATGGGTTGCAGTTAAATTAACTGATAAGTAGGAGGATGGGATGATTGTTATGTCTGTGGTGCTAACAAACCGATGAAGCTGGTATAAGCGTCTACTGCGTGTGCTTCAAAGGCTGCCAGCAGTGATGAAGACTGTTGGAAGAAGTAAACGACCCTCAGAGACCACCACCACATTTTTGTAGGCATGCAGGGAACTTTCCTGAAAATTACGTAATCCATACGTAGCCCCATGAATATGTATGTGTGCTCGGTAGCTATATAAGGACTGCTTGTGTAGCAATACGTGGACACACGTTAGGAGGAGCTATCCCCCGCGTCTCCTGCCGCCGCAATAAAGAATACCTGCTTGTCAACTAGAAAACTTTGTTGGCGAGTTTGTTCCTGGAGTTTTCTCCGAAACAGCATTACAGAAGGAATTGCTGTTGTCACCAAGTCTTGCTTCGTGTGTTTAGAATTATCAAAATTGCATTTTCAGAGACAGGAGATAAAGCTAAAAAAACCCAAAACCAACAACAAACCTTCAGTTAAAATGTACTGCAATGATTAAACAGTACACTCTGCCTGGCTGTTCAAAAGTAGAAATTTGTGGTCTCATTGAAGCAGTAAGTGCAAGTCTCAGTGTGTAGTTGACAACTGTATGATACAGTTCTCTTACAAAATGTTTTAAGTACAACATGTCTTTTCAACAAAAGCATGTTTCTATTCTTAAGCTGGGTCAGATTCTAAATTTTCCAGTCTGTTGTGCAAGAGTGGATACCAAGCAACATGATCTTGCAGCATGTGACAAGACACAAAAGAATTATTGATGTTTGTGATGTAAGATTCTTTTGAAAAATTAAGGAATTTATTCACTAAAAGATAACTTGCTCCACTCTTACAGGCATTCAGGACACTATGTTTTATTGTTTAGTTTTCAAGAAAAAAATTCATTTAGGCCAAGCTTTGAATAAGGTGTGTTGATAAATTTAAATATGGGAAATTCAGGTTTGAAATTCTTAGAAAGTTATTTTTAAGACATTCCAGTTTCTTGTTTAATACTTCCATCATAATTACCAAAACACAGGCACTATTTGTTGCTAGCATATGTTCTGTGCGGTAGTCAGTTGGATTACATGAAATGGGCTGATTTAAATTAAGGACTTAAAATATTCAGCTTTGCAAAATTTAAGGTTGATTCTATTAAAGTGTTTGAATTACAATATTATGAAAGTGAATAGGTTTTTTTCTCAAAATGTGGGAGAAGCTAAAGCAAATCTTAGGACTTCAGTTTAATGAGTGAGCACGTAAGTGTACAGGCCAGAAATACAGCAAGGATTGAAAAGTTCCTTCTCATATACTTAAAACTTACATATTTAGTGTGTGGTTTGTTGGGGTTCCCCCCCCCCCCCTTTTTTTCATTTGTAGCCTAATACAGCTAGTGATAGAACTTAGATTTAGAAAGCCTCAGATTTTTTTGTAATCGTACCGCTATGTAAAGTCAAGTTGATCTAAGGGCAATAGTAAGAGAATTTAAAGGACTTCTGAGTTAATAACAAATATTCCAGCTCCTCACCTTGAAGTTTCAGGAAAGCAAAAGTCTTCTTGCTTAACAAAATTTCTAGACATTTTCTTTCAGTTCAGTTGTCAGATCACTCTTATTTTCTTTAAGTCTTCACCAGTCATAAAAACATGCTTTTCTTTTCCCCCTCTTTAGATAAATTCTGTCCAACAGTTAGCAGATCAATGGAAAACTCGACTGCTTCAGTTGAAAGTTTTAAATGCATCAACAAAAGCAGCCTTGGTAAGTCTTAATGAAAGGTAAAATAGATCTGTTCCTGATGTCATCTTTTTATTAATCTTGGGCAAATGTGGTTGTTTTAGATTCATGGTTTTTTCGACACGTCCTACTAAACTGTCCTGCAAATTAGCATTTGCATTTTAATTTCTGTTAAAAAGATACCTAAGACATGGTAGTTGGAATACGCCACTTTGTTTTTAATACAGAAAACTTGCAAATATTCCATGGAATCAAAGTATTTAACTGTGCTTCTACTACCTTTATAGAAATAGGTAATAGGTATTGCTTTGAAGATTGCAGGATACTCTTTTACAACCACATACACATGATTCTTCTAGGGCATCCTTGTTTGCACCTAAATAGCTGAGACATGACAGTGTCTGATTCCTACATTCACTGGCAACTTTATGGTAGATCTGTAAACTGTTCTGAAAATGTCAGCTATGATGTATTACATTCTGGTACTGTGGCCCTGAAAAAGCACTTGGTGTGAAAGTGTTTGGTGACTGGTGGCATGAAGACCTTGACAGTAATCTTAAAATGCTCCTGGGAACATTAGAGAAGGTGGAAAGGGTGTAAGGAGGGATTACATAAGAGAATAATAATTGCAGTTTGAAAACTGCCCCATCTGTCCATATGTGTGATTTTATAGGCAATAGGAGCGTGTCTGAATATTCTAGCACTGCCTGAGCCACGTGAACATGAAAGTTTGTGAATGCAGTTTTGGGTCTTAACTCCACCTTTCTCTGGAATTACGAAACTGATGAATTTCAGGCAGGTATTGTAAAACCATTTAGTTAACTAGGGAAAACGGTGAGTCAGGAGGGTTCCGTGTTAGCAAGGCAGCAGCTGCATCCCCAGGTTTGAAATACTATCATTGCAAGCTGTATGAATGAAAGCAACCGTAGCTTAAGGTTGGTATCCTATCATGTAGATGTACAGTAAGAGGCTAATATACACCCCACCATCTTTTCCATGTGCTGATTTTGACTAAGGTGCAATCAGCAGAGCAGACCAGAATTGTCCTCCAGGCCATGTTAGGAGAAATAGAGCATTTTGGTAATGCCAGAATGAGAAACTGATAAGACAGGTGGGAGAGAAATTGGGTAAAATTTGGAGATACAAAGAATCATTGGTCCTGAGAGGGTGATACACTCTCATGAATCTGGATGTGTCGGAATAGAATGCTGGAGTTAAAGGCAGTATTAAATAGCCAGGGAGACACAGAGTAAGTTGATTTAAGCGGAATATAGCGGAATATGCAGGATGTGCCTGAAGTTTCAGTAACATGGTCACACTGCCTTGATATTTTCAATGCTGAAGGTGAAGAAGCAAGGTGAGAGAACAGGGTAAGTCAAAGCAATGACATAGGGTGATAAAGCACTCGCTGAAATAGGTAAAAGATGGGAACAAGAGCTCAAAGAGGTGTTCGAGTCACTGTCTGACAGAAAAAAAAAGTCTGTAAACTGTAATATGTTTAGAGAGAATAGTGTATAGGCCCAGAGCATTTCGTTGATTGCTGCAAGAGCATGCAATTGTGATGGAAGTCTTCAGTGTCTAACTTAGTCTAAGTTGTATTAAACTGGACTAGGCAACTATATTTTTGCTTTAAGTATTCATTGAAAGACATTTCCCTGTTTTGGAGTCTTATTTTCATTTATATATTTGTAATTTTTTAAGCTATCCGAACTAAAGAACACAGTCACTCAATCATTGCCTGCCTTTGGATTTGGAGGACAGCAGTCACTGAGCTTTGGGTTGTCAAGTAAGTCCCTGCATTAAGAACCAACAGTTAAACATTTTCTTGAGTTTTTCTTCTGCATTACTGAAATACAGCAGTGGTTAGTACCACAGACATGCCCATTCTAACATTTTTTTTTGTATCAACTTTGTAATTGCAGGCTTTCCTGTGATCAGCAGCAGTAGCAGTGTTAGTAGTTTCTCCTTTAAAACAAGTTCCAGTATCGTCAATGCATCATCTGGAAACACCCCTGCTTTTGGGAGCTCTTCCGCTGGTTGTAATCCTCCTGCATTTGGTGCGACATCCTCTCTTAGTGTATCCCAGTCTGCTGGTTTTGGCAGCCCAGCAGCTCCGTCTGCAGCCTCCTTCTCATTTAAAACTTCTGAAACAACTAGTGGGTTTGGAACTTCTGGGTTTTCAGGGTTTGGCACTACTGCTGTGAACTCTTCAAACATCACTCCACCTAAAGTCTTTGGAGATTTTGGTGCAGCAGTAGCAACTTCTCCCTCACATTCAAGCAGTACTCTATTTGGACAGACTGCCAGTGCCTCTGGACAGACCTTAATGTCTTCTGCAGTCACAAACAATACTTCATCAGAAAAGTTATTTACACCAAAGAGCGAACTGTCAGCTGAAGATTTGAAACAATTCGAAGCAAAAAAGTTTACAATTGGAAAGATTCCTCTTAAGCCACCACCAGTAGAACTCTTAAATGTTTAGGACTTTTACAGTTTATCTGAAATTACATGGTTTTGTTACTTCTCCGATACCTCACTACACCACTTTGTGATTGAATAATGAAATAGAGTAAATCCAAATGTAAACAAACTTGAGGGTTTTGTTTCTTCTCCAAGTCTTCTGCAGTGATAAACTCGGAGGTGCAAACATTTGAACACTGTATTTTATAGTTTCTTGGTTATTTTGGAATGTACCTTTTACATCCCAAGAAATAAACTAATGAACATTTTATTTTAAGTTCCCTTTTATATTCTGTACTGTGAAATTCTGGTCAAAAACTATATTAAGAAGGCTTTGTCAAAAGTAAAGAGTGCTTTGGTGAGATATTCACAGTCTACTGTGACTAGAATGCCAGACAGAAACAGCTGCACTGCCAGACGGGTTGTTGTTGGACCACTTTGTCATTTGCCTCTTGATGCAGCTTTTGACAACCGTGTTTGGAGAGAGGGCTCCCATGTGGTCTCTACCCAGCTACATCTTCCTGTCACCCAGGAGTCAGTTACCTGTCCCAGCTGGTCTAGTTCAGCTAGTGTTAGCTGTTCTGCTTCAGGTCATAATGCACACATTAGTGTCATACAGCTGGGGGAGGACAGCCTTGAAACCATTCATCATGAATAAGGAGCTTGTGGTTTGCTATTTTGCCACCTCTTCGATCAAACTTTGCAAGCAATTGTAAAATCATGCACTACATGTATGTGAATTGAGAACCAGACAACAAAATTGTGACAGAATTGATGGGTGTATATATTGGCAGTACCTTTCTTGAATTAATGAATGATATTTTGCCTAGATGCTATAAAGCAAAGGTCAGAAGTTTTCTAGAGGAGGTACAGAGTCAGGTGAAGAGAACATTTGTTCTTGATCATGGCCCTCCCATTAGTGGTGTAAAATTACTAAACCTCAAGAGGAAAGCAAAAGTTTACCCCAGGATCTACATAAATAAATAGACTGTCCCTTGAACACTCGAAGATAACTTCAGTTCTTGCTATGGACCCTGTGGTCCTACTTAAAACTTTGCTATATCTGTGTTTCCTACCAAAGATCCATAGCATACTGGCTTGCTAAGACAGTGTAAATGAATTTAACTTTTAGAATGATAGGCCATAGGTGGGAACTGCAGGTGTCGTAGAAATCCAGGTGCCTCAGTCCACATGCTCAGTGTAGATGTTATGTTACAGTACTGGGTTGTTTATATGGATTTTTCTGACAGTTGTTTCGTAAATGAAATAAAGCATCTGGTTTTTACTGTTGTTAATGGCCCAGGGCAGGCTTCCTGCAGCTCACAAACAGAATACTGATACACGAGCCCAGAGTTCCATTTAATTCTTATGACGTGTTTCCAAGTGGGATCTCCAGAGCAGTACTAAGACTTGTACAAACTAAGACAGGTACATCTGTCAGGACTCACTTAGCTTACTTGGATTTTGACACAGGACCTGAGGACCATACCAAAACCTGTATTTGCAGAAATCCCCTGTCTTTACAGAAGTTGTTAAACTCCCTTTTGTAAACATTTAACAACAAACAAATACGTTTGTGGCTTGTCAGATGAGTTCCACCACTGCATGAACTCATCCTATTACACACTATACACTTTCCCCTATTTCATTCATGAAGCTTTAGTGATTCTCGAACCCAATTGTACCAGAAAGCTACCATGTTTTTTAAAGTCCTATAATTTTTGTTATGATTACATTAAAGCAGCATTCTAACATGGCAAGAGTATATTTTAGGGTAAAAGTACAGAATTAAGCATTTCTGGTAAACCTTAAGGATCCCTTGGCATGTTTAGAGGACTGTGGATAGTTTTGCCTTACATGTAAAGTAATAATTCTGAAGTCACCTGCGCTGTTTTCTCCTAATCTTTTATTCCTAATGACCATTCTCTTAAATGGCTACTTTAACAAACAAAGACAGGAACATTCGAGGTCAACAGTTAAGGGCAGACTACCTCTGGTGAATGCCCAAGCTAAGATGAAGTGTCTATGCGTAAGGCCACTGCAAGATTTTTGAGCTGCTGTACCTCAGTGCTGCTGCTGTGCTATGCAAGAGCTGAAAGCAGTTTGCTTTTGAAGTGATGAACTTCAAAGGCCTTTGGTCTTTCTTCAGAGTAGCTCCATAGGCCATTGCTGTTAAGATGTGCCAAGAGCTTTCAAGGCTCAAAAGTGGGCAAGAGCTCTTTTAATTGGAAGAACTTAAAAACTGTAAGGCCATAAAAAAATCTGAATGATCTACTGTACATGCCCAAAAGAACACTGCCAGATCTCCTCAAACGTGATTCTAACCTACAGCGGAGAAGATAACTTTGAAGTCTTGTGTCACACTGCCATTAAGAAATAGAATCACAGCCTGGTTTGTGTTGGAAGGGACCTTAAAGCTCATCCAGTTCCAACCCCCTGCCATGAGCAGGGACACCCCGTCCAACCTGGCCTTGAACACTGCCAGGGATGGGGCAGCCACAGCTTCTCTGGGCACCCTGTGCCAGCGCCTCGGCACCCTCACAGCAAGGGAGGTATTCCCAATATAGGTAACAATAAATACAAACTTTTTTTTAAGCGCATCTTTTTTTTCACCCTCAAAAAAAAAAGAAGAAAAAAAAAAATCACTATTACAGAGATACAAAGAGTTGGTGTTTCACCCCAAATGGGCTTTTGAGCATCTCAAAAGATGGCAGAGAGCAGTGTGATGCGACTTAGCTAGCAAAAGGCAAGCTGTGTATTTGGCTGCAGAAGTAGAGATAAGGATAGGATAGAACAGAAAGAAATGGTATTGTTCTAGTGGGCTCACTAAGCTGCAGAAAATAAGCAACAGTTTGTCAGTAGATCAAAGCAATCTTTTCCAACGTTTGTACTATATTTCGTTTTTTCTGTTGTTGTTGCTGTTCTGCTGTTCCTCCTGTTCTGCTTTTGGTATATTTGACATCAAAGTTGCTTGCAAGTGCAAAGGCGGCTAAATAATTCCTTCCTTTTAGCTGCAATCCTTTCATTTTTCTTAACTTTTCCTTTTTGCAACTGCTTTTTTGTTTGACATATGGCTGCTTTCCAGAAAGTCGTAATACTCTGGTCTGGCATTTAAAAACACATATAAGGTGGCAGCAAACTCACAGATCTCACTTACTGTACTTCATTTTAGAACAGGAAACAGGAGACGAATGTCCAAGCAAAGAGGTGTAACGTGTCCCGATTAGTACAACATGGTCTGTGAAACGGGCTAGAACATTCAAGCTCCATGTGATATTTTCAAGTACTTCCCTTACTTTGAAATAACAGGATTTATGAGTCACTGAAATTCCTGTGGTGTGGTACCACCAATTAATTTGAAGAATGATTTGAAGTTCTGGTTTCCAAGAGATCCTGGATTAATCCTCAGGCAGCAGCACTTGAGACTGACTGCATGCAGGAGAAAAGCCCTCCACTACCCCAGCAAAGGAAGCAGCCTGGAATCTAGCAAAGGGAATTTCCTCTGCCCTTTTTCCTCCAGGTGACAGGAGCAGCACTGGGGGATCTCAAAATACAAGCTAGTAGCAGAGAGGAAGAAGGGAAACAAGCCTCAGAAAGCATTACAGTTCTGTCTTAAATATCATAGTAACCCTGTGCTCTGTAGTTTCACTACATGCAGCAGAAAGTGGCAAGGCAGCCTTACACTGAAGAAAGATGAACTGCAAATAAGCTTTGGAGAATAAAGCTAAGGGCATTGACAACAATAAATTAACCACAGCCAACACGATAAGGAAGGAAGAGCTTTCACAAACGTGTCTGGGGGGAAAGGAGTACAAAAAGGCCTATTAATACAGGAGCACTGAATTGAGATTGATAACTCTGACATGGAGGAAATCTATTTAAAAATACTTGGAATGAGGGACAGTTGCAAATCCATAAGGATGAAATGCAGTACCTGATAAAAGGCAAGCAAGAAAATATTTGTGAAATGCGAGCTTACTGCAGCACAGCAGGGGTCCCGATAATCTACTGTACGGGTCAGCAAGGGAATCAGCTAATGGACTTGCTGTAGTTCTGATAATTATTCAGATAAGTGATAGAGCACCGGGGATGTGCTAACGGACTGGGGAAGTAATATGTCTTAGCAAGAAAAAGTACTTGTTCTGCTGATGGTTACAAATAACTTGAGGAGATTCTGAAGACAGATCATCTGGCTTTTAGTACAGCATTTGATACAGCATTTACGAGGTGTCGGATGTTAGCAGTGATTAGGGTTAAGTGATTAGCCAGAAACATTGACAACCAAGTGAACACTTTTTGTTTATACTCCATCTGATGTCCTAATGTAGAGGGTAGAGAGAAACTGTAATTTGATATTTACCTGGACCACAGAGGAGGAAGAAAGCTATAGGTAGCGTTTAGACAATTTAAGTCCATATCTAATTGTATTTGTGCTCATACACAACAGCTGACTGACAAAATTAGACTACTGGTATTGAGAAAGACAGAGAAAACTGTAGAGTTGAGAGGTGCTGACAGTGAGTGAGATATGAAGCCACAGTGGCTTAGGTCAGTATAACACAGTTTGAGCTGTAGGAATCTCCTACAGCTGTGCTAATGCTGTGCTTGGTTCTGAGCACAGAGTTGCCAGAGCTGCACGATGAGTAGAAGGAGATTCAGAGGGCAGGCAAAGCAATTAGAAATGAGGATTTAGGGGGAAACTTCAGAGCTGAATAACTATTACTTGGTGACAGTGTTGGCTGTGGCATGGAATGACTGACTTATTGAAAGGATACCCTCTCAGAAAGGAGGGAATGGGAAACTAGTAACCAGAATATTGTGGTACTTCCTTGGAGGTGTCTTGAGCAGGAAGTTTCCCACCTGGGAAAGTCCTTTTCTTCCTCTGTTAAGATCTGGCCATGTCAAAACCAAAACACTAGGAACAAATCCCTACCTGTTAGGACTAATACTACATGTCCTCGGAGTTGCAGCAGCAGTCGATGCAAGTAGATCTGATCCCTTGTCTTTGAACCAAAACACACAAACACAACAGCATAATGCTGGGCATTTGGGGCAGGCAGCTCTACGTGCCTGCCACCTCTCCTGGCAATGATTTAGGGGGCTACGCATAAAGAGAGAACCTCTCTCCCTTGAGTCTAAAGAGGCAGGTTAGGGCCCTAACACTAGGAGTGAATATGCCTCTTGGTCTTGAAGCTTTCACACGCAGTTGCCTGTTTTTCTGTTAAGAATAACCAAGTGAAAAAACCAGAGTAGATCTCAGCAACTGAACCTTAGGCAATATTGTTATTTAACCTGCAATGCTGTTGCAAGTTTTTGATTTGGTCCGCAGAATAACGCTAGGCACATTCTTACAACACTGTGTCATGCAGGGGGCTCCTTGGTGGGACTCAGCCTCCTGCACAAGAGCAAAGCCAGATCGTAAAATGGAGGGAAGAAGAGCAGGAAGAGCAGGATTTAAATGCCAGCAGGCTGACCAACAGTTTTGTTTGGGTATGCGGACTGTTTTGTCTTTCCTCCGCAGGCAGTAAGGCTTGTTCTTACCATATCACATGAGAGCCATAAGAAACAAGCTTTACATCTTGCCCCTTCCAGGAGGCAGATCTGTGATGTTGCTAACTACATAGGACTCATCTGAAAAGTGGTCTGGTGGTTTTGAAGTACCTGCAGCAGTTATATCCTGTTCCACCTGAATTTCTGTTTCCTTATGGCAGTCGGCTCTTAGCAAACTAAATGCTTTCTAGTCAGCATCGAGTCATGCTTCTGTGAGTCTTCCATGGAGCCTTATCTAAGCAAATCACATGAAATGTGCCAATTGCATATGCCCTGCAAAGTAATTCAATTAGTTCTAACTATACAAAATAAACACACCCTCCTGCATGAATCAAACAGCGTTCATTTGTGTGTGTGCATGTAGAACTACACTTCACATCACTTTAAAGGGAAACTAAAGGGGTACAGTTTTGATCTCCAGTAGCTTAGCTTTTCTGTCTAATCAGTGCTGTTGTGTTTTTCTCTGCCTGACAAGTATCTATACATCTCTGACTTGTGATGCACTTTAGTATTAAAGCATTCCTTACAGGCACATGGGATTTTAATTTTGTAGCTTACTTCTGCAAGTATGGGCTTTGCTTGCAGTATCTGTGATGATGAAATAGAACTTCAACAATGTAAAACTGAAATAGCACCTTATAACCACGGGCTGCATTTTTTAAAAGAAGCCTGGTGTCACTTACTGCTTCTGTATGATAAATGGACATTGGATGAGGTGGAGTATACATTAAGTCTTCTTGTTCTGTGTTCAGTATACATTAAGTCTTTTGGGCAAGAGAGCCTCGAGTGCTCTTCCATGGCCCTTTGCTCAGCAGCTACCATGGGGCTGCGGATCAACAGGCCCTCGCAAAGCTTGAACTTCACAGTAGGAATTTGGCATTGCATAAAAGAGAGACCCGGCCTGCAGGCAGATCTGCCCACCTTGAGATAAGGCTGTCTCACAAGTTACTGTAGATCCTCCTGCCTGGAGTCTGCTTCAGACATCTCTGTCTCTATCTAACCTACCTGCTTTCCTGGAGCCTTGATGCCTTTACCTGCTGCCCTGCCTGCCTCCCACTCACCCCAGGCTCCATGGTCACCTGCTTTTGCATACCAGGGGACACAACACCTTTGGCCTCCCCATGCAAGTTTTGTGGAGGGAAATGGCCACCAGAACCCCCTCCTCTGCAGGGCTCTGTGCCTCTTCCTGAAGCCCGCACGGGAATTCACAGGGCAGCGCACACAGCACTGGTGACCCTGTTGGGACGCAGGATTTGTGAATTATCTGAGGCACCTACAAGCCAGCCCGAGAACACAAGCAGAGCTGTACATCACAGGTAGGTGCCGATACAGCTCCGGCATGACTGGTCTTTCCAGCCTGTGCTGTTTCAAGCTTCTGTCCCATTAGTGCCCTTTACTCACACATTCAAACTCCGTGTCTTATGGGATTTTTAGCAAAATGAAACCCCCTTAACCTTTAATCATCTTCTATAAGCACTGGTCAGCTCCTTCCCCCTGTTCTTCCCTGTACTTCTTCGCCTGTACTTCTCAGGACCACAACTACAAACCCAGAGGTAGCAAAGTTCCCCTCCGCCCCTGACAAGAGTTCTTCTGGTTCTCCAGACGTTTGTCTGAAACAGGTCAGGCGGCTTCTTTTCTCCCAAAGAATACACATATATATATATATATATATATTCACCTTCCCGTCTGGCTTGTTCTCTAGTCCCCCACGCTTCAGCAGGAAGCACGCTACAGGGATAGTCTCTATCCCAAGCTGTGCTGTGGAGGCAGAGGCAGCACCAGGATTTTATCATCCCTCAGGTGTACAACCAGGGAAGGAGGAAGCACCTCTGGGCCTCCACACGGCAATGACTGCAGTCTGACTGCTGACAGTTGCTTAATTGTCTGTGTCTGCTAACAATCAGATTAACTTCCTCCTATTTTTCCCTTCTGAGCAATGCTGTACAGAGGATAAGGAAGAAAAAAGGGTGGGGGCAGACAGGATGTCCACAAAGTACTTAGGCAAGTTTGCTGACATCCATGATACCATCAGAGGAAAAAGCCTGGACATCCCAACTTCTGGTTACATAGGTTGAAGCACAAATCCATCCTTTTCACAGTAAACTAGAGAGTAATGCCTAGTCAAAGAGTATCTATTATACAAGTAACGCAAGCAATATTAATTAATCCTTGCAGCAGGAAATACCTCTGGTTGCCAACACTGAGGTAACCAAGTTATGCTTGGACATTCTGATAACATTCATATAAGGCTGTCCTATCTGTGCAGATAAAATAGGGGGACTCTCTCTGACCTTTATTTCCTCTGTTTATCTAATTTGAGTTTGGAAAAATATTGAATAACACTAAAGAGATGAGCAGAGTGCCTCAATATTAAATACATCACTGGATAACAAACAAATAAATGCACACAAGGCGCTTCTTGATCACAGCTGCAATAAACTGGCTCAGGCAGCAAAGAGGCCTTCTCTGACTTAAGTGGTCACTGGGCAGATTCCATCCTTATGATGATCTACTTTGAGAAGGTTTAATCTTCCAACAATAACAGAAACAGTCACGAACAGAGGGAGTCCTATAGAGTTACTAAGGAATACATGAGAACTATGTGGTGGGGTTTTGTTGTTCTTAAAAACCTGTCAGAGTGTGTGCGTGGCTGTAACTTATAGCTATGCATCCTAGATTGATTTACTTAGGGCTCTGAATATATTGCAGCACTTGGTGTACAGGAAGAGGAAATACATTGCTTTTACAGCATCTCTACCTCTGACACTGGCTCTGTGATGATTCAAGAGCCAGAGGACTCAACAGCCAAGTCAATCAGCTCTCACAGACCCTCAGTGTGGACCCACCTCTACAAAAGATGCCCCGGAGCTGTGATGCTGGCCAAAGACCATCTAAAAAATATCCCTATGGAAGTGGGACTTCCAAATGGCAACTCAAGTTTCTGGCACAGCGCACAGGAGCCAGAGAACTGCAGAAGTCCAATTCATGATGTTTTGTGGTTTATATTCAGATTACTCAATTTTAGCAGGTTTCCTAAGAAAATAACATGGTTTTGATTATAGTCTCTGATCATCTGTCTGTGATTCCTTCTGCACCAGTCACTTCTTTTTAACCCCATGGCAAATTGCCAGGTGCTTAAGTCTCAAAGATGACTGTATTCTCATAGCTGTAGTAAGAATTGGCAGCAGCATGAGGAAGGAAACCAAAATTAGTGTTGCAACTGAAAGAAAACCAGGCAAAACTCAGCTGCTAGGAATTCTGTTAGCAACTGGCTGACCAATCAGCACACATGTAAATCTAGGATCTAGTTTGCCAGGCTTTTGGCTCACTGGAGTATTACAGAGGACAAAGGGCTGTTGAGAGGAAACTAAGTTGCACACACACATTCCATGGGTCAAAACCAATTTGTTTCAAATATCAAAGCAAACTTCTTCTATGTTCAAACATGGAGTTGACCCAGAAACAAGGAGCAATACGATGTAAGTTTAGATACACCAAAGAGCTGAGGCTCCTAACTTCACACTGATTGCTAACTCACTGCAGGTTTCATACTTGATTGAAATTAATTAAATTGTCCATGATCCAAGATCTGTTCTGGTGGGTCCCAAGTCTCATCATTCCTATGCTGCCACTATTGTAGGACCTTCCAGCCTCCCAGAGCTCATGAGGGAAACAAGATCATTGCAGAAGAGCTTCTACAATGAAACAGAAACCATGAGAGATCCATTAAAACTGGAAAAAACAATCTAAGACAACTGTTAAATTCTATTTTGTCTTCTGGGCAGCTCCTAGCAACACTTGTTCACTAACCCGTTACTGTATCACTGACCCTTCACCCTACTGTGTGACACACCATATTTCCTTTGGCACAGAATACCATTTCTGCCAAAACACATGAAGTCTTTCAAGACATTTCACATATCCTCAGATTATTTTGAAGAAAGTGTTGGTGATAAATATCAGCTGAGGAGACTTACAGCATATTCATTCATTCATATTATAATCTTAAACCTAACAAAACTTACTCCATAAGGCTTAGGGTACAGGAGAGCCTGAAAGTGAATGAACTGAGATGATTATGAGATGCTTTTCCACCACACATGGCAGACTCAAGAAGCCCAAATAGACACTGGCTTCCCCTGTTTGAACTGGAGATACTTGACCATGCCTCTAGTGTATGCAGCCTCCTTTACTTTGCAAGGTCACCACTGCCCCCCAAAAGAATCCAAAACACTCAAGACAACCCAGGTCTAAGTAAGGATATTCAGACTCACCAGTAAAGCGAAGCTTGGGCAGACTCCAGAGCAGTGCTTTGATGGGCTTTCCACTGAACCAGTAACCACATCTCATCTAACTTAACATAGCTTCTATCTCTTCATATACTATCACCTCCAGATGGTGAGCTCTAATAGATACCATCCAACATTTGATACGGCTTTTGAAACAGTCAGAAAAGACTTCTCCTGTTCAAGCATAGACAAACAAAAAGAGAAGAGCAAAAGAACACTAGATCAAGCTTTCAGCCCTATTGTGTTACTCCTAGAATACCTGCCACTGCCACGGTTCATCTTGATTGATTCAGCCGCAGCCCACTGCAGCCTGAGAGGGCAAGAGCAAGGAAGCAGGTGTTGAGAAGTCCCTTGCAATGATAACATGTAGAGAATGACTGTAAAAGTTTGCTTGGGTCCCTAGCAGAGGATGCATGGGTCTCCTCTCTGTGAGCACATAGATTCCACTGAGGTTTGTCCCCTGGATCACCAAAGCACTACCTTGATCACATAAAAAAGGTGTAAGCATGCTAGTGACTCTCATTCTCTGCTGCCACACTCTCTTCCTGCCTCACAAGTGTTGCTACCTGCATCGGCCAAGCTGGAAGCTGCCAAAGATCACCTGCTGCCCCTATGGCTACCACACAAGCTTGAGTTAATACAAGAGCAACCTCTGCTTATGATCAATGAATTACATAGATAATACTGAAGTACTAAGGAGGTTTGTGTTTATCCAGGGCACGAAAGCTGGTATGGTAGATAGAAGACTGGCTGAGCCAAGGCCATACTGTAGAACTACAAGAGCACATGAGAACACTGGCAATAATGGCACTTGGCTGCCAGGATGATCATCACATGGTTGTGAAATGCTGAGCACAAAGCAGTGATAGCTGATTATGCCCACTAAATACTGCTGTGGTACTAATGCTAAGTGGTTCTATTAGCAAGTTTGTTTTGCCAGTTCTTAATTACAGAGAAACTTGGGAAGATACAAACATCAAAGGAACCCTCTTACCTAATCAGGTAAGTCTTGTCTTTATTCCTAATACATTTTAAATTCCTCACCCTGTTCAGTTTGAAAACATGCTATAGGCCGTTGGGATTTAAACCAATACATGTTTTTTGGAGACTTTGAAGATAAATTAAAGGTTATATAGACTGATACAAAAATGCTTCCTTTCAGTGGTTTGCAGGTATAAAAGAAATAGAATTACATACCTGTCCTGGTTTCAGCTGTAACACTTGTGGGGCTTTTTCTCCTTCCTAGTAGCTGGTGCAGTGCTGTGTTTTGACATTAGTCTGAGAACAACGCTGATAACTCCCATGTTTTAGTTACTGCTCAGTAGTGCTTACCCTGATAAAAGACTTTCTAGTCTCATGCTCTGCCAGTGAGGAGGGGCACAAGAAGCCAGGAGGAAGCAGAGACAGGACACCTGATTCAAACTAGCCACAGAGGTATTCCATACCACAGCACGTCATGCCCACTATATAAACTGGGGGCAGTTACGCAGAAGGCCTAGATTGCTGTTCAGGTTGGGCTGGTTATAGGTCAGCAGGTGATTATATTGTGCATCACTTGTGCTTACTGGTTTTTCCCTTTCCCCTTTTAGTTTTATATTCTCCCTCTTGCTATTTCCCTTATCATTATCAATAGTAGTAGTTTTGTATTATACTTTAGTTATTGGACTGTTCTTAACCCATGGGGTTTACATTCTTTCAATTCTGCTCCCCATCCTGGAGGGGAGGAAGGGAAGAAGGGTGGTGAGCGAATGGAGGAGGGAAGAAAGGTGGTGAGCGAATGGCTGCATGGTGCTGACGATACCCTCTGGCCTCCCAGACTGTCCACTATAATTCCCCAGGCCAGCAATTTTTTAACTGAATTTAAAAGCCCTCCCTCAAGACTGTGGTATCTCTTGGAGCACAGAGCTGCCTGCTCTCAGCAGTATTGCTGTAAATTATTATTAGGCAACGACTTGTGTCTATCAACTCCTTCTCCTCGCAACCTTCTGCAAAAGCATTAGAGGACTGACTTAAACACTGAAGGAATCAGGATTCAGAAAGGAACTTAATCAAAGGCCACTACTAGGAAACAGACCATTACAGACATTACTACAGACCATGAAATGGCCCTAGACTGAATGGCCCCTTACAAAAGAAAAGGACCCATCCAACGAGAATACAGGGAGTAGGGATGGAGTCTCTTCTAAACTGCCTGCTTTCTCTTAGTCTATATTTGCTCTGATTTAAATAGTGACTAGTTCTCATTTTGGTTCTAACCAGATGTCGCTCTTGAAAGCCAAAGCCTTTTTTGTGTGTCAGGGATGCTTGTTCAAAGGAGAAGCCATCTCGAAGCTCTGGATAACACCGCCCAACAGGAAATCACCTTTCTTCTGTTGCAAATAACCTGAAACTATCATTATTATTATTATTTAGAAATCATTTCTGTTTCAAATACACTATGAGACACAGTTCTGTGCAATCTGAAAACCCCTGAAAAGCATTCAAATACCACAGGAAGGGAAACTGTAAACCATGTTACAGATAAGCAAGAGTTTGTACGTCCCTCTGCTTTCAGAACAGAGTTGTGATGAAGGGGCAGGTTCTGTAATTTGAGCCAAAATTCCAAGTAAACTATTTTCTGGGGCTTTTGACTCCTACCTCTGTGAACACACCGTTTTGAAGCTTTCCAACAAATGTCAACTGATGCCCAAAGCACGTGACTATGGAATAGTGTAAACGTCCTCCCTGTGCCTTTCAAGATACTTGAATAGCATCCTTAAGCCATGCTAAATTTGAATTTTTTCATAATGTAGTTTGTTCCTTACATGTTTTATTTATGGTTATTGTAATTCTGAGAGCCTTGAAGATCTGGCACTGAATTCTGAATGAAATACTTTGTGATTTTCATGCAGTTTTCCACTGAATTTAGATAGCCAGAAACATTTTTAGCTGCTTAAACAGAGAAGCAGTTGTCAGTGAAGCGTCCATCCCAGGAAGAGACTGTATTAGCTCCTGGGAAGACCCTGCTGGGTTATTCAGCAGGAAGGGTTGGCTGGCTTATGACATTTTGGTGGGCTGCTCCGCTGGACCAGAATGTCAGCCTTTGATCACTTTCTCTCAGAACCTTCCTATTTTGTATGAATTAAAAAAATAAATCAAGGTTGCCTTCAAACGTTTTTAATCACTGCAAGCACGAGTCCTTAACAGAGTATCAGAGGCACTGGGGGGATGTATGGGATCAGGAACACGCTGCCATTCCTCAGTGCAGCGGGCAGAGCACTGATGGTCGTTAGTGATAATTACATATACAACGGTGTGGTACTTTTAAGTATTGTTTTTCTTGCAGCCCTCATTTTGCTTCAAGTATTACCCTTCCTCCTCTTGATTTTCCTCCCTCACTTGTAAAAAGCAAAGTTACCTACCCAGACAATGGCAGCAGAGTTTCCTTCTTCATATTCATACGTCTTTTTCCCAGCTGTGGAAGATGTTTAAACACCCCACCTGATCATGCTTTCCCTCTCACTGTTTGTACAGCCAAGATGGAGAGGATGATGAAGAACCCTGGTTCACAGACCCTCACAAAGCACCTCCAGACACCAGCGATGTCTCTAACATTTTCTTTCTGAGAAGTCTCTCTACCTTCTCTCCTCAGCCACATGGCCCTGTGCATTAACTATGAAGATTCTTATCTTGCTCCAGTCAGCAGGGAGATCTGCATCCTAAGTCACTTCTGCGCCTACGTGTTAAGACACAAGCAAAAAAATAAAGCAAACTGATCTCACTGTTCTCATGGTTCAGCTGCGGTTTAACGAGACAGTTCTGAGACATTGTACAGTTAAAGACATCACCCTAACCCTGAGCTGGATTTCTTCTGAGGTACCAGTAAAATACTGGTCTGAAAAGTGGCTGCTGCTGCTGCCAGTGCTCCAGCCCAGTGACACAGTGCTTCAATGATGCTGTTTACTCTTCCAAACCTGCTGCCACGCAGCAGCATCGCCCAGGCCAATAGCATCAGATGGCATTGTCACCATCAGGTTCATTCTCCCATTTTCACTGATCAGTGACCTCCAGCTGAGTTTACTGCTCAGTAGATTACTTCTTCCTAAAAATGTAAACGTTTGTATGTACCAAGGGGAAGTGTAGGGGTACAGAAGAGCAGGGACACATAAATGGGTATCTGGGTGAAATGCAGTAATTCAGCTGCCACAACAGGTAAGCAGCTTCATCCACTCAGCTCCCAGCTTCAGACTTTTGAGTTTCATCAACAAACACCAGTGACAAAGTAAAGAAGTTCTGACTTCTCATTATATTCTAAATAAAATAAATACAGCCGTTTGGGCTGTATACTGCATTTCTTTCCATTTGTCACCATCTTCATTAAACTTCTTTGTTCAAATACAATTCAAGTACATGGGGATGTACTAATAAAACGTCTGCGCTCAGCACCCATCTGATGTAGTTTATATTTGTTATGAGAACATCCCCAGAAGTTGAACTGTTAAGAACACTGGTCACTAAAGAATGATTTACACCTTGAGTTTCCTTGGCATCTATGTCTTAGCAAATCAAATGCCAATTGTTATGTTTTTCTTTTAATTCGACAAAGCTCCATTCAATCACTAGTTCTTCTTTTTGGAAGTTCTTTTTTATTGTGTAATAATGGAAGAACTAGGTGCTTGGAAATGTAGCAAGCAATTGGTAACTAAGACATCAAATTATCTCTATCTTAATTTTACCATTTTATTCTTATTTCATAAAACCATATTATTTTGCCTTTATCTGAACACCACTCATGACAACTGTAGGATGACAAATCGGTGTGAATTTATAGAGATCTGAATGTACAATCCATTTCCTTCCTCTTCACTTCTGCTGCTCATTTCTTTATATTCTATTCAGGACTATTCCATTCTTCTGCACTTTGATACCAGACACAGTACAGGGTTACATTCATAGTATTCAAATTGGATATAATGATATAATTGGATATGATGCTGTGATTCTATGATAATGTCCTTAACTGAGGGGAACTGCAACTATCTTACATTGGACCTGAATTATTTTTTATAACCATTCAGCTTCTTTCCATATGCAGCAGAACTGAACCATTTGGAGTGAAAATGTAACCCCTTGTGCTAGGCACAGAACTGCGTTCTTTTTCTTCCAGCCCACTGATGAACAGTAGTGCTCCAAGCAACCAGCCACAAGTGAGCAGCATGGCTGAGGGAAGATCTGTTAAGCTATTTTGCTCTTTTAGGAGAGAGAATTTAAACTACAGCTCTAAGAACCAGATTTTTCTGTTAAGTGATGCACACACATTTTCTGTAATGATTGTTATCAAGTCATACAGAATTTCCCATGCAGAGCTCATAGCTCTGCTGATCAGTGCATTACACACACTAGACAGAGAGGTTTTACCCTTAGAATTTCACTTAAGCCAGGGATTGCAAGTAGGATGCTGTATTAAATCGATTTTTTTGTTCTTGTAAAGTAACACAATAAAGTCATGTTAGGTTTTCCAGCACTGGCAAAGAAAGTTGAAATAAAATATCCATATTGCAATGGAGATTTAAAACAGAATCACTGCAAATCTACTGCTCCTATCACAAAGAATATAAATAAAGGTTATAAATAAACTCGGAAGACTAACTCCTATATATTTAATGTACGTAATTATACATTTCCTTGCCCACATGAGCAGAACTGTTAAAGATTATTATGTAACGCATTTGGGAACAAGGCACAAAACCCACACTTTTCCCCCAGTGAAAGAAAACCAGCAGTTCCCATTCATGTTATTGCAAGCAGGAGCCCCTCTGGGGCAGTAACCCATGCTGATCTGGGGCTGCGTTACTAGCCTGGTCTTCCTTCCCTGTGCTGTCAGTGCTGCATCGCAACATAAGGGCCTGATCCTGCCATCACTGCTCTGCAGCAGCTGAAGATGAGTCGATGTGGTGCTGCGTGCGTGCACATGGGAACGGGCAAGTTGTGGCACAACCAGAGTGCTCCTCCTGTGCCTCACTGGTTAACCCACAGTCCCACCAAGCCGCGACTGCTCTGTGCAAGTGCCAGCAGGCAAACCTGGAAAAACCCAACCCAAACCAAAACCTATCTGCCCTTTCTCCTTCAATTTACCTCCAGGCCTCTCGAATAAGCCACAGGAGGAGGATTCAGATGGATTTCAGTCCTAGCATGAACGCAACACATCACTTGGAATACAACAGCTCTGCTTGCACAGAGTTTACCTTCTTTTTGTGCCATAAATGTTATTATTTAATTGGTCTTCTAGACAGAAAGCTGGTCACTACATGATGCATTCACCTTTATTGTCCCCTCTGCATTGCCTGTATGTTCACTGCTGGGTCTAGCCACTAAACAAAGGTTACTGTCTGAATTAATGCCATAAATTAGTGGGAATACAGTCCAAAAAAAAAAGAAAAGCAGGATTTTTGCCCATATTCTCGCTGTTAACACATTAAAGAGTAAGTTACGCCGAGGTTCAGCTGCCAGCATTTTCAGTTAGTCTGACTCCTATTTCAGGGAAGTGCTGAGGTTATTTCTAGAGCAGTCAAGCCAATTTCACTGGACAGTAAAATAACTGAGCTTCTGCACTGAAATCTCATCCCCAGCCCATAATAAGTGAAACACAGCATATACAGGGAATAAGGTACAACTGAGTACATTCAGTTTATATTGTTTCTTAGAAAGGCTTTAAAGGAGCATGCTGGCTGTGAGACTAAGTGTCCTTCACTGTCCTCCCAATGACTACACAGTCAGATGTTCTTGTTAAGTGTATTTCCTTTGATACACCACCTTTCTGGTTGGGTTTTGCTTGTTTCATTCTTCCTGAATTACTTTTTTTGAACATTTTTTTCTTTGCCAAAATAGCAATTAATGTCTTTAGAGAAAGCAGAGCTTTTCAGCAATGATTTGGTTGCTCTCTCTTGAGCCAAATGATACAAAATCTGTCTCCTAAATCCTCTCTGAGCAATAGAGAGGCCTGAATGGATTTCATTATAATATGATATAAAATATGGGTCTCACACAGTCATATTCATGCACTTTCACAGCAATGATCTGCTCTCTTGATTGGATGAGGACTGGGCCTTAATGAATCATTTTGAATATAAACCATGTAGCTAACAGTTCATCAAATCAGCATGACAAAAGTAGTACAGTAAACCCAATGTCCAGACTTTGTAAAGGAACAGTGGCAGCTTCCAAACTAAAAGTGGGTCAGCTGAGGTGCACACAGAGCAAGACAGAAGCTTACAGGGGTCTTTAGGAGACCATGGGCTAAGGCAGCAGTGGGACTACCAAGATAGCTATGCTCCTTGCTCCATACGCCTCCTATGCACTGACACCATAGTCAAAAAATCCCAAACAAACCTGCCTAGAGACATTGAATAAACTCACTTTGTTCACACACCTTTAAAAACAGAGGTGTGGTGCGGTCTAGAGGGTCAGTATCTGTTATCATGTCTTGTCTTCAGCTGCTGGTCATCAGCACGGATTAGTAAGAACTCCCATGGGCAGAGAAGATCACTCCACCTGTGCTGGATGATTGGACTCGAGACCTCTGTGGGTCTGTATCTCAAGGCTGAGCTCTTGTGAGGATTGCTGATGTCAAAGCACTGCGGAGGATTGCTTGGGTTCCCCTACCTTCCCCATAAGCTGCTTTCATGAGGAGTTTCGGGGCACTCTGTCACACACATGGCTGGGACTGTGTTGTGAGTTTAGCATTCATAGGGATAGACCAACAGAGAGGCACTCGTGAAAAGGCGGAGAGCTGACATGCTCATCTGACCCTTCCCTACAGAGGAAATTCAGGCAAAAAATGGCTTTTGAGTCCAACTGTTAACCTAGCAATGCCAAGTCCACCACTAAACCATGTCCTTATGCGCCACAGCCACACCTCTTAAATACCTCCATGGATGGTGACTCAACCACTTTTCAGGGCAGCCTCTTCCAGTGCTTGACAATCTTTCTGGTGATGAAATTTTCCCTAATATCCAATGTAAACCTCCACTGGTGCAATTTGAGGCCATTTCCTCTCATCCTAGTACTTGCTGCTCGGGAGAAGAGACCAACACTCACCTTACTACAACCTCCTTTCTTGTACTTGTAGAGAAAGGTAAGGTCTCCCCTCAGCCCCCTTTCAGTCAGGCTCAACAACCGCAGTTCCCTCAGCTGCTCCTCACGCTGTGGTCATGCTGTGATCCTACGCTGTGGTCAAGTACCAAGTTTGGAAAACATCAGCACCAACGCAGGACTTTGGAGAAGTGAATCTTCATGGCAAGTATCTTCCCACGAAAAAATGGTAAAATGCCTGCCTTAAGCTACCACAAAAGCAAAAAATGAAGATGCTGGAGTTACGAAGAGCCTGATTGTCCAGGGTTAATTCATTTTTCAGTGACAAACTGACCTGGATGGTGCCATAAACGGATCATGAGCTTTTGTAGAGCTTTTTTTCCCCTGTATAACAAGAAAGACTCCTGACTGCCAGCACAGCTTTGTTTACATGTTCAGTTCAGTCAGCTGATGGCCAATGCCCCGTGTGATGTGAGATACAGATGATTTCTTCCCAGAAGGGGATTTGTTCAGCCTCAGGCAGTTACCTCAAGAGACCACTGGTAATGACAGACAGCATTTACTTAAAGTAGACGGTTGCCAGAACAAGATCATCCCATTTTCCCTTGCCAGCTTGGCCAAAAGCCAAGTTCATTCTTCAAATCCCTTCCCCCCCCCCCCCCCCCCCTTGATTTTAAGGTTCCTGTGAGCAGGGATTAACAATTCCTGTACTTGTGTCGATGGCGGTGTGATAGCAGTGTGAGCGTGCCAGCCCTGTCACAGTCTAGACATGCAAGTACACATGATGTGCTCACACCCTGTCATCTGACAGGCCTTCAGGTAGCAGAGATGTATATCTCCTCAATGAGTTTTAATAACTGAGGTGCTAAAGCTGTGAAGTACCAAGAACCTCCTACCCACCCACTTCTTTGTCAGATTAAGCCCTAAACCTCTCTGAATGCGTTCTTCTTTGCTGGGAGAATATTTAGGCTATAATTTAAATCTTTTCTCTTACAGCTGCACAATTCAGTTCAGTTGCTTTATCTGCAAAGCTGTTTCTCAGAGACCAAGAATAATTATGTAAAAACTATAAAGTTAAGAGCTGGTGATGATCAACCGATTTGAAGCAACTCCTCAGTGTTTCAGGTGGACTCAGTTTTGTAGCTACGGCTGAGACATTTGGAGAAATCAGCTCAGTTTTCAGATGGTACCTTCAGCCTTTTCCCTTCTCATACTTTTCCTTGGCATTTTTATTCTTCTCTTCATTCCTTTTACATTTCTGTTTCTCCTTCCCCTTTCTTCCCTTCTTATATGGCATTCTCCTCCCCTCTTTTCTTGCTGACAGTGTCTGATGCAGCCACAGCACAAGCGAATCCAACCATTTCCTGCGTCAGCCCTCCAGGAATGTGTGGTCTAAGGCGCAAGAGCTGAGGAGGAAGAAGGGAAGGACCGGAGCGTCACAGCACGGCCACCTTTTAGTCATTACTCCAGCCCGGGTGGGTTTCGATTCCTCTAACCGCAGGCCTGATCCTCAGTGCCCCCGAACTCTATTTACAACATGTTCAGTAATTTCCACCAGCTGGCCCTTATTGAGAGTGTCACTCAGTGTTTCATCTAACAATTTCATGTATCAAATGACATGGCGAAAAATTCCATCCTAACCAACGTTATTGTTTTTAGGCTGATAATCTTTTTGGTTTTAATTAGCAGGCATTTGTTGTAAGCAGTTTTCCTCTGGAGGTCCTCAAAACCCTATTGGGAATGGGCATTCAAACCTCCTTTCTCTACAGCAGACTTTGACCAGGCCCCCAGTGCTGAAGCACACTGTTTGAAGGTCACTTTTCGCTTCTAGGATCAACAACCTGGAAACAAAGGAGTGCAAGCAGTTAATGTCCCACATGGTTTAAAAAAGAATTGTGAATGCTTCAGAAACCTGACATGTCAACTGGAAATGGAGTTGATTTAATAACAACAAAAAAAGCAACAATCACATGAGGACGCTGCACTCATTTTTTTGCATAATCAGTCCACAGACTTTATGTTCCCTCTCCTTTCTGCCAGATAACGAGAACTTAGTTCAAACAAGCCTTGTATCCCTAAGGCTATTCCCTTCACCCTTTTCCTTGGCTGGCAGACAAGGGAAGATTGGCTCTGGCCAGGAGGGTGCTGAAACATGGAGTCTATGTATGTAAGATACACAGGAGTGTACATCAGAGCCTGAGATACTGAGAGAAATGCTGGCTGAGGTGCTCTGGGTAGTGACAATAACTTAAAAAGATAATTAATAGAAAATTCCAGAAAAATGGAAGGAACTAAGAGCAAATAAACCTAAAAATAGTGAGTAGTCTCAGTTCTGAAACCTCCTTCCATTGGGCAATGTCTTCATCGTGTTGACAGTGACTTGGACTTAGAGACTTCCACTGGTCCTGCCCAAACCAAACTGTTTAAGTGCTGCCCAACTTGTTGGTTTCTGGCTAGCCAATGTCTCACTTGCCAGTGCTATACTTTGGCATCACTGAAAACACTACTGAACTCCATACTTGCTTCTGTGCCATGTTGTCTCATCGAAGCTTGTTCTTTGCTGCAAACGAAAGCACGAAACTTCACAAGGTTGCCAGGGCTGCACAAAATAGAGTTGCTGCACTGCCTGCAAGAGAACATCTGGGCTGGTGAAGCATGGGGAACCTGAATTTGAGCCATTACGTGTAGTGTTTGCAAATCTGCCTGTATTATGCTATTCCTCTTGAGCCATTGGTTGTACCTTGTTATGAGCTTGGGCAGCAAAGTCTATTTTTCCTGTAATCTCAACACACCATGAAGCATATACAATGAAGTACTTGTCTGTGTGTAGGTCATGGCAACTTGTGAGCTAGATATTGACTGGCCATCACTACATACGGCCTGTGATCGCACCTCACACATCGTATTGTGCAGCTGTTGCTAAATGACGCATGCATGTGCCCACTAAATGTTTAAATAACGTTTCCTTTACAATCAACTCTCATCAGGAGCCAAGGCCAGGGATGTGTTAGAATTGGCCAGTCTCCATTTAGTCTACAGTTGTTGCGCAGCATGTGAGGAGAGACACAAGGTTAAGTAGTGATGGGTCCAGCAAATGCAGTGAGCTGCTGCTGTAACGCTCGCAAATCAAGCTGGGGCAAGAGTTAATTTGGATTTCTGGAAATAAGTGTTCCTAATTTAAAAACAAATTAAACACAAAAACTGATCATAGTGCAAAACCAGTATAAAAATGCCTGCAAGGTAAATGGTGTGGCTCCAAACAGGTCTCTCAGAAATCCCAGGGAATGCTGAAAGCAAAAGGAGTGAGTCATAAGCACATGAGCAGAAAGAAGCTGAATACAAAATCATGCATCTCTGCTTAATTCCATCACATGATGAGTCCTGGGGCCCTTCATTTAATCGGAGAGCAGAGCGGTGGGGAAACTTCATTCTCACTTCTCAGTGGGGACCGGAGGAGTTACAGTGTGCAGGCACCGGGCACTCCCTGCTACTCTGAGCCAACGCAGGGGCTCCAGCACCATGAGCGGTGCTTGCCACCACCTTGGATTCCTGCTCCTGGCCGAAGCGGTGCTGTGTGCTGCTGCCATACGTGAGTGTCTCCTTCACCCTGTCCCCTCTCCCTGCCCCTGCAGGTTCGACGTCCTGAGCCAGGGCGGTGAGAATGGCTGTCCGTGCAGGTGCAGTGGCTGCTGGAGGTGTGCTTGGGAAGCAGGAGGTGACAGCTAGCTCCACTTGGGTTGCCTGGCTCTGGGTAGAGGTGTCACTTGAGCTGGAAAAATATTCCAAGAGCTATTCAGTTACTGATTCCCTGAGCTCTGCAGATACACAGCGCTGACCAGAGCTAAGCCTTGGCTCACTTCAACACATTTCTAGCAATAGCACCCCAGCTGAAGCATGGCTAGAAGGGCACATGGAGAATGGACTTCTCCCAGTTTGCTCAGCTCAGCTGTGGCTGGGAGAAGCCAGGTCAGAGGCAGTGCTCTCCACTGGGATGTCCTGACCTGTTGAGCCCCAAACTCGGGAAGCCCAGTCAAGGAATTGAATCCTAAAGCCACGGTGAACAGGCACAGGGCTGGTCTTTTGCTTTTTTCTGGGCTCCCACCTTGACTCAAGTCTTAGGCTGAGTTCCTGAGTTCAGGGCTGGGAATCCCAGAAATGGGATTTTAGGCTTAAGTTACGGAATCTACAGTAAAGAAACTGAAGAATTTAAAAGCTGAGGTCCAGCTGAGGATCCATCTAGCCTTGTACCTGTTTTCAGTGGGACACAGTAACAGACGTATAACCAGGCAAGTGTGTACTGGCATTTACTCAGGACACTTTCCCAGCATCAGAGGTGCCTCTGTCAGATGCAGAGTCATTGTATTTAACAGTTTTCCTGGACTTTTCTTCCACCCATTCATGCACTTGGGTTTTGATTGCAACTGTGTAAATTTTTGACACAAACACGATATGCTGCCAGCAAGAAATTTCACACCTTAGCTGTGCCTTATGTGAAGGAATACCCTGTGTGCACTTAGAACCTGTAACCTGCTGGTTTCATTTGATTCTCCTTAACTTCTGTACTTCCAGAAATAGTGACAAATTGCTCCTGCCTCCATGGTGTTCACCATTCTGGCTTTCTATTCTCCTCTGTCACCCTTTCTCCATGCTCAAGACACAGTCTATTTAGCTGTTTCTCATATAGAAACAATTCTAACCCTTTGTAGCATCCTCACCACCTATCTCTGAACTTTCTCAGTTTCCTTACACCCTGCTTAATCTGCAGAGAACAGAGCAGCGTACAGTATTCAAGACATGAACATACATGGAATTTTACAATGCTGTAACAACAATTTAATCTTCGTTCTCTATCTAACTTTTTCCTAGTTTTACAGCTACCAATGAGCACCACATTCAAAACTGTAAAGCTACAAGACCTTGCTTCTGGGCAGCAATAGCTAGTTCAGGGCCCCTCACTCTGTCAGTTACATTTCAATACACTGAATTTCATACAGCTTTCTTCTTGAGTCATTGAGCCTCTTAAGTCCTCCCCTCTACCAGTTTCAGATGCTCTCTTCAGCAGCTTAAATCTGTTTTCCAGATTATGAACATTAAAAATTATTTCAGCAATTGAGAAAACTGGACACTTATTTGTAACTTGTGGCTCATGTACCTTAACCAATTATTTATTCATGGGAATTCCTTCATTCTTACTCCATGGTAACACAGACCCTTTATGTGCCTTTACTGAGGGACCTCACCAAATGCTGTCTGGAACTCAAGCAGACAATAATAAGCAGGTCAGCTCTGCTCCCATGCTCTCTGGCTCCCTCAGCATAACTCTAATCCATTGTGAGGAATGCACTGCTCTCACGGCATATCATATTAATGCACTGTATCTGCTAATTCTGTTCCTCACTGCTGTTTTTACAAGCTTCTCCAATTTGAGCCTCAAACTTTTTGTAATCCTCTAAATCTTCCCTGGAAGTGTTTTTAAGCAGTTTTTAAACGCTGTCATCACATTTGCCAACTTTTGTTTCTTGGCCACTAAAGCAGTTTTGAAACAAGATGTTACATGCTATGGTTAATAGCTCATTTATTTCACTCTTGAATAACGTCCGTACTCTGTGAGCCATACTATCTAGCCAACTTCTTCATTATTTTGGTTTGCTCTATTATTTTATTTTTCTTTTGTGCCAACAGTTCATTTTGAGAGAGGTTCTCCATCATCGCAAAGAAAATTCTAGCACCGAAACCTCTTACACTCTTCTGTGAATGAGAATTTAAACTAACATACTTGACTTTCATGCTACCCCTGTATTATCCCTGAATGCTTCTTTTGTACCTACATCATCTTTTGCCCCTACAGACTTTCTGGCAAGCTCTCCACTACTTTTGTATTTGAAAAAAAGATAATTAGTAAGCCTGATGGTTTTTAAGTCGTGCCTCAAATTCCTTTTTTTGTCCTGCTTTATTATGTTTCTAGAGGCAACTTTAGAAAGCTCACATTATTTTCTGTCATCTTAGGTGGGCCATATCAGCCCTTTTACTTATAATACACTTTCAACCTCTTTATCTGGGTCATCTTTTTGTTGCTGTTGTTACAGCACTGGCTTTTGTTCTCTCTGTCACGGCTAACACACTACCACAGGAAACGCTGAACGTCTTGTCTTTGCTACATTTTTCACCAAAATGAAAACCAGAATGAGAAGGAAGAAAGAGTGCAAGCAAGATCTTTTCTCCTATGATCACCTCACCAGAAACTATTATAGTAATCGGTTCCTTTGAGTGTAATATTAGTCTGTCTATTTTGAAGTGAACTGCTCTAATTCTGGTTATGACCAACATCTGTTCTTGAGTGGGTTTTATTGTTAAAGGAGAAGTACATTAAAGCTTTTGGTCCTTTAAATTCAGCAACTGAAAACCTTCAGTTCCATGTGTTAGAGAAACCAGGGCTGAAGTCTTGGCTCATCTGAAAAAACGTCATTGTCTTGTCCTGAAGCTTGTAAAATGTTTTATATTTGATTGGAATAAACAAAGCACATCAGGGAGGCACAGGAATGCCTGAGGAGCTTTTGATTTAGGAGCAGTGACCACAATTATTACCAAAGCCGGACAAGAAAATGACTTATGAATTCAAGGCTTGTTATTGAAGATTCAAAATTGAAAGCATTTATAAACTTAAAAGTGCTCCAGCTCTTATTGACAAATCAAGCATTTGGGAAGAAAACAATGACTTGAAATGTTTTGATCTGACAAAGCCAAAACATTTTTATTTATTAAATTTTAGATAGAAATCAAAGAGAATGGGAAAAAGAAATTAGTTAAAGTCCCCAGTCACTTACTTTCAAATGGCACAATAACTTAATGACCTAAAATGTAATTGAACTTGACAAGCCTTTGTGAAATACCTTTATAGTTGCTAATCTGTTTTTTTCTTGACAAAAGTTTCTGAAGGACAACATTACCTTCTGACCAAGACTGAAAACAATACAGCGTGTGATACAGGCCATTAAATAAATATCAGTCATGATGCTTTATGCTTTCGCTCACATCAAAATATATTAAATCTAAAAGAAAAATTCAATCAAGTGATTTGAGACTGTGGAGTGTTCCTGTAGGGCAAAAGACCATGGAAGAGTATATCTGCATGCAAAATCTGTTCTCTTCTTGAACCTCTCAGCCCTGGGGGAGAGAGCTACCAGCATCAGTTCACAGTGACCACTGAGATGGGACTGGCCAAGGGGTGTACTTCCTGCCCAGCAGAAATTTCACTGGGCAATGAAACATCAAGAAGAAGCAGCTTCCTCTGCAGTGCTGTCTCTCTGGTTCTCCCTTGCAATAAAATTAGGAGTCACATGCCCATAAAGACTGTGCTTAGACTGCCTACACCTGCTCTGTGCCTTTCCCAAAACTTGGAGGAATTCCAACAAAGCCAGTTACATTACAGGGCGCAGGGATATTCTGGCCTTTCTTACAGGTCTCTGCATTTTCCTTGAAGTGATCCACTTCTTTGTTGTACTTTGGTATAAACCTCAGAAGCATTCAGCATCTCCTGCCTTTAAAATGAAGCCATAAAAAGGAGAAATCCCTTGATGTTGTGACTGAATGGCACACCCAGCAGTTACTTGATTAACATGACAGAATGGTTTAAAGCCTCCAGGCATTCATGGGACTCTGCCTATAAGCCCTACTTAGGAATATCTTTTTATGGCATCCTACAGTTGTTGACATGTTCCTGCAGGTTACTTGGCTATTTACTTTGCTTTTCATTACGTGTACTTTGTGACAGAAAGAGAGATCCTAGAAGGCCTGGGAAAAGCTTGAGCCCGTCATTTGTAGTAATATGAGAAGAAAGAGGTTATTAAAGTGATTTAATATCTGAGCCATTTTAAAGAAATAGGCATGAAGTTAATATGTTTTTGTTGTTGTATTATAAACACATTGAATTTACTATTCAGCTCTAAATTTCCTTTTCTGGGAATACCAGCTTCTGTTACAATTGATTCCACCCCTCCCACCCAACCAACCAGCCAAGTCACCAAAGCAGCTTCACTGGGTCAAAGTTAATTCCTGGCATATTTTCCACTAGAGCATAACTCAGATACAGAGTGAATTTATCCTGTTAGCATTTTACTCATATCATTACCAGGCAAGCACAAAGCCATCAGCAATCAAGCAATATCTGTACAACCAGCCCGATTGTTGCAGGGTTATGTCCATTCATACAAACAATTGCCCTGATACGGTCAAAACGTTTTAGACCTCTTTGTTCTTCCTCTGGAAAGCTTGCAATAGTGCAAGTAAAAATGTGTCAGTCTGACAACAGTGGAATTGTCTTTATGTTGGTTATAGTTGATGTATTTATAGCTGTAATGATAAAACTCCATAACTTTCTACTGGTGAAGAGTTTTCTAATCAGAACAAGAATACAGTCATAATAGGAAAGCTGTTCAATGTAAGAGCGATGCCTTTTAGAGTGGTAGGGAAAATGCTATTACATGGCATGTTCATTTCTCTCTCCAGGGTTTCAAGATGTGCTGAGCCAGGGAAGTATTTCTTCTGTCCCATCCTACAGGAAGCTACAAGGCTGGTCTAGTGATCAAAATAAATGGAATGAAAAACTTTATCCTTTCTGGAAAGAAGGAGATCCCAGATGGAAGGACTGCTGGAAAGGTGATTGCACATATGCATTTCAAAGACACTGAGAAAACTGCCCAGAAAATCCACCTCACTGAAGTGCGCAGGTGCTATAGTGCTTTTGCATTGGGGCAATATCCATCACTGCTGTGAGGAATAGCAAATTAGAGACAATTGGCTTTGATACCATTCCCAGGGCATTTTCTGAGGAAGCAGAACAGTGAGTTGTTACAGGAAATGACTTCCCATGACTCATAGCCTCATACATTAATATTTATGAAGTACTGATGGCTCTAGGACAATCCAGTACTTGAAATACGCCCTAGAGGACGGGTAGCTTCAACTGCTACCTTGGTAGGCATTGTGGGCTTTAGCTTGATGACTTTGGTGAAGACCCTGTTTATTATCACCTGGTCTGAGCTGAGGTCTAGAGGCTGTATCTCTGGAGAGAAATAAAAATATTCTCCTTTGACCCCCATGGGTAAAAACCCATATTCTTAGCTCTCAGAAGGAAATTGGTGACAGACCACTAACGGATGTGGAAAGAAATGATGAGTCCGTCTGATTGTTCTAAGTTGGGGTTTAAATAAGAGTGCAAGTGACTTAGAAGCACAAACCTCCTTAGAAACAGAGGACACAATAAAGTGTTTCTAATGTAAATAGTGCACAGCTGAAGGTAGCTGCTGCTTCAATGCATCTTTTACTGCAGTGAAGACCAATTTTGTTTTCTACAGGTGGAAGGGTGACAGTCAAATTGGACACTGACAGCCCAGCACTGGTAGGATCCAATGTGACCTTTGTTGTGACTCTCCAGTTTCCCAAGTGCCAGAAAGAAGATAATGACTGGCAACATAGTATATGAGAGAAACTGTACCCAGGGTAGGTAACTGCAATCTCCCTGCACTGTGCATGTGTCTGACTTTGCTGCCGATGTGAACAGGTCATGAATCCTTGAAAACATCACAGGCACACCCTATGACATGCCACGTCGCTTTTAACTGGTAACCTACACTCGTGTCTAACCTGTGCCACACCAGGTTCTCTCCTCAGAAGACTGCTATGGTATGTTTACTGTTCTGTACCCACTGTATATAATGACCAACTAATTTAAGACAAGATTTGCCTTCACAAACCAGTGATATTAATTTCGCTTCCTAACAAAGCTGTTTCTGCTCTTCGACTCAGTCACAAGGTTGCACGGTCACACTGTGTTCTCCAAAATTTATAAAGCTGTCAATTTATACAGCCGATTTATTTATTTTTCCCAGTTGGGAACTGTAGAACGCACTAACCATTACCTGCATCTTGAAAAACCCTCAAGAAAGAGTAAATCTCACATTCCCACATTTTAAGATTTAAAAACAAAGACAAAAATACAGAATTTAAAAATCAAGCAAGCCTTTTACTCAGAGAATCACCTTTTTCAGCTTATTTACCATCACATAGAGCAAAAAAACCTACCATAATCCCAATATTAGAAGCTTCTGGATCTACAGCGGAACAGGCTGCTGTACTTTTCCTCCTCTGAACTCATAAATGTTCAACAAATTGTTTTACAGATCAAAATAATTTCCATTTCAAGGCATGTCAGCAACTTTTTTTGTCAGCCTGAGTTCTACTTTTTGATTGCCTAATGTTTTGTTAACAGCTGACATCCATTCTCTACTTAAGATCTGTTGTGCTGTCTGGGGAAAGAAACTGCCTTCTCGTTACTAAGAAAGGAACTGAAAGTCCTGTCTGAGTTATTTAAAGGTGCCATAGAAAACTTTCCTAGCAAAACAAAGTCACTTCTTCACAGCACTTCTGCGGGTGCTACTGCTATTGCTATTCACCATTTTAGATTCTGCTTGCCAAAGGCTCAGGTAGCACCTATTAACTCCAGTGAAACGGTAGCATCCTGTGTAGTCAACAGCAAGGTTTGGGCAAGTAATTTTAAACTGTCTGGCCCATGCCACATTAAAGTTTTTTTAAGCTTCTAAATAAAACAATGCCAAGTCAGAATAATGGTGTGTTTGCATTAAAAAACAAAGCACAACTTTAGAAACACTGAATGTTTAAAACCTGCTGTTCAAGCGCAGTAACTTCCATAAACTGGGGTGTCTGCCTCCTACTCCCTGCCTTTCTGCACACTGCTCATGTCCTATTTCTACACTTAGATTTTCCAGTTTCTCAGGATCAGCAAGTCTACGTCTACAACTGGACTGAATGGATTGACAACTGTGGCTGGGAAAACTGCACAAGCAACCACAGCCATAATGTATTCCCAGATGGGAGACCTTTCCCTCATTATCCTGGCTGGAAGAGAAGGAACTTTGTCTACGTGTTTCACACATTTGGTTAGTACCGTAACACATCCCTTGGTGTGGCTGATGCTGCAAAGCTTATATTCATGCTGCATTCTGTAGCTCATTTGTCAAGTATGTTATTAGAAGTCCTTTAAAAAGGATTTCACACTCTTAAGTGGAGATCCCAAATTTATTCACCACTTTCCAGAGAGGCCATCAGCTGCTTGGCCTGGAAATCATAGATTACCAGGAGATTCTCTAAATCTGCATTCACAGTACTACCACTGAAGAAAAGTAATTTCAGTAGTACCTAAAGATTCTTTTCTAGGAAAACAGAGAGTCTGAGCAGGTCAGTCAGATGATTTGTTGACTGCTCATTGCCACTTCAGATCCTTACCTTTAAGAGAGACCATAGCGCTGTGTATCTTCAGATTGGTTAAATGGTGCAGCACTTCTTGCCTTTGGGTAGGTGAAAACTGCCACTGACTGTGTGGTACTGATGTGGTTGCAGATGCCAATTTTCAGCGTTTCCAACTCCTGAGAATGTAACTGCTGGGCTATTCCTGCCATTGGCTGCATACTAAATCTTAGTATCCTAAGTAAGCTTGACTAAATTAGTACTATCATCAGTATCAGCATGAGTAGTAACAATAATACAGTCCCAAATTTTAGGTAGAGGTAATACCTACCTCAAGAGCTGTTACAAAGACAAATAAGCAAACATACACAAAGGGCTCTGGGGTATGAAGCAAGAGGTATTATATCTTCTTGGTACACTTAAAGTGCAAACACAAGATCACTTAAAGCGCCTAAGAGGTAACAACATCCACTACATAATCCTAATGACTTAAGGTAACATAATTGCTTTGGAAAGATGGAGGTGCTAATTTTTCTTAGATCAGTGAAATTTGGGGTATCTTTCTGACACCTTCGAAAAACCACACAAGTAATGGGAGTAAACACATTGTAAAAGTATTCAGTCGTCCAAAACCCGTCTGCCAAGTAACTGAAACACAATTCTAAACTATTCATTTTGTGTTAGGCAGTCCAAGATTCACAGACAGATTGCTTCTCTTAAAACAACTTGTAGCTTGGCTGAAGGAGAAAACTACATATTCTGTTTCAGGTCAGTACTATCAAAGAACTGGACGATCTTCAGAAACGTTTTCAGTCAACACAGCAAATATCACTCTTGGCAAACACGTGATGGCAGTATCCATTTACAGGAGAGGGCACTCATCGTATGTTCCAATTGCAAGAGCAAGTGCCATTTATGTTGTGACAGGTGAGTGTGCTGGAATAAACTGTAATAAAATATTGGGGGTGCTGTTTAGGTGTTAACAGAATTCAGCACAAGTATTACCAGGCACAAAAAGAAGACATTGGCCTGAGAAAGGTTTTTAATATGAAAGTAGAATCTCTGGTAAATTGCCTTGAGTAGTGTAATTGATCTTTGTATCTAGCTCAGTTGTGACACCTCTGCTTTGTAATGAAAAATTATTTATGAGAGGAAATGCAATCTTCCACAGGTCCCTGGGATTCCTCATTTGTTTCTGGGTAACTGTTTCCTACTGACGTTCACTCCTCAGATCAGTAAGCCGAATTAAAGTAGAATCCCATGTTAAAGATATTCATGTCTCCCATTCTGACTGCTGCAGGGACTTTGCTGCTGTTTGTTGCTTGCAGCCAGGCATGTGTGCTTTAATTATTTACTTCCTTTTTTTCCCCCCACTCCAGACAAAATTCCAGTATCTGTGAGTATGTTCCAAAAACATGACCGCAACATCTCAGACTCCATTTTTATCAAAGACTCGCCAATCACATTCGATGTGAAGATCCATGATCCCAGCTACTATCTTAATAATTCTGCCATCTCTTACAAGTGGAACTTTGGAGATGGAAGTGGCTTATTTGTAGCCAGCAGTCCTGTGGTGTCTCACACCTATACTCTACAAGGAAACTTCACTCCGAATTTAACTGTCCAAGCCATCATACCTGTACCTTGTAAGCCAGTGACACCCACTGCACCACTGCCCACCTCAGCAGGTAAGAGTTTATTGAACAGCGATGATATTCAGAGTTATGCTAAAACTCTAAATTCTGATATTTTAGGTTCATATCATTAGAAGTTTTACTGTCATCAATGAAAGAGCTGCAAAGTTCTGTAAACCCTCTATAATTTAGTTTAGAAACAGAATCAATAAGCATAAACTCTACACTACACTTGATCGGAAAGGCTGAGAAATGATTGGCACTGGAACAGGTTGACCAAAGAACTGGTAAATGCTCTGTCCCTGTCAGTGTTCAAGGCCAGGCTGGACAGAACCTTGGGCGACACAGACTAGCGTGGGGCGTCCCTGCCCATGGCAGGGAGGATGGAACTGGATGATCTTAAGGTCCTTTCCAAACCGAACCATTCTATGACTCTACAGAACTCTTCTATGATTCTATGGTAGGCATCACTTAGGCATTTAACACATGACACATCCAGTTCTACCACCACAGTGACAGCATGTAAGGTCTTCATGTGGACATGCAGTACATATAGATTTATTTTTATACCCTCTACCACATCAGGTCAAGTGGTTTTAGCCTTGCCTACTCAGGGTCATCCTCTGAGGCAAGATGTAAATTTTAAGTGAGAAAGAGGTATTTCTAACGCTCTTCTAACCAGTTCCTTTCTGGTGCAAACTTCACCCAAAACTAAATGAGATTGGATTAAACTAGAAAAACAACCAAACTTACTCATGTTCCAAAATATGGGATTTCCACGTAGCATTATCCCAGAATGGATTTTCCACTTTAGATTTATGCACTATCACATTTCAGAATAACTTTCATTATGTTCAGCACTGGTTTATCATCTCAGTGGTTTCAAGGTTTGCAAAAGGCCTGCAGTTTCAGCCTGGGTACTTATAATACTATTCAATTGTGAATGTGGCTGTATTTTTCAAATTTCAGAATTTTAACATGTGTGTTTACCAAAATGCTGAGTGAGAATGAAAAATGAATGGAAATATATAATTTTCACCACTCCCCCTCTTCATTTTTCCACGAGCTGTAATGTAGAGCAATGAGGAAGTATCTTCTTTTAAAAAGAGCATTTTAAACCTTTTATTGGCC
Source organism: Myiopsitta monachus (assembly GCA_017639245.1). Lineage (NCBI taxonomy): Eukaryota > Metazoa > Chordata > Aves > Psittaciformes > Psittacidae > Myiopsitta > Myiopsitta monachus. Next base: position 14,493,919 of record CM029928.1, read on the forward strand.
TTTGGATTTCTTCTACAACTGATTTGGGAATTTTAAAGAAGTGTTTAATTATATCAGACCTTGCAGTCTCACTTTCATTTCACAGAGATGGCTCACTAGCAAGGTGGCTGTTAGAGTGAGGCTACCCACGCCACCTCAGTGTTCTACAGCTGGGCACATGTGTTTTCTTTAAGGCTTATTACCATAATCCCATACAGATACATATGTGACTGCACAGCTGCAAACCAAAGTGACTAATAACCTATGTAATGAATACAGTTGAGACATATGACCATGTTCAGAATACCTCTAAGCAGAACTCATTCTAAAGCTGTGCATCTATTCTTTCTCCTTCAACTCAACAGTAATGGCTGGAGCAGCTTCTAATGCAGACTATTCTACCACTGTCGAGTTAATGGAAGACAATCCAGACGAAGGTTGCCATATTTACAGAAATGGATACTACAAAAGTGGTATCTCTGTCGTAGGTAAGGACGTGGGTCAACACCCACACAGAAAAATGGGGTTAACAACAATGTATGGTACAGATAATACTTATTTAGGCTCAATTTTATCAAATATGCAAGACCCACAATAAGATCCTTCTCTGGACATAGCTGACATTTTAAGAGATTACTGTACAGACAGCTAACTGACTGACTTTGGTTTCTTTACATGCTCTGCCAAGACCTAATGGCAGAGGTTACAGATCCTTGATTTCAGAGATGCAAGGCTAGGCACTGGTCTGGATGCCTGCTGATGGCTCCCTCCATGCTACATGTGGTATTTTCAGGCTGGAAAACGGCTGGTGGGGATTTGCACCGTACCACTACTTTCTATACAATCAGCTTCTGAACCTCCCACACCTGAAACATACTAGCCTGGTGGGAGTCACATAAGGTTGAATTGACCTACACAGGAAAAAAAAGGCACAGGTAGCGGGACAGGGAAGCGGCTCAGTAAAATAAATAACTAAGTAATGGAAAAATAAAACACAGCAGAAAGGAGCAGCCCCACAGGGAAAGCACTGGAAAATCCCTCAGCTTTCAAACTGCTCAAGAAGAGTGCTAAAGGAGGGGGAAAGCTATGGAAAACAAGACCTGAACCAAGATCAGCCAAACACTTGAGGTTCTGTACATACAGACTTCAGAGCTTGTCATGTGTTCTACCACTGACATCTGTTTCCTCTCCCAGAGGGAATCCTTGACGTAAATATTATACAGATGATGAACATCCAGATGACAGAAAGTCAAGCCAAAACCTCACTGGTTGACTTTGTTGTTACCTGCCAAGGGAGGTAAGTGTGTGAATGAAACTGTCAGTCTTCCCTCTTTAATTAGGTGCTGGAACATGGTCTATGCTTAGATACAGCTGCATGAACAAAAGCTGGGAACTGCAGTGTTTCTTCTGTTTCTTGACTGGAACTAAAGATAATGCAAGTTTCATTTGTAAACTATGGCAACATGGTTTACTGCCAGGCTCTTAGGATTCACAACAAATGTCAAGCCTCAGTAAAAAAAAACCAGGACTAGATAGCAGAGAGAAACAATTCTGTGTTTTCCTAGCCAAGACAAGATTTCAGCACTTACTGGAAAATGGGAAGCAGTCTACTGAAATTGGAAGGAAACTCTTTCCTTCTGGCCATAATTTTTTGACACTTGGAGTAAATGGATGTGTCCAAGCAATTTCTTGGACAGGAAAACACTGCACTAATATTCCTAGTGCCTAGAAGGGGATTATTGTTGAGAGGACTGAGAAGTACAAGAATCATCTTGGTAATGCAACTGGATAACAGTTAACCATTTGCAAGTTAGCGTTCACTTTTTTGGCATATGATACTATATACAAGAATCCGCATTCCTTTCTTAATGATGTGTATTAAAGATAACAGATTTTATAAGCTGATTAGAGGCAGGTAATTCTGTGATCTCCATAAAATGTTAAATGATATGTGAACCAAATAGATGATTTTATAGATTGCATATATGCATTTTACTGAAAACCCACAGGTATGTATAAAATAAATACATAATATATTAATAAACCACTCTTAAATCACTACAGTGCCACTCATTTCAGTAAAAATACACCAGCATAAAATCAGGGCATGAGTGCAATGTGTCTATAAACTGGGCTAAGGTCACACCACAGATGTAACGTGTTCTTCTCTTTCCCCATCCCAGTCTCCCCACAGATGTCTGCACAGTAGTTTCTGACCCCACATGTCAGGTGTCCAAGTCTGTGGTGTGCGACCCCGTCACCATCACTGACGAATGCTTACTCACCATCAGGAGAGCTTTTGAGGAACCTGGAACATACTGTATAAACATCACCTTGGGGGATGACACAAGTCAAGCCCTTACCAGCGCGCTGATTTCTGTAAATGGAGGTGAGTCCACACAGAGCAGATGTAGGTCATCTGTGAATAGCTTCTCCAGGTGGTCATTTTCCTGCAGGGGAAAAGAGCACAGGTATTTATACGAGGGTTTTATTATGCCTGGAGGCCTCAGCTGAGACTGCACCAGCTTTTGTGGGAGTCTATGCAAAGACAAAGACACAATTATTTCCCTATGGGAATTTCAGATATTAGAACTCGGCTTCATTGATGTTTACAATGAGTACAGTAATTATACAAATCCTTCAGTATCACAGACTATAAACAGTTCTTAAGTCATAACTTATTTTTCCACAGAATCATTCTGTTGGGCAGAAAAGCAGGTAGGGACATGCCAGCCAGGATACTCCACACATGGAGAAATAAGAGAAACAGCGAGGAATTTAGCTCACCTGAGATGGAATCGAAGTCTCTAGCTGAGCTGGCTGCCTTGGGTCCTCTGTGTAGCCCATTAATCTTGACCAAGCTTCTATTTCTACACAAGGAAAAGATGAATCAGGTCTGGAAAGACTGTGTACAGACTGCCTAGGGTAACTATTTCAGAACAGGAAGTTTCCCTTTGGTTGGATGAGTATCACTATGTCTAGCTCATGATTATCCAAGCAGGTCTTTGACAGAACCAGGTATTAAAGTCATCCTCAGTCAGAAGTCTAAATGATCATGCTGTCTCTCTGCTCACACTCCATTCCTCTCCTGACCTCCCACTACAATGTCCTAGTGACTCTTCTGAACTCTTTAATTACTATCAGCCAAGCAACCGACTCTTTGCCACAGTAGTTTTGGCTGATTTTATTTAATCTAGGTATAAATTTAGTTGTACCAAAATCAACTTGTGATGACTAAGGCACAATGCCTGACCTATAAAGGCATTCCAGCTCCTAGAGATGACAATCAGCATGCAGCAGGATTTTTCAGAACTGTATTCACAGAAGCTAACTTTAGCCTAGCAGGGCTGGTCTTCCTAGGTTTCCTCCAGAGAGCAAAGCCAAGTTGCACTTTAGGGCTTCCGCTATAATCAAAGCGGAATTAGGATCTAAGAGAGGTTGCCGATTTGAACCATCTTCTGAGGGAGCCCATCTAATGTTTGCAAACACTTCTCATGTGCCACAATTTTCCACTCAGTTCAAGAGAAAGCAAGCACTTATGAATTTCTGGAAATCCCATTATCTAGTGCTTGAGTATTTGTCGCCTAAACATCTGGCCCTTGAAATTTGGCATGACTGTGCCTGGGTTACATAGGCATTGCACAGAACATCCACACTTAACTTGCTTAAGCTGCTACTGAATGAGTTGAAGTCCTATGGTTTAGGCCCATCCCATCACTATGCGTTATCCCATCAGTATGTAAAATAAGGTAAATCCCTTTTGCCAAAGTCTCAGCTAAAATATTGTATAAACTAGGAATGAAGTCAAGACTTCACAAAGAATTGTATCAACAAACTGGGAAATATGAGGCACATGTATCAAGTAAATGATAAACCCTGATTCGATATCTTGATTTTCATAGACAGCAATTATAAATTAATAACTGAAAAGGGAAGCCAACATGCACCTCTAGGATACTTCATTGTATAAACACTGTTGTTAATATGAGGACCAAGGATGTGTCTCAGTGTTTGCAAATTCAATAAAGGTACAGTCTGTGGACAGGAAAATTAAGATATTTAGCAGAACTCAAAAAATAATTCTAATGATTTGGCTTCTTCCATCAGATATGATGGAATTAGGAGTAGATGTGGGTGAAATGGTTGATGGCAAATTAGAAAGCAGAGTTCAGTAACTGGCAGAGCTCTAAGTTTAGTTCCTGAAATGAGCACTTTAAAAAAGTAGAGCCCTCAGCTTTTGGATAAGGTAAATAAGCTTAAGTCCATAAAGCTCTCAGCCACACTCTGCCATCCTAGCATATGGGACTGCAACAAACAGTAACATTTAAGAAACCCTTTTTTTATTCCCTTTCCCCTGGTTATCACCTCTAAGAGAAAACTCAAGCTGATTCTAACATTAAAGCTCATGAAAAGACTGCATCTCCCATATTCTCAGTGCAAATAGTTTTCCTAGCATAGCACTGGTAACGAGCAAATTAGCCTCACCTCATGGGGTGCCAGCAAGACTCTCCATTGCCTTCCATGCTGGAAGGGCAGCCATGTGCCTCAGGTCATACGGGAAAACTGGCAAAGCCTAACTCACACTGGTGGAACTCAGAACTAAACTGATTAGGCTGTGAAAGCACCACCTCCTGCCAAAGTCACTGACCTCCAGTGTTTAGCATATTAGAAGTATTACGTGTACTTCAGTCTGTACAGCAATCAGATTTTGTAAAGAAAACATCACTTTCACTTATTTCACTGTAAAAAACAGGCTCATTTTTAACCAAACTACTTTCTGAACTCTAGGATCATCATCAGGAAAAACAGAAGGTATCTTTATCTTCCTCGGTGTGCTGGCAGTATTGGCTGCCATTGGGGCTTTTGTCCTTTACAAGTAAGTTGCTAGCTTCTGATATTAAAAACAGTTCAAGGAACTGCCAGAAATACTAGTTTAAATTAACAAAATTAACAAATTTGCATTAGCTATATTTTTGTTTCTTTTTTATTGTGATTCACAAATATTATGGTAAATATTCAAGAAAACAAGATTACTGGATTAAGCCACAAAACCATTGGAAAATATGCAAATGTTCAAGACTTCCATAGGAAATTACATTCTGTGCTCACAAGCACAAACAGTAATACTAGGAGGCCTGGGAACTGCATGCAAGCAATAAGCAAACTCAAACTGCATGATGTGATGCATATATGCAGCAAGACCTAGCAAATAGAAGTCTAATTTAGCTCTAAAACTCTTAGAAGAAGTCTTTGTTAATGACTGACAGATCAAGAACTAATCATCAAAATTCTTCATTAAATTGACAAATTCTTTGGGGAAAGGGTGCTGGGTATGCAGGAAAGTAGTTAACAAAAGCACAAGTTCCTGCATTATGAGCTTGGATGTTTCTCATGAAACTAAGGCTGCACCAAGACTCACACTTGCAGACAGTGGTGAGAAAGAAACACCTCCACAGAGCAACAGAGCCTTCTCATTAACCAAGCCTTAGTAACCACTGATGACTGTTAACCATTAGATGGGGTTGAAAAGGGAATGAGGAGAGAGAATATGTCTGTCATGAATGCATGATTCTCTTAGACACTGGTAACATGCTAAATGCTGCATTTTCATTTAAACATCTTTCAGCAACTAACTGTGCACATTCCTTGCAGGAGGTACAAGCAATACAAGCCTATTGAGAGAAGCACAGGACAAGCAGACAACCGTGAGGGACTAACTGCTTACTTCAGCAATTTCAAAGCAATTTTCTTCCCTAGTAGCACTGAGAAAAATCCTCTGCTGAAAAGCAAACCAGGCATTGTTTAAACCTTTAGTCTAACACTGGTTAGGTTACGTATAGAACTTATACCTGAACTGTACTTTGATGGGGTTTTCTTATTGTTATTAAAAAACCAGGGATAAGGTGAAAGCGCATATAGATGGAATGCTATACCTTTTGGGGGCTTGGTGCAATTAGAAATACTAAAATAGTCCTTTGCAGAAAACAAGGATATAGTTTTGAGCCCTTGCTGCTCTTGCTTGTGATCTAGGATATACTGTTCTGAATCACCCCATGCCCTGTATCTGGGTTTTCTTACTTCTAGGTTAATTAGCTGCAAAAATAATCAGATCCACAATCTGGAGGTGGGGAAAAAAGGTTAATTAAACAGACAATCCAACCTTGTAAATAGTTACATCTTAAACAGCCAGTCCCTTATAGCTGCTTCCTGCCTTAGCAGGACTAGTGCCTTTGCTAGAAAGAAATAGAAAAACAGACACAGGGAGCAAGCATGTGTTATGCCTGTGGAATGAAACGTGCCATGGCCTATTCCCAGGCATTGCCACTGAACTGCTGACGCTGTTACACTGTTTAGGAGGTCCTAGCACAGTCTTGCTCCATGTGTGAGCTAGCTTCCCACCAAGCAAACCCCAGATTCTGGGAACCACCAGAGGCACTGTTCCCCACCAGGAGTTTGGCAGCAGCCACCTTGTTTTGCAGGGTTCAACAGCATGGATGCAGCTCATTACATGCCAGTTGCCCTCAGTGCCAGAAAATAGGGCTGGACACATTTAGTTTCGTACTGGACACGTCTACCAGTGCACAAGCCTCACTATAAACTAGACCACAGATACCCAAGCAACAAGAGGAGGCCCATGTGCTGGGCTCTCCCTCTTTTAACTTGTACTCTGAGTCCCATGTATGATCCTTAGATGCAATTGCTGATGCTGCCTTTTGTTTCTTTGCTTCTGTTGGCCTTGATTCACTGAACTGGCACTGCTGCTCCCCAGAGGGCAGGTATGTGCTCCATGTACAAAGGTCAGCAGAATGAGGATTCTAGGGGAAGCATTCAATTCCCTTTTCCCCTTCTCTTTTAATTGCTCCCTCTCCTGCTCCTCTGTCTTCAACCACTTAATCAGATAAATGAAACCCCCAATATAAATAAAACACCACGCTCCAGTTTCTGCTTTTGCATGATACAAAAAGCTTAGGGAGTGTAAACTTCAGCAAAACCAATGTGCTTTCACTCTAGCAGCAGTTCTATGTTAAGAAAACTCATGGTGAGGCCTTTTCCAAGTAATCTGGTCTTCTATCCATACATGCTCATCATTCTGCATTGTGACATTTCACTGCACAAGACCAGGAGGAAACTGGTGAAGGCTGGATTACTGGATGATAAGAAAACAAGAGCATCTTATTTGTAGAGGGGAAGATGCTGCTAATAAGGTTAACTGAGATGATGAAACAGACCAAAAATGCTTTAAATAGTTGTCTGTAAGAGCTTTGCTGTTAATATTAAGGATTATAATCAAAATAAAGTTAACTTTCAACTGGGAGGGGCAAATGACTTTACACAATCCATTTCTAAACACTGAATTCTTTGAAGATCTATACTTCAACACAATTAGCTTATTTACTTGCCACATCTCAATATATATTGTTCTTAGGTCCTGAGACAATCTACAAGCATAAGCATATTTTCTATTTTAGCATACCTGACAAATGCTCATCATTCTTAATCTCAATCTAGTCTTCACCACCACTTCCCCAAGTGCATGGACACCTTTTAATGATTTAAGGATATAAAAAAAAAAATGCAGATTCCGTCATACCTGTGAGATTAGTTCTTTAGTTCTAAAATTTAACAGCTTCTTTTCTTATTGTGTTTCCAGGTTCTCCAATTATTTAAATTCTTTTCTGGTCATTTCAGTCATATTATTAACAGCACCATAGTCAGCATTGTTCCATCTTCCTTCCATGTAACACCCTATTGCCTAACCATAACCTGAGCATCTAAAACCACTTTCTGACTTAAACAGAAAACATATTTCCTGCAAAAATTACTGCCCAAATATTATGTCCTCTGTTATCAGCCAGACTGCTGACAGGAATTACTGTAATTTGTATTTGTTGTATTAGCTTGAGGCGGGACAGGGGTTTAGTGGAAAGCTTAAGATGACCCGTAATGCAGCATGAAAAGCTTAAATCTGTCACAGCTATAATGCTTACAGTCAGTGCTAATGCAGGCTACCACTGACCTAGGCTACATGTAGAAAGCATCTTGTGTCAGTAAAACACTGCATGTTTGGAGCTAAGAGACATCTTAAGTTTTTGCATAGGAAACAGCTTTTGGGCATCCTTTAAGAACTTCATCCTTTAACCTAAGTATACGGAATAGCTTGCACTGTCTTCCGTTAAATATCATGTGAGAATATTGAATGTGTGTAATTTGATTTTGCCTTTTCAGCTAGTAACTTCCACTTCCTACATCTTCACTTTTATACAACAGAATCTAACTGCAAATAAACCATCTAATGATGTTAAAGAGTACATTTCCTTTATCTCAGAAAGAGATACTGTCAGATAAGCAACTTGATGAGTTGTCCAATTACCAATCAAAACAGTATCTGCCTCCAGAAACACAACTAGATTTGCCTTAGTCTTAGCTCACTCATGAACATCTGGTACTACCATTGGTTAAATAGCCATTTTTGCAGTCTCCCCAGTACTCAGAGCAACAGCACCACAAACCTGAGAAGGAGGAGACTTTCTTAACACCCAGATGACAGCTGAGGAACTCAGTTTCAGAACAGATTAGGATACAAATGAACATCATGTCTTTAAAAGGCAAGAACAGCTGTCAAACAACAGATCTGTGAATGTCAGCAAACATTACAAGACAGGTTTCAGGCATTCCCTCTGGAGACATAACATCAAAAAAGGACATCAAACACAGATGTACATCATCTTTAGAAAGAACATTGTTTCAAACATGTCATCAAGAGGAATGGAAACATTAGCTGGCTAACAAGTTTGCTAAAGATTACTTAAAAAATGAAGTACCATTCCAAACCACTTCTTTTGTTCTTCCCTCCTTTTCTTCTTGACCACTTTTTATAGCACACAATTAAGAGACTCATCAGATGTAACATTTTTTTGCTCACCAGAAGTATTTGTAAGCTGAAGAAGACCAGCCCCTGGAGGAATTTGCAAGACATCCAGACACTGTGGCCTGTTAGTGTAACTTCAGCCTTTGCATAGCTTAGTCAAATTTCCTTTGAAGCTAAAGCTTTATCACTATAGGTTTTATAATTCACGCAATTATGCCTTTTAAGTCTTACTACTATTATTTTACCATCATACTCAGTGAGGGAAGTAAAAGGGGCAGAACAGTAACTCTTTTATTTTACTGACAGTGTAAAAGCCAACATCCCTGGGGAAGGGGGTGGAGGAAACGTTTCACCCACACGAACAGGTGACCTTGCCTAGGTCACAGCTTTTTAACCCCTGACAAGATGCTCCGTAGCAAACCAAATACAGCAAGACTACCGCCCTGAGCCCATAAACACTATGTGAGAACTACAAATGTAGAACACACTTTCCCCGAGAAAAATGCATTCATTTGAAACCTGCTGCACCCTTTTAGGCGCGCACAAGGCTTGAACTGGGAAACGGCGATTGGGGTTTGTACGGCGGCGTGCCCACATTTCGTGCCTGCTCCTTTACAGCCTCCCAACAAGCTGAGCGCTGGTTCCCGGTGTCCGGGTACCGGCCCTTCCCCTCGACCCTCCCATTTCCTCGCCTCGCGGCTCTGACACCCTCAGAAAACACATGACGAGAAGCGCAAAACAGGGACGAGCCACTGCCCGCCCCAAGTCCCCATCTCCACGCCCCAACGCCCCCAGCGCGGCTGGGCCGTGCGGGAGCAGAACACGAACATCCCCAGAGGGCACTCCCCTTCTGGTGGGGCTCCCCAGGGACAAGCACTTAACGCCACCACAGTCGCACCGGGGCCCGGCCGCAGCGGGCCCTCAGGGACAGAGCGGCCACCGACCGACGCCTCAATACACGCAGCGCGCACGCGCCCAGCGGCGCTGCCCGACCGGCGGCAGGATGGGCCAATGAGACGAGAAGGGCGTCACCGCCGCTGGCCAATCGCCGAGCGGCGTGCCGGGAAGGGGCGGGCCCCAGCCCCGGAGCGCGGCGGCGGGCATGTGGCGGGCGGTGGCGGCGGGGACGCCGGGTGCTGCGGCCGGTCTCTGCCGCGGCCGCGGGTGCCCTCCGCCCGCAGCCGCCACGCCGGGTGGCAGGGGCTCCCCGCGGGGGGTGCGCGCAGGCGCGGGGCGCGGCAGGCGGCGGAGGAGGAGGAGCTGGGGCCCTGGGGGCGGTGGCGGAGCGGCCGCAGGTGGCAGGTAGGGCGGCCTAGCCGGGGTGGTGGAGAGGCGGGCTGATGGGGTAAGGCAGCGGTGTACGACACCGAGCACAGTGCGTTTAACATCCCGCTGGGTTTATGGCTCCGGTTCTCTCAGGGTGGTTTGGCTTCACCGTTCTGGAGGTGTTTCAGGGGGCTGCCGCAGCCCCTCCCCTCACAGTGGGTGAGGGAGCGCGGGTGTCGAGAGAGCCTGCCCCTTACAGTAGGGCATTGCTCAAGGGCCCTCATAGCCTCTAACCCTCCGGGTGTTAAGCGCTGGTTAACGTGGTGTTGCGGTCTCCCTTGGTAGGCAAGGCCTGGCTTGTCAGGCCCAGGCATGGCTGTGGAGCGGCGTGTCAATGGGGCCGCCGACCCGAAGGCGCTCAGCTCTGCCGTGTTTTACAGCTCTGTGAAATGGTGCCCTATGCAAAACGTAACGCCTCGGGAATAAAGTAACTGTTTGGGGCACACGGAATCTCATTCTGCAGCTGCGGGAGGATCTTGGGAGTGCTTGGCGCGATGGAATTGCTCTCACCTCAACTGACATGACAGGATGACAGGTCTCGGAGTCATGGCGTTTATGCTGGGCTAGCATTGCCTCCCAAGGCTTGCTGTAAATCAGGGATTCAGCAGTTAGCATAGACTGAGCCTGTGTGTGGATACATACAGGGTCTTCTGTGATGGTACAACTGGTACCAAGTTGGAGGTGTGATTCTCTGATGTACACTAGCAAAGAAATTACCCGGTATAGAGAACAGTTACAGTAGCAGAATGGCTGGTATAAGCGTTGCGTGCACAGAACTGGTTTGTTGTTGTAGCTGCTCTGCACATCTCTGGCCCAGATCTGACCGTGGCATTCAGTGTGGCAGAGTGTGCCTGGTGTTGTTTAGACCATTCAGTCCCTAAGTAGGCACTAGAGAATTCACATGTGGCTACCAGGCAAATATTTAACTTTGGTAACCGCTGCGTCTGGAGGAGCTGTGGCCACTGCTAATTTTCTGCATGTGTGACCACAGCAAAAGTTGAAAGAGCGCATGAGTCCCTAAGCTCAAAGGCTTTCATTTACAGAGATCTGATCCAGTTTCATATCCCCATTCATGCATGTAATTATGTGTAGCTATTGTTCTTTTGTTTGGCTTTTTCTTTATATCGGTAAATATAAAGCTTGGCTTTGTGCTGATGCTTGGGCTGCACAAACGTTCACTTTATAGTGGCAGGCGTGCATTGCTGACAGGTTCAAATTATGCCTTCAGTATGCACACAAGTTGCATCTACCTAATTAGGACAAATTAGAAATAAACAGATTTCATGGTGTGAACAGAAGGTAGTTGCACTAATTTACTAGTTTCTAAGCTGGCTTGCTTAAACTGTTGAAGGACTAAAGCTTTGTCTACAATATCGTGATCCTCTGTGGCAGAAGAGAGTAGGGAGAAAGAAAAAGAGGTGGCTTTATTCAGGTGAAGATAAAAAGTACCTTCACGCAGCATCACATCAGCTCCATTTTCAGTATACTGGTTTGATCTACTTATGATTTCAGCAATTTCTTGCAAAATACTTATGATTAAGCAAAATACTTATGATTTCAGAGCAATTTCATCACCACGTGTAATCACAGGCCTGTTGACAAGCATTGTTCTGAAATGTTGTGACTTTTTTCCTGTTGTTTTAATAATGTCTGCTGAAGTAGTTGCGTTTCATTCGTTTTGATTGAGAAATAGCTCACGATAGCATTGACTTTTAAGTACTAATAACAAGAAATAAGTTACCTAAAAGAAGCCCTGACGTTTGCTAACTGCTGTATCTAGTGGTAGTGTTACGTACCAGAAGGGTGCTTAGTGCTCAACTTTGGTGGTTTTAAAAATGGTTTTTAAAAGTCTGCAGTTCATGCTGCATTGTCACTATCAAACCAAACACGGGAATGAGCCGCTAGCTTAGGCTGTAAATCACTTCATTGCCATTTGATATCTTCTGAATTGCTCGAGTTTTGCAATTAAAAAGACAAATTGCCATTGTATTATTTTTTCTGTCTGTTCCAGATACCGTTCTTCCCAAGTTCAACATTGACTTTGTTGTAGCTCTGCTGAGGCAGGAAAATGCTAAAGACATCTGTGTCATCCAGCTACCTCCAGAAGTCAAATACTGTGATTATTTCATAATTGTCAGCGGGTCTTCAACACGACATCTCCATGCAATGGCGCAGTACATGCTGAAAATGGTAAGACAATTCCTCCTGCACTCTCTTGGGTTTTGGGAATGGTTTTAAATGTTGTGACAGGAACTTTCTCAGGATTGCACATATAGGGGTGTACCAGACAAGATGAAACAAATTATCCTTATGTCATTTAGTCCTGAATGCATCTAGCAACGAACTGTAATGTTTTTCCTGTAGTGCTACTACTCAAAATGTAGAGAATATATTTTAAAACCAGACCTCTCTGTGTTTAGAGCAGCGATGATGTTGGCACAATTTGGTGGCTTGAACAAGAGTGATGGGAAATTCCCAAACTAAAATTCTGCCTCAAGAAGGCAGAAGTTGTATTAACGTGATTTTTGAATGTACTAAATTTAAGTGATTAAAATTGCTAGCATTACATTGATAGCTTTCCATCTGCCCCAGACCAGGAGCTCTGCAAAGAGCAGAGTTGCTGGGGAGACCTGGCATCCTCCTGGGCATCTCGAAACCTGGGAAGCCTGAGCAAGCACTCAGGAGCAGCCAAGTTTTCTGGCATTGAATATTTTCTAGGCAAAAAGTAGGCTGAACCTTAAGGTGTAAAGCAGAGCAGGTGTTCCGGAGTGCTGGTAGGCGGCTGGCTAGCTTTACCATTACAGTACCTAAACCATTATGGTGATGCATGGTCTACACTAAAAAGCAGAGGTGCTCGTGTGTAGCATGAGGTCTTGCTTTTCTTGCAGTAACTTGTAAATGGCAAAGTCCCAGCTACTGCTTACCACTTCTCATGTTAGAGGAAGAAACTAACACGACTGTTGTAATCTGTTCACCCTTACACAGCCTTTAAAGATAAGGCTGAAGGAAACTTACAGTGGAGATACGCCTATTTTTTAAATAGCTGATGGTAGTGCATGCAGGACTCCTCAGTATTTTAAGCGGACTTTCAATGGAGTCTTTGACAGTTACCTGCTTTTGAGGACATCTTGCAAGCTAACTGAAAGAAAGGAAGGTGAACTAGTTCTGGATTGCATTTTAAGAGTTCTCCATTCTGGTTTGCAGACTGGGGCTGCTGTATGGAAAAAAGCAGGAATCTTGGCATTTTGTGAGAATTCTTTCCCAGTGATGTGGGACACAATTGCTAGCGGGCCATGCTGTTACAACCTGTTACACTGTATTGTGTCTTTCTTGGCAGAAAGGACTGATAGCAGGCAGGCAGTCTCAGTCCTCTGTTCTGGTTGTGGCCTTGTGCTGAAATAAATGTTTGGTTTAATAATTGTTTGGGTTTTAATTTCAGCTTGCAAAAAGTTTCAGTATTTGTTTTTGACTGCTTCAGCTAAAGTAGAAATTGGAATAAGGGAGCCCTGTGAGGATGCAGTTGACTTCACATTTTGTTTTCTGTTGATGCTTCTTGTAAAGAAACGAGTAGGTTATGGCCAGATCTGAAAGTAACAGTACTTAAGCTTCTAGTTGTCAAACTTCTTTAGGTCTGGTGGGTGCCTGGGTGGGAGGAGCTGAGCCTCTTAGCTGGCATCTATGGAGGCCACCATGTTGCACATGGAACAAGCCACTTTGCCCAAGCTGACCATTTGCAGTAGTGCTTTGAGCTCCCCCACACACAGAGTGGTTCATAGCTTGAAAACCTGTGTGCTGGTCATGCTTGCCCCCTATATTGCAATAAGTGTTGAGAGCATGTACTCAAGAAACAGGAGGTTTGTTTGAATGCCTTCCTTATGACATGGGTTGAAACTTGTTTTCTTCCCACATCCTTCCATCTGAGAAGAGAGTAAACTTGGCATTTCCAGTTCTGCATCCTTAACTAGCCAATGTAAAACGACAGCACAAGGTATCAGAAAGGAAATTAAATTAGCGGTAATGGCAGCCACAAGTAACTGGAAGGCTACTTTAATGCCAAGCAATTGTATTCAGTATTCAACTTGAGGAAAAAATGGGCACCTAGAAAATTCATGGTTAGATAACTATGGGAATTCTGCATGTTAGGGTTCTAGATTTGATACCAAATCCCACTGAGAACTCTGTACTTGTTTTCAAGTGCTGCAAGTGTTTTGGTTTGTTTGGGCTTTTTTTTTTTGCGTGCAGATCCCAAAGCTGACATGATCTAATCCATTTAAGATTCGAGGCAACTCTAGACAGCTCAGCAAGTTCAGTTTATCCTTTAAGTTTGAGTGCTTTTAAGTAAATGTAATGTATTTGATTTTCTGCCATTGTTTCTTCTCTCAGTACAAGTATCGCAAAGACGAAAGAGATCCTCATACTCGGATTGAAGGGAAAGAGACAGATGACTGGCTGTGCATTGATTTTGGTAAATATTTGTGAATCTGACGCATGGAAAGTTCTGCATGAGCTCTTTGTTGAAGGAAGCATCTCACCACGTACCCTGATTGCTGTGGAGAGTTCACAATACTCTGCTGTTTTGCAGTCCCAGTTGTTGCTTGAACTCATTGTGGTACTGAATAATTTTTCACTAAAGATCACTGGCACTGAGAAGAAAGCAGTAACCACTCTTTGTGTGGCTGAAACAGCTCTTAATAAATTGAAGGTAACAGTGATGGAAACAGGAAGGTTGCTGCAGTCAATTTTCTCAGGTTTATGTGATCCCTGTTTGGGTGAGTGGGGCTCTCTGCTTGCTGCCTTAGTAGTGACCTGTTGAACAAGACTTGTCCACTGTCCCGACCATACCATGACATGGGGCAAAACATCAGTCCTAAGAAATTGAATTTAATTCTTTGTTCTACAAGCGTGAAGCGCTCTACACAAACATAGAAGACTGCATTCAGAAAGCGTTTCTCCTTCACTGTGAGCTCTGCTTAAAAGCAAGCATGGGTGGGTGGAGCACTGCAGCCAGTGACATTAAACCTTGGTTACTTTACTGTTAATGGGTTTTATAGTTTACCTGAAAAGCAGTTGAAATTTAAGGGTGTAACCCGAAAAAAACTGCATTAGAAGTAACCTGGAATTAATGTTCTCTACTATTGTTTGCACAGGATTAATGAAAACCTGTAAGAAAAGTCTTATAATGTCAAAGGTTGGACCTATTTCATTATAAAAACTACCTAAGAGGTGTGAGCACCACACCTAAGGAAATTCACTTGGCTATAGCTGAATGTTATTGGTAATACCGGAAAGCTGAAGGGCTGTCAGGGGACTCTTGCAGGTAAAATTTCTTTTTACTTACTGCCTTCTGTCCCCTAGAAGTTGTAACTTCTTTGGTCTGGAGTCTTGTGAAAGCATTTTAATTTACATTGGGGTGTTGTCCCTCTCATTCTCTTGGCTGTATTCTTAGAGTCTTTTAAAGGACTGCCCAATTCCTAACACTGTTCAAGAACTGGAATCAGCAGTGCAAGAGGAGAACTCCATCCGCTGACCTGTTACATCTAGCCAGAATGGGGTTGGAAGACTTGAGGTGCTTGTGCAGCTGGAAACATAGTAGTGCTTTACAGTTCACCTTAATTTATTGTGAATTTCTGTTCTGTGCAGGTAGCATAGTGGTGCATTTCATGCTGCCAGAGACACGAGAAGTTTATGAATTGGAGAAGCTATGGACTCTTGGTTCCTATGATGACCAGTTGGCACAGATGACTCCACAGTCACTGCCGGAAGACTTTGTCTTTAGACTGACTCCAAACAACAGTGATCATCTGGAGAAAGAACTTCATACAGCTGATGAGTGGAAAGAGAAATGAGTGTGCCTGCACGGATCTGAGAGGCACATACAGGCTTCATTAGTGACTTAGCAGTCACTAAGTTGATCAGTACGAAACACTGTATTTCCTGGATGTACCTAGCTAATGTTCTGAACAAGCTACAAATATGATCACTCATAGTATCCTGGAGGTTGTAAAGGAAACCTTGATTCCAGCCATAAAATGTCAAAGAGGGAATTCTGTCATAAGGGAGCTTCCTGGGGGATTCACTGTTGTGGTGAAATCTGCAGTGAGAAGCAGCGCAAAGAGCTGCTTAAGCTCCTTACCGTGAAACTCATGCTGAACCTCTACAGAAGTTGCTTTTCTTCAAAAGGCCTGCTTGTAGAAGCAATGCAAGACGACTTGTCTGCAAGATAAAACTATGTGAAATAGTACAGTTTAGATGAGGCTTCTAGTATTAAGCCGTTTGCTTCTGGTCAAGATGAAGCAAGTCATGTTCTGCTCTGGAGGAGAAAAAACAGGCTGGTGTTACTGAGCACATGAGCTGAGAGCAGCAGTGACAAATAAATGTGCCTTGAGTTAATAAAACAGTAAGTCAGTTTTTTCAGCCATGCCCAATCTGGTTTTAATACTAGTAATAAAAAGCACAGCCCTGAAGAGGGGCTATTCCCTATCTTTATGTTAAAACATTCAGCTCATTCTAAGTGTGGCGCTGGCTCCTTTGCTGGTTTTCCTCTCACCTAGTTTCTGGAAAAGGACGCTAAGCAAATGTACTATGACAGTGTAAACCTCCAGCTCCTTTGGGACAGGCAAAAGTAGCTCTAAAGGAAGCCCTTTGTTGCTGAGCATTATTTGCTGTGTTGGTCTCTTCAGCACTTCCACAAGTCATTGTGCGGTGTGTTCTTAGTCTGAGTGCTGCACGGTCTAATAACCAGTTAATGGAGCTTCAAGATGGTAACAGAACTTGTCTGTGTAAAGCAAGGCGCTTTTCTCAACTACAGGACAGCGTTTTTGTCACTAGATTAGGGTGTCTTCCTTCTGGAGGAGCTTGCTCTGCTGTGCAGCAGGAAATGGGAACAGTAGGTCTTGAGGGTAATCACTTTTCCCCCTACAGCCCCACAAAATACTCGAAGGCCCCTGTCTGCATCTGTTCCCTCAGAGCAGCTGCTGTTCGTGACACTCAGAGTGCCCTTGTTTTTCCTGCTTGTGGTTGTGGTGATTAGGGGGAAGGGGTGGGTTGGTTTTTAAGGAACAACTAACCAACCTTCTCCTTCATCTCTGACTGGTCACTTTTTCTTGCTGTGCCTACTCTCTGTTCCTTGGGGAATAACTGCCCCTAATTTACCTGCTGTTCAATACCAGGCAGCAGAGAGTTCTGCAATTTAAACAAGGACCATTTATTAAATGTAGTTAAACTATGCAGGTAGATAAAACATCTTTGCCCTCAAAATGAATGCAAGTCTGACTGCAGAGAAAGATTTTCATGCTTCGTGAATGCTTCATGGTATTTGTAAGTAAGCACATGGGGGAAAGATAAGACAGCCAAGGTTAAGAGTGATGGGTTCTAAATCAGGCATTTCCTCCTAGGAGGGATATGTAGGAGGAACTTTGGATCATTCCCCGAAACCATTTGCCTTTTACTGCTGTGGCTGAAGATAAGTAATGCTAGACGAATAGGGGCAGGCTCAGCAACCATTATGCAGCTATATGAATCCATATTTGGTAACTGGAACTACATACGGTATCCTGTAACAAAAAAAGCACTCGGAAAAGAACCGAAAAAGGTGGGGAACAGCCTCCCTGGGAGCAGGCTAGGACTCTTACAGCTGCAGAGAGGTGGTAGTCTGTAAGGCAAGACAAAATGAAATGAACTGAGGAAACAAAACCCAGTAAAATAAAAAAGTACCTGAATTTACTGCCAAAGCACATTGTGAAGAGGAGCATTCACTGGTTGGTATTGAACAATCAGAACTGTGGGCTCAGGAATAGAACTGCCTCATCCCCCATTGAACAGAAGCGGTCATAGTCTGTGCCAAGCTACTGCCTTTCTTCAGCCAGGTTACCTGCCTGCCCAAGGCAGCCTTTGACCTGGGATGTGGGAATTAAAGCTGCTTTAGATGATCAGTACTGCGCAACATTAAACCCCTTTTGGAGGGGAAACATTCGGGAATGGTTTCAGTTCTATGGATCAGGCGATTTCCGTGTGAAATAAACCCAGAGCAGCTTGTCCAGTGAATCTAGAGATTCATCATTCAGTCCTCTTTACAGAGGTAGGTGGGGGTTTGACTGCAGGATCCCTTGATGATGGGATGAACAGGAGAAACAGTTATCAAGGTGGAACTGAATTCCTGCGCTGCATTTGAGTAACTTCGTTATCAAGCAGTGTGTGTCCATCAGTTGAGCTAACATCTGCTACATACAGCCCAGCTCGAGTGCTTTCTTTACGATTTTTCACATTCCGTTAGAAGTCCTATGCCCTGGTACATCAAGACCATGCTGTCCTGCACAGCATACATGCTTCGTTTAATGGAAACTAATACAAAGAGCGCATGCTTTTGGAATCGCAGCTTAGGAATAAAAGCTTTGGAAGGTTAGAAGCAAATAAAAGCATCATGATTAAGCAAATGCTTAAAACACTCAGGGGTTTAGCTGTCACAAATGCACCAGCGATAGGGAGGGAGGCATAACTTCTTACGCTGCTCAAATGGCGGGGATGCTGGTTCTGAGAAGATAGCTCCATACTGGCATGGCAAATTGAGCCAAGAGTTCCCTGTGAAATGCAATACCCTATGCAGTGTCTTCTACAGATGTCATTTCTTCAATTCCCTCTTTCTGGTGGGTTGCCCCCCCCCCCCCCCAAAAAAAAATAATAATAAAAAGGGTTGTGAAGACGAGTAGGAGGCTGCAAGAGTTTGGAAAACAAGTTTGGTTTTCCACTCCTCTTTCAAAAGACAGAATTACATTATTCGTGACACTCCATTCTCCAGCCCCTCTCTCTCACTCTAAAGCAGTCACTTAAACACCTAGTTTCATTTCTATTCCAAATGTTTAGGAGGATCTAAATGGAGGCGCCATACCACCTCACTGGCAAGCGGTGTATGTTTAGGCATGGTGGTAGGAGTGAGATACAGGTTGCCTGCCATCGCATTTCCTTGCTAGTGGGGCTAGTTCTGCCTATCCAGGTTTCTAGGGCCACGGTGACTACACAGCTCATCACGCCGAGCAAGCCAAAAGTAATCTGGGTAAAGCCCAACCCCCCAGAAATCACTGCAATTCAGATCTCAGTTCAAACCTGTTAAAGATTCCTTCCTGTTTGCCCTGGTTCAGGACGGTCAAGCACACATCCCTTCCACAGCAAACCAGCCTCAGGGAACTGCATAAAGCTGAAACTGTGGACTACAGAGGTTGTACTACAGAGTGTATGGCATCGTTATATGGGAGGGTGAAGATGAACTAGAAGCGGCAGAAGTCACTGCTTGTATTAGGAAGTGCTAACATTGTAACCTGGCTGCTGGCTGCCCTGTCACCTGTGGAATTAATACCTGTGAATGACGGTTCATCCTCATCCAGTTGTTATTACGGACAGAAAACCACCTTCTACCAAAGTACCACAAAGACTGAGAGCAGTCTGTCTCTATGCCTCATTAATTTAAAAAAACACCACACAACTTTATCTGATGATAGGAGTTAAACTCTTTATTCCATTCAGAGGCATCTGGCAAGTGGAGCTGCATTGGGGGGCACATTACAGATGAAAAATGATCCATACTTTGTGGATATTGAAATCATTTACAGTATTTACTTTCTAGCTATTCCCAAATACTCCATATTCCCAAGTTTCAATTGAAAAGAAAAACATGATTTACCATAGTAAGTCTAGAAATTTAAAGAGAGATGACATTAATTAAGTCAGCAGATGTAAATGCAGCACCTATTTGTAAAGTCATTCTTCTGGAAAACCATGAAGTCAAATCCTTCTCAAATGTTAAGAAAGGAACGTCAGACTGACTTAAGCCTCAACAAAAATTAAACCGCTATGACTTCTCATACTTCAGTAATTTTAAATTCATTGTAAGAACAAAAAGCATTATCCTCCTAAAGGCTAGATGAAGGTCACTGTCAAAAAAGGAAAAGAAGAAACTCATTTCTCTTTGCTAAAACTACAACATAAGTTTGTGGTTTTTAAACCAATTAGTAAAGAAGAGATGCAGGAAAAAACCACTTCAGACCATTTTCAAAATTAGCTAATCTGTACAACAATGATCTTTGGGAAAATCATCTAGTCTATGTAGTAATGCCTCTATTTCAACATGAACCTAAGAGGTAGATAACAAAATGATGAAACAAATGTTTTTGCTCGTTGTGCCCCTCAAATCAGTGCAGCATGGTGATTCTGATCATCTCATGCACAAAAAACATCACAAAAAAAGGTTCAGAGGTAATAGCATGGCTCTGTCGACCACACACACAGGCGCGCGCGCGCACACTCACACACACACAGCAGTCTTTATGCACCATGTGTTGCCACATACTTAGTTTTTTCTTTTTCTTAAACTGAGGTAGACTGAAGTTTATTGTAGAAACTTGAATGTGTCACTATTACCACAATCATCATTCAAATTACATTTGGAAATTCAGAAATTTGGTAACTTTCCTGTTATCCCTGCCTTTTGACGTTTAGGTTTGTTGGGTTTTTTTTCTTCTCCTCTAATGGTTGGTTGCAGAACGTGCATAAATCCTGCTGCATCTATTATAAGCCAGGCTAGAGAGGTGGTTGGTTTTGTTTGTTTGTTTAACTTGTAATAGTCTTTAAACCTTCAAAGTGGCTTAGTGTGGCCCATAACAGCGGCTGGATATGTAAACTTAGCCTTTCATTATCTTTCTATGTGATCAAACACTGTTTGACCTTCCCCCATCGTGGTAACCGAAAGCAGTATGATGTGATCTGCAGACAGCGGAGACCCTCCTGGCCCCAAGTAGGCTCCGGCAGATCAAGTGTTCTATCAAACTGAAGATGAAGCTTGCTCTTTGAACAAAATGGCAAAGTCCAAATGGGCTGCAAATGGTTAAATGTAGCATTATTAGGTAGTGATGGTCAAAGGCACAAAGGGTTCATGCATTCAATCAAGTAGCACAAAAAAAAAATTCAGCCTCTTGCAGCCTTCTAAATTTTTCCCCCAACCCCAGCCTCGTGCCATCACTTCCTTGTCCTGTTCCCAATAAAGTACCGTCACAAACTTTTTCATCCCATCTTAAAAGAAAACTAAACGGCATTGCTGCTATCAGAATGTTGGCGTCATTCACTAGCTTTTGAACATTCACTGAATTTTTTTTTTCCTTTAAACAAATGATGGTGTTGAAGCCCTCAGCAAACCTGAGGCCGTGTTTTTTTTACCCACCTTACTCCCGTCAGCCAGCAGCTAGAAGTGCTCTGCTATAGTTTTCCCCGATAAGTCCGTAAGTACTCCTGGCTGGTGGCTGATCAAATTTTAGTCTTTTTTTAAAAAAATAAAATGCTCAAGAACTATTAAGCTTTATAAAGTATACAAAATACCAAAAAAAAAAGCAAAAAAGGAACAATTTCTCATTGAGGTACTAAATGCCTGAGGTAGTTTAGTAAAAATGCATATTTATCTTTTTATGCCCTGGCCAACACCATTCAACACTTCCCTTAGGTTATTCATGGCAGTGTTATGTAAAAATGCAACCAAATTCTTCAAAAAATGCCACTTGTTTCAACGTTGGGACTAACACTTAAACTCTGGTTGATGCCCTTGCTCTAACCCCAGCCCACCCGCAATCCCACCCGCCAAATGTGGTTGTTCTTTGACAACTGGACCTATAAGAGCAATGCCTTTTCTTTTTTTGTTTCTTTTTTTTCTTTTCTTTTTTTGTCGTTTTTTTGTTTGTTTTTTACTTTTTAAACCAGTGAACTCAGAAGAGAAAGCTTCATTAAACCAAGTTCTAAAATTGTTGGGGAATAATAAGAACAATAAAAAAGACTAACGAGTTTTATGTTAAATTGTGAGAATAGAACAAAAGGGAAGTGAAGGGGTCCTTATTTTTAAAGCTGGGTTTCAAAAGTTTGAGAGAGCCTAAAGAATACATTCTCAGAGACAGCGTTCAACGGTTGCCTGGTCCTCGAACAGGTGATTGGCTTGGTGGATCTTCTGCATACAACTTCAACAGGTGCTCACCACCCGTCTCTCTGTCGCACAGTCTGTCTTTGGTCTGGCATCTGTCTCTGATGGGCCATTTCCTAAACCTTTATTTCCGTCTTGGCTGAGGCTGTCCGCTTTGCAATGTTTTTTGCTGCTGCTGCTGCCTTCTTACCTGAGCCAGTATTTCCTGAATTTTTCTCTGAGCAAGCTGAAGGACAGAAAGAAGAAGAAACAACCCATCATGATGCCATGCCACAGTGGCTGCTAGCTAACAACCGACTATAGATGCTACTGGGAGTAAGAAAATCTGGAATAACCAAGTTCCTCGCACTGATAAGATTACTCATTAGTTAAAATACACCTGGGCTAGTCATGATGCACAACTTAAGCTTTAATTGTTTTTCCACCTAGCACAGCTACCTGCAAGGTCAGTTTTCACATCTGTGATACAGGAAGCATGAGCATAGAAAGGCAGCTACCCACGTCAAGATTATTGGAGCTACAGACTACTTCCATTTTACGCCTCTGGAGATACCAGTGTTTTATAAAAACACCCACTGTTTTAGCAGAGAGTGGACAACTCTTTTATACACCAGGGAATCCAGAAGGTCAGGCTAACAGGACTTACCAGCCCCCCTATCTTCTTTCTGAACTACAAGTCACCTGTAGCAAAGTATCAAAAGGGATCAGTCCAAGAGTTTAGTGAGGAAAGAAATCTTGTGAACCTTTTCTTAATGATATTAAATCAACAGATTGGGCTATGTGGACAAATTGCATGTACAGATGCAGTCCTTGCCAGGTACTGTGAGATGCCTTTTATCCCTCATCTAAATTTCAGTCCCATCACAACCTGGCTTTTCTTTTACTTTAAAAGTTTAAGTAGTGTCAGAGCCTACATATATCAATAGGAGAATTTAAGAAGATTGTTTTACATATGTAACAGTGCAATACTGGTATAAAACTCTCACAGGCACATGGGAAGTTTATTGCAGCAAGACAACTAGAGGAGCCTGGCAAGCAGTGCCGTCTGTATCATAAGAGTCTTCTGCCTCTTGGCTCTGAACATGGACAGGAAAGAAAGACCATGAAAACATCAAGGCAACACAAGCTCATTCCAATTCCTCCTACCTGGCATGCATAGAAGTGACCAGTTATTTTCACAACCACCTGATCATTTTCATCAGGTGTCTGGTCACGAGGGACTACAACTTCTGCACTTGTCAAGTTTTGAAGCTCATTTACCTATAAATAGATAGTAGAAAATGGTAAACAAACATATCCCACAACCACCAAACCTCAGAGATACTGCTGACCACAGAGACAACATCCTCTAAATTATGGTTTAAAAAAAGAAACTGCTAACAGAAACCATCTTTGTGCAACAGCATGTGCTTTGCAAGATGAGCCTTCTTGTGTCTCTAACATAAATTAGCACCCAGTTCCCTAGGTTTGTGGAAGCATTTTAAAGACTAAATACAACACACAGAAGCTGTTAAATATATGACTTAAAAAAGCAAATAGATGCCAGAGTGTTTACAGTTAAGTTTACAAGTTTAAGGTCAGAAAACTCATCCAGTGTGTAATGTAGGGAAGAAAAAAAAAAAAAGTCAAAAGTATTTATATATTTTTCCTTGAAAAACCTCCACAAGATGGAGAACTCCAAACAGATCACTGAGAAGTACCCACATTATTTTCAGCAGCCTATCAGCTACCATGGTGCTAAGGAGAGGTAAAGTTGGAGTCTTTGTCCTCTTTACACACATTTTATTTGAGAAACGCATAGCATTATTCAATAAAAAATGGTTCAGATGAACAGCTTTTCAGAGATGTTTGCCCTTAAGCCCTTTCACCACTGCAGTTAATGAAAGAGGCCATGTTGCCTCCTGACACTTAACTTTAAGACCCCATTGCACTCCAGGATGGAGACAGAAGACCGAACGATTTCTTTGCAAATATCAGCCAGCTCCTAACTCACAACCATATGAAAATACTGGAGTACCAGCGCCTTTTCAGGACTGATGTTATTTTGTGCAATAAACTAAGCCTAAGAAATGCCATCAATTAAGCTGAAGCAAAAATATAGGTTTTCATAACACCGAGGTCTGGACATGTCTGGATTTCCTACCAATTATTTAGAAGTTATGCTTTCATTCAGGTGTGACCAGAAACGCCATCTTCGGGCACAGTGGATTTGATCTTTATTAAATGAGACTAGTGAAACCTTTTGGCTAAATCTGGCATAAGTTAAGGTTCACAGGAGCAGGTCTTGAGTGGTAACATATTCACTCTAAACAACAGAACTACATTTATATCAATAAAGCCCTGCAGATCTGACTCTGGCTGCTGATTTTTGTTAAGACTATTGGCTAGAGATTGGCTTCTCTTGACTCCTCAGTAGAAGAAAGGAAAGCTTAACAAGTACAGCAAGGAAAATAGTCCCTGCTTTAACCTAATTTCAAAGGATTAGGTATTTGTTAGCTGAATGTTTAAGCCTTATACATATAGATACACTGAAATAAGAAACATAACAACACTACAAGTATTATTTCAGCTACTCACTGTTTTGCCTCCTTTACCAATAACTCTACCAGCAGCATAGGATGGCACTTTTATATGAGCCTCAAGTTTCACTTCTTCTTTAGGTCCAAAGAAATTTTCTTCTTTAAGTTTTCCATAGATTCTCCCTTGAGCCTGCAAAAATGCTTTCAGTTAGAGAATGTACTTACTGTAATCCAGATAGCTGCAAGAAAGTCTGCAGAATGGAGAATTCTCGGTACACAGCCCAACAGAGTATTTTCCCTAAAACAAAATGCAATAACTATTTCCTTAGAAGAAGTCTTTATATCGAACTAGGAAGCACCACTGCCCGAACTTTAAGGGCTGGATGACAAACCAGGGAATCATGGAGCAATTTAACAGCAATCTTTATTATTCTGCTTTTCAGAAGAAACACAGATTTTAAAAGAAACCATTGCTCTTCTGTAAAGAGTGGTGGAGAGAAAAACTGTCTGACTGAAGCATTTCTTATTACACCCGGAAGCACAGAATGCAGTTAATTGGCTCAGAAACCCATTCTTTTAAGGATGTTAAACGGGAAAAAAAGATAAAAGCCACACACCCCCCCACCCCAACAAGTCATGGGATAAAGCCTCCAGGTAGAGCAAACAGCTCACTTTGACAATCCATTACAACACATTGTGTAAAACCAAACAAATCTGAGCTTGCTCAGTTTTCTAAAGTGAAAAAATCAAACTGCCAAGATCTGAACAGCAGCATGGGATCAGTATGACTCCAAGCAGCACACAGTTCCTTTTTCTGGGGAACACAAGTGCCAGGTAGCAAGAAGAATGTCCACTGAGACTATGCCGATGAATCTTGCTGATTTTTAAACACATTTATATCCTTTATTCCCTGTCACTGATCAGTGAATAATCTGATAAATGTGATAAATGGTAACCAATCTTCTACTCTGCGTCTTTTAGAGGGATCAAAAGAACATTTCTATTGAGATACTGAAGAGAGATGCTCTGAAGACCATAAGCCTAGGATCACAAAGCCTTTCCTGTTCAAATTCTTTGTCACCTTCTTTAAATCATGCTCACCAGTCTGTCACTGCATACATGCTAAATCCAACCATTTTACAGGCCACTACTGCAATGGAATATGTAAAGTCCAAGAAGATTGTATGATGCGATAATTATTTTACATAGTGGCAGCTTATTTTATCTTATTTTTAGCTCATCTCCTAAAAGCCTAAAATTCATACTACTCTAGAATGGGTAAGATGAAAGACATTTTGTGACCTTAGAGCTGAAAGTAACTACACAGAAAAGCCATATGAAAACTCAGTAGAACTAACATGTTCTGACACCATCATCAGCCCTAGAATCACAGATTCCTGCCCCTGGAAAACACTTCAGAAGGGTTTGCAAAGAGCAGATAGAATACTGCTCCAAGCCATCATCTTGAGCTGGAGATTTTGAAACTACTTCCAGATTTGTTAGAGGCAGACCAGCATAGCTTTTTTATTTCAATAGCAATACTTTTTGTGTGCGTAACACCTTGGCAGCCTGCACAGTCTGGGGGGCTCAGTAGGAGAGGTACCGTAGGAAACATGCATTACTACTGAATCATAGAACAAGGTGGGATGTTGACTTTTTTAAACTTATAAATGTATTTCCGACATCCCAAATCTTTTGGCTCTTGAAAGTGTCTTTAAGGAAAGGAAACAATCTAACTGGGCTGCAGCTCCTTCATAGTAAAATAGTGACTGAAGTACATTGGCTAGACTAGATTCCACTTTGCTTGCACATGTCTCAGGTCCAAGGCAACACGGTAATCTCTGAATACTGGTGTCACGGGTACAACTAAACTCTAGGGAGCACTGCAGCAGAGGCTGTAAACAGTGGCATATTCGCTTCCTGTTGCCTTGCTAGCAATAGCACTGCATTCCACAACATCCTCAGGTGACTGCAGCTGAGGAAAAAAGGAGTGCAGCTGCTGCAGCTACCACGGACATGAATCAGAGAGCAGAATGCAATGTAGTAGGGAAAGGATGCCAAACTCACAGGCTGTGGATGACACCACCTCTCTGAGAGCAAGTTACTTATCTAAGCAGCACCTATTCCCTCTTCAAGTTGTTATGCGCCTAGATTCTTGGTGCCTAGCAAACAATACCTTATGCTCAAAGACAGAGAAGACCCTTCTTAAACAGAGTTTAAGCATTAATGAAGCTTGGTTCTGACTGTAAAGCATGCTTCACATTAACAGTGCTGATAAAGGAAAGGGCTGAATCTGCTTCTGTCCATCTAAGTCAGGAAGGCATTGCTCACAGAGTAGTAAAAGAGTACAAGGACTGGAGCTAGAAGAGGACCCCAAGGGATAACACTTCTTCATGAGACCAGCATACCCAGGAACATCAGCTGTTGTAGTACACCGATTCCTCCTTGCAGGGAGAAGCCCAAGTGTAGAGAAGTGAATGACTGATGTGGTTTTAACCAATGTACGGGCTGCAGAAAACAGAGGTTTCCCTCCTGGCACGATCTCAGTTGAGGAGAAATTCTGGCAAAATAACTCTGTGGGAATTCAACTCTATCTTAGGACAGACAAGTGAGGTCAAGCCTTTGCCTACTTTAACAGTCAGGATAAGGGATAATACTCTACTATAAATCTATATAGGTATATATATTTATTTATAAATGTATATATTTATCTAAATATACATTTATATATATTTATAGATAATAGATTTATAATCCATTTTGTTCTATTACTCCTTGAGAGTAAATTCAGTGATACCTGATGGAAAAAGGTAGCCAGAATCTGACCTTGTGCTGATCCTAGGTCACAAGAGCACCCCATATGTGGAACATACCACGTGGCCAAGTCCACATGCACACAGAAAACCTCAAGGAGGCAGAACTAAATTATGTTTCGCCTCCAATGGTTTCTCAAATGCGTATGGTAACTGAGCAGTAATCCTAAGTGTATCTAGTTCACTATTATCACTGCAAAATACCTGCCCTGATACAGCTCCAAAACTCCTAAAGGCATTAGTGAAACTGATTCTAGATATACCTGAAGTTTGTGCACCTCCTTCTTGCAAGACGTCCTGAAGCAAAAATATAAAGACAAAAACAAGAACAGGCAAGAGAATGATGCCGGGACATGAACTCTCAAGTGACTTGCTACCTGCTCTGAGCCTTATCTGTGATGAAGCCACTGCTGCACTGCTTCACTGAGCTGTCTGCATCATTCTTAACATGGTCAACTCCTTTTGGGGTAACTACATTTATCCCTTGGCACTTAAGGCAGAAGGCCACTCCAGAACTCAATTTGAACACAAATGGGATAATCAGATTTAGTATCTCCTTGTAGTTGCAGTGGAAATACAATTAGAAATGTTGTATTTATCTGTAGAGCTACCCAAAAAGCATTTTCCATTTGGCATGCAACAGTAACCTGGTAAGACTCAGCCTCACATCTTGTCGGCTTTGTTATTTCAATTAATTACACTAAACTGTATGTATTAAAACAGACTAGAAAGACTGAACTACAGTGCTTGTAAGTAAAAGGGAAAAATAGGAATGCAATATGGCCGTATTTTCATGCTAGACTTGATTCTAACCCATGTGAAACTTGCACCAGTTTTCAGGTGACCAGAATGTGGCCTCTGATAGTGCTGCATTACTCATTCATACGAGATACCTTTCAGCAAAAGGGAAGCGAAAATCAAGTGTTTATAAAATTCTTAATGAACTGGTGCTTGGAACAAAGTGGATTGTTTTCAGCATTCCTTACAGTCCAAAGGCCACTACAGACTGACAAGTTTTTATATGTTGTACCTTGAACTGAGCTTCTGGAGGTCCAGTGATGATAACCATTCTCAGCTTGGCATCTGGTCCTTCAGCAGGGGCAATCTGGAAGAGACAAACATAGCTTTTGGTAGCTGTCTTTTGAAGGAATAGTTTAAAGCCACCTCCTCCCCGTTTCAGTCTCACATTCTGTTCAAGAGTGAAAAACTATTCGTTACAGCAGTAGCTTTACACTTCAGCCATGACAGGTTTGTTCTCTTTAAAGTGCATTAATTAGCTATAATGAAATACAGAGAAATTGGCTAAACCATAAGCAAATTTACTTCTGAAAATTAAAAGCATAGCTACTCATCCACATATGGCAAAATGTCACAAGCCATTTTCATGTGTCTAGGAGTGGTGGTGTATATGTAGCCTTCAAAAAGACAAATATGGTTAGTAGACCATGACTTTCATCCCTACCCACTAACTTGAATAGTCTAACAAGTTTTGCTTATTAGCAGAAGTTTGCATCCATACCTTGAAAAAAGAAGATCATTTTGCTGTTGTAACTAATCAGATCCAAAACTGATTCATATCCCTCAGTCCTGGACAATGAGGTAGCAGTTTCTAAGGGGTTTCTACCTGCAGATACTTGTGTGACCCATATAAAAATTAAGCTTCACCAGAGCTGAGACAGAGATGCCTGTAGGGTCTTTAGCAGTTCATGTCACCAGAGAAGTAATATCTTTGGGTGCTGTTGTCGGACTTGAGTGGCATTGAATAATTCAAGCTAGCCTCTGACATTCGGGATGAATCTTTGTTTATCACAACTGACATTTCCATTGTTGCATCTAGTATTAAGTAGCTGCTGTTAAATGAGCAATATATTAAACACTACAGGATTTCATCTTAGCTGTTGGCATAGGGATGATATTCATATTTAACAGCTGTAGCTTATTTCAGACAAATTACCAGTCACCATGCATCATTTTCACTAAAGAATTTTGCTAGCAAAAGTTTATGTACTTATTCATATTGTACCCTCAGTTGCAGAAGACATTCCATACTACTTATCTGGTTTGCATATTTATTTTTCATGCGATTTCTGCATTCCAGTTGGCTATACCTAAAAATACACGTTCATTTTACAGCAGTATATTTATATGACATGGTGTTGCGGTAAGGGCAAGCACAGACTAAATCCCGTTTATTCTTTGAAACACAACTGTTATAGAAGGGCAAAATTTCGAGGCACATTTGGAGGCAGCTGACTGAACACATCTCAGCCTGATAACTGCCATTCATATAAAACAGACACTGTAGTTTGCCTCTCAGTCACCTCATATTTTCCTAGTGAACACCGGTGCCCTTATTGAAATTTTAGGACAAGTATTTTCCATCAAGCCTTAGTTACATCTTACATGTGTTAAAATGTTCTGGGATCTTTCTTGCTTAGCTTTTATCTTGGCATGTCCTGTTCTCAGAAGCTGGAGTGAAACGTAGCTGAGGGCTGTGAAAGAAGCACGTACTAACATTTCAGCGTCTGAAGGGTCAGCTTAAGAGACTTCAGTGTTAATTTTGTCTGTCTGCTCTTGGAAGGAGAAGTTATATACATGCAAATAGCATCCAAGTGGTGCATTTTTAACTTCTGAGAGAAACAGTTTTACATTCCTAACTGAAAAAAAAAAGCAGTCTTCCATATGTCAAAGCCACAAGCTGACAACTTCATACACCCAAAACACTCATTCCCAACCCCTCTGGAGACAGGAAGGGCTAATCTGAGAGTAATTTATAACCAAGGAGATCCCAACAGCTCCCAACAGGTACCAGCACTGTAGTACAGGGTGGGCAGCAGGCAGCCCAAGTATCTCTGACCTGTCTCTTTTGCTGAATAGTTCAGTCTGCTGGAGCCCAGCACCAAGCCTAAATTACCAAGCAATCACCCCCAGCAAAGGAGCAGAACCTGAGCTCATCGGTAGGCACATGCACCTCTGAAATGATGCACTGGGCACTGAATCAGCTGAACCCATGACACAGACTTAACCAGAACCACTGTGCATCTGCATTTCATCTAGTCTGTCTTTGTGGCTAATGAGTTTCACCAGATCTACAAAGCTCAGCATGAGCGCATAGGGATGCAAAATGTTTCTCAAAAGCTCAGTGTCATGCACAGCCTTACTTCCTCCACAAAGTGCCATTACTACAGTTTCGCAAGCTAAAAGTTACTCAGGCAGCATCTCACTCCAACTCTTAGCTGAAAGAACATATTCCTTGATGATCACTATTTTGTGTAAAAGTTAAGACAGAGGGCAGGTGGTCAACATGAAGGAAGTTGAGAAGTTTTTAATAAGTTACCACTAACTGTCATCTTTAACACTTTCACACAGAAGCAAGCACCTTGCTCCATATTGTTCTGTCAGGTTACAGATGAAGATGCATTTTAATTTCCATTGCTAAGCATGCATGCATGAAACTTCCCAATTTAGCAAACACACCCTGTGTCTGTACAGTTCCGTTTCAACATCCTATTTTTTTTGATCCTATTTCCAACCAAAAACTTCTTAATTCCAACTGAAGGAGCAAAAGTCAACCAGAGGTTTAGCAAACTTAAGTGAATTTCAATTAATACAGATACATTAAATGCATTGGATAGAGGGGTGCCAGCCAGTCGAAGCAGCCCGAGGCCACTGTCAGCCAGGTGCATAAGAAGCATGGGAAACTCCCTTTCCACTAAACCATTTTCCAAAGACCAACTAACGTACTAGTTTGGACAGGTTCTTGGAGGTCCAGGTTGTTTCACATTTGTCTCTCCACCTCGCAATGCCTTCTATATATCACTTACTCTATAGATACAAACTATGGGAAAGGAGAGAGGAAGAGGAAATACACATGGTACATCACACCTCCATGCAAGATAGGTTTGATAAAGAAAAATCAACGCCTCTTTCTTCTATTCCATTTTTTCCCATAAAATATGATTATTAGTGCTCTACTAATGTAATCCATCTGGGTAGTATAACTACTATGTAATGTACTGTTCAACAAAGGATGGATTTGGGCAGCATGCCAGTTGGTTGACTGGCCAGTAAATGGATCGGCATTCTGCAAACCACACACAAGGCTCATTCATCAGGGTTCCCCAATTACTTTGCTCTGCACACTTAGATGAACACCTTCCAAGCCAAGCCCAGCCTCACTGGCTTCACCAAGCTCAACGCAGAGTAGCCAGCTTCCAACCCTCTACCCCTTGACCTTTGGCAGATCCCTCCCATAGCACTCAGTAAACAGGCCACATCTGAGCAGAAAGAGAACTGAGAAAAAAATGTTTGACATTTTCCTGCACAGGAAACTAATTAACTTTTCTTTTTTAATTTAGGCCAAAACATTATCTTTACATCACCGAACAGCAGAACCGGCTATTTACAAGAAAAATCTCAAGCATCTAGAGAAGATACTTGTAGTTACAATGACATTAGTAGCAGAAATCCAAGGCCTTCCTACAACGGATACTAACTCCTATACACAGCCAAGGAGGATTTCACCAGATTTGCTATAATTCAAACCTAAGCTTCCATTAAGGTCAACCTCTGCAAACCTTCTTGTTCTTAGCTACACTGGGGCAGTCAACATGCTACCAGCGGGATGGTAAAGCATCAGGGTGCTGAGGTAAACATGATGTTAAAGAATTGACCAACCCCACGAGCTTGGAGTTCACGGGTGGTATTAAAACATACACACTTCAACATGGAGCAACCTGGGCTTCACAGCCCAGACCAATCCATCTGGAACAGAGCAAGAACAGCCACAGCAGTAGGAGATTTCACCTGTGCTGCTGTTTTTAGAAAGGGAATTTGCCTCTCCAATTTTCACTTTACTGAAAGCAAGAAGAAAGCCTTTAAGCAGCGCATCATTAAGACATAAGTCTGTTTCTAAGAAATTGAGACCACCAAAGTAGTTTTCTTTGCAGCTTATATTTCACACCTCAGGAGACGTTTGAAAACATGCTTCTAATTATCTTGTCTCAAGGAAGATTAAAAGATGATTTATAAACACATGTACCATTTATCATATCACGTTCTAAGCATGGAGTGGGGGAGGACATTCACGAAAACATGGCTTGTGCAAACTTGCTGAGAGTGTCACGTAGAATAAGACAGAAAGTTAGTCAGTGTAATAATACCTTAATGGATGCGCCTGCAAAACGAGAAAGTTGTTTGATGTGCTGTCCCTGCTTGCCAATAATAGCTCCAACTGCCAAGGCTGGGATGAACAGATGAACAGTCTCAGACTCGGGCTGTTGCTGTGGGGAAGAAGGAAATATGCAGTGAATGTTTTTGAACATTACAATTCAGGCTGACAGGAAAACGGGCACTGAACAGGCATGCATGGAAACAAGGGGGAAATCTTACAGTGCCCTGTGATGTCTGATTATTAAGGGTATGGCTTTTCTGGGAATCACAAAATCCACAGAACATGAAAGAACAGTTTAAGCCAAAAGAGGATTCTTTCATCTTTTATGAAATACTTGCAATTTTAATGCTTAGATCTTTACAAAAATTGAGGTGCTGCTTCTTTGCGAGGTTTTCATTTTACCTGTCACTGGATGCTCTTCCCAATGCAAGACTCTGCAGATGAGGCTGCTATAAAGCAGAAGGGCTGCAGCCTGAGCAGGCAAACTCTTTCTAGTTTTCCTAGTTATTTTTTTAATTTTAGATTGTGCTGAGAGCAGCACAAAAAGCCTCAGAGTTACATCTACGTTACAATTTCCTTTGTGTGGGAGTGATCTGGAATGATAGCCAGCTTGAAAACTGCCAGCGATTCCTCCTGTGTAACATTATGCAACAGTTGGAGCCTTGGCAGCAGGCCTCAAGCAGGCTAGTAAATTAAACACCAGATTAGGCGTTCTCAAAAGCAAGAGGACCCTAACATTGTACCCACTGTGCATCAGGCACCACTGCAGCTTCCTATTGCTTTCAAGCAGACGCCCCAGCTGGAGAGCGCAACATAGCACTTGAGATCCTCTCTACGTGCTACATAGCGATGATCAAACCACAGGGTTACATATGCCACAATAAGCCATAACTATTCTACCAGAATAGTTCAGAATGAGCTCAGAAGAGCTCATCCTGGGCTGACAGAGCACCACCGAGTATCCACTATGCCACTGCGCCATCAATCTATCCACTCATGTAAGGGTTACTTCTCAAAAGCATTTTACTCAAGCCCTTCTTTGAACTAGGACACCCCCCCCCCAAGTATTTTTTCCTCCATGTAGCCCTCTTATGTACTTTCAAAGAGGCATTTGAAGACAACACAGCCATCCTCATTCCTCACTTTCTCAGTGCCCACCATGCAGACCAGCCTGAGCATCAGTGAGTGGAGTGCGTGGGACCAACCATGCTCATTGAGCTTTGCTTGCTTGTATATTTTGGTAGGGATACAGACCCACATAAGGAAGCTCACTGAAGCAGCTTTTTCTGTGATATTTTCAGGAAAAGATATGCTACTGCGCAACACGGCAAAAAGCGGCTGCAACCCGAAAAGAAGCTCCCTCCACTTATTTTTAATTTCAGTAACTTCTTTTGAGGTGAAGCAAAGTCCTGATGCATTAACCATAAACTAATCAGGACAAAATGCTTGTTTCCAAGTTTTACCGCTTTATTTTTGGTAAACACAAGTCAACTGTTACCTCAGGGGAAACAAATTCCAGGCACAGTTCCATGTACCAGGTGAAGAAACCCCAAAATAGGATTTTGAGAATAGAAACACATTCTGCTGGTTGCTTTAGGTGCTCTCTACAGTTACACAATTTACCCTGTGTTTTCACACATACAAGGCATCAGGATTCACAGTCAGTTTAAGCTGGTTTAAGCCCACGTTTTCCCTGGATACAGGATGCAGCCCCCCACACCCACCTCCCCACTGCCCTCCTGTGTGCTTTGTGGGCAGCAGGATTGCGGATCCAGCTGATTCTTAAGGTACACAGTGGGTCTCTGACCTGAATAGCCAGAGAGCCGCACAAGTGGCAGTCCTGGAACGAGGGAGGAAGCAACAACAATTAGGTCAGGGCATAGGAGCACCTTTCAATCTGCCTACAGATTAGTTTAAAACAATCTCAAAACTACGCCTTGAAACAACACATTTGTAATGAAAGATAAAAGTCATTTCAGCAGTGTACTAAACCACTTTCCAGAAGATTACTTTCTCCTCCTATTATTACAAGCATCCTTTCAACACACTCATAGTAAGCCCTTTTATATGTTCATTGTGAATCCAGCAAGATTTCCAGTAATGTGGAAACGCTACTCTAGGTACCTGGTTGATCTCACCACTTCTGAGAACTGTTTCTAAATGGACACAAATTCATGCGGCATTTGGGCTTCTTTCCAGATGTGTTGCAAGGACCTTTATTAAGACAGTTTAGCCACCCCTTGCTCATTCATCTCCTTGGCCTCTACCTCCACCAACACTCCAGCTCCTGCAAAAAGCCACTGCCAAAGTCTTCCCTCCCAAGTACAACTCCAGCCGCCCTCTTCCAGTTAAGATTTGAGCTAACACACACTGACTTCCCAGCTAAGTCATATAACACTGCTACGAACAAAACATGTAACTTGACTTGATTTTCAAGAGTTTACACAGCTTCTACCTGAACCCACCTCCAGACACATTTCCCTACCATAGGAACAAATCAAACTTCATTACTTTCATTGCAGTTAGTCCCTGCCTTCCCTCCATTGCTCATCTGCCTGCAGCACAGTTTTCCTCTCCTCTTACCAAAGCTTGATGTGAAGCCACTTTCTTGGCTAGATTCAATTCACCACTGAAATTCCTTTCTGCTGCCTCACCCTTAAACATGAAACATGGGCATCAATGGATGACAGAAGATGTACATGTGTCTTTCCAAATGTACAGTCAGCTCATTGTAGCCCTCTCCCCCCATCCCTCCTCACAGTTTTGACTTGTTGATGCATTTTGACTTTTTTTTTTCCTAAAGCACTTTATTATTATTTTGGGGAGAGGCTCTTTAATGTTACACTTCTGTTCTAGTGTAATAGTAATCTGTGTTTATTAGGGAGCAGTGGAGAATCTGTTGTTACAGAGCTGTGTCTACATTGTCATTTCTCAGATTCTTGCCTGCAGAAGCACAGTGGCACATATGTATAACCAAATCCATCTCCAGTATAACATCATGAAGGATTTAGAGAAATTTTGTCCATTTCCTTACCCACAGTGATTTTTAACCACTCAAAAAACCACCCTGTTGGATTTGTTTTAAAGGATGAACATCAAACACAGCAGCTCTTTCTTTTTCCTTCTGGCAGAAATCAAGTTTAGCTAAGGCTTTTAAGAGAGGATAACAACACCAAGTTCAATTTATTATCTGTCCACCTTCTTGCCCACAATAATTTTAAAACCCTTTTGTATTTACTGGAAGACTAGCCTCCAAAAGAAACGCATCAAAACATAATGCAATGACTACACCACCCATCAATCTTCCAGATGCTTCTGGGGATCTTAGGATGGAACAAAATCAGCTATAATTTAATCTTCCCCATGTCATGCCACATAAGTCATAGAGCTTTCCAGGAACTTTGAGCATGAATTATATCAGAAATAGATTCCTAGATCTTAAACATATGTTAGATGTACTAAATTTAGGAAGCCAATTTCCCACTGTGTGAAATCTGAGCTTCAACGTTCAGTCTCTTAAAGGCCAAGTTTGCTTAAACATATAGTTAAAATTTAAAAACTAAAATTTATATCTATATATGTATACCCATTGGAGAATATCTGTCTGTAATGACTCTAGAAAGCATCCTGCAATTCCTGGGTTTTGCCTCATAATTTTAAAGGCCTTTACAGTATAGTTACAAATTTAAATACTTTTCAGTCTAAATGTTAAAGAACTGGAGTTGTAAAGTTCATTAAGTCATGGAATTAATCGCTAACTAATTTTAACAACAGTAAGGTCTCCTGTATATGGAAACTTCTGTGCAATTTTATCCTCTTCCCCATTCACTTTATTTTCTCCCCACATAAGAAACTAGTTTAGCCAAAACCAGCCCAGCCCTGGGAACTGACATATATGGAAAGAAATAAACCTTTTAAATAAGTAACCAAGGTTCTCCAAGATGGATGGTCCATACATCCACCAGAATTCACAAGTAACTGTCTCAGAGGTCTGTGATACACAGACCACCTCTTCTGCCCTAGCAATATTTGTGGGACAGGCTCAGAACTAGTCCACCCTAACACTGAGCAGGTCCAAACGACATAAAGCAAGCTACACACTCTTCCAGGCCATGCAGCAGGAGGACTCTTTCTGGGAAGAGAAGCTGTATCTCATGTAGCTGGGACACACAGAAAACACCAGGATGTTGGCTCGGATGGAAAACTTATTTCTTAGAATTAAATAAAAAAACCCAAAACCCTCCAGAAACCAAAATTTCTTAGTTCTAAGAAATAGATTCCTGAAAAGCACGGTGACCAGAAACAATTCCAGTTCATAAGCAGCCAATAATACTTGTTTTGTTTCTACAAAAATCAGTATGCTTTAGATGCAAACTTGATAAATATTTTTCATCTATATCCAGCACATTTAACTAATAAAAACAATTTTAAATGCTGGTTTTGTTCATTAATGGGATTCCAATTTCCACCCAAATGTAGCCTGATGAAAATCAAAAGTTAAAAATTAATCAAAAATATTAAAAGACCACTCACCATTTTTTAACAGAAAATGGAAAAAAATACATTAACCAAAGCAAATGGTAAACTGCCTACTTGTTTAAATATATTCCCTATGTTAGCAAAGGGTAGATGTGGCGGCACAGGCTACACTAAGACTTTCAGAAAGGTAACTAAAGTACAGATGTAAAACTTGATAAGTCAACTTCAAACAGATTTCCCGCTTGCTCATTTATATCAGGGTGGGAAACAGTGATCTAACACAGAGGCATAAATTAATCTACCCCATTGGATGAAGCTAAGCAACTGCTTCTGCACACCAACAGCTCTAACATTCTAGTCTACTCCAACGGTTTTTCCTGTGGCAGCTTGGATACACATCCTTGCATACCTCCTGCAAGCCCCTGAACACCAGCCATCTGTCCCTAGCCTAACAGACCATGCCAAGTGTTTCTTTTTTAAATTCCCACCACCTCCATCCAAGACCTAGCCTCTTCTGTTATTAAATCCTGTAACCCCTGGCTGCTTCCCTATTACACTACTGGGCTCTCCTAGAGCCCTTGCGCTGCAGGTATCATCAGGATGGTTCCCTTTGCTCCAACCAGACTCCAAGGCCCTACAAAAGTCTTTCCCAGGAGAATCACTCCTCTGCTGTCATCCCTACCATGTTATAGTTTACTCTTATGCAAAATGGCTTAGCAGAGCAGTCATTTCTTAGTTCTCAGAGCCTCAGCTGTGGTGAGGCTCTTCCCCTCCTTAGGATATTACCCCATGCCCTCCCCTGCACAAGAGCTACTGGTCCACACCAGATCTACAGCCTGAGAACTTCCAGCCAAGAAAATTTGCAGATTCACTCCTCTTTCTGCAGCTTCTGCTTGCAGAAGATCTGTAGAGCACCAGCAGGCTGCCCTTGGGATAAGCTTACTGTAACACTTCTGTCAAGTCCTGGTACATCAGTCCTACAAAATGCCCAAAATCACACACAGGAAGGAGAGCTTTTCCCCTTACCCAGTAGGTCATCAGAAGGAAAAGCATTTCTCCTCATCTTGCACTTGCGTAACAGCCAAAGCACAGCCATGCAAGGATGAAGACCCAGAAAAATAAAGCCACAAGTCTTCAGATGGATCGTGGGAGGTAAAAAAAGTCAGTCTGAAACCACCAGAGTTGGGGAAGTAGACACTGCATTTGGGAAATTATCTTTTAAAATAAATAAATAATAATTTAAAACCCCACCCACAAAAAAATAAAACCACAAAAACCCCAACAAACAAACCAACATAAAAGTTTTGCCTCCTTTGTTCTTCCCCAAGACAAACCCCCCTTTCTTTCTTTCATCTGATGATGCTGCTTGGTCAGTCCACAGCTCACCCAGTCACTATATGAGCATGTGATCTCACCCACTGCCAGGCTGGTAAGGGGACATGTTTGTTATTTATGTCCCTCATATTAACTTCAGCATTCATCTCAGTCTTTTTCTGCAAGCCTGCCAACAGCACAAATTTTTTTCCAGTCATGTTTTTAAGTGTCTCCATAGACCCCTTGCTCCATCAAACGCATGTGGTTGGTAAATCCATGGCAACATTTGGGAGAAGGCTGTAAATCTTTAAAGATACTGTACCCACTGAAGTAAGCAGGATTTTGTGCCAGACATCAACGGGAGCAGAATCAGATCTTTGCTGGTTTCTATGCCCATGGTGCATCTCCAGTACGTGTTTTCATTTACTCTAAATGCATTGCAAATGAATTACCTTAGAATAAGACATTTATTTTAAGTCACGAAGTCATGTTATCCATTTCTAGCCAGCATAATTTTTTTTAGCTGCGAGGGAAATAATTAAAAGCTATTTTAAGCCTTCATGGAACATTCTCAGCCAGCGTTTGGCTACCATTTAGCCTAGTGGATTACTGGTGGTTCTTTGTTTTTAAACAGTAAACAAATCCACTGTGTAAAAGTAAACATACAACTAATAGATGACTGCATTAAATTCTCTTTTGCCATTATTCCCCTACCTAACCGCCAGGATCACTGTCACCAAGGCAAGGTAGAGTTACAGATGACTCACTTGGTCTTCAGAATACCCTAAATTTTGTCAGGAAATGAGGTACTGTTTTCTTCAAACCCCCCACCAGACCCAAAGCCAAAATTTAAACCATGTTTTTGCAATGCGCTGTGAAGAATTATCCTGGCCTACAGCTATGCTAAGTGCTCTTATTTATTTAGTAATGAAAACTTGCAGCAAGGAGAAACCAACTTTAAGCCAAGTATCCTTGAACACATTCCAGTAGGATTCAATGCATTAATAACAAAAAAAGCTTTTGACACCAGTGAAAGAAATTCTAATGTACTCATTTTCCAATAGTAACGCTAAAAGTTTAAGCCTTTGTTGGAAACAAGAGGCTCATTAAGTAAAACCTATTTAAAGCCTTGGTAGATATGTCTAACATGATCAACAGTTTTACAACATCCTTGTAAATACCTCTTGGGGTCACCATCTTGTACATCAGCTAAACTGGTGCTGCCAGTGTAGGTTAAAGTGAAACCTGACCTCCTCCCAGCCTCCAAGCTTTCTGGGTTTACTTAGAACAAATTCAAGCCCATGCTGTGGTTTAGAATTTTCCTGCCATATTCACTCCCTGAAAAGCCAGGACTATACACGGATGGCAACAGAATTCTTCACTGCTGAATTCAGTCATTCAAGAGTTAGGAAAACGTAAATTAATAGCAGCAATGTGTATTTTAACTTTCATCCAGACACCCTGAAGCATCACCCATTTTCCCATGCGCAAGCTGTATCGCCACCATCCACCCAGGGCTGCATCTTCACATGAATCCCAGATTGATGTGGGAGGCAGGAGTGGTGGGACAGATTTCCAAGTACAACAAGGAACTCCCCCACAGCAGCTTCAACATCGCGCTTGCAGCAGCCTTCTAGTGTGGCCAGGAGATCATCATGCCGCCTCCCTCAGCCTTCAAGATCTCTAGGCTGGTGGCTGGTGAACGTCTGCTGTGTTCAGAGCAGAGCTAGCTCCCCCTTACCCTGCAGGCATTACTGCTGCATGACCTAAGAAGCACCCGTGTCACTAGATGAACCAAGAGCATGACCCTTTCTGAGGTAATCAGCTCATGGAGAAGCCATGCAGCTCTACCTGTCCCACCCTCATTAGTCCTGGACACCCAGAAAGCACATTGTGCTGGAGGGAACCCTCTGTCCAGCTAGCTGTGCTGGTCCTCTCCCTGTGGCTGAAAACACAACAGATAACCCCTGTCTGTATTTCCAATCTGGGGACTACTGCATTTCAACACCTGAAACTCAGATACAGCTGAGTATTACACAGTGGTCAGTACCTTATGTGAAATGCTA
The DNA here is from genome assembly GCA_017639245.1 of Myiopsitta monachus. Classification (NCBI taxonomy): domain Eukaryota; kingdom Metazoa; phylum Chordata; class Aves; order Psittaciformes; family Psittacidae; genus Myiopsitta; species Myiopsitta monachus. The sequence goes on from CM029928.1 coordinate 14,534,407, forward strand.
CTAAAATCATCTCACTTAGTACTACGAATCAACTTCAGTACTTTTCATCACCATTGTCTTCTACCTGGCAAGCCACTGGGATCTCCTCAGAGTACTAGAAGTCACTAACAGGGACCGCACCTATCAGAAGTGTTTCCAACATGAAAACTTAGCCAGGAATGAGTGGGTAGAAAACACAGAAGCAGAGAAGGAACATATTCTGGCAGGCTGGTTATAAGGCATTTCACAAGCAGGAACAGGTCTGACATATTTCTGAGCATGGCATGAACTTTTTGTTTTTGCAAAATCTGATTGGCCACAATGCCAAAAAATGCAATCTGCCACCTTTTATTCTGAATAGACAGCCAAAAGAAGGAATCAACATAAGGAACAGATTGTGAAACTACGTAAGCAAGAATTTTGCTGGTCATTCACAAGCAGCAAACATAGGTATTTGGTGTTGCAACACTGCAAGCATATAGAAACATTTCCACTTCAAAAATCACAGCTGTGACACACCAGCCACATGGGTACTGCGAACTCTTAGAAGCTGCCCAGGAAATCTGTGGCTCTGAAGAGATACAGGTATCCATCAGCTCTGGTTTACAAAGACCCTGCTCAGATTCCTTGGCAGCTGAAAGGAAAACAGGTTGTGAAGACACAGAAAGGTCACTTATTTTTCCATTACGTTTAATGAACAAACCAACCAGAGATGGAGCCAGGTACACCAGAATGAGGACTTGACCTATTTTTGTTTCTGGGCGGAAGAAGCTCAGTACAGTCTGGTAAGAAAATACTATTTGGCACCTTAGGGAATTAAATTCCCCATTTAGTTTAACATCCAGAAGATGCTGAGCCTGGTACTTAGAGCTTGGGAGTAGGCGATGTTCAAGGGAACACAGATTAAATCTTCTTCCCATGACAAGAAACTGGGAGCATGATACCAACAAAAATTCTTCTCTCTTGTCCCAAGGAAGTATAAGTATCACAAGTACTCAAACCTGCAGTGAGGAAGAAGCCATTTTCATTTTCAAAGTAAGTCTGCATTACTAGTTAGTGAGCGATCCTATTTGCATTCTGATAACCTCAGAACTGTGAAAGAAGATATTAAGAATAACTGGAGGCTTCAACACCTCAGGAAAAAAACCCATACCTACTGTCAACTTGCCAGATCTTTGTACATCATGCAGTGCCAACTGCATTTCTGCTTCCATCACTGGGGGCCATTCCATCTCCAGAGGCAGAATAGTTTCTGATTACTCCGGACGTGGCTCCCTGCCAACACAGCATGGTAGGAGCAGAAGACTGAGGCAGTGGGGGGACCAACCATTTTCTCCATGGGGAAGAAAATCTCACAATATTATGCACTATGGAGCAAATGTCTTAGTTGTCAAAAATGTATCATTAATGATTTTAAGAAACTAAGCAGCAGGAAAGGTGCATTAAAGGCATTAAGGTTAGAAGCTTCAAAAGAAACCTAATTAGCTGGTAGTAGGTTTTTCCAGACAACGCTGTTGTCCTATAGTGCCCTCAAGACTGTGTGTGCTTGCACATGTATGGTTTTCATTGCATTGATATAAAACCATTTTGTTCAAACACTGGCAAATCTTTCTTCACCCCCCAAAACCACATCCTCTTTTGGCTGTGGGACAGCTCCTCACAAAATCTACTGCTTAACAAGCTAGCCAAATTAGGGCAAAGCCACTTACAACTACACACATTATAGGTGTACACAGGTTACTACCCCTGGGTAGTTTAGATGTAACAGTTGCAAGAGCTAATCCTTTCAAACCCACACATCCAAAGGAGCCCAACACACCACCAAGTAAGAGTCAATGTACCTGGAAACATAGGACAGTTTAATATAATCTATATTTTTAATATATATATATCTATATATGTATATCTCATCTATGCTCAGGGCATCAAATGAAGGCCCTCAATGAACTAAATTTTCATTTTAAATTATTTTCCTTTCCTGCCAAAAGCACAGTACAGTTACTTCTTCTCTTACATCTATGCGACATCCAAGATCTCTTCTTTACTACTATTATTTAAGAAAATCACTGGAGAATAAAGAAGGAATCTCTTTCTTGACCACATCTTCTAAGAAAGTTTTCCATTGACATATACCTCACCTGCAACATAAAGCTTCAGGAGATAGCAAAAACAATAAAGGAAAGCAACCTATCAGCCTAGCTGTCTAAGGTGGTTTTTTGCTATCAGAAAAGAGCGGCTTGATTTCTTGGTTTTGTTTACTGTACGAAACTACCTTTCCCCCCACACCTTTCTTTCCTCCTCACCTTCCTAGAAGCTTATATGCACATCACATAACCTGAAAATTAATGGTGAGGCTCACTAAAAGTTTAGAAAGAATGCTTTTTGTGGGTAGGGACTCAAGAAGCTACAACTGTTGTGCAAAAAGACCAAGTAGAGAAAGCAGTACTACTGTGAGCAGAAGCACATCTCTTCAGCTTAGCTAACTTTCACACAGCAGTTCAGCTGTCTCTTACAGGACCTTACAGATGCAGGAGAGCAACTAGCATCAGCTCCTCTTGTGGAGGAAAGCCGTCTACTTCTTCCCTTCCTACACATTCCAGTATATCTGCCATGCAATAGATAGCCAGAGAATTAATTCTACCACCCTGTTTCAGGACACTGAAGCGCAGGATGAGCTCCCCACAAGTTAGCTCACCTTTCTCCCATACCCTTGGGATGCCAAATTTCAGACCCAAAGGCTACAAAAGCAATGCAAGTCAGATGTACAACAAAACACACTAAGTTTCAGTTATAAAAAGGGTGTTACCCACTTAAACCCCAGCGGATGAGCCAGGTGGTTTTATTGCATGACTGCACAGTTGAACTTTAAGACAAAGATTTCTCATTTGTTCGGAGTCTTAAAATCTTCTGTGTTGCATGGGAACAAGCTTCTATTCTGGGGAGACAAGCATGTGCATATTCTCCCCAGAGTTCAGGAGACAGAAGCAACGACTTCATCAAGACAGCTTTGGGCAGTAAAACACCACATCTGAAGTAGTTTGGCTGATATACTTTCCAAAACATTTTTCTGTGGTAACATCTTCTGGAAAACATAAGCACGGGACATATCTACTTCTGCAGAATCTTACTGTCCTCATACAAACCCCCATTCTTTGCGCTGGTGCTCAGGTCATCATGTTCATCCTGCATGGTAGTGGGCAGGCTAACAAAACTATCTGTGCTTGTTTCAGAACTGTGACACACACAAGCATTTAAGCACAGAGTTAAGGATGCTCACACAAAGGCACATATTCATAAAAAAATCCCATTGGTTCTATCATATCACCAGGATCATAAGAGAAAATCATGCCCATTGGACAGTAAAACCAGTTTTTAACTCCTGATACTATTAACTGAGACATTTCTTAAGTCCTACATTTTCATCAGAATATTTCAATGATTCCCACATGTTCCCATTTGTTTGCCTTTTAGGAGGCCAGAGAAAAGTATACGGAAGTTGGCTTTTGCAAAAAGAGAGGAGAATTCAGGAATCAAGACACAATATGCAATTCCGTCCATCCATTTTAAATGGCTACACACAAGTGAATGCTTTAGGCAGGCAAACAGAGCTTGGACTTTGCAAATAAATTATACAGATGCAGCACAAAGGATTATTGCTAGTGATAGCTAAATATAAATAATCAAATGGCTAGCCTGCACTAGATGTGATGCTCAGACTCTGTTACCATGTGCAGTGGATGTGCACACACGTTTATTATACCTGTACACGGACAGGGACCAAAGGCAGCCTGTGCCTTACTGTATAGACTATTGCCAGGACAAAGGGTAAAGCAACAATCAGGTTCTTACCTGAGACAGAAATTGGATCTCATGAGATTAAATGAGAGGAGGCTCCATACAATTAGACATTGGTGTTACACACTGTTGTGAACCATCATGGAGGTGTAACATTGAGAATGAGGTATCTCAGCCACATGGAAATTGTTCTTCTGAACATGACCCAGTCCAAGACATTAAATGCAAGACAGCATTTGATAACGTCACCAACTCCTAAGTTTGTGACACTGGACTATTCCTGTAGCAGCTGGATAACAGTGTTTATGCTCTTGTTAAAAATGCCTTAAAAAGTGTTGCACGAAGAGGGATAGGATGAAACATCACAAAGCTCATGTTAACACAGCTAAACTAATCCAATTACTCATTCCCAATTTCCTGAATACTCCATTTTAGGAATACTTGGCTACGGCTGAATATATGGGTGTTCAGACCTGTCACTTCAAGCTCTAGCAATGTAACAAAATCCTAGATCTGTTTACTATGCAGATTCTTCTCTTTCCACCCATATGAAAAAGCATCATCAGGAATGTGACAGACACTTGTTTTAATAACTCAGATGACACCTCAGTTTCTTTGGGAACAAGTCCTACACAAGGTCATAGCAACACCTTGTCATGAGAAAATAGTACATATGAGGGATCAGCTCCATCTGGAAACTCTTCTGCAAATGCAGAAATCTCACCCACCTACCTCTTATGACCCAAGGGAGAGCCACTTTTGAGTCCATCCCCACAACAAGGTGAAGAAAGGGTTCATACAAAGATATTCAAGCTACAGCTTCATAACCCTCAAGCACATCATAGTGGGGTCCCAGGGCTCACTATATGGTTTGTAAGCACGCATTCATAAAAAGACTTCAATGACATTAGATGCCAAGAGGCCCCTGTTAACAGTGCAGTTGAAATTGCAGAGGAACACACCTTTGCCCATTTAAACAGGGGACAAGGAAGAGCCACTCATGTCCAACCCTGAGCAGAAGGCCGAGTTTTAAACTGGCAAAAATAAGCAAGGCAGCAGCAGGATACACTTCTTATACCCTGACCTCAGCAGCACTTTCAGAAAGGATTTCCAGCTGCCTGAAAGGGATATCCTCAGTGCCAGCTAACCAGTGCTCCCAAGCGCACAAGAACATCCACTCCAAACAAGCTCAAGGGACTTGAGTTGCCCAAATGCTTTTGCCAGAACAAGGAACTTGGTAATGAATAGCTCATAGCTGAATGGACATAAAGTCTCCTTGCGATTTCTTTATTAATGCTTCTTCTAAGACCTTCTTTCCCTGAAGCCTCTTTTACTTACACAGATAATTTTTTACTAGTTTTATTTTTAGATCCCTTATGAGCTCCCCTAGATCCCACCCTGCAGCTGCCTTCAGCCTTTCAAATTGTTTCCATTTCTTCCAAATGTAGACAGCTCTTTCTTTCTGGTTTCTACTTTTACGTCTTCCAATACCTTATCTAATCACTGTCTTAAAAACTGTTCTAGTAGAGGAAAAAAAGAAAGATTAAGAGGCATAAAACTCAGACACTACAGAAACTAACTTCATGCACAGACATGATTTAAAAGTCTTTGTCACATAGAGTAAAAAAAAAAATAAATTATAGAAACTTTGTTTTCTGGAAAACCACAACCATTGAAAGATAAACTCTTACATCTGTTTCCTCTCCCCAGCAAGAGACAGCTACTCCAAGTAATCAGAGGGGCTGACTTGCCTGAAGCTCACAGAACCACCTGCTCTTTTTCCAGCCAAGGTCAGAAGTAAGTAATAGGCGAGATAGTTTCGGTTGTCCATGCATTTATTTCAGAAGCCCTTAGTATCACATTTAGGGGCTGCCTTGGTACCAAGCCAACCTTCAAAAAAAATAGCCAAAGTTTATCCCCCTTTTTTTTGTGTGTGTGTCAGCTTCTCATACTTCTAGACTATCTGTAGTGACAGCTTATTCAGAGGACTGAGCATGCAGTATGATCAGGAGCAAGAGGCAGTTCAGACAGCATGGTCTTTCTACATGCAATGTTTCTACACTTTTACACAAGGGCAGTCATTTCTTGACACCATTTTCCAGCTGTTGCCACTATCCTATTTTCGGAAGCCACAAAACTGCCAGAGATCCTAGCAGGCCAAAAAAGGGGCACCTGGGGTGGGGAAAAAGGAGCACTAGCAACAGAGGGACAGACAGGAATAAGATTTAAACCACAGATTTAAACCTTATTTAACATGCATTGTTTAGGTGCATGTTCAAAGCAAAAGCAAGAAAGAACCACGAAAAAAAATGAAATGAAAATAAACCAAACGAGGGGCAGAACTGTAGGCTTATAGCATGAACCTCAAGAACAGCGAAGTAGTTCACAAATCTGGAGTAAAAATAGAAAAAGCTACACTTCTCATTACCACTAAAGAAAGTTATATGCTGTTAAGAAATCATCCCTACTTTCTCTTAAAAAAGGAATAAATTGAGGCAATCCATTACTGTAGATGACACTTTATGCGATATAACTAAGCAAAAACCTGTATTTTTCAGACTGCTACTCTGAAATCAAAGTGCAGAGGGACTTTGAAGGGGAGAAAATTTGTCATAAATAGAGGCACTCCTATTAGCAGTAAAATAATGGAGTATGAACATATTGCAATTGTAGTTTTCACTCAAGCACTTTTTCCTGATAAAGCCACTCTTACACTCCATTTAGTTTATCATACATTCATAACACCCAAGTTGTTCATTCCCACAAACAATGATGTGAGTGTGGAATTTTTCCTGTTCCTTGCAGTGACATTTTCTTGGCTGCTTCCTCTGGGAAAAATGGTTCGGCAACAACTACCCTTTAGTGCAATATATATAGACCCACTTGAGTTGTTTGATAAAGTTCAGTGTGCTGCACTGCATTTTTCACTTTTCTAGTTCATGAAGAGTCCCAGACTTAGCTCTCTAGATGTCACTGTTGAGCAAAGAAGACAGCAAAGTCAGCCACGTCATAGCTTGTAAAGCTCTGCCATCCACTTGTTACAAGTTCATTTTGAAAATTCATCTTCCATTGAGCTGCTAACACCCACCACAGGAAGAGATGAAAAATCACCTTCTGTGTAATGAGGTTGTCGTTTCTTGAATAGCAGAGCACCGCCTCTTTCCAGAAAGACACTGGAGCTTTCCAATACAATAACTATCTTTTGCTCATAGCAAAGACCTAATTTATGATTACTTACCAGCACTTGATTTGAATAAGATTCTATTGAATTCTTTTCTCATATTTCTTAGAGAGCAATGTGGCAAGCAAGTCACAGCTTTCTGGAGATCAATCCATGCAATTTAAATCCTATATATATAGCAATACTACACTCAACAGGGCTCGTACATCTATGAAACTACTAAATTCAAACAGATTTTAGCTACAAAGAGATCCCCATTTTATAACAAGACCATTTTTTTTCCCTTCCATATCAACAGGAATACAATTGCAGACTAACATTAATTGCAAATTCCAGCAATGTTCAAATCCCATTTTATATACGATTTCTCTGTAATAATTCAAATCCTCTAGAAAACAAGATCTAACACACTTTTCTAAGAAACACCATTTTCTGGTTTCACTAAGGATTTCACTAAATGACCAATGAATGCCTGTTCCCAGCAGCAGCCACAGGAAATATTTCCTTTGTGCAAGCAGGAAGACCGACAACATTTAGAAAACTCACAGAACACAATTCCCAGATCTCTGGGGCAAAATTACTGTGAACTGAATAGTTTTGAACAGCAGCATTGTATGGATTAGTATCACCATTCTGCTAACCATCAAAAATCAGAGATTCCCTTACCCCAAATGGTGGATATGAAGCAGCAGCAGCAGCAGAGGCAACACTCACGGCGGGAGGTGGTATTCCTGAAGAAGAAGGTGGGAACAGACCCAAGGCATTCAGATTTAATCCAGGAATTAAATGTGCTTGAAGCTGCAATGGCAAAGGAGTTAAGATTTACAATCCTGGTCATTAACTTCAATCAGGATCGTGGTTGGCACAGGCTGTTAACCTCTTAAGAGATGTCAGTATGTTATTTAGAAAAAAAAAAAATTCATCTCCATTACCCCAAGGACTCTGCTTCAAACCTATTTCCCAGACATAGGCACAGACCAATAACATTAAAAACACGTAGTGTGAAAAGCAGCTGGGAATCACTTGCTACAACTTGTCCAGTGAAAAACATGACAAACTTCACAGCAAGAAAATCTGACAATAGTATTTGCTTCCAAAGTGAACAAGATAATTAGATAAATAAGATAGTAATTTTGGCTTTATACTAAAGAAGACAGTTTGTGAAAACAGAAAGCCCATGCACAGCCTTTGACTTTTCATACACTGGGGGTGTAATATGCCACGGTATAACCCATTCTCCCTCCTACATTCTTTTTCTCCCATGTCTTGCAAAAGATGAAGTGAGATAATCCCAGCACATGCTACAAAAGCATCAACTACAGAGTTTATGTCCTTTGGCTGACCACACATGAGAGAGGTGGCAGCATCATGCAGTAGGAAGCATTTGCTGTCCGTGATACAAAATTTGTCAGTACCCCTTTTCACTTTTCCAGATTGCTGCCCAGTAAAATGACTATGCTTCAGAAATACCTCAGCTGGAGACTGACACCATCTCAAGCCATCAGCATAAGCAAATCATGAGACACCAAAATACCCCAAAACTTCACCAACTGAAAAACTACCCTAATAATCCCTACAAATTGAATTTGAAATCCATCCAGTAACAGAGGTAGCTTTCTGCTTTCCACACCTTTGCCAAACAGAATAGTCTCAAGCTCACCTTGTGTTCCTGGTCGCAAAAATATGCCACTATAAAATACTTGATTGTGTCCTCGTGTGTAGTTTGTGTCCTGCAATGTGCTTATAGGATGAGAGGGAGGGAAAAAAAGCAAGGAGAATATTCTCTCCGGCCAGCTGGAAAACCACAAAGAATGGCCATTTCTAGAAAATCAGAGTTTACTGCAAACCGAAAACAGTGTTTTCGGTCTGAAGTCTGGACCATAAGATTTGGACACATAAAATGCTCTTCATAGCTTATCAAAAAATCTCAGTCATTTCTCAATATGCATTAGTAACACTTTGGCAAACCAATGAGGTGTGGGGGTTTTGTTATATAATCACCAATCATCTTTGAATAACTAAATGCCTTTAGCATCTGTATCAAGAAAAACTTTGATAAAGCCTTCTGAAATTACATTACTGAAAGCAGGAGAGATCTTTTTTTATGCTGCTGTGCTTTTAAAATGAAGACACTAGGAATCACTACTTTAACATATGCAAACTAAAACACATAAACCACAACAGTACATAAAACCACATTCCTTTTGGCTTTTGCAACAAGAAGTGAAATGCTCATTCATTTCCTCAATCTAAATCAATTTCTCAGTTCTCTTACTCAAAACAAATTAGAAAAAGCCTTCATTAACATTCATACATAAACAATAAAAAACCCTCACCCAAGCACCAGGCATTAATACAAGAGGTAACAGAGAGAAGCTGCAACAGGGAAATTCAGTTGTGATACTAGGAAAACTTTTCACCATGAGAGCAGTGAGACAGGGCACAGGTTGCCCAGAGAGACTATGGACATTCTACACATGGAGATGTTCAAGAGGGGACAAGTCCCTACATAGTCTCATTTGACTTTGAAGCAGGCCCTATACTGAGCAACAGACTGCTGGGCCAGGTGACCTCCAGAGGCCTCTCACACCTAAATCTTTCCATGGCTCTAGTTCCAGAAAGGGCCCATGCCACAGAACAACTCACATTCATAGCAGCAATATCATTTTCATAGGACTCCCTGATTTTCTTCATAATTTCTTCCTCAGCCTTGGCACAAGTTTCAATACTGCCTTTAACTGTAATGGTCCTTTCTGGATTATAGAGTGTCAAGTCCTGCAATCTGCAAGTGAAACAGAAGCACAGCTAATTAGCAAAAAGCAGAGGGTAATCCGGGTTTATCATTTGAGTGTGGTGACATCTGAGCATGTCACATTTGCTCTCCAAAGAGCATAGTATCAATTCATAACAGGCCTCAAACAGTACTCAGAGAATCTGGAGAAACTCGGTCCCCACAGCAAATGCAACAAAAACCACCGCACTGAGGTTTGGCATCAGATGGTTGATATGTGCTTAGGTGCAGCGCAAGACAGAAATCATCGCACTCTGCAAGAACATGAGCTACAGAGCAGTGCGGCACCCCTCAGCTTTGCTCTCCATACCAGCCCTGCCAACAAAGACAGGGCTTCAGACAGTTTTAGACATCCCAGAAACACAGACCATGAGAAACTTCCTTTTCTTGAGAACAATTGTGAATCCCTTAAGAAAGGAGAGGAAAAAAGCCCAACTCTCAGTGAAACTGCAGGAGAGCCTCCAAATCCTCCTAAGGGGAAAACCAAAAGCTGTGTGCAAGTTCGCATTTGCTGCAAAACACTAGTAACTCCTCAGGGAAAGTGAAAGGGTTACCACAGTAAACTAGTTCTTTGTTCAAACACTGGCCTACTATGGTAAGTGGAAGAAACCAACTGGGAAGCCAAGGCATATCCATGTACTGAGGAAAGGTGAGTTGAAGGGGTGAGGACGAGAAGAAGAAAGGATTAAAGAAAAAAAAGGACAGAGCAAAACACAGGCAGGGCAAGGAAACCCATGGAAGGAAGGCGGAAAGAAGGAGAAAGGAAGAAGCATGCAAGGCTTGCTTTCTCGCACAGCAGGCAACGTGGCAACCTGAGCATCTCAGTTAAGCAGCGGCAGGCATGAAACGCATCCACAAGGCAATCCTTAAGTTTCCAGTGTGCGAGCACTGAGTTACTGCCTCAGGAAAGAAAGTGGTGGAAAACACCTCAAAGAAAAGAGGAAACACTTTCCCAAACCAGCTGCCTTTAACTTTATGAGCAAGCTTACCAAAAAGCCTAAATGAAGAGATTGGGAGAAAGACTAATTAGATAAAACAGAATCAGTGGGCATATGCTCTCTTTTATGTACCAGTTAAACCAGGCAACTTCATGGGGCTCTTTCAGGCATAGCAGAAGCATTATCTTGATGTCAAGATTTTAATGCAAATAAAGCATTAACTTACTAAATTGAAAAAATACTTTGTGTGTTTACAGACAGTGTTATTTGTGTCATCATCAACAAAGACAAGTGGGTTTCATGGAAGGAAGACCATTATACCATTTACCTTGTACATTTTTTCCCCCCTTTAGGAAATAGCATGAACAGTCTGTGTACTGTCTACAAACAAGATGTTTATGCCAACACATTTAAGAAAGCATACTGGTCTTACAAAACCTGTTATTGAAACACTTATTTGGGTTCTTTTTCTCCAATTCATTTACCTTTCATCTGACTAATTCCACTAACTTTTACATACCTTCAGAAAGGTCCCAGCTTCTTCCACCCAATCCAATTTCCTCTTTTTAAGGAGGAAATTTCCTCATTCCTTCTTAACTTCCTCACCTTCATTTGAGATACTTTCTGCAGTGCACCTTTTGTCTCCTGCATGCACACACACGTCCTCATAGATCTTCGTCTGTCTTTCAAATTTTTTCCTTTTCCTACAGTTTATGAGACTTATTCTCACCCTTTCTTGCTAAAGCCTAAGTCCAAGATGGCTTCAGATGCTTGAGAGTTCACATCAGAGTACTCATTATTCAGAACAGAAGGTTCTTTGAAGATACTATGCCACAGTAGAACTACTATTAACAGCCAAGCTTCTACAGAGATGTTGATTTAATCAGTGATGTGCAGATTTCCAGTGAAGGTGAAAACTTCTGTTCAATCTCAGCCAAATTTGAACAAGTCTCAGTTGCCTTCACAAACCCAGAGCCCAAAAGCTGTTACTTTGAAGCACACTAGTCAACCTATCCCAGTTCGGCTGCTAGTGGCCAAGAGGGACAGAACTTCGGCTAAAATTACTCTTTTCAGTATTCATTTCCTTCCCTCGTCCAAACATTTAATCTATACCAGAAACTAAAACATCACTAGTTTCATTTTCACACATAGCTCAGAACTCATCCAGACTTATAGTTTCAAACACTTATCATTACATATGGTATAATATGTTAAAAACAACTGACACTTAAAATACAGTCTAACACAGGCTCCACATAGCCTATGTTATTTTTAGGCTTGCTCTTGACTTAGTTTACAATGAAGACTCACTGTTTACATTAAACGTAACTGAGCTTAAGTAACAGTTTAATCCACATTATAAAAAGGCCTCAGAAAGGCTGTTATCTCAGCCTTCAAAACACGCATTTCTATAAGAACTCTGTACCTCAATGTATCAGAGCGGCATCGCTATTTGAGACATCTCACCAAAAGATTAGGCCACCAAAAACTTACGGAGATATTGTGATTTTAGTATCTGTGTCCTGTTCAATTTTCTTCAGGTTTCTTCCTTCTTTGCCAATAAGTCGGCCAACAAAGTTGTTATGTGCCAATATCTTCAAGGGAATTTCTTCTGTACTGTAATGGAGGTTACATCCAGTGAGACTTTTGGAGACCAAGTTTTTCTGCATGTTATGGATAAATTTCATAGAAATGTCTATGACTCCCATCTACTTACACATGTTTATACTAAATGCAGAACGAGTCCAAGTGCAATGCACATTTCAGCACTATCATCTACAGCTTCATACCTGCTAAAGCTCAGACTGAAGTAGCAAGAGCTGTTGGGAAGGAAGAAATATATCTTAACGCTTTCAGTGAGCACTCACAACTTGTTATGCTGACTCTGATTAAAAGTTATTAGTTGCTCAAGAAACTTCAGTATTTGCTCCAGTTCACCTTAAAATCACAGCCAGGCAATGGCTGAAAACATAGATGTGTGCTGGGACTAATTAAACAAGTAAGACTGCACTAAAGAAAAAATGTCTTGGTTCCTTTCCTTACCTACTCAAAAGTGTATAACAGCAACAAAGATTCACTTGTTAATGGTTTTTTAAAGAGTACTTCTCTAAACGGAGTCAACAAGAATTCAGAATTTTTAATGCTTCCACAATGAAATGCCTTTTACTCACAATTTAGTATCTTGAGCTTCCTTTTGCATGATCTCCATAATAATTTTACAAGCCGTTGAGCAGCCTTCAGGAGTTGAGTGGATGGTTATTGGTTTCTCAGCAGCACCTGCATTCTCTTTACGATGAATATCGATTCTGGAGAGAAAAACACTAGCTGTAACAACGTAGTATATGGTAAGCCTTGAATATTTTCAGCTCTTGTAAAACTAATTAATTTTGAGCTAACACTGACTACAGGTAAGTGGCTTAGTTCTGTAAAGTATACAACTAAAACCTCTCAAATACAATTTTTTTGTGTGTGTTATAAAAAGCCTGCCCTATCCTGATTTTATCAACTAAACCTCATCTTTGTGGACACTGGCATCTCCTTTTCTCATCAAACTCCCATCAAGTTATTCAGAGGAGCTGTTAGACAATAATCTACTGTAAACCAGTGAAGGCAAAATTTCATCAAGCTTTCTCAATACTCTTCCAGCCCTGTCACTCCACTAATCATGAGTGTGCAGCTACAGGACAGTCAGGCTTTGTTTCACCTTTTCTTGTCTAATGACCACAGCAGCAGTTTCCTAGCATTTTTCTGCTAGCAAGTAGCATCATAGAACTTGCATTCATCCTCAAGATTACTTTCCTATGCTTTAAGATGAAAATTTGTCCTGACATTACCTTTCGCTAGCTCCACTTTGAAACTACAAGCCTCAGTCTACATCATCATTTATGTAGCTCTAGGAATTTCACAATAACTAATTAGGATCTGCACCAAGATAATGCCTTGGATATTATTTGTCCTCTGCCAATAACTTGAGTCACATACTCTTCCTACGCCTGCTTTTTGCTTCCTCCCCTCTCCCCCAAATAATAGCTGTTTCCAAACTGAAACAACCATGCTGCTTTTCAATAAACCCTTTTATTTTCTTCCAGTTCTTTTTGATATTGAAAATTTACTTTGGTTTATGATGCAGCGTTTTCTAAGAAGCCTATGGCAATCCCTGGTGCAACTGAAATTAGATGACATTTCTATTTTAGCCCCATACTGACGAAAACCTTATTCTTGAAGTCACAAATCTGTAGTTTGCAACCTGCAATTATTTCTGCTCAATCCAGCCTTTGTGTAAGAGATAAAAACTTTCCTCATGCCAATCTTTCAGGATTTTTATAGTCCAGGAATTAGATGTTTTAGATCTCAGCTAAAAAATTAGATACCCATAGGCAAACTACAGCCAAGTCTTGTCAGGACGCCACAAACCTCTTAAACCTGTGTTATTAAACACAGCAAATAGTCTTGTGGGTTACAACACGCTAATAAGAGGTTGGAAGGAGAATCATGATGATAATCCTGCAGTTGGGGACAGAAGGGAAAGGGAGGGAGCCTGTTTGCTGGGAGGGTGGGAGTGTAATTAGAGAGGACTCCCTCATCCTCATTAACTACTCTCAAAACTGAAGCCACTCCACCCTCATGCACCTCACATACAGCTCATTTCTAGGTCCTGCCTGCTGTAAGTACAGAGCCAGAGGCTCATACCAGTGTACTGCTGAAGACAACATCTTTTACTCTCTGCTTTTAGGGGTACCCTAGAAGAACTCTTCGAATATGATCCCCACCTCCCAGTAAGCCCTTCCTTGTGGGTAGGGATTTAACATGCACTGAAAATCTCCTCCAGCATCTCCAGATCCTAGTGCTCCAAGCTTCTTAAGTCACTTGGCGGCTTGCTTTTTGCCTCTCATGCATTTCCTTACTCTGTGTTTTGATGTGGTCTGCAACTTGATAGCCACAAATGTATTCACCAGAAGTACATGAGGATGAGGTGTAAGGAATAGTGAGAGGAGATAAGGTTATACCCCCCCCCCCAACTAAAACGTGTATATGACCTTAGAATGCCCTAAATTAAACTAAAGCTAGACTAAACACTTAAAAGACTTTTGTGCATCACCACACTGACTGCACGTCCCACAGACTACAATCCTATTAGCACTGCCTAATTTCACGTTTTTTAAAAAAGGAAGAAACAAGTCAGATAGGATGTGAACACAAGTCAAGGACAGAAGCCAGTCCTTAAATAAACCTCGCCAGAGATTTCCTATCTGCTGCCGTGGTTCTCTGACCACACAGGTTGTGAAGTTTTACAAGTTTCCCTTTACGCAGGAGATGAGGACACAGTATTAAAGCTCACAATTACAGTTCCGTGAAATTACTTACTTGGACTGAGTCTGTTTTGTAATGTTCCTGATTGTCGCTCCTTCTTTCCCGATAATGGCTCCTACAAACTGTGTGGGAACCAGCATCCGCAGAGGAACGTCTGACTGTGGTTTCTGCCTTGTGGTTGCACCGGGTGACCCTTGTCTTGGAGGACCCCTCTGTCCAAATCCACGCCTTCCCTGGGGATGTTGTTGCGGGGGTTGCTGGGCTGCCATTTCATCAGGGATGTATGCAACTTTCAAGGAATAGTTTTCAAGCTGAAACCCATTCAGTTTTTCTATTGCTCTGTTTATTTGCAAAGGGGAGGAGAGAGGAGAGGAAAAAAAACAAACCACAATCACATGCAGGGCCTTATAAAGTGACAAGTCATTCAGATAGAGGCTTCTGCTCTAAATCACATGACAAAGCTAAAAACCGGTTCCAGGATGAAGTTACATTCAAAATTCTTCAGTGAAGATTTTGATTTAAAAAAAAAAAAAAAAAAAAAAAGAGTGAAACCAAAAGTTGTGTAAGTCACCATACTAAGGACTACAAGTTAGTTCTTGCTCGCTCTGGGCTTCTGTGCACTTTAAAGGTTTTGCTGGTGCAACCCTATCAGCAAAACCTCACAGGAGGCAGAGCTTATACACTCAAAAGCATTCTTTTGCCTGATTTAATTTAAATCGGTTTCCCAAATAGAATTAAATCTGCACCAGAGGGAAAACTTTTTAGCTGCTATCACAGCACCTTCATTAGGGTTTTTGCCAGCATAGCTATTTGGCTGGAGCTTTTGCAATAACTGACGTAGCTATGACAGGAAAAAAAGAAAAAGAGAAAAAAAGATATGAAAAACAGCTCCTGCTTCATTCTCAGCAGGAAAGAAAGTGTTCAAAGCTCTTCAGTGGCATTTGAGATGCCATTTAGCAAACCATGACAGCACCTTGCAACTTACCAACTAGTCATGTTGTAAGCAGGTTTGATAGTTAACCAGGAAATGAAAACGAACATGAACTTTCCATACATGCAAAGGTGTTAGAAGGCATTTAAATGGTGTTTCAAGTTATCTTGTGCTTTTAGGCAAAGCAGAGCCCTCTTAAATATCACAGAGAGCTACCGCCCAAATACACACCATGGTCCGTCACACTGAATAGCCATGGGGTCTCTCAGCTCTCCCTCTGCCTGACCCTCTTTCTGACCAAGGTGGAGGCAAGTTTGAAAGTCAAGCTGACCTGATGGTCATCTCCTCTTGGCTGAAGGAGCACAACTCAAAACTTAAAATTTCTGGAAGGTAGAAGATCTTCTACTCACAAAGTAGAGTCTATGATTAAAGAGCCAGGAAACAGTAGGAATAACAAAGCTACATGCAGCACACTGGTAAGCTAGTGGTATAAAATTAAGATGTTTTCACAAGAAAGGTATTTCAAGTTTCATTACAGAAGGCATCATTATTCAGATGATTAGTAATACATCAATATCACTGAAACACACATTGATTTGAGGTAGTTTATAAATGCCAGGCTTAATCTTGGACCAAAGATTACTAATAGATTTTGTTTAACAACAAAAACTAAATTAAAAACA
Source organism: Myiopsitta monachus (assembly GCA_017639245.1). Classification (NCBI taxonomy): domain Eukaryota; kingdom Metazoa; phylum Chordata; class Aves; order Psittaciformes; family Psittacidae; genus Myiopsitta; species Myiopsitta monachus. The sequence continues at coordinate 14,551,016 of CM029928.1, forward strand.
GGAGTGGGAGGGAGGAGGTTTCCATCTTTCATTAAAGAACCTATCAACATTTTCATTAAAAAGCTCCAATAACCATATGCTCTGCAGCAAGGCCTCTGAAATTCAAGAACTTAACTCAGTGCTGCATTTGGGGGACACACATTTGCAGGTGGTTACTGGAAGTTCACCAAACATGGCCCTCAGCAACACTTTTACTCCTACCTCCACTGCAGAGATAAAGGATGATGCTAGCCAATCGCCTAAATTTTCAAGGGTAGCCAGTGACAAGTACTATTCATCTCCTGAGTGTCCCATCTGGCAGTCTGGGTCTCAAGCAGCTGCTGAAGCCAAGCAGCAGCTTTGCAGGTATGAAGTAGTATATGGTACAGAGGATAACATATCACTCAACTCCCAGGGCTTGAAGCAGTGTCCTCTAAATATTCCAGTAGGAGAGTAAAAAGCTTATGAGAAAACTAGTAATTTGTGTCTTTGAAGCGGTGCTTAATAAGGACTGATAATAAATAAGGCCCAAGGCAACACCAATGGAAAACAAGGAAAGCAAAATATTGTATAACTGATCACTGCTCATTAAATACTTCTGTTCACCAAATGAGACACAGGCCTTCTGGGAACAGGGCAAGAGTGTAATTGGTCCCATAACAGAAGAATCTCTTACAGCATATGGCAAAAGAGAGCTGGATTAAAATTTGCTCAGGCTATTTCCGAGCTGACATTTTCTAACTTTTACTCCATGGACTTTGAAGAGCATTTTGTTTTACAGAAAATAATGTTTACAAAGCAGTAAGGGCAGTGAGCAGCCAGCCTTGTGAAACTTGTGTTCTTATGGGTTTGTCTTTCAAGTGTTAGTTTCTGCAGAGATTTCTGATGCTTGAAAGACATTTCACTGAAGATTCTCTCCAAGGAGATCCTATCTTGGAAAAGGGTCTGGAGCCTTTTCTTTTTATGCAGCCTGAACATACTAAGTTCTTGTGGTTACAAATAACTGAGACCTCTATTTCTGGGTTGAGTTCTACTGAAATCAGCCAAAAAGCTGAATTGTTGCCAGGGAGGGAAGCAGCACCACCAGACAATGCAGTTGCACAAGACCTGTTTCTTTTGGAACCAAACCTCAAGATATTGGAGAGATCAGCACCAACAGTTTTGGGAACACACTGGTAGGTTCTGGATCGACATCCTTCCCAACTCATTCCCTTCCATGCATTCATTTGACAAGTTCAGACGCTGCTTCTTTCCCAAGATGCTTCAGTCTCCTCTGACTTAAAGATGTCTTAGACCAGAATCCCAGCACTAACACAAAACCTTATATTAAATCAGTGCACAAGATTTCTCACTCTTCCTTAGAAGTGATAGGAGAAGAAAAGGTAAGGCTTTTTGTTTGAAACCAACCTACACACCTATCATGTTTTCACAACACATATATGAACAGCTGGCATAGATGTATAGATACATAGATATACAGACATACCATACCTTTCCTAGAAAAAGGCTGGAATTGTTCTACTTAAGAACAATTTAGGAATTGCTAAGCTGTTCTATATGACTGTAAGTACCCTAAATTCAAAGCCAACTGAGAAATTCGCCATTGTGGAAGATCAATTATGTCAGCAGGGAAAAATCCCTGGCCACCAAAGCCATATGATAACATGGAAAAACAACACAGTACGGGATGGATTGGTTTGGGGAAAGTGTTTGAAGGCAAATCTGCTTTAAAGTTCACTGCTCTAGTTAGATACTAGAGATACTACAGTACAGTACTATCACTTGTCTGGGTATTTCTAGAGGAAACTAACAATTCACCCCCTGAGCCAGAGTTCTCCATATTTTATAGGCTGAACCTAAGAGGAAAGCGAATGACTGGTTCCTCACAGCACTAGTGGTACTGGTTTCAGTCAAAGCTATCATCACTGTTGCAATCCACCAAACACATGTTAAAACCAGCTCCTTTTGTAAAGCATATACTCACTTTGGCACACCTCAGCAACACCACCTCTGCCTTTCTGCAAACCCCTCTGCCTTCCCAAACAGGGCTGGAGTCTCCTTCCATGACCACAAGTTAGTAAGGGCTAGTGCAGGTTACCCCGTCAGAGGGCACTATTGGCACCTACTCGAACAACCCACCAGCCATCTTTTACACTAGTGCTAAAAGCCTTCGAGTCACTTAATGAGGTCAAAAACGAACAAAAAAATAACTGAAAATCCAAATTCATCAAGGGACTGCAGCAGCAACTGCCTATGCTCTGCTAAGATGTGTAGTAGCCTGTCTTATGTTCATGCGACGCCTGCTTAGAAGAGGATCACTACATAAAAATTAAACCTTTAAACAAGTATTTTCTAAATCAGACACCTGAATTTTCCCCATCAAAATGATGTCTCACCACTGTCCTCTCCCGAGCTCTCTATGAGAGGATGTTTGCCCAGCCTTCCTCTTTGGATGCTAGTGGAGGTTATGCATCTTAGATAAATGAATACAGTGAAAGCACTGTAAAATCATTTCTGTTGGAAATCATTCATCCATTGATAGTGTGATGACACTAAGCACTAGATGGAGAACATATTTCACTCCCACATGCAGCTTGTACGTACACCACCTTTCTTTTTTCCTCCCTGAACAGATACTGAGAAGACAGATATACAGGATAATGTTTTGTTGGCATAATAATGTTTCTGTACATTAAATAAAAATATTCATTGATATTAAAATAATGAAATTAAAATTTCATTACTGTTTCTGAAAATAAAAAAAAATAAGCTTATAATCATACACCACTGAATTTTCAGTATTATCGTTCCTATGGTAACATTAGCCATGACCCATGATGGCATGTGAAAGTATTCGTTGCATGAACTCTTATTCATTCATCAAGGATACGTGTTGTGTGCACACAGCTTTGTGCTTTATTGAAAGGGTGGGGGGAAAAAAACCCAACTTCTCGTTTTGCAAGTATTTTAATTACAAGGTGACCACTAGCATGTTCACACTCAAGGTAATATATGTACCTGAGCTCCTTATATTCATTTAAAATACACCACTAGTTATGAGATACAACCAACACACACACCTTGTTCCTGCGTGTCATGGTTTAAGCCCAGCTGGGAACCCAGAACCGTGCTGCCACTCGCTCCATCCCCCCCAAATAGTCATCACAACATTAGTCACTCGTGGTTCTGGGTTGCTGCCTGGGCTTAAACCACAGCACTGAGCTAAAAACCAAAATAAAACCCAAACACCCAGACCCACACTAAGCCAATATGCACCCAGTCCATATGTATACGATGTTAGCCTTGCACAAAATTTCCCTTCTGAAATCTTGGGTGGAGCTAAATCCTGTAGCAAGCAGTAGACGCCTACACACTGGAACATTTTGAGGAGGGAAAGAGAAGGTGGTGCAACTTCTGAATACAACAAGCTATAATCGAAGAGGCAGCCCATCACAAGGGCACAGTCAGCACATCCTGTTGGTTGCAGTTAGGGATCAATACTGGGAAAAGTGGGGGTGCCCTTTGGCTAGCAGGTCCCAAGTTTCCTCAGTACCTACATGTAGCTGCTTGTGTGTTCAAACCAAACCATGGCCCCCAGGCTCTGCTGCTTCTCCTCTGAACTCTTCCAAATACTCCATAACTCACCACATTCAGTAATTGCATATGCCATGGCAAGATGTACATACTTTGTAAGGCCCTTCCATCTTCTGGGAAGGACAGCAGAAAGCATAGTTTCTGAGTTGAAACAACTCTCCCATCCTCCCAAGCACTTCCAGGAGAGGAGAGGAAGGATGGGGTCACTGCTCTGGCTGACAGATCCAGCCTTCTCCTCACTATGCACAGTCCCAGAGGGCAAAGGATGGTTTTCCCAGGCCTGTGCATGGCTCCGTGCTTGCTGTACCCCTCTCCACAAACCTACCAGCCATGCTGGCTCCCCTTCTTGACCTCAAAGGCAAGGAGCAGCATCCTGCTTTTTCTGCCAAGACAATCTCATGCCTGTCCAGCTAGGAAAGAGAGGCATCACTATGACAGGTTAAAGCCATGGACCTCCATTCTAGCTAGAAGCCAATAATCATCTCAGATTTTGAGTGCTACATGCTCTGTCCAAGACATGCATCTCAAAAGGACTGCAGCATTCTTCAACAGTTTCAGCTTCCAAGTTGATTTTGGATGCAGCCCTGTATTGAATATGCAGCAGCTGCAGTTCCAGCCTAGAGATAAAAAACACCTCTGCCACAACAATTAGACTTGCAAGACAGCTCACTTTCCCAGCTGGGTGGAACCTAAATTTCTGTTCAGAAGTAACATCTCCAAGCAATGCATACCACACTTGTTTAGAACTGCTTATCAAAACTATCTCCAGATTGCACTTGAGCACCTTCACCACACAGCACTTGCTGGTACACACTCCAACAGGCACAGCAATGCCATACAGTCTATTCAGCAGGGAAGTAGCCAACTTTGCCTGTTCTGTCCGTCAGCACTAACTGTGAGGTTAATACATGTCACAGAAAATGCACAAAAGACATAATTAGAACTGGAAACCCACTGTATGTGGTAGCACAGACACCTTCATGTCAATGCTTGCTCCAAAAGTCATGGCTAAAAGCATCAGTTACTCTAAACAGCTAAACTTCGAAATACAAAGCTTGTTATAGGCTGTTGATTCTCAACAATCCTAAGCAGCTTTTGATATAATCAGTTCTTGCTAGTCCTTGCACTGCATAGGGTGATCAACACTGCCTTTTATCAGCTATTAGCGCTTGCACACAAGTCCCCCTCCGCCACCACTGCTGTCCGCCACAGCCAGTTCCACAAAGAAAAGTGAGGTCATGGCTGGAAAAGCCATTCACCTGAAACACCACCACAGTCACTATGGAAATGCACACGTGCACAGGTCCGGTAGTGATGCTCCACTGCAATTCCTCTTTTTTTCCAAGAAAGACCTCTATCCAGCCACTTCTTCTCTTAGGGGTTTCTAAACAGTTGCAAGGTTGCATCCTGAACCCAGACAATCTGTACAGAAAATGGTCTCATCCCCTTAGAAAACTGTGTCCATATCAAACCATTCACAATAGCAAATCAAGGCTCCTCCACTTGCCCTACCTGTTCCAAGGTAAACAAACTCTATGTCATCATTCAGCCTGTATCACTTCAGGTCCTCCTCCAACAATTCATGCTGGATGCTAATTCACCCGCTTCAGATTAAAGATGTTTTCAGTTATTGCCACAAAATTCTGTTTTGTGTGAAAAATCACATCTCAGACACTTCTGCAAAAATCTTGGCTTATCTCAGCATTTCCTCAGGATTGACCTTAATAATTAACAAGTACAGTTTGAAGGTAGAGAAACTGTACATTGTTGATTTTGACTTCAAAAGGGACTACCCAAGTCCAGGAACCCACACCACAGATGACAGACAGCTCAAAAATACACATCATGCTTCTTTCCATGGTGTTTTAGGTACTTCCTTCTTACGTTTTCAAAGAAGGAACCGGCACAAGGAGCACTAATTTTTAACATTGCACCACAGGTTTCTTCAGACCTAAAAATCCAATGTTTTTAATTATTGAACAGCAGAATTCAAAACAAAAGAACCTGAAGAGCTTGTTGAATGATTCTGGTTTTGGAAAAAGTTAAATAGTGAATTCAGATAAAAACTCTTTGCTCCAGCTCCAGTGTACACAGGAGACACCACTGACACAAGTTTCCCATCACATTTGTTTAGAATACTCTAACAAGTAACCCAACACTTTGAAAGATTAAATGCATGCGTTGCATTCAAGTTACACAGAAGTCATAATTACTTAATTATATGTACAAATATAATTTCATTTGTAATTTTGAATTAATATATACCATAAGTATACCCTGCATCTTAACTGCTGATCTTAGCTAGCCACAAGGTGGCAGAAACTTCAAAGATAAAATTATAACTGTCGGCAGGTCTGTGGGCTTGGTTTCTTTTAATATACTACAACTAGAAAGACAGGGAAGAAACGTTTGTGTCACCAGATTAAAAATTAAGGAGCACACAAGTCCTTTTTCTACCTGCGGTGAAAACAGAAATTGAACTTATAGCATAATAAAGAATATGGAGGTTTGAAGGAAAGCGATACACAACCATTAAGTAAAGCGATATGGGTTTTAATTTTAATATCTAGATTGAAAATTATTGATTACTGAAGATATAAGCAAGCATAAAATATGTGGCCCAAAGTTCAAAAAACACAAATTATTTTAGGTTTCAGATTATGACTTTTTCTTTGTGTTTGGAAGCAGCATTAAATCTTCTAATTAAAAAAAAAAAAACATTTCTTAAGGGAAAATTGTAGCAAAATAGGAAATAAATAGGGGAAGAATGCAGCTGCTAATCAGAAGACATACACAGAACGTCAAACACTGTAAAAGGACATCACAAAGCTTTTTTGAAGCATGGCTAAAAATCATTAAGCAATAACCCCCATCATTTGTCATTGGCAAATCACTAACTTTCTGCCTTTCCCCATCAAATATTTTTACCCAATTTTCACTTTTAAAAGTTATTATTTTTAATCCCACTGAGGAAAAGTTAATAACTAAACATAACAAATAAGGATAAAGCACACAGTGCTTGGCGAGGGGAAGACTGAGAGGCTGTCTTAAAAGTTAATGCTTACATGATCATTCTATCAATACATAAATCAGAAGGGAAGTTGCATTTAAAAATCACAACAACATAAATCCCAAGATGCAAGTGAGACAACAGTAACAAGTACGTTAAAAACTTACTGTCTAGCCTGGTCCTTATTGCCGTATGTTACATTTACAACTGCAGTCTCCGTGTCAGTGTTCACTAGAGAGAAAAATGCAACAAAGAGAGGTTCAGTGTGTGCTCACTTCCCACTCCTAATTTGATAGCAATTTGAGAGTAGAGCCATACCTTGCTCACAGTTCTCCACTGTTCCATACTGAGCTAACAAACTGTCCAGCACCTATGAAGAGGTAAAAGAAATGACAGGTTTCAATTTCAAAACAGATTAATAAAAAACAGCCTGTAAAACTAGTAAAACATATAATAATTTTATCAGAACATGAAGCATTCAAGGCATCCACTCCAGTAAGGAAGAAATGTCTACTACTTTGGGAAGAACAAGCACACGTTGCTGGTTTTCTTTTGCACATCAGACAATCTGCATGTAAAACCTCATGAATGTGAAAATATAGAACATAATTCCAAGAAGTCACACTACACTGCAAGTCACGAACTCTGAAAATAAACTTCCAAGTCACCCATTCTCAGAGTGGGCTAAAGCAGAGGCAGAAGAATCACAGAAGAGCAATCTGGAATAAAATCATTCCATGCATCCCAAGCACACATGTAACTTTGCCGCTGTTTTGGTTTGTCTTTTTTTCCCTGCCCAGTATAAAAATGCCATTATCTTACTTGGAGGGGGTTTGTCTATATAGAGAAGTTAACCAGAATAACCAGTACATCAAGAGCTGTTCTGCAGTTATTTTAACAGTTTTCCCAAAGACCTATTCCAGAGGAACCACTTGCACAAGTCTCATCGTTATTTGAAAGATGGAATTTGTCCTTCAGCAGAAAGGTAGAGAGGAAGGGGTAAAACCATATGACATAGGACAAAAGAAATCCAATAAAGAGATTTTATTTGGTATACGCTGGTTTATTCTAGTCAAATGAAGGATGAAGGGGCAAGAGACAATGTCTTTTAGGAAAACCCAAGTGCCAGAATATTACAGTAAAAACAGCACCCACAGTTGTATCTTTCCAAAATTCCCATGATATATAATTTATTTTCTCCCTGGTGAGAAGTAATGTGACTGTAGCAGTAACTAGCACAGAACACAAGTGCATCATTGTGGTTTACTGCATCCTAAATGTTTTGTCTCAAGAATTAAAATGATGCTGGGAAAGTTCACTATTTACACCAAGAAGTGAAAAAGCAAGCTTGCGATATCTTCTGTGACCAATGCATCATTCTTCACTTTGCTCAGTCTCTTAAGGCAAAATGTCAATATGAAATGGAAGAACCCCTTTTGGGAAAGGAATAAAACAAGGAAGCAGGGCTAGAAAGAAATCAGTAGGCATAAAAACACATCCGTGCACCTTCTCACTGTAGCATGCTCCCGTTTAGTGTAACCAACTGCTGTGTGTGTACAAAACCCCAGTCCCTAAAAATGTAAAATTCAGAGCTTACATCCTCATAAGATTAAGAATTCAAAATTATAATTTATTACTGTACCATATACTTTTACTACAATATAAAAGACATTTTTAAGATTAATTGCAGTTTATATGCCCAAACTTAATGACAACTTCCACCAGTATAATTTCCAATCTTTACCACCTACTAAAATTGAAATTGCACAGACATTTCAAAGGTAATGTTTCAAACCAGGTATTTGAAAGGCAAAGCACTTCTCTCCAAGTTTGAGCAATGCACTACGACTTCCAACTGCAGAATTTCCATATCTTCCTTGTATAGGGTCCAGTAAGCTTTGTTGGCAACTGTTTTGTTTTCATAGACAAGTTGTTAATTGTCCTCTCCTACTACAAATAGAGATTAGCCTACTCAGAGTTTGCCTTTTCAATCCCCTAAAAGCTAAATTTTTCTGCTACTGCTCAGATCTGACAATTTGAAACTGTCTAAACTAAAATTTGCTCTGAAACCCGCTAAGTATTCCTGAAGCAGGGATGCTCTAGGGGATTCAAGTAAATTAAAAGGCTGTGGAAGAGCCTTTCAAGACAATTGAAATGTTGGCACAGACTAGTAGGAGAGTTGTAAGGTCTTGCAGGTCTGCAGTCGTACTTCCAACACAAGCCAGGAGAGTCACCGCACATGATTAGAGGAAAGCCTTCTTCCATAGACAGCTTAAGTGGTAATTGTGCCTCCACTGAAATCAGCAGGTGAGCAGAATCTCAGGTGGGGGTCAGGGTTTTAAAACAAGAAAAACAAAGTCAGTCCCTGGCTTAGAGCTCATTCTGAGATGTTTACCTGAAATAGGATACTAAAGAGTTCATTAGTCTGATAAAGCAATTTCTTTGTCCCTACAGCATTTCAACACCCTTGCTGTACTACACAGCAGACCGTACTACAATGTGAGCTACAGTCTTTAGTCAGTTTTGACAAATTTTTGTTACATTCCAACTGTGCAGATTACCAGCTCATGCCACTCTACCCTAAAGAGGCATTGCTTCAATATCACAGAATTCCATTGCCATCCTTAATCATACAGGAAAAGATCAAAACTGGAATGCCAGAGGTACCACAAAACTGCTACATAATTATTAATCAATATTTTGTAAGCTATTTCCATATCAAATTGATATTCTGAGCTAAGCATACCTTTACATTAAGACATACGTATTAATGTCACCAGCTTCAAGAAAAGAAGTGCTTTAAAGCTGAAGCCACAAAAGTTTTTGAAGATACTATATTTTCTCTAAAAACTACTACTTTCAGCATGTTTCTGATCAGCCATCAGAAACCTCTCAATCAACTAGTCTTCCGTCTGCTCCTAGAAGACCTGAGAGCCAAAAGGGTCCTTTGCTGTTAATGCTGAGGAATAGCTTAGGATGGCACATTGACCATCCCACCCATTTTCACCAGCAGTTCTCCACTTATGCTGCTCCTTAACCCTCTTGTGAGCCGCATCAGTCAGAGACACTGTCCATCTGGGCTTAAATCCAAGTGATTTGAGTTCCCATATTCTTAAAAGAGTTGCTTTACCAAACAGATTCATGAGAAGTTTCCTTAAACAATTGGAGTTTTCTTTAACCAAAATGGGAAACAACCTTCTTAGGTTAAAGACACTTGTTCTCTGCAGCACTGTTCTTAGTGAATGCTTGCATTTTCATCACTATCATTCTCAGGCAGCAAGGTTTCAAGTGAGATCAACACCACACGGTTAGCCTTTTAACCAGGCTGTATTTAAAACACACTAGTAACGTTTCAGCAGCAGCTGGGGTATACGCATTTGTGCATGTGAGGAACAAGCTTCATGGGTGCGAACACTTTTAACTGACTCAGCTGATTCAGTTGGGAGAAGTCATTACAACTGTCTTAGAAGCCAGACCCTCTATTGTAACTCACTTTCAAAGCACACAACTGAACTCCGGCATGTGCTTCCTGCTTCACTTGTATTTATTGCAACAGCCAGTTTCTATTCACATCCTTAGTTTTTTCCTATTTCTCTTCACACTATCTTTTCCCTCTCCCCAATTTTTTTTCTCTCTAGCCCAAAGCCTCTAGCTCTGCTGCAAAACAAACATGTTTTGTTTAAGCTGCTCTTCCGTAACACTCTTCATGTACAGCCTTGTTGGGCAATCAGAACAAAATTCAAAGCCAAGTTGGTGGTGCAGCAGCAATTCTGATGAGCAGCTGAAAAGAAAAGTTTATTTGTACAAATATTTAATCTAAGCTGGAAAAAAAAGTCTTTCCTTTTCTTGAGCTCTCCTTCCAGCAGTTGTCTAAATTGGGTCTCCTGCTCTTGTTATAGCACAGATGTCTCTCTCACAAAAAGCTGCAGTCTTATACTGTGGACTTTCATTCATCAAGCTCTAAAAGCCAATTCTGACTTCATTATAAACAGCATTACCCTACACCAAGCCCCACAAATTGAGGCTGCTTTACAAGGAAGAAAGAAACAAGGAAACGCTACTCTTCAGTAGAGCCAAGAGCTCAAAGCACACATTAAAATATTCCTGTTCTCATACAGATTTCACAGGTTTAGAAGTAGCACCTTTGAACAAAGCAGAGCAGTTGTTTTCTGCACTTTCAGAACAGACTATTTCACACACAATGTCTTATGGTGCTGTAGGATTTCTGCTCTACGCCATAAGCAAATTAGTCTCAAGACATCTGGTCCATAAGCACAGTTGTCCATATTGTTTCTCTCACACATGGACTTAGTGATGGGAACTTCACAGTAGTGCCGTAGAAGCCTGAAGTTATTTTCCCTACTCATGTAGAGCAAATCCATTAGACCACCACCCTTGTTTCCATGACTCCTGTCACATTGATTAGGAGTTAAAATTAGACAACACAACAGAAATCACAAATAGCAGAGGCAAAGAGATAGGAGGATTAAGATCATTCAGTAGAACATCACATGGAAATTTTTGGCTGCAAAGACTTTGAGCATTCTGGGTAATTTAACAAAAAGAGGCAGGGGGGAGAGTCAGGCAACAATATGAGGAAAGAAGTTATTAGTGCAAGTGACTTTGCTTTGAAAGAGGAAAGATGGGCTGAGAGAAAACAAAGGAGATAAGGAAAGGAGGGGACATCACTTCCAGATAACAAGCCTGGCTGAAACCATTAATGTGACCTGCACAGTTCAAGTGCTCTGTTGCTATAATTAAGTCCACAAGAAAAAGACAATTTTCAATTAATTATATTAATGCAGCTCAACCTGGCCATGGCATGATACCCAGTGTACAGCATAGCACAAGCAGAGCTGTCATTTTGCGAACTTCCATGTGTGAAACAGGACCTCGCAAAGCCACCACTGTTCTTGCAGCTCCACCAGCTGCCAAGAATTGATGATACCAAAAAGGGTCTTTGAAGTATCTTCAGTTTGGCTTAATCTTTTCATTGGTAGAAAACGCATCCCCAACAGTGGGCCCAGCTAGTATGGCTGTACAAAAAATGAAACATGCAGATGGCCGAGGAAGCAGTCATTTTTGAAAGATGCAATGGGATAACGCCGCATCACCTGTGTGGAGGCCAGGTGAGCTTGGCCCCAGGTCACCCAGCACACCTCCCAGCCTGGGCAGCCTGTCTGGACCACTGCCATCAGCCAGAACTCAAACATGGCAACTTCAACCATTTTCACCAAAAAAGAAGGTCAGAACTTGTTGGTCCCTTGTAGAGGCAGTGCAGCATGGACACGGAGCACCCAAAACAGCACATGGTCTGCCAGAACAAAGTTATTCCTCCAAAACCTTGAGAAGACATTTGAATAGGCAAAGCCAATTTGCAATGGCTCAATACGCTGCAGCATGTGGTGATGGTGTTTTTTCATCTTGTAGGCCCTCCAATACCCAGTTTACTGTCTCGCGAAACCATGACCATAGCTTGGAAGAATCAGAAAAATAAGTCTGGAAGCTGCTAAAGTCATTGTTTGCACACACCAGAAAGGCAGCGCCTGAAAACAATAACTCTGGCTTATTTACCACATCCCATACAAACCCTGGAGTGAATTCTTCTCCTGGGAACTTACAGTTATATCCAAATGTTCAAAACTATTAATAAGTTTACCCTATAATACAATTCTGTTTAGGTGGCATTACCAGGGTTTTAAGAATGTAAATCTGAACCACAGAGAACAAAGACAAAATTGACAAAGGAACTACTAATTGAGTGACCAATTTGGACACCAAGAGCTTGATTTTCCACAGCACTCGGCACGTCTGTGTGTTCAAAGAGCAGCTTCAAAGTCACTTCTGGTAGCAAGAAGAACACAGCACTTCTGCAAGAGGGACCTAAGGCTCATCACAAGACAAACTGAAGTCAAGGCACACTCTAAGTAACCAATAGCAACTTGTGCTTTAACAGTGTGCTCAGCACCAGCAACCAAGAGGTGCAGAATTCAGTTTGCCATGTCAGCATTCGATTCCTCTAGTCAAAGGAGTTTGTCTTCCTGAAAGCCCTCAACTTGCTGCATGATTAAGAAAGTGTGTCATGAGTAACAGGGGCACAACTCTTACAGACGAGTAATCTCCGCTGCACAGGCTGGACTTGTTGCTTGACAGCAGAGCCATCCTACAGCCTGAGCCAACATCCCTCCCACTGTGCCAAGAGCAAATACTAGGTCCCTACTTACCTTGTTCTCATTATGGAATATCTGAACTACTCAATTAAAAAATAAGTTGATTATTTCTTTGATGATGGAGATGTTTTGGGACTGTTTCAACTTCAGTGTTTCAGTTCAGCAAAAGTTATAAAGCAACTGATGATAGGTCTCAGGTAGAGCCTCCCATGCAACCATAACTACAACTACTGAAACTAACTCCACATACCACATGTGTTTATAAGTATTTCCAGGTAATACTGCTGTACCATTTACATCTATTTATGTACATATTATATTATATATTTTATATTTATATGTATATATACACACACATCACATATATAAAACAAAAAGGTAATGGAAAAAGAGGACCGAATGCTTTAAAACCACATTAGTATTCAAGAAAAACATTTAAAAGGATCTGCCTTAAAACTGCTAAGTCAAAAAAAAAAAAAATCACATAAAGTATAATTAGCATAATTTACAGAAGGAAGAAGGTTAGCTTCTAAAGAAAACAATTTAGAGGAGTCCAACAAGTGTAAGCAACATGGTAAACCACTACAGGTGAAGATCAGCATCAGGACTTTCTTTCCTTTAAGTAAAAATTCATACAATGGAAGATGAGAACAGTCACTGACCGTATTCTAATGAAACTCTGAAAATGGAAGAAATTACAAAAGAAAGTTCTGGGCTACAAGGTTAGCCCAGGTACTCAATGCAGCAAGCGAAAAATTCTTGTGTGCTTTCATGCTCCCACATTACACCCTAAACTGGAAAGAGTTTCTTCAGTGTGTGATAGGGAGGAAAGATTAGTGCACATTACACTAAGGAGGCATGGGCTGAAAAAAAGGAAATCTTAGTATCAAGGCTGACAAATGGCATTAAGTGGTCTCTAAGGTTAAAAAAAAAAAAAAAAAAAAAAGGAAAAAGTGTTTCAAATGCTTAGAGAAAGGGCAAAAAAAAAACAAAACAACAAACCAGTTATTAGGTGCATGGGTGGCCTCCTTCACAAAGAAATTAAAGGGAGCAGGATAAGTCAGTTTGGAAAGGATCAAAAGGGAATATGATACAGGTATTATGAAATAACGAATCACGTAGAGATGGCCAAATTGGCAGCTTTGGTTCACCCTTCATCTAAATTAAATGAAAACAAGTTTGAAAACACAGAAATAACTATTTATGCAACACTATCTGAATGTAATTAAGCACTGCACTATATCTGCTACAATACTACATTAATCTCCCCTCTCATCATGCTAAAGGTGTAACTCCAAGAGCAGTTTCAGACAACGTCTGAGTTTAAGAACCAGGTTAGCACTAATGCAAGCACTCCTGACGCAGCACTCATCCTGATTTTCACAAAATTAAAAAGCACTGTCACACAGATGGGCCCTTAAAGGCAGCAAATGTTGTTTTATGCAGCTAATCCCTGTTCCCAGGATCTCCTTGCGGGCACTGGTGGGGCCCCCTTCCTCCTCCTTGGGCAGACGGGCTACCAGAACATTTCTGCGGCTCGGCGTGAGGGAAGGATCACATGTCGGGCTGGCAGATGGGTGTTGTGAAACGTAGTAGGAAGCAGCAGCAACACTTAGTTCGTGTTCATCTGCCTCCTCTCGCATTGAGGCAGCCAGTTTAAGTGGAAACACTCTCCACTGCTTCCACAATCCCATTTGTAGTTTGCCAAAGGGAAGTAAAAAAAAAAAAAAAACCAACAAAAAAGAGCAAGCCATAAAATCATTACTATCCAGTGAGCATCCATTGCCCAACTTTGATTAAATGATAGGCTACACAAAAGCAAGGGAACCAGCAGATTTTCAAAGAATGTTTGGAAAATACAGAGGGATAAAGAATGGATTTTCTGCTTTACTTACAGCACTGTATTAAAATACAACTGATGCTTTATTGGCAGTTTTGACACCTTTCTATGGAGGCACCCAGCCCTGGTCTCGGTCAGAAAGACTGCTGCTCAGCCACACAGTGTAAGTTGCAATGTGCTACTCAGTGACATGAAAACCAGAAAGCAAACAGTTACTTTTTGCCTTTCCCCCGGACCTCTCAGTCTTCCCAACTCTGCTAGCTCCATATCATTACCAGAAATTACTTCTTTTCAAGTTGAAAGGTTTGTCAGGGAGAATTGTATTTCTCCTCTACACTTTACTCTTGTCTCTGTGTATGTGAGCACACGTGTGTGCAAAAGACACTTTCAAAACCTATTTTCTGTAGCTAATAAAAAGTCTTGATGCCACTTCATTACTGCTCTATAAGGCTGGCGCTCTTCCGATATTTTTAGTTTCAGCATAATAATAGATCCTTCATCTAAAAATTGCCTTCTGTAAAGTTGGAAACCTGCAACTGTAACTGAAATCTGTCAGACTAAAAATCAATTTTTGAATCATCTTTTAGAACAGATCAATAATTACAAGTTCCAAGAAATTTCTCAACAAGAACATAGGGATAGTTTCATGAAGAGGCCCCGTGTACAACAGATTTTCCTTCTGGTAGAGGTATGCTGGTGCATTGTAGAAACAGAGCCAAGTCAGTGCTTGATACCACTTGATTCCCAGGGAAATCTTCCCTGGGACCATTGTCCCATATTCTAACATTAAAAATTTCCCCTAGATCTGATAGAAGCTATTGAAAAGTGATAGAGGGAATCATAGAGGAAAATCCTGTAAAGTGGATTTAGTTCATAGATTAGTACAGATAAAAATAAAGTATATTAGTACTGAGATGGAGATCACATCTGAGACTCTCCCTCTATTGTGCACAAGACTCAAGATGACAAGCTTTCAGGAAAAAGATGAGTCCTTAACAACCACTTCATTAATATCTTGGATCTCTTTATCACCAGGAAAAAACTATAAAAAGCTTGAAGCATTTTACAGGAGTTATATTCACAGGATTTCCCTTCCTCCCTTTTAAATTGGTCATCCACCAATTTAAAAGCCAAGATGCATGCCATGCCTTGGCTTCCCAGCAGTCCTACTAACAGACAGCACTGCTGTGGATCAGACATGTAAGGGAAGGTTTGTCCGCTAAACAGCTAGTCTCTGAGCATGCTGAAGGGAGAGAATTGTTATCTGCATTTACAGAGGCTTACAAATACATGGGCTGGGTTGCTGGATATCCTTGTACAAAACTTTTCCTCAATCTGTCAGTGCATGTCACCTACCTCACCTCCCCAGTTATTTTGCTGGCATGGCAAAACTCCTGTACCTGAATGCAGACCAGCGGGTTTATAACACACGGGGCAGCTCAGTCACTTTAGTTGTGACAGCCGTAATCAAAGTTGCTAAGGTCATCCCAACAGCTGGAGAATACAAGTTTATCTTAGTCTACCTCTCCCGTTCTGTGTGGACTATTCTCATGGAGAGGTGAGGAATGGACAACCGTTATCTAGTCCCTGCTGTAGGAATTAGGCAGAGAAAGAAGTAGAGGAGGTTGAAGTGGGACTCAAGAATACAAGCCTGGGGTCAGACAAAAAATACGAGTTATATACACTTAAGAGCAAGGAGCGGAGATCCTGGTAGAGCAAGACCACCGCCTTCAAGTATCTGAGTTACTATGAGCTGCAGAATTGGGTTAAAATAAAATCTACAGTAAAAGTCTCTACAGTGCTAGCTAGTGCAGATGAGAGCTTTGCAAACAACAACAATTAATGCTGTCAAAGTCTTCAAGCTGCACTTACATGAGCCTTGGAGCAAAGGGGTTTTGAGCACAGAACATTTCAGTGGTAAGACATTATCTAGCACCTACCTAACTGTTCAGATAAGTCACAAAAATATACATATTTAAAACACTCAAAACTAAGTTATTAACCCCCCCTCAGAATTTAAAGATATTATCATGAACTCCTGTTAAATGCATATTTACCAGGAGCTATGAGATCTCCAAGTCTAGCTTAAATTATGCCAGCATTATATCCAACTCATGCATTAATCTGAGAGGTAAGGTTTAAGCGGATATTTACAAAAAACCACAAACTTTTGAACGCAATTGTCTAAACTAGAAATAAAGAATGTAAAAGATGCACTATGCTAATACCACCTGACCTGTATACCCAAACAAAACAATTCAGAGCATGACCTGCTGAGTGCTAGCTGACAGCTTAAAGGCTATAAATTGCTTTTAAGCATCATTTGATTGATCCTTCAAATTGACAAGTAAGATGACTGGAAAAACTCAAGAAGAGCCATAGTTAAATCAGTTAACTACACCTAACGTGGTCCAAGAGTGATCTTTGCTTCCATCTACTTCATTCAGAGCCTCCTACAAAGAGAGGTAAAAGAGCTTCCCGTTCGCAGCCTTGCAGTGTGTATTCAGTCACCAGCAAGCTCTCCAGGTCTGAAGTTTATTGCACAGCCTCATTATTAATGAAATTAAAATACGTTTTCCCTTCTTATAAAGGGAAAACAGAAGAGGTGTAATCAAAAGCAGCAAGTTTACACTCTTTCCACTCATTTTGCAGTAATTGATACTCTAGTGGCAGAGACCTGAATATTGAAATACCCATAATCCTCACAAATACTGGAATGCATAGAGGAAAGTTGAACTACCAACTAACACAAATGATACATGGTTTCTTGTTCTTTTATTCAAAGATAATTGCTTGCCCTGGAACATAGTTAATCTCCTGCTACTTCACAGGCCTTACTTATGAAAATCACAGGAAATCGAATACACATAGCAGAGGTCTGCTGCCCCAATGAGGTCTGCTCACTCCAATGCCCCCACAGGAAAGTTCGCACCTAAGTCTCTGCCTTATATTTTATAGCTAAGTTTTCATTTCAACTAAATCAGCTCTGTCCAAGACATCAGGATTTAGCAGCTAAAAAAGCCATTAGAGCGACAGCTCTAATTGACAGGATCAATCTTGCACAAGCATCTGAACAATGTGGTAACTCCAGGTACTAGACTGATGCACTTCATTTTTAAGCACACAACAAAGCACTTATTTTCCAGAAACCCAGATACACAATTTCAATGCAGCTTCTTTCTTGTTCCCCAAAACAGGCACTACAAGTATTTGGAGAAGTGGCTCCAGTCCTGTTTCGCTGCTGCTCTATAAGTAGCTGCATAAGCTATCCTCTACTAACAGTACTTTAACTGTCTACAACAATATTTCCCTAAACGTGAATCAAAAAACATCTGTAGACATAATAAATTAAGAGTAAAGGCAAGCAATAGTACAGGGCACTGAAGTTGTATGCCATTTACCAGTTTCACATTTACTATACAATAAACTATCTCCTCTTGTCAAAACAACTCATTCTCCTTAAAATGCTTCAAATCTGAATTTTTTGACATTTAAAAAGCCAGCACTGTTTAAAATAAGGGAAGTGGGAGTGTAAATCCCCGCTATGCGCCTGTATGAATGTACACTTCATTCTGATTTTTCACTGATTCATAGCAAAACACGCGAGGGCTGCGTGGCTGAGCTGCCGACTGGGCTTAAACCATGACAAACACTCAGCCCAACAGAAGGGGAACTAGATTTTTAGGCACAGAGAGAAAGAGTACTTCAGTGCTTTGCTAGCTGACATGGGAAGAAAGAGGAGGTGGTGTAAGAGGAACTGAAATCTTGGTTATTCATCTGCTGAATGTTTAGGGAGTCACAGTGCTTAAATCCCTGCTCATGGCATCTGGATGAGAATGCAACATGCTATTATTCAGGGCTAAGCATAGCAAGGAGATGCAGAAAGCAGTAGTAGAGGACTGCTAGAGCAAGGGAAAAATTGATTTTGAAACATTAGTGGCATACTCCTCTTGCATTAAACAGCAGATCTGCATAACAAAAGCAGCAACGAACCAGGGTGGCCCCTGCCTCTAAGAGCTTGCAAGGGGTAGGCAATGGGTGCAACAGCTACATAGGGAAGTATTATGGGTGGGGGGAGAAGGGCAAAATGGAAAACACGAACATCCACCTGATCTTTTGGTTCAAAGGCTGTCCTCAGCCAGCCTCGCCCACTCCAAAAGCCTGAAGCGAGCCCTCCTTACTCCCTGGCCATAGAAATGAATAGGATCCCTGAATGCTGAAGGGGATGGAGGTGAACAGTGAGGCAGCAGCGTCCGGGAGATATTTCACAGGAAAGCAGATCTACATCATTTAGGAAAGGACATTCATGAAATAACCAGCTACTGTGGAAGAAATACTTCCTGTGCGGGGCTTTCAAACTACGAGGGCATCATGAAAGAGTTCTCCAAAAACTGTGGACAACAGTTTGGGGACAAGCTGCATCAGAAGGGAGAAGGAAGCAGATAGGAAGATCAGGATCCCAGGTCAGGGACCACACAAAAGCAGTTTCTGAGTGTAGGGGAACATAAACGAGAGATAGAGCTGAGGAGTAGCAGGAACCTCAAACCAACTAATACACACTCTCTTATAAACCACGCACTGTCACACACACACCAGTGCTCAGTTTTGGGGAGATGGAAACAGCTCAGCATACAGAAGCAGCAACACACAAGGAGCCCTGAAGGCAGAAAGCAGAAGACACAAAATACTGATGACGGTTTCCATATCCCAGACACTCCAAAGGTGCGAGGAGAGAAAAAGGAACATGAAGTATGACAGACGAGACCCTCTAACGAAACGTGGCAGAGCTCTGCTCAGTACAGAGATACTCCAAGATGCTCTTCAGACAAGAGTTGACTGAATAAAGATGGGCCTGGTGCACATGTTCCACTCTAAAGACAGGGTTTTAAATAACGACCAAAAGGCACATACAGTGTGATATCCCAGAGGAGACAAGCAGTATTTAAAATGCCAAGAAAAACATAGAAACCCAAACCACCTTCTCCCTCCATGAAGCTAGAAGCAGGTTTCCCAATAACCAACAAAAATGCATCATGAGCTAAACAAAATATGGACACTGGGTGTGAAGAATAGGCATTTGCACAAACACAGCACCTTTCTGCAGACTAGCTGCTCCTAGGAGGAATAAGACAAAGAGGAGAAGAAGCTGAGAAATCACATTTCCAGATGCTCTTCTTACTTTAAAAATGTCCCAGTGCTTTGGAGACCTTTTACCAACATGTTTTAAGGTCTTTGGCTGTAAATGGATTTGAGAGGTTCAGGCTGAGAAGCTGCCATATTGTTCCCTCCAGGACATCACAACGTCCCTGGCAGCAGGGCTGACAACACTAGAAGAGCTGCTGCCAGCCACAGAGGCTGGCTTCAAAACATGAACACCCTTGGCTAGAATTTAAAGCCTAAACACTCTGTACCACCCCAAAAATACATGAAAGCATTTGGCCATTCTTCCACATAGCAACAGGAAAATTACTTTTCCCTCTGCTTACCCGAGAGCACGCTTAACTTGCAAACTAGCATAAATAGTAAGCCTAGCTATGGCAGAAAAAAAAATTAAGGGATGGGGTAACATGGCTGAGTGTGCTGCAGCAGCCTGTGGAAAGCAATACCCCATGAGGTCTGGCAGCAGATCAAGGGCAGTCACTTCAGTTGCTTTTCAGATTATATAGCTTTGTGAAATTATTTTGGTAATATTCAGCCTTCTAAAAACCTCTCCTTGGAAAGCGGTCTTTTCTAGTCCCTTATTGTTGAGCCCTTACCCACCAGTGCACAATGCGCTACTGTAGTTGTGCCGGCTACCATGCCAGCAGAGCAGTAGTGGTACACGCTGCTGAACCAATGAGACCAGTCCAGAACATGAGGAATGTCTCCTTTTCCAGCCTCCTTTTTAATTTTAGCGCAATCATGGCTCTGCTGCCAGGGCAGGCCATGCCAGGCCAATATTTGATTTGTAAACAGACACTCCAACATGCTCATCTTAGCTGCAGGCTCCAAGTTATCTGCTGTTACTCTCAACTGGCATGCAGGAAGACTCCTGCATGTAACCTTATCTGCAACAGTGAGCTTTCACAAGAAAGAGGCAGATAGTTAAATATATTTTAATGATTATATTAGCTTTTCCTAGAAGAAAAGGGACAAAGCAACCTTGACAGCCCCTTTGTCACCCTCCAGCCCAGGTTATGGGGGGAAGTGGGGTGGGGTTCAGGAACCAAAGGGCAATTAAGGCAGACACATTTTGCCTCTGCACACTACAACACGCATAGGGTGTGTCCTCCATGTTTAATAAAGGCTCTCATGCTTTCAAATATAATAAAGGAATAGCCCCAGGGTCAACGCTCTGAGAATACGAATAGACAGTGACAAGGAGACATATAAGCTTCGTGCCTTGTACTGTCTCCTACCAGTACTATGCAGGGCACCCCTTAACCTCTCTTTCAGTAGTGGCTACCTCACAGCAGGTCCTTGAAGTGCACACCAGATGCTATCACAGATAAACTTAACTTTGAAAAGTTAGTCTGGAGCCTCCTCTTTCTGGCAGCCATTTGGATACGCAGTCTTTGATATCCAGTTTCAGTCAATTGGAGTCTTCTGAGGTTAAACTTATAAAAAGGATTCATCTTGCGTTCATTTCTGTCTGCTCAGGCACAAAGAGATTTCATTTTTTTCCTTACCCCTTTAATAAGAATCATTACAGGAATGGACACGCACAAAAATGGCAGCAACCTATTTCCAGACTGGAAAAAGACCAGCCTTCTGGACTGATGGACCAACTGCTCCACTCTGGCAATCACTCCCTTGAACAAATCTCAATGCTAACTGTAGAAGGGGTTTTTTGTTTGCTTGTCTGTTTTTGTTCTGTGAGTCTTGCCTAAAACTTAAGGACACAAGCTTTTTCTTCAGTACTTCTACAAGAACAGAGGATACTTCTTGCAGGGATCCAGGATAACCAAGCAATAATGAGCAGTTCAAAGTTAGCAATGGGTTTTGGGGGGAGCAGAGGAGGAAATAAGAAATCACTCCCCTCTTCTCCCTTCTCTCACTTTTTTTTTTTTAAGTAAAAACCCCACAGCTCGGTAAGTCTTCCCTCCACCTCCCTAATATCTAACTAGAGAATAAATGCTCACATGCCACGGATAGGGAACTTAAGTCTCTGAACAATGATGCCTGTATGAGATTATATTCCTCACTGTTTGGGCTGCATTAAAACTACCATTAAAAGCTTCAGTGCTCGTGGCATTTTGATACCTTCAGACAAGAAATCAGGAAACTGTAACTCAAGAGATCTCCGTCTAAATTCTGGAAAAAGGAAGTCTGATTTATCTGCATTGTTGTCTACACCTGTGACTACATGTTACTAAATCATCAGTCCTTAATTTTAAAAAAACAAAAAAAAAAGTGCCAACAAATAAGCATTACCCAGTTCCTCTCATCTGCTTCGTATTAAGGTGTGGGTACCAATGCCTTCAGCTAGATTTTCACCACAAGATAAACGCTAAAAGCATGCTTTAACAAGAAGAATATGAAGACAGTGGTTTGCTCACCTCCAGTTGTACCATGTGAGAACAGAAACAGAAACACTTCACAAGTGCAAATATCTCTGTCACATTAACCATGTTAGTACATTCTCCTAGAAACCTCTTAGAAAAACACTCAGGCTGGTTTCTGCCACTGCAGGCATAAACCTCAGCAAATCCATCCTTAAGATGATTTAAAAGATTTGTTCACAAAGATGGTCCAGCTCGCTTCATGCTCTTGCATAGGTCTTCTCTGCCACTGCTACAGACATGGATTATGGATGCTTGTGCTTGCGTATGTGCAGCTGACCACTACTTCAAAGTTTAAATACCTTTTTCTTTCACATATATTTCTGTGTACATATGCATATATGCACACACAACATATTATACATATTCATTCATATCCCGCCTACTTGCAGGGTAGCAGGACTCGGAGCATGGAAGAGCAAGCTGATATGAGAAGCTGCTTCAGGCCTAAAAATATAGGTTGTGGGATGTGTGCAGAGCACACACATCTCAAAGAACTCTGCGTAGCATTAGCTTAAGATGAATAATGTTCACTTCACTCACGATTGGCTCGTTTAAAAAGTGACATCTCAAAGGCTGGTAGGACATATGGAATATTGTTTACTGAATTCAGCATCTTGTCATAGGCTTAAACTATTTGATAAATACAGCTCAAGCTGGCCTCCTAAAGATATTCAAATGAAATACTCCTCAGCCAAAGTGACAAGAACTTACATCAGCCATTGAGAGCAGGTCTACCAGGAAAAGTTTTGCAACATGACAGAAACACCACGAACAGCTAATTTAGAAACAGATATACAGTAGCTCCATACACTGTCAAGCTTCATGTGCATCTTTCCATAAGACACACAAACCCTGTACCTCGAGACCTGAACTCTGTACTTTGTATATGTACACACCCTGTACGTGTGTTCCCTTATCCTAATATTGCAGCACCTGTGGTGTTTCCCCACACACACTACTTCAAAGAGGCCAATGTCAATAGGAACACACTCAAAGTTCCATGCAAAGAGCACTGCCTTACAGAAGGTCATTAAAAGCACTTGAACTTTATCTGTTGGAACTCAAGTGAATCCAACCACTAGTGCTCATGCCACAGTAAGGCTGCAGCTGGAAGACCAGGTCTAGAACTTGTCCCGTGACAGCCACAGCCACCTGATTTCAGAACCACCTGGTTTCAGAACCAAGGCCGACCTGACGAATTAGATCCTTAGCTGAAGTTGGTTTTGGCTTTTGATGCATCCCCCAAATTCTGAAAACAGACAACTGTATGAATCACCAGAGCTATTCAAATTCTAAACAAGTCATTTTACCCAGCATAAGGTGCAAATTACTCCTCAGTAATCTCAAACCAATTGAATCTGTACCTCCAGAGTTTTCTTAAAGTATGAATAACTTTTAGACACTCACCACTAGAGATACCCTTCCCATATCACTGCTGGTTTTATACTTATTATTTACTTAGTAAGATTTCTACCATTTCACTTGTCTACAACAGATACGAAACATTTATGCACTTGAAAACTTTCATCTTCACAGAAGACAGGGGAAAGACTTGATGACCTCAGGTCTCCCTTGGACTTCATGTTTTAGTTGGGTTTTACTTCCCCTACTGGAGGTACCCTCCAAGTGGTCTACACACTTTTAAAAATGGCACAAGAACAGCAAACTCAAGGCCCCAGAGAGACTCTTTGCTTAAAAAGGCTAATGTGACAGGGCTAGCTGAGAGGAGGATGTTCATCTTGGAGGAGCGGGCAGCGTGATGTAAAGGGAAATACCTACAGCCATTCTACTCAGCACTGGGAAAATATCATCTGCTAAAACCCTTGTCTCTACAAATATTATTTGATATATCAGTAACTGGTTTAAAGTAAGCCTATATCCATCAAATCCTTGAATAAATTTCACTTTAAAATTATCAAAGATACTTCAAGAAAGTGAATGTTTAGACTCCGCACTTCATCATTCTCTATTGCTTTAGAAACAGTATTAAGGTGTTTGCAAGCTCCTTAGTTTCATTCCCAATTTGAGCCAACTATGACGTGTAAGTTACACAGCATTAAAAGACAAAGAGGCACATGAAACAAACCGTTATTTGTTAATATTATTCTGTATGTGAGAGCATAGGCATCAAACATAACCATCCATCTACTACACAGTTCGCACTACCGGGGAAGCGAACACATATATGAATGCAGACAGCTGTGTGAACACTTGCAGTTAAAATACAAAGTATGTAAGGGAAAAAAAACAATGTTTCAAGAAGTTAGACATTCTTCTCCTCTTTAGTTTCTCATAATCTACTTTCTAGTGTGCTCTTAAATAGAGATGAGAAGCACTGTAAAAAGTGCCAAGTAGGTATGCAGTGGTTTGAAGAAAAAGGGAAAAAAAAAAAGCTCTAGATATAGAGAATGCTAAGGTTACATGGAGCTTATCACACCTGTAGATAGTAAAGTGAATGTTTGGATTAGGGTTTTGGAGGTTGACATTTTCTTTTCTGCATTTCAATTTTTTGTCACTGATTTTTTTTTAAATACAGGCAATATAAATATATTATAAATATATTTATATATTTACATATAAATATATAACTATATAGTCTGTAAATATGGGCAATGAGAATTGACCATTAAAAACTTAGTACTTGGAGCACTGTGGAACAGCAAGTGACAACATGAGAACACCTTTCCATTTATGACAATGCCATGAGTGCAGCAGAAACAACTTGAGTTTTAATAGAGGTGCACTGCGTTACATTGGCAAGGACCAGAAAATACCTTATGTTTGAACTGCAATCAGCTTTGAAATACAAAGTTATTATTAAATCTGCTTTAGAAACTTCAGGGAATGCTTGCGCTTCCAGCTTTAAGGCTGCAAAATGCTTAAACTGCAATATATAAGCACACATCACCAGCCCATCACCCCCACGATGTTTCCTGCCTAGTAAGCTCATAGCGCTAGTTGTACGTTTGTCCTTCATTTGTTACACCATGATGAAAGAGCAGACATAGGCCACTATAAACCATTCTATTAAACACTCATTTTCTAACCATCAAGGAGAAGACAAATGGTTCAAGTTCTGAAGTTACCAACTCCAAACTTAACTAGAACCATAATTACAAAATTCTGACTGCTAAATTATGCATGGAGAGGATGAAATATTATGTTTTCTCATCTAAAATACAATCACCTCTTCACATTGGCCAATAATAATAAGATCTGAATAAATGCTCCATTGTGTATACTTCTAAACTACCCCATGCAAGTATAAGTTTTGCTGTAACAGTGGTTACAAACCACCAATCAGATAAAAGCAAAAATGCATAGTTTTCCAACTTGGATGTCAAAGTTAAATTCCCTAATCCAAAGCAAGTCAGCAAAAGAACAACTCAGCACCCCTGCCCTTCTCAGCAGAAGCAGCAACTATTCCAGATCCTTAACAGTCAGTCTTACTTATTTGGCTTTATTGGGATTTTTCCCCCCCCAGGTGTCAGCTGCTAGATAAAGAAAGCTGCTCTCTACTATATACTACCAAGAGAATTGTATCTGTGTAACCTTTAAACACGCGGGCAGCTACACAAACACCACTCGTACTCAGCTCTGAGTCTAATAATGAACACGCAGTTGTAAATCTGGTATGAAGCAGACCACGTGAGGATATGGCCATCTGTATAATGAATGCAATGCACATTACTGGTGTAGCGTGTAATGTTCTTCCCTCATTAAAAACACCAGCACAAAACCATATATGTGAAGCACATGCCTGTTTACAACAATAACTTCCCCAGAAAAGCTAGGAAGACCACAAAACTGGTGACAAGATACAGAAGTTGAGCCTCTCGCAGCTGTGTGAAGTGTCATGAAAACGAGCTCTTGCCCTGCGACGTTTGTTCATATTGAGGAGGCTGTGAGCACAGACCATGAGAGCTAAAACAGACCTTAAGGTTTCCCTCACAGCATCTCCTGGTCATTGTGGCAGGCGGGTAGGGCTTCATTTTGCCTACACACCTTGGAGCAAAGTGGCCAGAAGGCACACAAGCAGCAAGAAGGGAGAGGCTGCCTTGCAACAGGAGTGAGGAGGGAGGAAAGTCAGAGGCAGGAGCCAATCATACGCCTGCAGCTCCACAGTTTCCTATACCACAGCTCTGGTCAAGCCCGCTGTGGTCAATGTGGAGAGCCATGACAGATGTGACCTTAGGGCAAGCAGCTGGAGGAGGCAGCTGGCCCCAGGTCTCTCCAAGTGAGTCCTGCCACTGCTTACGAAGCAGCTCTGCGGCCACCCCAGCAAGGGTGTCAATCTGTTGGCTCCCAACAGAGGAAGCCCTTTTGCTCACAGATATTTTTTTTAAGCTGTATTTCTTCTCCTTTTGGATCATCACTTATGAGCTGTGAAAAAGTGCAGCAAAATAAATATTTTCATGCTCCATGAGTCACGTTCTTCCTCTTTTCTTTGCCCCAGCCATACGCCATTTCTGTATCCAATTCAAAAATGCCAAAACAGGGACATGCATTTCCCTCCTACAACAGGGTTTTCAGAATTATTCATGATTTAGAAATGCACAGCTTAATTTGGACTGTTTTACAGCCTGGTCCCTGTCTTTTAATGCTGTATAACTTGTACTTTATAGTGGCTCAAGCTGCGAAGGAAACTAAGCACAGCTTGCAAGCTCCTCAATTCTGCTTCTAAAGCAATAGAGAATGATGAAGTACAGAGACTAAACATTCATTTTCTCAAGGATCTTGGATTATTTTAAAGTGAAATTCACTCAAGAGTTTGATTGATATAAGTGTCAAGGAATCCTGTGCAACACTAATGTTTGGTATTAGGCAGGATACAGTGCCAGCGCTAACAGCTATTTTGTTTGCAAGGCCAATTCAGTTTGGAATAACCCAGATTATACTTGCAGAGATAGAGCTCTCTGCAAAAGCTGTTTCCCAGCACTGAACCTTCAGTGGCCCTTCCCTCTCCCTGCCTAGTCCTATCAGGTCTTTCCCCCAGCAGTGCTAGTTGCTCACCATGTGCCACCACTGGAAGAAACATACAAACTGCTTTGAAGGCATCTGCAGCGCAGGAGCGAGAGCCCTCCACAGCCCACAAAACATGACCTTCAAAAAGCAACTGAAAGACTTGCTGTCGTACCAGCTACAAAAGAGAAGCCCAAAGGAAGCCTCAAGTCTGTGGATGTATATGAAGGGAGTAGAGAGGGGTAGGAACACAGAAAATTCCTTTACCTCAGTAGTGGATCTGCTGAGCAGTAAACAGGCTACAAATAAACCAGGGGAACAGGAGGTTGAACAGCAGGGCAATGTGAGGAGGCTGAAAGAACCACTGCTTTCTCATCAACAACAGCGCCAACAGAGCAAAACAAAGCCCTGTGCAAACCAGCACTTGCTCTTGTCCCCACATGCTTTCACATCCTGGTCCATGGACACTGCCCCTCAGCCCTCACTGCCCCTCACCACACACACACCAGGTTTCCACTGCCCTCAAGGCTTCATGGTTGCTAGACCACTGTGCTTTCTCTCCCCACAGATTGGGGGTGATCAGAGTCCTTGCTCAGCTCTTTATAGTGGCCACCCCAGATAGCAGCAGACTGGACCACAGCCCCAGTGCTCTCTCCTCTATGCATGTGCCTTCCAGACACCACATCACAGGCCTCAGGGGAAGATGTGGGGCAAAACCATTCCAAAAACACCTATTCCTTTTGGGCAACAACGATAACTTTCTTAAAAGCCACATAGACTCTTGTATGCTCTTACCATAAAGGTAAAACCGGGAGCAAAGGAAGCAAGGAAGGAAGGAAGCTACAAAAAGCCTACAGTTAGTTAAAATAAACCTCTCTCCTCCTCCCCTTCCCCTAGGCCTCATGCACCCTTTCTACTCTGAGCACAGCAAGCCCCCTCTCTGGCTCTCTCACACAGGCTTTGTACTTAAATCAGTCCTGGGCAGTGCTTTGAGGGATCGCTTCCTGCGTGACCGAGGGAAACACCATTTAGTAGCACAGCAAACTACATAGGGCCAAAGGTAGATTCTGAGGAACACCTCTGAGGGATGTACAGCAACCTTCACATGCCACATGCGGTGTAACACCAGTAAAAAACAGCGTGAAATGCTTTCATGGGCTTAACTTGCTCATCTTTTTGGAAGAAAGGTATGGCAAAAACAGTCATAAAAACAGACAAGCTAATATAAGTGATTATTCTCCTAATGAGGTCTCACCTGCATCTGAAGTAGTTTCAGTAACAGTGACAATAGCCAGCATGAAAGACAGCAATGTTATTTCATGAGAGGAAAAGCAGGGCTTGAAAATGCTCAAAAAGGCACCACTACCACAAAGAAAGAGTGCAGATGCTGTAAAAGGACTGAAACTTACCTCTGCACTCTCTTAGTAAGATTAGAAAAAGTTACTGAGGGCATTATGAACAGATATGTCACCTGACTCTGTATACTGAAGCTGGGAGCAGAATGTATTAGAGTCAAACACAAAAAACGAGCCCAGAACATCTCTGATCTGAGTAGTTAAGAGTATTTACTCATTTTCAGAATAAAGGGTGCCCATTCAAATGATTTCTTAAACAGAAGAGTGTCTTTTCAGACAACTAGGAAGCCTCTGAGTTTGTAGCCATGTCAAGCCGCCCTATTTTTAGCATTGTATGTCAAGGGCACATGCCTAGAAAGCACTTTCACTGCTTCAGCAGTTTGCAGGAAAAACAAGGTAGGCAAGCACATGCTTATTTACAGCAAGATGAGCCTGAATCTGTGTGTGAATAATCACATGAGACCGTTTTGGTTTTACCCGGTGACTCACTGGGGCAGCATCAGCGCTCCTGACACGACCCTGGTGCGCAATGCTACACTGATGTTATCGGAAGGAAACAGTTGCATAGCACTCCAAATCCTGAAGCAGTATTAAGTGGGCTGGGGCAGGACAAGCTCAAAGCAAATGGACTGAATTAACTTCTCTCAAGTGAAGAGCAAATATTACAGATAGGCAAGAATGATAAAGGTTATAAAAAGAAATCAAAAAATATAGAGAGCCACTGTAAAAAGCCTTGCATCCCCCACTTGTTTTCTATTTTAGGGTCACACAGGACTAGTTCTCAAAACTTTTCGGTACCTCTAGCTTCAGCTGCTCGAAAAAATGAAACCCCAGAAAAATCTTTCATCTGTGGATGAAAGCCTGCACAGTCATCTAAAGGAACCAGGAAGTTTTATCATCTTGGCCACCATTTCTAGTGTTATTCAATACTTCCAAAACTAGACCACAGTGCATAATACTGTGAAGTCATGCAGTATCTGGTAGCTCTTTTTATTAATAAAAATAGTTATCAAACAACAAAGGGTTTACCAATATATTTAATGCTTAACCTTCTACTTTCAAGTATTATCTACACACCCACAACTCTCTGTAATCACTCTCCCAGGCAAGTTTGCTTCATTTTTCACCAGCATGCATCCTTTATTTGAAATATTATTTGAATAGTTTCAAGCTATTCTTTACTGCACAACACTGGGTGACTCACTTGAGTATCCTTACATGTACCTAATAAGCTATGCAGTGAGGCAGACAGGAAGAACTTAAAGTTTCAAAAGGCTACCATGAAAGCATGGAAAATCTAATTCAGTTTTCCTCCATTCTAGGGGCAAATGGGTACAAGAAGATCCATGCTTCAGCCACCAACAAGCAGTTGAACAAACGCTTTGGCCAGAGGCAAGGTCAGAATGCTAAACACTCACCAGTTGAATCTGAAAGCTAGCAAAAGGATATGCCATATACAAATGGACAAAACAACTCTGAAGCACTAAGCTGCCTGAAACATGGTGATAAACACAGCGATAAATATAAAATGTTAACAAGATAAAAGTACAAGATGGAAAAGCAGCATTCTAAGGTTACAAAAAGTTTCTGTACCTAAAAGTTGGTTTGCTACTTAAAGTTATGTCAGTGCCTATTCCACCAAGAAACCTTACAATTTACTCAGCATATGGGGTTTGCAGCACCCTCAACATGTTTGCAAGGAACAGAATACCCGATCAGGTAATAATTAATTGCCCATGGTATACTCTGCTCATTCTGGACACAGATCAAGTTAGCAATGATCAAGATTTGTCTGCCACGTGTTCACAGGAGTCCTAATGGAAGAAGTTGTTCAGCTGTTATGAAGACTGAAGTCAGAAGACAGAATTAGTCAGTTCACTTGACTTTTTTTACTTATGTAGAAACTCCCCACAACTGCACTGAATTCCTCTTTTTTTTTTTTTTCCCACTAATTTGAGATACTACCTTAAGTTTTAAGGAAACTTTACACGGGACTTTCGAGAATATGCTTACATTTTTTTTCCTTTTAAGCTTTAGTAGATAATGAATCATTTAAGTGTTGTGTGCCGACCAGTGCGGTCTCTAAACTGCAGATACTCCAACAGCAGGTTCCCACAACTACATCCAATACTACACATACAAAGATCAGGAAAGAAGACAAAGTCAACCAGCAAACAGACTGGAAGACAGGAATGGACAGCACAAAACGTGGACAAGATGTGTCTCTAAGGTTACCGGTATGACTGTGTTGCTTAACTGCTTCATGCAGCCTTGTCAGCTGTGACTTACCTGCATACTGTGCTGTTCTGTCAACAGGGACAGCACAGAAACCAGTATGTAAAATTACTGTTGCCAGCAAAGCAAGCAAACATGCACAACTGGGTGGAAGGAGGGGGAAGAGTGAGGAGATATTTGCATCTTGTTTTTGGCTACATTACTAAATAAGCTGCTGAGCAACATAAATCCCATTAATTTTCCATAGGAACAGATGTTTGCCTAACAACACCTCAGTTTCAACACTTGGTGGTAAAGAGCTCATTACACAACACGCTGTAAAGGAATAAAGGAAAACAGAATAAAACAAAAACCAGTTCAGTTCCAAGTTACTTCTGTGCCCATTTAAACAGGGTGGGATGTAGGCCTAATCCCTATGCATCAGCTTCTCTCCTAATACTTAAATGTAATTGTACTCCTGTTCCATTATGCAGGTGATCTGCATGCACCATAGGTTGCATTATAAAAAACTAGTGCAGCATAGCTGCTTTATGAGCAGCCACATGGCTGCAGCCTGGAAAGTCCAACTTCAGCTTTTTGGATGTCCTATGCTGAAAAAACACCTGATAAATCCCACAGCCCAGGGGTGAAGGACATGGGTAATCTGCTCTCCAGGCCCAAGCAGCTACTTATTGCATTGCTCCATGTTGACCTAAAAACCTTGATCTCTAGTACTGAATGTGGCACTTCTCCCCTCACCTTTCCCGGTCACTCAAAGAACAAATTGTCTCACCCTGGGCCACCTTTAGCCCTCAGTTCCAACCTCACAGCTACCCCCTGCCAGCAGCAAAGCCTGCCAGCTCCTCTGGCCCCCCAGCTCTGCCCCTCTGGGACCCCCTTGAGAGGGGGGATTGCACATGGGAGCCAAGCTGGTCAGTGCTGGGAGGGGGACCAAGGAGAACCAGTGAGATTCAGGAAAGAGAAGCAGCAACAAAAGTGAAAAGCAGCAGGAAAACAAACAAACAAACAATATAAGAGGAAATAGATATACAGTTGCATAAAACTGAATCGCAGTCATGCACATGGCTGTTTTTATTCCACTTTGCCTCAAACTATGAAGTAAATCAAAAAAAGCAGATTCTTAATTCTGAATTAATTTGCCTAGAAAAACAAAGCACATACTGACTTAAAGGGACTACCTGTCTTAATACAAAATGCACCAACTTTTCAGTGGCATCTGTGTTTCTAATCTAACATCAGTAGAACATTTCGCGGTGTTACACAAGGCAAGTATTTTATTTTAGAACTTCAGTTAATACGCTGAATCTTCACTGGATGTGTTCTGAAAACGTGGCAGTTTTTCAGATGAGCAGAGGGTCTGACAGAAGGTTCACCCAAAACCGTTTACATTTTTTAGATAATGAAAAAGCACTACGGATTTCAAAATCTCATTATACACACATGAAGAGGCAAGGCTGAGAAAAGCAGACTGGTTTAGAACCTCCCACGAGTCACTGAATTTGGAGTTCCTGTTACTTTAAGCCCAGCCTAAATGACTATTTTTAGAATTAAGTTCTGCTAATTGGAAGATGTGAAGGCAACAACTTCCCTAAGAGGCTCATTGCTGAGTGCAGAACCCAGCCTCCAGTAAGTTTTTCCTGCAACTCCATGCACAGACAAGCCTTTGTGGATGGACAGGTAGTGACTTCCCTGAAATTTAAATACTCTAATTTTTAACTCCTATATTGATGCAAAATTTAGATGGTATGCACGCTGTTTTGAAGTCCAATACTCTCAAGTAAAGTGCCAAATAGAACAGTGTTTTATGTAACTAATCATAAAAAGAAGCCTCACTGAAGAACTGCTATTACAGCAGATGTAAGATGCAGAGCTTTAACTCTTCTCAAGCTTAATGACAGTGAACTTTCTTTTCTTGTTAAGATTACTAACAATATTATAGGTGAAGGCTTTGCCTGCATATAGAGAAATTGGTCAGCCAAAGCTGAACCATAAAGAGAAGGAAAACTTTATGTGTTAAATCAGGCAAGCCAATAACCTCATTCACTGAGATGACATACAAGTTGGAATTATACTGGCTTTTAATTATGACTTCAATACAGTAACAGGATGTGATCTAGTACTGCAAATAAAGGTTCCCATAATTTTAAAACCAGCTTCATTCTAGACCTTCCTTTAAGCTGTACATTTGCCCATACTTTACTTTCTTCGACATCATCATATTTCCCAGTTTGATGCTACTGCGTTAAAAGCAACGAGAAAGTCGGCAAGGGGCAAGGTGGGGAATCACAGTTACACCGTAGAAAATGGTTAGCAGGATTCCACTGAAAGTAACTCCCAAAGTGACTTAAAAAAACCCCTGCACCACACAAAAATAGCTCTCACACAAACAACCAAGTTTTTTTTACTATACTGCTTTTAAACCATTAATGAGTCATCTCTTAAATCACCAGCTACATTTATAAGGAATTATTCACACAGTAAACCAGACTTCATAAAATGAAACTGTACACATTTCCAATACAAACTATTTTCCCCCCTTAAAACTAATTAGAGCCACACAGGAATCCACTGATTTAAATTACTTTTTTTTTTTTTTTTTAAGATTTGCTCACTAATGACAATTCTGAAGTACATTTACTGTAGAGGTTTTGTTTCACCACACAGCAAAAAACCTAACGTCTCCTACTTAGCCTACACAAAATTTTCCTCTTCACCAGAAGGGCTTTCCACCAAAACAAATAAGACCAAGAGAGATCGTGGTGTAGCAGAAGAACATAAAAAGCAATTAGTGGTAAAGCTTTTTGTAGGCTGTGTCATTTCATATTCTTTCCACACCTTCATGGGGCAGCAAAGACTTTGTTAGACCAAACTCCAAAGCAAAGACCGACTCCTGCAATCACTGCCCACTTTGATTAATCTTAATCTCGGTGGAAGCACAGCAATTTTCACTGATTGCTTGTTTGAGGGACACATGATTTGCGCAATGTTTATTTTGGGCCCTCGCTGAGGGCGGGGTGTAGCCAAATGGGCAGTCTCCCAATCCAGATCACACAAAATACAGCATTCGCACTCTAGGAACATCTCAGCCTCAGCCAAACCCGGGGAGCCTGCCCGTGCCGGCAAGGGTTGTGTGCCTCAAGACCCACCCAAAGGACTCCTGAAAGATAGAAACCACATCTGTACACCCTGACAAGTCCCACCAACTGCCACACAGCCCAGAGAAAACAGGCAAGGATGATATGGACCACCCTTGCAATGAAGTATGCACAGGTTACAAAGCAAGGAGAGCAGGTATCTCTTGAGTATTGTAGAAGGAGCTATGAAGAGCTGCAACACAAAAAGTGAACTCTTCATGAGCAACAGGGGACACTGCCAAGAATCTCTAAATGCACAACACACTTCAGGAATATTAAAAGAGATTTCCTCACCTACACCATACTAGAAAGCCAAAACAACAAGTACCTTTACAGAGTCTTGCCTCCACACACAACCCAGATTCCACTAAAACCACTGAAATCTCATCACCTTCTTGCAGGACACACATTCACGGGTAAATGCCCTGCTCATTCAAATGACTTTTTGATGATTCCAAAACAGACCTAATGTGGATCACACTACTTCATCTCAAGCTGTATGAAGCATAGCATTTGCAGCCTACAGAGTGCTGGCTCTGTGGGTTGTGTATTTTGGTGATAGCGCATGTACTCACAGTACTTGGTGATCATTTTGATGAAGTAACCATCAGAAGTAAGTACTAAATTTAACATTCCTGTACACTCCAGAGTTACTGTATATATGCTATATACCAAGAAAACAGGGAGGATGAAGCTATGTGTTTTTGTTTCCCCACAGTTCTTCTCCAGTTCGTACATCTTCTTGCTTCCAGGATTGAGTTCTTATCACTGATAAGTAGCCAAACCCATCACAGCTCAACAGATACACAACAGAGGATACAACAGCTACAATAGTATGGAGGAGCAGAAAGGAAAGACAGCCACATTAATGACCCCTTATAGCTGCAGCTGGAGTCAAGCGGCAGGATTTCCTTAGGCAGCATTGCTACATCTGGATCACTCTGAGAAGGAAATGAAAAGCAACACTTCTGTAAGATATGCAGTCAGATATGCCAAAGCCACAAAAACAAGCAAGAGGCAGCTATGACGTGTATTAAAATGCTAGCAAAAATAAAGGAGAATTCAATGCACGTTAGCGCATTAGTTACCTCTGTTCAGGTGATCACCATACCCCACAAGCATCACAACACACTGACTACCTAGAAATTAGTTACAATCAGCTGATGAGTAGGTAAGCAACAACACACACCATGGGGTGAGAAAAACAGTTTTATGAACACATTAAGGAATGGTAGACTTTGAAAAGCATAAGGAAAGCATTGCCTGTGCTTTTACTGAGCAGATAGGTAATCTGCAGAACTGCAAGAAACCCCTCTAGAATCATTCCAAAGGCAGTGTGCCAAATAATGCAACCCACAATCAGTTCTGGACGAAGCATTTGTAGTGCTGATAATTTTTATTATACTCTCCTACCCACCCCCAAATTTAACTGACATTCTTGTAAAACCATAGACAGTATCACTATGATTTGATGGTAATGGATAGGAAATTAGGAGCTGTAAGTTCACTTAGTCACTTCTCCCCTTTATATTCAATTTTGTAGATTTTTGAATTCCTAATGCTCCACAGACAACTGATGGAGGCCAAGCACTATACAGGCTATAGCTTTATTCACAAGACAGCAACAACATATCAGTTCTTAATAATTTAGGATCTTGTGTGCATCTGATATACATTCTGCCGTTTATCAAAGACGTAAAGATTCCCGCTGTGGGTGAGCAGAGAATATAAAGTCTTTGTATTAACACCACCTCCTTTGACCAGCACAATATAAAACTTGCTTGCAGATCTACTTACACAGAAAGGCTTTTTTTGAATTCAGAAACTTAATTCCAAGCTTTCCTTAAAATTAAATTGAATCAGGAATTTTAGCCGAATTCACAGAAAGCATCCACATAGCTGCTAGTAAAATAGTCTATTAAGTCTAAAGGTATGTTTGCAACATCATCCATAAATATTTCTAATGCCTACAACAGACTATTGTGTTCCTATAAGTCCTGCTCTTAATAGGAAAAGAGAAACCAAAAGGATCTGAAAAACTGTGAAATACTCACAATAATATAATTCAGCTACTAATTGATCATATTCCCAAATACAAATAGGTTTAAGATTTCACACCCCTTTGCTATATGCATCTGCAAGCACTGCTGGTGTGGTACGTGTCTCTGTATCCTCCAGCTTTCTGCTATCAGATTATTTGGAAAGACCCCACCTTTGGCATCAGGATACCACAAAAACTGAGAGATACACACACAGAGATCCGAAGCTCTTTAGTTCAAGCTCATAAAATATCTTCCCCATACCAATGTGACTGGGCACTCATTCTCATCCTCTTTGCTGGAGACAAGAGATGCCCTCTGTCTCCACCCCTTTGCGTGTCTTTGATAGAAGCAAGAGCCTCAGGAAAGCTGCATGTCCTACAAATCCTGGAAAGCTCTCTAGCATCTAGGGAATACAGCATGAAGATGTTACCATGTAGCTGCTGTGATTTAGAGAAGGTGGTGGGGCAGACTATGGGGAAAAGAAGAAAGCTGCTTCCTCCAACACTAAGTTGAAATAAAGATGGGAATTACAAAGCACTCTTTTTTGCCAAAAAGGACAGGACCTTGACTCACAAGCTGGGGGTTTTATTTGGGGACAGTAAGCCTTCAAGTATGAAGCCTCACCAAATAGTTTGAGTCACTTTGAAAGTCTAGAAACCATAGCTGGAATTGCCTGCTGAAAAAACAGGACTGCATGCATCAACCTACACTTTCTGTTCTACTAACATCAACATAAAGGTTAGAAAACATGCAAGCTAATGGAAGTTTATTATTTGGTTCACTTTTGCTCAGCTCTGAGAAAGAAAATGAACTGGTGTATAGGAAATAGTTTGCAAGGAGGAAGGCAGGGGCTTCAAACGAGAGTAATTAATGGACAAGCACAATTGCTTTTTTCGGATATTGTCATGAAAATGCTTATGAGCAGGTTTAAAAACAAGCACAGAGAGTGTGTGTGGGGTTGTCTGTGGAGGGGATGGTTTTGATTTATAACTTTTCTTTGCAAACAAAACTTGGGATTTATCTCAGGGTAAAATTGTATTTTGCTGACGTATTGAAATACCCCTGAACTGTTTTACTGGCATCAGGCTACAGCCTGAGAAGATGAGTTTAAAAGTGTGGGGGTTTATTTAAGGGTAAGCAACTGTGCATGAGATGCTGGAACTCAACTTCAGACTTCAATTTTCAATCTTTTTATAATCCACATTTTTCTTTTGCCAAGTTTAAGATGTCAAAAAGAAAAGCAGAACTAATACATACTATCTATAATTAGCTTGTTAGTCACAATTTGAATGTGATGGTATCACTGTTTCGGAAACCTATTATTAAAGTGATCCCTCCCTTGATTATCAACTTACCAGTTGCCTCAATGAGAGAAGATGCATGTGGAAGCAAATTGGTACCTTTATTTGTTCCAATTAGACCACAAAGGATAAATACTTAATAATTTTTTTTAATACTTCCAAAAACTTAGAACTCTTCACTTTTACAGGTGAAGAGCATCTGCCATGACCACAAGGGACAACTGTGACCCAAGGCGACATGCTGCAGCAGTCAGCAGGGGTTTTTAAGGGGTTTCCCTGAACAAGCACACAGGTAACCAGCAGAAGAGGCAGCAGTGCCCACTCTCACACTTTACATACTAGCTGTATCGCTACTCACTGAAAATTTCCCATTGAGACTGAAGGCAACTTTTGCTATCACTTGCAAAATGGAAGTTTCCACTGTCCATAACCCAACCACCTGAATTTGATTAGGAGTAAGAAGGCTGGAGAGACCATATTTTCTACTGTATACACAACTAGGAAGTAGTCACAGTGCTGCTGTTGATCACTTCTGGTAGTATTTACTTCCACTAAAACAACAAATCCAAACAGCAGAAGTGTCAAATGCCACTGGAGCTCAAAGACTGGTTATCCCACTGGTTACAATGCAGTCTACAATCTGTTCGCTCCCCAAATGCATTTTTTTTGTTGCATCGGTACAGAAACCAGTGTAACTTCCACTCCACCATTTCACACAACCTGGCCAACTGCTTCTCTGAAAAGGGCAAATTTGCTGCAAGTCAGAAGCTCCACAGTTTTTTCATTTATATATTTGACACAATGGGGTTCTTGTTTACTAAACATATTTTTTAAAAGGCCTTAAAAATACTTGGGAGATATACACATGCTGCAGAGGTGCATGCCTGTGACCACATTAACAGGGTAATGCATATGGTGAGCCTCCCTGGCACAAGGCACTGTGAGGGATAGCTTTTAGGAGCAGCAGCAGTGATCTCCAACAGACACCCCAAGCTCTGCTATGCTCTGCCATGAGAAATCTGCTGCCCCTCAGCCCAGGGCATCTCCCACCTTGCAGAAGCCTGTGGTCAGCTCCAAGTAGCTTTGCATCAGCAGCCTGGCATTTCCAGCAGCAAGTTTTCAGGTTCACCACTACCTCAGCAAGGAAAGCGCATATGGCCAGACAGACCTGACGGCCTCCATCCCCAGTCTCAAGGCCAGAAGGTCTCCTCTGCACTTGTGCAGCTCCTATCAACTACTAAAACAGCTGGTCCCACTGCAGCAAAAATGCAAGAGACAACACTGCACCTTCTTTGTCAAGACAACAGACATCTAACAAGTTACAGGTAGTAGGGCAGTGCTTTTAATCCACAAAGCTCAAAAGCTAATACACTGAAGAACTGGCAGCAATTAAGAGCAGTCAACAGTGCTCAAGAATACTGGAGGCTGTGACTCTAAGACCTCTTACAGGGGTCTCAACGACCCACTGCTTGGTTCATCTCTGTGAAACTGCATTAAGGCACTGTCTAAATGGTGGAGAAATTAATAGCAGTTTCACAATGGAAATGCGAGCAATCAAACAGAAGTGCGGCCACTTAACAGGTTGGTTCTAGCAAATCAGTGGGAACCATCGACATGATCTCAGAAATCAGGTATTCCTAATGCATGAAGAAAATAAGTTGTTCCCATCTTCACTTTTGCAACAGACAGCTACTTCCCAAAAGGATGGAGGAAAGGGTTGCCTGCAGACTTTAAAGAGCAAAGCACAAATAGCAGTTGCAAGCACATCCCTGCCTCACATAACCTGGGGGGAGCTGCAAGACCGCAGTTTGACAAGCTGAAACAAAGTACCACATAGCTTATAACTATTTTGTAAATAAACCCACACTTCCATGTTGAAGCAGGTTAACATATTTCATTATTCAGATAAGGACACTACTTAGAGAGATCTCGTACATTTCATAAAGACAGAAGTTACTTTCCTAACCTATAGCCACATGAAACAACTGCCAATATGTGGATTTCTGCAAAGTCCAAAGGCATCACTGGACATTGGCTTAGACTAAAAGTAAAGTCCATGGAAGGAATGGACACTTGTCTCCAACACTTCTGAGCTAGCAAAATCTCAGGTTCTCTTCTAATACGTTTTGTAGTCCCTTCTACCCTCCTCTTAGATCCCTCAATGAATTTCACAGCCAGCAAGTTGTTGACCTCAGATATGAGGGCTAGTTGTAGTGGGTATGCACAGCATAGCTAAGAGAAGTTCATATCTGCTATACAGCCACCTGCATATATTCCTAAATGTGTACATAGTCCATTATAGCTTACTGAACACTGAGTCAGAAGAGTCCCCATCATTAATCTATCATTAATTCCGGCTGCAGTCCCAGACATGAAGCTACTTCAAGTCTTCAGTATCCCCCCACTGCACCATTTCTTCTATTAGATGTTTAAAAAATGGGATGTCATCAGGAGCACATGCCTCCTGGGTATGAAACCAAAACCTTCTGGTGGATGACAATGCACACTGATTACTCAATGTTAGCAAGAGGCTGATATGAAGGGGCAATAAGTTTCCTATAAAGATGCAGCCACTGACAGACTGAAGTTATCCCAGCTTGCAATAGTAACCTAAGCCAGCAACCATTTGGGGTGCAATAACTAATACCCACAAACTAGGTGGCATGGCATCAGCTCATTATCCCAGCAAGAATGCCACAGGTCCACAGAATTCTCATACTCAAAGGAAAAAAGAAGTCCTGTAGTTGGAATCTAATGAACACCACTTCAGTGTAAGTGTAAGTTCACTCACACGAGTGGTTCCTGTGGATTTCTACATGTTCAGATGGAGAAACAGTTAACCAGAAAACAACATGCCAAGAAAAGGAAGGCAGCATGTGAAAGTTTCCCAGACCAAAAGCCTGCTGAATCTACACAAAGACACTAGCATACACTAGCATCAACAGAAGACTCGTAACTCAGACCACATCCAAAAGGGTGACAGCTGTTATATGCGGTCTGATGAAGGCTACACATTTAATTATACATCCAGTGCAACAAAGGACTGAGGAACACCTACCTCGAGGCCACTGGCACATCTTTATAACCCTCCACTTCAGAGTACATAGTTGAGGTTGGCCTCCTGCATGCTGCACACACCAGGTACTAGGGATCAGTAAGGGAACTATGCAAGCAGATAAGTGAAAGTGATGCATGAATAGCTATATACTACTCATGTAGCAACATCTTGGTTCTATTACTAAGAGCAACCAAAAACCCAACACCAAATTAAAGGTGTCCCAAGAAATACTGATTTGGATTAATTTCTAACATTCATTCAACTCCCTATTAGGCTTTCTAACAAGGCAGCTGTTCACAAGGATATTTTTAATATATCTTCCCTCCCCTCAAAGTTAATGGTGGGCTATAGTTTTCAGCGTGACTTCCTGTTTGCATTATACAAGAAAAATCCTGCCCATTCGCTCCACTAAAAGGCATGTGCTTGGAAGTGGTTTTGATGGCTTTTAGTCACAGCTCCCCCTTTTGATTGCCACAGCATCCAAAGCATCTGAAAATAAGAGAGCTATTTCAAGTTACATTCCCTTCATTCCCTGCCCACATGTACTTGGCTACCAATTTGGGGCACAGGATCAGAGGGAGCCTCAGGCTTTAGAATAACACAAACACTTAAAATAGGAAATACATTAATACAACTTCATCTCCCTTCCCCCTGCTCAGCAGATTTGACTCTATTGGTGTTCACCTACATCTTAAAGATCTCCTACATATTCTACATGTCCTCACTGCTGCCTTCCAAGCCTCTACCCAGCAGCCAGTACCTGACCTACCACAGCATCCAAACTCTTGGAGTAAGCAGTAGCTGCTGGATGAAACGGAAGCATGCAGATGCAGATTGTACTGTCATCTCTTGCACTCCCATAAGCCTGCAGCATTTCACCTTGCCTGGTACAACAGCTTCACTGCTTGCTTCATCTGTCTCACTCCTTCTGCGGGAGATTCTGTAACTGAGCTCAAGTTATTCTTTGTCCACATACACCCAACAACTCAAGATTTTCCCATAACACTAGAAGCAAGTAGAAGCTGTGAGAAGAGACACAGATGGGGCCACAGTTTTGAATGGCCAAGACTGCAACCAGAATGGTCCCTATGGAAGGGGAACACAGAAGCAATGAAGCAACATGCTTGTACAAATAGCAATACAGTAGAAGGCTTGTAGCAGCAGAACAGCACCACAGCCTTTGCAACAGTCTCAGCAGATTTGCTCAGAGAGGTGGCTCAAGAGCCGCTTTCTACTTGTTCACTGAACAAGGCAAAAGAATCCCACATGCCTAAGCACAAGTGTGAGGAGAGATGTGCTGACTACATTGCTTCATAGAAAAATCAACTGGGCTGGAACTAGCTTGCCCCTTGAAAATAAGCACATTTGGTTTCCCTCCCTCCACACAAGAGCCAGTTGCATAAAGTTAGGCCAACATGTGGTACACATATGATTCAAATGTAACATTTTCTGGCAACCAGCATCAAGTCCAGGGGAGGATCTGCGCTGCTGATAATGTCGATCTTTCCCATGGCTGTCATTAAAAAGAGTCTGCTGATCTCTTGAGATACAAGCAGCAAACCCCATTCCGCTGGTTTTACTGCAGCACCTTTTGGAGTAGGGGGGCACACAGCACTCAGGGTGGAGAAGCAAAATCCAAGACATGCGCCTCAAGGTCTCTTACAGCAACTACCTTGAAAAAGTGAAATAAACTAAAGTGACTGACCTAACTGGTGCAAATTCAGTCCCTCAACTCCAATCACTCAGTAGAATGTCCGAAAATGAGAGAAAGGTAATCAAAGGATGGGGAACAGCTTCCACACTAAAATCATTGAGCAGGCTATGGCTCTTCGTCCTGGAAAAGACGTGGCTGAGGAATAGAAGTCCTTAAAATAAGGGAAATAAGGAAAAAAGGGTCATGGAGAGCCTACTAGTCACTATTCCCTCCAACACCGAAGCTGGGAGGCAGGTCAAAGTTCAAAGCATGTGAGATGAGATGGTTCTTCCTGCAATACGCCCTAAGCCCATGCAACTCTTCTCTTTGCTATGTTGTGGATGCTGGAGTTTGCATTGGCTCAAGAGCATGTTCACAGAAATTCTGCATTAATGTCTCAAGTACAAAGGCACCATTTCTGGGTCAGTAGGTTACAGGGCTTCAAAATGCTGAAAGCCAGGACACTGGCTTTATATATAGTGAGCTATCACTATACCCTTGCCCTTACTCTTGTACCCCTCCTGAGACACAACAAGAGGGATACAGGACTATACATAAGCCTTTTTTATGACCCAATGCCCTGGTTTAAGCCGTAAATCACACAGTTTGGTCACTCACTCCCCCTCTTTCTTCCCTCCCACTCCAAGGGGGGGAAATGGGGAGAAGAAAGAATGTAACTCCTACAGGTTGAGATAAGAACAGTCCAGTAACTAAGGTATAACACAAACCACTGCTGCTACCACCAATAATAATAATGACCAGGGCAATACAAGGGAAGAGGATACAACTGCTCACCACCAATGACCGAGCCGTGAACCTTCCTAGATTCCTGCCCCCAGTTTTCACATCCTGGGCATGATGTGTTGTGGTATGGAATACCTCTTTGGTCAGTTTGGGTCAAGTGCCCTTTTTCTGCTTCCTCCTGGCTTCCCCTCCTCCCTGGC
Source organism: Myiopsitta monachus (assembly GCA_017639245.1). Lineage (NCBI taxonomy): Eukaryota > Metazoa > Chordata > Aves > Psittaciformes > Psittacidae > Myiopsitta > Myiopsitta monachus. Next base: position 14,593,877 of record CM029928.1, read on the forward strand.
AGAGCATGAGACTCAGAAAGTCCTTGGTCAAACCAAACATTCTAAGCCGTAACTAAAAACATCGGTGTTATCAGCGCTGTTCCCAGGCCAAAAGTCAAAAACACAGCGCTGGCACCAGCTACTGAGGAGAAAAATGACTGCTGCTGCTGAACCCAGGACACCCAATATTTCTGGGTTTACATTCTTTATGCACAAATTAAATGGTTTAAGAAAGGAATCATTGAAGCCACTGGAAGTTAGCATTTTTCTATTCCTTTGGATACCATGAGTAAGAGCTGCTACCATTCCTCCTATTATTGCCTGAGGAACAACTCATGCATTTCATACAATTCTTTTCAAATTATACAAGTGTAAGACTGAAGAGGCAATCGCTGGTGGTGGCATCCTCTTTCAAGGCAGGTAACAAATTAGTTCAGAACTTCTCCAAGAGCAGGACAGAAGTAACTATTAATTTTATAACACTCTAATGGCATCTTTGTTTACAAAAGCATGCAGCTGTAGCAGCAGCTTCATGCATGCTAACAAAAAAAGGTACCAACATCTAATTTCATTGGGAATTTTTGGGCTGCACTCCCAGCATCTAAAACCAGCACTTTCAGAGAAGACCCACCACCAGTAAGAACTACTGGTTCCTCATTTCACAGGGAAAAACTAAAGTGAGCAAGACTTAAGATGTCAGGCAGCAGGAATAATTAATCAGGAGAGATTAAGTTCACATGAAAGAGACACAGAAAAGCTATGTCAATAGCTTTAGCAATACATTTTTCTTTTCAAAAAGGTGTATTATTTCATAGGCCAGAAACATACTTTGTGACTTTCATTACAACTTGCTAAACTGGGGTTGCATTCCAAATGGAAAGAGTTTTTAGAAGCTACAATTTTCACCAAGTAGTCCCATGGAATTTGTTTTTTATGTTATCAGAGTACCAGTGAGAAACAAGATGATGTGATTACATGTGAAATTAAGAAGGCAGCTGCTTATTTCACTATGGGGCTTCAATCACAGGTAGAGTCTGCATCCAGTTTTGGGACTTTCAGTACAAGACAGACACTGAGAATCTGGAATCAGTTTAGTGAAGGGCCACTCAAGATGGCTGGGGACTGAAGTACCTCTCCTGTGAGGAGAGGTTGAGCCCAGAAAGGCTTTGAGGGAAGCATAGCAGCAGCATGCCCCAGAGGCCTTTGAGAAGATAGAGCCAAGCTCTTCCCAGAGGTGCAGGTCAGAAGTACAAGAAACAATAGGCTTAAGTTGATACAACAGATGTCCTTACCAGGTAGAAGGAAAATGAATCTCACTAATAATTAATCCTTAGAACCAGTGAGCCAAAGAGGTTGCACAAACTGTATTCCTAGAGGTTACCAAGACTGGACAAACCTTACGCAATGTGGTCTGAATTCAATACAGACCTTGCTCTGAGCAGAAAGTTGGACTATAGACCACCTGAGAACTCTTCCAGCTCAAATGGTTTTGTAGTTCTATGAAAGAACATATCACAATGCTGGACAGAAAGGTTGCACCATGATTAATGTGACTCCTTAAGTAAAAATTATAGCTAAAGGGTCTTTGGCAACTGAGCCCTTGACCAAAGGTCTTCACAGACACTGTGAGACACTGGCACAGGGTGCCCAGAGAAGCTGTGGTTGCCCCATCCCTGGCAGTGTTCCAGGCCAGGTTGGATGGAGCTTGGAGCAACCTGGGCTAGCGGAAGGCATCCCTGTCCATTGGAGGAGATTGAACCTATATGATCCTTAAGGTCCCTTCTAACCCAAACCATCCTACAATGCCTTTTTGGAATTGCATATAAAAAGTAAGGTTTGGTGGCTGGTTTCCGCAAAAAGTGTTTTGAAACAATCACACTTTGTATGCCGTAATATTTCTCAAGTTTTGGAGTCATTGTTAGTGACAGGGTAAACAACTAACCATATTATTCCAGGCTTGTGAGCAGCACATTGTCCTAACAGTGCCAAGCAACCCATGGCGACAGTGCCTAAATGCTTGCACACTCACTGTTGTTTTAAGTATTAGAACATCTCTGAAAAGTTAAGACATCACAAGTTGTGCATTCCTTTAGCCTAGATGATCAAAAACTAGCCAAGAAAACAAATCTTTTTTTCCTCCTCTCAAAAAGAGGTCAATGGAACAAATTTAGACGGGGGAAAAGTTTGGATCAAACAGTTGCACTGATAAGTCACAGTGAATCATTCCTTTTTTTTCCTCTCCCCTCTATGTCTCCAAAGACATAAAGCTTTCATATGTCTTAGTAGGAATGGCCACATTTAACACTTAAAATTCACTGGTTTTCTGTGCTTCCACGTTAGAGCCCATTGCAGCCAAAAGCAGTTCATAATCCATCACAGGAGATCTACACAATGAATCACAAAGCTGTGTGACTCATCTGAGACAACAGACTCAAAGTCTCAGTTCCAAGTAGATACTTCCCTCCACAGCAGGGTTAACCAACAGCTCACAAACCATGCCCCAAAATCACTGATCAGCATGTTCAGAGAAGCCAGCAGCTATCCCAGCTTGCTTAATATTCTGGTCAGAAAGCTCTGGCACTTCAGCAGCTTCTGAAGAAGTTGCTCAGCCAGCCTTTCTGCCCCTACCATATGAGTCAAAGTGGCTGCTTGAACAACCACCAAACACTACATCTCCTGCAGCACGAGCCCGAAATCTTCTGCATTGTATTCTTTCAACTTACCACCTTGGCCACCTGAAGGAAAGAAGAGCAACTTTCACACCTCTAAACTGTGTCAATCAAGCTAGCTCTGACCTGAGGAGCCTTCTGATTTCTTTGAAGGAGTACTAACTTTATGTTAGCTCTTGTGTTTGGAAGACCACCTTCTGCATCTTCTAGGTACTGAAAAGAGCCTTGACCTCATCTCTATCTTCCCTATTTCTTACTTAAGCTACTGCAATACAAGTTTCCTAAGGAAAAAAGTTATGTTAACTAATGCAATGCTACTTTTCAAAGCCTACAACTATAATAAAAGCACAGAAAAGTTCCTTCAGTGGGGGTGTCTGGGATATTAACTCTTAAATGGGGGCAGACTTTTGACAAAAACATCACTATCAACTACTTTAAATATGATCCTGATTTAAGTAAAAAATACTGTGGCCCAATTCTCAAAGAAAAATTGCTTCCTCCTTGTTTATAACAACTGTAAGATGATTATCAGCACCACTGTAGCCAACACACTCAGATGAATAAATCATTTCAAGTGAGAAATGTGCTTATTGTATGTTTATCCAAGGACCTTCACTCCCACACTCTATATTTTAAACACCTGCAAAAGGTGTTTATTACCTCACGTATACCTGTAAATATCACCCCCTATAATTAAGCCAGGCAATTAAAATCCCAACATAACCCAGAGTATGTTGTCTTAAGTGCAAAATTGGGTGGTCTGCCATAGACACGGTCACTTTTCTGTATCAGATTGCCTTACCAGCTGCTAGGCCCAGCTACATGATGGGAAATGCATGCAGCTCAGGCAAAATAGTTCATTTGGATTGTGGGGCCCTAGGTCAGACAGCAGGAAGGAGAGATCATACTTTCTTTTCCCTTTGGCAGGAGAGGAGCAAAGGTACCCCCCATGCTCCCCTGGGTATAGATCCAAGACCAGAAAGAGGCAGTGCTGTCCAAAGGCTCTGCATTGCCTCAGGGACTGCTCTATCCTGTAATAAGGAATCAAAATGAGCAGGTGATCAACATTCACCCTTAGTTTGAGGTGCATGATCCTTGCTAAATCTCTCTGGTTTCTCATTATAGAAGAATTAACAGCCTTTGTGTGGGGGATCTCTCTCTTTAGAAGGATTTTGTCACTGTCCCCCACAACAGACTTATAAGGTAAACACAACCAACACTACAACAGCAGGCAAGAAGTTGACTTTGTGATCAGTGCCAGGTATAGTCATTACCAGCCTACTGTCAAACTGACAAGCTTTATTTCATAGGGTTTGCAGGGATCATCACATCTAGTGTTGTATCAGGGTTTTGTTTATTAAAATTGAAGATGGCACAAGGCTGAAATGGAGTGCAAATGTACCAGAGGACAAGACAAGAGCTCAAAGTGATCTTAAACTAGAGAAAGTACTCTGGAGAAGGCCCATGGGATGTTCCCAGGTAAAAGACTTAAGAACAATCAACTGCCTAGAAACAAGAGTCCTCAGAAGAGACTGACAGAACTTAATACTCTCTCCTTAACCCTCCCTAAAAATTGGAGGTCTTAAAATAAGTAAGAGACTGCTGCAGAGAACAGACTAACATGTTCTCCATTCTCCTGCTGAGTACAACAAATAGTAATTGGTAAAAAGTACAGCTTAGCATCTGATGTAGCACACTGAAAAGAAAAGAGAAAGCAAAGATCCCTACTAGATGTTCCTATGCTTATCAGGCAGCAGCAGATAATTTGTGTGCGTTTAGCATTCTGCTTGCATTTTTATAGCTATACATTATTTTTATAGCATTACATTAAATTAGGGTTCTTGGGGGAGGCTTGAGGTGAAAAAAGCATATTTCAATACATTTTAAACCCCTTTAATGTTCATTCTTTCTTTTTGAATTCTTTTAATTGTAGCTCAGCTCATTTACACATCTCCCCTTTACTTCTTGCATTATATGAGAAATATCTGCTTTGTATAATCCTAATTTATTCTTAATTGCAAGAGTCTCATTTTTTTCTTTTTCTTTCTTAAAACCTAGAAGTTCCCCACCTGTCCTCTTCATATCCTTGGTGTTCTATAATAAGTTGCATCCTAAGCAGGTACTATGAAGCAAGATTAGTTTTTACACTGCATCTCTAAATTGAAAACCAACCAACAAACAACCCACCCCACACAGCTTAGCTGTTCTAAATCAAAGAAGTAATGCAAGCTCTTTGTCCTCAGGACAAAGAGTTATGTGCACTGTAAGAATATTTACTTGCATTTACTCACAATCAAAATCAGTCTCAATTCTTTTGAGGAAACTGGAGGTTGACTTACAAATTACACAGATGGGTGGAGATGGCTCAAACCTTTCTTGCATTGACAAACCTCAGTGCAGAACCTGCACTTTCAATGCAACTCTGATCCAGAAATTCTTTTTCATTACTACTTCTGCTTGGAGAATCTAAAACATCAGAGGTCTCAGCATAACTACGAGACTTCATTTTCATTTCCTTGAAAAAGTGAGGAAAAGCAAACCCTATTTAGTAACATTCTTTTTCCCTTTGGAAGAGCTAAATCAGACCTCCCTTCCCACACATTTCTGTCCCCAAAAGCAACCTGCAAGTCTCACAGCAAAGCTAGGAATACACATTCACAATGTTTTTCTTGCTTCTCTGCTCACTCAACTGGTTCACACTTCACAGGCTGGGCTTTTAGTCTACCTTTTTTGTTACAAAGTTCATCAACACTGTATCCGTTTATCTGCTTCATGAAAACGATAAGGAAATAAGCCCACAGAAGATAAGTAAGAACCCTCTAACAGCTACCTTCCTGCTGAGCCAGCAAGTGCTGTTTCTGGCACCATCTGTGTCCTGAAAGTCTGTTCTCCTGCACTTTATTCACTAAACAGGGTAAAAATATTTGGAAAGAAAAATCTCTTGAAGCATCTTCTACACTGGGGAAGCTGGTTTTAAAATGTTTGAGAAGAAAATAAAACAGGAGACATTTCACATAATTCCTTCTCAGAAGAAGTCTACTTGGATCCCCACCATGTTGAATCTCAAACAAACTCCAAGTACTTCAGTTTTAAGTCACCACACGCAGACCTCCTCCTAGAAGGCATATCATTTTGTCTTGCAAATACACCTCCAGTGCTGAATACTCACAAGTAAAGTGAGAGATTACTTGCTGTTACAAATTAGGAGTCAAAACAGTATGTTACAGACTGCAGTTCAGGAAAAAGAGCTCTTTACCGTTCTGCAGAGACCACAGCCAGGGTGCTTGTTTCCCGTGAGAAGGAGATGAGACTAGGTATGTGTGAAGAATGGGAGAAGGTGATGTGCCAAATCCTTCACTTGTCATGATTCTTAGCATCAATCTGGACTTTGTATTTGATGAGTGAAGAGAGTAAAAGGGGGGGAGGGGCAATGATACCCACCTACTATCACTAAGAAGAGGTCCACTAGTTGTTTGAAGGTTTGCTTCAGCAAAAACTTTGTAACAATTAAAGCATTTACTTTAAAAAATAAAATCTGGTCATGCACATGTCCTTCATATTATTGAATTGATACAATAACCTCTATATGCAATTAATACGTAAGCAGAATAAAAGGAAGAAGATGGATTCCAGAAGTGATGACACTTTTATGGAGCATGGGCACTGATCCAGAGTCCTCAAACCCAGACAGTCCAGTGAGAGAAAGGGAATAAGAAAAACACAAGCGACCTCCTGTATGAGTAGAGAACGTGACCCTGGATAAGCCCCTACCAGTCCAGACTCCAATCTCAGTCCGAGTCAAGTCTTAAATTTTCATAGTTCAGAGAAAGATGCTGCCTTCTCTCCACCTCCAGTTTCTCCTAGCTGGGCAAAGAGTACAAGGGTACCAACCCACACATGCAGAAACATTGCAGAACCTTGCCAAAAATCTTCTTGTGAAGTTCAGATTAATTACCAGGCAAGTTCTGTACAAACTTAACCTTGAATGCCTTGGAATACATTAGAATTTTATATTTTACAGCTGCACTTTAAAGGTGAGCTCTTCAGGATAACAACCCTGTAGGGTTCTTAGAATGTAGTAACTTGTATATTAAGTAGCATATTAATAAGCATATATTAATATGCTTATTATAACAGGTCATTATCTGCCCTTCTACCACTTAACCCTGAGTATGATCTAAAACAGGTTATCTTATCTTTTTTACTTATACCGTAATGGGCTTAGTACAAAGGGAACTCTTACGTTACCGGGCGGAAACAACTACAAGTGCTGCTGCTACAACTTGTTCTAAGAGTCTGTATTTTGTTCAGTAACTTCAACCTATGTGAAGGATAGGACTCATTGGAACATTTTCCTCAAAATGCCAGCCAGAAAAGTGAATAGTTAATCTGAATTTGTGAACTTGGTTTATGAAAAGTCATTAATAAATGCTTGTTACTCTGGCCATTTACACCCAGTTTTCCAAGCTATATGGAATAACTATAGATCAAGTGTCCTACCTCATGGTTCTTCAGGATACCCAGTTTCTTCCAAGTGGAAGTCAAGCTTTCCTTAACATTACTATTTTCTCTCTTCCATGCTACTAAAGACTTTACTAAATAGACGCACATGCCTCTTAGGAAGATAAGAGGGTACACCAGGGAAACAGTTCCAAGGTTTTCACAGGAAATTCATTGCTCTGGCATTTCATGAATCTTAAGAGCCAGCTTCCATCCACATAGAAACCAAAGCATCTATATTGACAGCAAGCCACCTTCCTCAGCTGATGTATCACAAAACATTCTCAATTCAGATTAAGCTTCAATTTATTCTCTAAATATTTTTCTGGTTTTGAAAACATTATTCTCTGGGGTGCTCAGGAGTGGGAACTACTACCAAACTCTGCTATACTTCACACTACAAACACTGCAGCTACATTAGTACAGGACCAGCATCCCTTCTGCTCTTCCAGACTTGCTTTCTCCAAACCCAATGACCTGCATTGGAGAACATCATGGATGCCTTCCTTATGACAAGAGACTTTGTGGGTGATGTGCTGTAAGCCAAGGACCGTCTCTGTTGGGTGCGGGTGTGCACAGAGATTCTCCCTGGGTCCAAGTCCCATGTGGCCCAGGATTTACAGGTACTGTATGACGCACTGGCAACAAGAACAGCTGCGAAGTACCCAACTAGAGACCCATACATTGACTTTCAGGAGCACACTTGTACTCTTCCCATGTAAAATGTTTTCTATAAAGAGCAAAATTAAAACAATTACTTAAACAGAACTTAAAAAGCCCCACACTTTTCCAAAGAATGACAAGATAGCCTTCCTAATGACAGTCACACTAAAAAAAATTCATAGCAGATATTTCCTCTGTTCTTTTCACATGTCCCTATGTCACTGTAAAAAGAAAAGTGTTGCAGGGTACTGCATGTGGTTTGCATTTCAGCATCAGATATACATGAGGGCTGAGAGACCGAATTAACCTAGAGGCATCTTTCATCAGTTGTTTTTTGCTTGGTTTTAAGGATTTCACACCCATTAGAAGAAGTCAGTCTTGATTCAAGCAATTTAAAAGGAGTGATGAGGCAAGCAGACTGGCACAGAGGGACTGTAAGACACAATTTGAGTAAAATTGCTCCAGCTGCCACACATGTGCACATACACACTGTCCCCTCAAAAACTTTATGCAAGAGCATTGCTTCAATAGAAACCCCTCTCTGTATGTATAAACTTTTAAACTCTCCCTACCAAGCAACAGGTTGCAGGAAAGACTTGTTTTAAGGAGGAATCATCCAAAACTTTCTTACAGAGCTCAAAGGAAGTTTTTGCAAGGTCTTTTAATACCAGAAAAAAAAAAAAAAAAAAGATATTAGAGCCCAATTGTCCCTTGACATGGGGCAATTCTCTGTTTAAATGAATCACCAGTTGCTCTGTGTCATCATCAGCACTCTTTTGAGAGCATATAGAACTTACCTGCTTAATGAAGAAGTGGCAGACAGACAGCACTTGCAAAAGAAAACTTTGTGGACAAACTGTGCTTGGCAAACAGCCCTGATATTGCAAGAGAATGCAAAAGTACTGTAGAGGTTATTTTGGGGCCTCTAAATTCTGTGCCCCGACAAAGGGTCAGGTCTGTACAAGCAGCTTGAGAATACCTAGACAAGGTTGAGACAATGCTAACAGGGACAATTTTAACACTTCCTTGGGAACTTTAGGAAGGCACAGTGCTTTAAAAAGGTAGAGCAGAAAGAGCATCTGTCCGAGACCAGATGTCACCACAGAAACTATGACAATGGAGAAGCAGAGGGAAATCACTTAAATCAAGAAGCAGATGAGAAACAGGGTAGATACCTATAACATATAAGCAGTAATAGCTACATACACCTAAGGAGGGACAAGCAGGTTGATTCATTTTTATGTACTTTGCTCAACAGGACTTGGCTTACATTTGTGTTTATTCACATTTTTCTGAATCATATGCCTCTGCTCTGATACTATTCCTACACAAAACCTTTAGAGTAAGTTTGTACCAAAATATAAGTTAATTCTCAAATTAGTCACCCTCAACCATTTTTATTACTACACTTGCCAAAAGCTTGACAAAAAGAAAACCATTCTGAATTTGAAGTAAAAGGTGAATAAGGTTCAACTGACAGGAGCACATGGCTCAGGAAGTGCAGAAGGAATTCTTACGCTGGCAGCGCATGCCAGAAGGGCAGACTGAAGCAATGAGACGTGGTGTGTGCTGATACCTTAAAGAAAGGCTGCAGATGATAGCCTAGGTTGGACAGAGCAATGCTTCCATTTTTCTCCAAAACAAAGAAGCAATCAGGGAGGGCAAACACAGAAGTAGCTACAGAAAGTCAGACCAAGGTAGCAGACCAAACCTGGTAAGAGAACAATGCTACCAGAGCTTTAGCCTCAAACCCTCCACCCCCTAATCTCCCTCAGACAAAAGGATGACTTACCACTAGAAAAACATGAAAACAACACTTTAAACACAGACAAGGTAAAAAACAAAGAAAGCAGATCTGCTCTACAGGAGAAGATCTACTACAAAAATTGCAACACTATCTGTGGAGTGTTCACAGCAAGTACACAATATATTAGTCAGAGCAAGTAACTGCAATAGCATGAGCAAATAATTCGCCATTCCACCACCACTTTGGAGAAGCAAGGAAAAAACAAACAAAGACAAAAGAAAAAGGATCAACATTGTCAGCATTAAATTTCTGGGTTTGTAAAGTATTGGCCAAGTATATAAATATGAACTTGTATGAAGTTTACTGAACTCATACACCAGACACCAGCAAGGTCCGAAACATGGCAAGCTTTCAGTAAAAGAGAGTGACTGCACCAGGAAGTCAGCATTCACCAAAGAATCCATTTCAACATTTTTTATGGTTAACTCAGGAGAGCAGAAATGAAGGCAGTTATCTGAATCGCTTAGAAGGCTCTATTGTTTCCTCTTCCAAAGGATTTTTCCCCAGAACAGAATGGGTGGTGTGTGCAAAGCAAGTGAAAGGTGGGGGAAGGGGAAGAGTCTTGTGGATAAAGAGAGAAACAGAAACAGTTTTTAGCACAGATACCAGTTTTTAAAGTAGCTTCCTACCTCCCACTGCAAGTGAGGCGGGATATTTCTGATCTGAAGCTTCCGACTCCTGCAGATAAATTAAAGAAAATAGTTTTTAAAAAAAAAAATCAGAAAGAAAACATTACTGCAAGATAGGCTATACATAGTGTCATACATTAAGCATCTGTCCTACTAAAGGGGCAAAAGCAAATATATAACTCAAGAAAAAACCCCAGCAGATCGCTGGGGGGAATGTCAGGTCAAAACCATTTCAAGTCCAAAGAGCTGTTACAGAAATACTTGTTACATGTTTGACAGCTGTTACATTTCATGAGGTCTCCACCTTTCTTGAAGACTATTTCTATTTCAGCTTTAAGGCCTTCAGTATCCAGTTCTCCGCATTATAAATGGGTGTGATAATCCCATGTATTTGTGCTGGGTTTCCCTCCATACGCTGAAGAATTTGGTTTTTTAATTCTTCGTTATTTTTTAATTCACCAAGAAGGTTCTTCAGGATTCCACATCCCTTCAAGGAGGAGAATGTAAATTTGAACACATACATTCGCTTTGTTATTAAGATATTCATTAGCCTAATGGTGGACTGTTTCCTAACATTTAGTTGGCTGATTTCTCCATCTCTGATCAGGAGGAAAGGGCAAGAATTGGTAAATTCATTGTATTTTTACCCCAAATTTGCATCAGTCACTTATCTGGTAAACAAAACATTCACTTTGAAGTGCTACTGCAAAGCCTGGCAGCATGCTGGTTGTCTTCACAGCCAAGTCCTTTGTCTCCTCCCTTCCCCCAAAGTGAGAGAACAAATAAATGCCAGAGATGCCACAAAACCCTTGGGATTCACAGGAATGTGTAGATTAGCGCAGTTTCAGATGGACTCAGGTAGGGCATGCTGGTTGGGTCAGTTTGGCTGCCCAGGGTAGACCTGGGGAAGGGAGAGGGGACAACACAGCGCAGCCTAGCTTAAGTCTCAACTACATTTTGGTTCACCAAAGCAACTAAGTGTCTTGTGTTCAAACAGTTTTACTCAGTGTTCTAATTGGTCAATACTGACCTCTCACAGAAAAACATTTCATGTTTTAGGAACTTGTTCTAGCAGAAGTTTGTTAAACTTACACGGACCAACAAAATCTTGCAACAAAACAAGTTCCAGAGATGCTCCCATCTACCAATAAAATCAAAAGCTTTCATTTCCCCCCCTCAGATCCATTTAAAATACACTCCTTTCCCTCACACCACCACCAACCACCCACACAGGCCTGCAGCGAGTGCTTTACATCTTGAAATGCTCTTCTCTAGGCTTTGTTTGCTGCCCAGCCAGGGCTCCCAGCACAAAGCCACTTTGCCCAAAGTTCTCCTCACAGGGAGCCCCAATGCTGCAGCGACCACGAATCAAGTGATAGGTGCATTTTCTCCAGAAAAGATGAGCAGGTCTCAGTCGTGCAGCATTTCTCAGCTGTTTTCACTCCCTCTCAAGCAAGAACCTATTTCAGCATCTGATCATTTAAATAGGCGGAGAAGGGAGAAGGAAAACCCAAGCTGCACACAGCTCCCTTTAAGCTTTCATTTCCAATAAATCTAAGTAAGAGTCAGGAGCTGCTTCACCGTAACAGGGAAGAGGGAGAAATTTCCTTGAAGCCTGCAAAGATTTCTTTCAACTGCAATCTCAGCTGGCGATGCTGGTACAAAACAATCACCCTAAAGTAGTGATATACTGCTCCAAAATATCAAAGTAATCTCACACAGCAACCCGAAACTTGAAAGCGGCGTCCTGAAGTAGAACATAAAAGGGGATGTTCCTTCAGTATTAAAAATACTGTGAAGTTTTAATGCAGAAAAATCCCAAACCACAGAATTGGCAGCCAATATGCTATTCAATGTGTTTCAAACTGTGTCGTGCCATTAGTCTTTCACACTTGTAGATTAAAATTAAAATGCATTAATTTCTTAGCAAGGAATGCCACTCACAGAAGGATCTGAGCACACAGCAGCCCGGCCAGCACACCAACAGGTCTCACCCCAGCTCCATACAAAGCTAGGCAACAAATGCTCATGCTGAGCAATGTGGATTCACTACTGAAGAGGAGAGGTGGAAAAGTCCCTTCCAGAAGCACATATACAAGTTTCATACACACAACTGGCACCTCACATTTCATTTCAGAAGGAAAACCTACATATCTTTTCCTTTACTGTTCATCACCTACAAGATGGACCAAAATAAAAAGCAATCTCTGCATTTACTCAATAGTAAAGGATATATAACAAGGTTTGGAGTTGTTTTATTTCCAACCTGACTCCGAGGGACTGAAAAGTTTGATGTAATTTCAAAACTTTTGCCAGCCAACATTTGCAGCACAGAAGTAACTTGAACATCCTGAAAAGGAAGAGGAAGAGGAAGGGAGAGGAGCAAGGAAGAAATGCCACCTTGAATTTACCAGTTCCTCTACCACATTCACGAAGAGCCAAAGGAAATGGCAAGCCAAGTACAAAACGGGTGCAGTCCCACTGTGCACCTCAATTTATGGCAATAGTGAGACACCTATTGTACAAAACTGAAAGGTCACTTCAAAACGACAAGAATAGCTATATCAGCCATTTAATTTGAAACCATTTACACCTTTGTCTGTTGCTTAGCTGCACTGCAAGTAATTTTAACTTGGCACCCAACGCACATGTCTGAAGTCTGGTGTTTATTGATGCATGTGAAAAATTAATTATTTTTTCTTTTACATTATTGATGTATCACAATCAGCTATAAAAAAAAAATTAATAAAGCTCTGCATGGGCAAGAGAGGAATCATGAAGAACCAGCATAAGGTAAAAGATCTCAAGCACCTTTGAGACATTTCCATTTCGGTAACTATGAGCTCTTATTAAAAAAAAAAAATAAATACATTTCTTAAAACTATCTAAAAATACACAAAGCTGGTAACCCATTTCCCCCTCTAACCTTATCCCCACACAAACACACCGGATAGGAATGACAAAGGTAGGTTTGCATTCCCAGGACCAGAACGAGCACTGAACTAGCAACGAACAGAGATGGAATCCCCCACACAGTATGATAACCTGTGCAGCTCCGGCTCAGATGCGCTGCTCCTCCCCATCCTTCTGCACTTTGGCAGCCCCGTGCAGCTCCTCTCTGCAGGATGGCATTACAGATTTGCAGTCACCTCTACCGCGTGCACGTGAGCACGCAGAATCAGCTCTCGACTTCCACAAGAAAAATCCCAAACCAAAAGCAGATGTATAGCAAAAATAAGGGACAAAGCTGAGTCTGACCGAGTTTAGTGGAGCAGCAACAGCTTCCATGAGGATGGGCTCCGATTTCAGAAAATCGTTTTTGCACAGGAACAAAATCCTACACAACAGGTGGGGAAAGGAAAGAAAAAAACATGGGAGCATCTTCCCTGAAATATTCTCCCATCTCAGACAATGACAGCTCTTATAGGGTGCTCTCCATCTTCCTCATAACCTATTTTCCTCAGCAAAATACAGCATACGTGAAGCTCCTATAGCCATCGCATCCCAGGCAACATAAACCTGCAGAAGGTTTTGGTTTATTTTGTTGTGAAATGATCTTAACATTTGTTACTTTACAGCTACTTGCAGTAATATGAAATGCTGTAAGGCAAGAAATTGTCCTTTCAAATGCAACAAAGGTATTTTAATAGTTTTATTTAATATATAGTTCACTTAGTATATATATAGCAATCCCTAGTACAACACTGCCAACGTATCTTGCGACTCATGTAAGCCTTGTGTACATACATTTCCAGTTTAGACATATTTTGTAATTAATTTCTTCCATTCTGAATAGGCATTGCACATCAACTGAAGAAAAAAAAATCTGGGCAAATGACATTTGTGCACTGTTTCATATGAAAGTTTTTGAAAGCTACCTATAGTTCACAGCATTTGAACAGGTACTACCACTTGTTTCTCGTCTTCAAAGACACCCAAAACACCTCTTATTGGGTACAAAGAAAACAGACTTCTCTGGTTTCTGTAAAAGGTTAGTCCATAAGCAATTATTTGGCAATAATTTACTTTTCTTATGAGGAATTACATGCATTCTAATTCTTCTTTTTGGATACTATGCAGGTAACTGGATTCAGCTGCTTCAAGCCACTGCTGATGACCATACATCAGCATATTTATTTTGGGGGTGTTGAGATACAGAGCCTTGTGTTTAGGGGACATGAATACCTCTGCAAGACTGAAAGCAAGTAAATAAAAAGACATCATTGCAGCTCCTTTCACAAGGAAAGCAGCATATTTATGCTACCTGTGCGTGCAGAGGCAGAAAGGGCAGAGTATCATAAAGACAGACAATTTACTAAAAGCCATCTTAGTGATTTCTGAAAGGTAAAGCTCTCTATGTCAACAGAGATAACACACGCGCAAGGGCACCCAGTGCTCCCAACCCACAAGTACCCTCCACACATATGAAAATACTAAGCATGTCTTAGAGAAAAGGTGGTGGGAGGAAGGAAGAAAAAAATCCCCCAGTTTCAGCTTTCTTCCCTTTATATGTACTCTTTGCTTCTCTCTCTGCCCTCCTTATATACATCACTTTTTTCTTCAACCTATCAAAATCCTCTTGGGCTAAACAGGTCTCCAGAATTGTCCGCTTGGCAACCTGCGTTAAATAAAATCTCACTATACGCTTTCACTTGCTGATACGATCTCAGTGTATGTTCTATGTGACATTTAGCAAAGGCAAATCACGCAAGACCTGCAGCTCCCCTTAAGGGGCAGCTATTGTAAAAAACCAGAGATAGATAGTTATAAAGCAAATAGCAATAAAGCATCATGCTTTTGCTCCCAGTTCAAAATCTTAGGTGTGTCAGAATTGGACTCTTTCAGAAGGGAGCGTACACAAATATCAAAGCAATTCTACATGGCCATTGTAGCCAAACTCTTATCACACCCTTCTTCCCATCCTTCTTCCCTCTCCCTAGGGACCTGCTGCCTGCTGCTCCTTAATTCCCATTTCTCAACAATAGCACCATGTAATAGTCTCTTATTTCAGCAGCCGTATAAACTACACAGTGCTAATGCCTTAAACCCTCACAGCACACACCTACACTTTTTAAACAAGGGTCTATGGAAATTAAAAAAAAACTAAAAAAAAACTAAACATGTTTGAAAGGAGATCAAGTGAACATCGACAGTTTTAGTCCATTCAACTGTTTGAACTCAATACCGATGGGATAGAAAGTAAATGCTCTACCTTTCCTGCTCTTCGGAACGTGCACAGAGCAAGCGCTTATTCATCTCATCCATTCTACGTAGGCACTGCTATACTGGTTACCTGGAAAAACTCTTGGCACCTCACACCAACAGGCACAGAGTATGCCAATACTCAATTGCTGCTACTCCGCAGTGCTGCCTCCAAATTTGCGGTCCCCTGGCTCCAACTGCTACGCTTGATGCCCCTGCAAACCTGCTCGCCTCAACAACCCTTTTTCTTCCCTGGTTGCATGAAGATAAAAGCTGTCATTCCTCAAGCCAACTTCACTGACAACACAAACTTTACATAGACAGCTGGAGATGAAATATTAAGAAATAAAAAAAACCCACACACACCCAACACACAACGGAAAACCTGCTGCGGACTGCGGCTAATGCCATACGGTAAAAGAAAACTTCTGTGTGAGAGTCCTGACATGAACAGCCATAGGAACAAAGTTAGTGACTCCGATAGTCAAAGTGAAAACTGAATTTACAAGGGAAGCTGAAAAGGTGCCTTATTGTTTAGTCTGCAACCAGCAAAACAAATACAAGCAAGAAAAACCTGACACGAAAAGCTACCCCCACACACAGACTTTATTGGTTTCTCCCCCTCAGGTTGCTTCAGATACTGACGCTTGATCACACGAGAGTGAATCAGTGTTTTTAAGGCTCTTTAGGGAGGGTAAGTGGGTCTACAGAACAAAAAAAATAATCCTTAACTCTCAATTCATATTAGTGCAGTTGGGGAAAGAACAGAGGCAGCCTTTTTAGTTACAAAGTGAGGGAGGGGGGTTCTCATTCTTTCATTGTAAATGTAGGCAATGATACAGATTAAGCCACTGAAGCAGCTTGTCCTGTAAGAGGTGCTGCAGTCTCTGCCTGCAGCCTGATTTCACACTGAAACTCTGGGGGTTTAAGCAATTCTTTTGGTCTTTGCAAGTTGTTCACATTTGATTGCTGAAGGCACTTAAATAGTAATAAATCCATCCAAATTAAACTTAAGCAATGTGCATTGTAAGACATCTATTATACATATAAAATTTTATGTCTATGCACACAGTTATACATATATATCTCAATTTGCTTACTCCTAACACTTGATAAATACAAAAGCAAAGGGTCACACTCCCTACTTACACAAAGAGGCTATACAGAATTTCTATTCAAAACCCACTCAATTTCAGTAAAGTATCAGAGGTTTTTATATCACTTCTATTAAAAGGTAATTGATTTCTAGTGCATATCATGAGGTACACTAATGACAGCTACTGTATTTTATCAGATTGTGAACCTGAAAGCTCACCGGGATGAACTTACTTCAGAGAAGAAGGGAAAACGGCTTCAAATAGCAACTTGCAAACAAACATCACTACTACTTATTTTTACACACTGATCTGGACAGTAAAATACTCGAGGAGGAAATGTTATTGCTCCAATTTCAGACCCAATTCAGAAATTCAAGGAGACAAAGCTTGTCTAAGCCACAGGCAAACTGCAGCAATACTCTTCTTCGTGTCACCTCATTATTTGATCCCAGACCTGGATATAACAGCACTCTGTACTAGCACTCAGGGTAAGGATTTTGTGCAAAATTTAAACAAAAGAAATTTTTTTCCTCAAAGCTCATGCAAGACAAAATGGTTGGCTCCTAACTACACTTTCCCCCTTTCATCTCTCACACACAACCCACCAAAGTAGCCGCTTTGGAGAGCCGTATTATCTCAGCATTCAAGATGAAAATCTAGCTCTTGGATTACCTCACAGAACCCTCTGTGCTGATGATCAAATTTCCTACCAGTGCCTGCGAAACATCAGATTTGCTTACTACTGCTTTCCACCAGGACAAACAACCAGAAATCTGTCCATGGTGCCGGTGCCCCATGCAGCTGCTCTCCCTAAGCCATCAGCCAAAACATGTGGCATAGGGCTACACTCTCCTTGCAGGACAAACTCAAATACTCCAAAAGCAACTGGATATCTGTGGACAATATATGGCAGCTCAAGAAGCACAACCATAAGATCCAAGTTACATCATTACAAGATAGGTAAATCAACCAATGTAAGTCTGACTGGCTTTCACCTATAACCATTTGCTTCAGAATTTCAGCCTGACAATTCTTCACATCACTAATTAGACTAAAAGCTTATATTCATTATTTGCAAATTCCCTGGAGTGGCCCATAAATACATGTTAAAAAGAAAGAAAATTCTAAAGATTCTGCCATTACCATATTAATGTGGAATTTCTCTTTTTTTTAAAAAAAAAAAAAAAAAAAAACACCTTTCATTTCCCAGGTGGTGTAAGAAAAGGCTGTTAAGATTTTTAAATCTTTTTAATTAAAGAGTCAAACATGGCTTTAAATTTGATGAGAAGTTCCAGTATCCTTTAGGAAAATGGGCTTTCATCTACCTTTGTGGCTTCTGACATTTCAGAGCTTTTCTCTTCCCCCATACCAAAAATCTTTGGAGAAACTGAAATTACTTACTGGGGGGAGAGGGAAGAGAGAGGGTGGTCCTGGTTTTGACTGGGGGGTATTTGTTGGTGCTTTTTGGAGGTGAAGGTGTTTTAGGAGTTTGTGTTGAGGTTTTTTTAACCCACGTTTGTTACAGGGTTGGAGTTTTGCAGGTTTTTTCCCCTCTAAATGCCACAGTTTCTTTCCCTTCTCCTCAGAGTAGGGGTCCTGTATCCCTTAATTATACTACTGAGCCGATTTTGTTAACCAAGCATTTTAGAGCTGTGGTCATTTGCCATTTACTCTCTTAATCCAGTACTAACTGGCAATTAACTGGTACATGGATAAAACAGTGAAAACACTCCAGAGAAATATGAAAAACTAAAAATAACATCTTTAAATGCAAAACTGCTTCAAGACATGCAGGAAAAATGTCTACTTAAAGCCCTAACCAGTATGAAGCAGTAGCCCCCTAAGGATGGGACACAATGCTTATCTTCCATCTTTCTCTTCTCCACCCTTCCTTTCCTTCAGCCACCAAAATACCCAAAGGCTTCTTCTCTCCCTGTCACTTGCTTTCCTAGTGACCACAAGGGCTGCCACTTAGTTGAAGCAATCAGTATTTCCATTATGGACTAACTGTGAAGCTTTACATCAGCTATAAGTAGCTCTAGACCAAAACCTGCACACGATGTCCCTGCAATACGTGGCCAAGTTAGGGGCTGAGGAGCCCAACATAGGGAAACCAAAGGATTTACCCTTTTTTTTTTAAGAAAAAAAATTTTCAGTGAATTCAGCTCCTTTTTCAAGAGATGAAGGAGGAGAAAGAACTGGCGTGGGATACTTCAGTGTCAGTTCTGAAGCAAGTATGTTACCAAGGCTTGAATAATTAAAAATCCAGCAGGATACTTTCTTCCACAAAGCAGCTGCTGGCTAAACCCTCACAAATGCTTTTATTTCACATGTCTTCCTTACTACCATCACTCCAGACGAGCCTGCAGATCAGTTAGAAACACGACGGAAATATGTGACGCAGCTATCATGTACAATGTAGAAGTTCTGCCAACTGTTTTTGAAGGGGAGGTACAGCATCAGATCAGATCTTGCCTAAACAATAGCTCTGTGATCTACCCTTCCCAAATTGAAGCATCTAAATCTCAGACTGAAATATCTACACAAGAGTAGCAGCATTCATAGACTAACTCACTGGCCACCATGCTGTTGAGAGCAACTCCTTCAACCACAAGCCTTGTTTGCAGAGAACGTCAGAAATGCTTTTCAGATTCCTTATGCCACAGATATTGACAGGGAGTCTGACCCATTTTGGTCTCTTTCAGGTCAGATTTAAGTGAAACTAAAGTGGATTATATTCAATTTAAGTTCACTGAATGCTCCAGATTAACCAGTCAAATTCAGTTCTGGTATGGGGGGTAGAGGGAAAACAAAGTAACAGGAGTTCCTCCCCCTATACACTTAAACCATGTAATAGGGAGACCACTGTTACATAGGCTTAGAAAGCAGGGAACCTCTATTTACTCCTTTTTTTTTTTTTTTTCTATTAAATACCCGATTTGAACCTTTCAGGTTGAGAACAAGCTACTTTAGAGCTTAAACCGAGCTCAGCATTAGGGTAGTTCAGGGACTCATCCCAGCACATACTTCTCTGCTGCCTTGCTATTTCACTACACACACAGACTTTTAAAAGAAAAACCTCTTCAGTGCCATTCCTAGGCAGCTTTACCAAAAAATGATACAAATTAGTGTCCAGTTCCTAAAATAATCTCAGTAAGCAAGGATTCCTAAGGGCTTGGGAAATGGAAACACACTGAAATGCTCATGATGCTGAAAGCACTGACTTCAAAAAGCTTATGTGCTATAACTAGAATTAGTGAAAAATCCTGCTTTGTCTGATTTTAAGTACATATGTAAACTTCAGCTAACAGGCAGGCTTGCTAGCATTTTCAAATCTCTTTTATGATATAAAAGGATATTAACGGGGCAAACTACTTCACTTCGGCAACTGTCTATATAATGGTATGTATTAATAAAGTCTTAGTGCTTAAAAGCACAAAAACTAAAAGCAGACTTAACGAGCACAGAGCAAATCAACACTTTCAAAAATACTGCCACACATTTCATGCTTTTCCAGTGTTTAAAACCACTCTTAGAGAATGCAGTGCATGTGTGTGTCTGTGTACATGCACACGCATGCATGTCTCTCACTCTGCATTCATCCTGGTCAAAACTTCCTCCTGTATTACTTTTTTTTTTCCCTCATAAATATAGGTATTTCTCAACTTTGCAAGAGGACAGCTTTATACTGACATGATAATTAGGCATTTAAAAGATACACTGTGCTCATCATCTGATGTTCCGGCAAAGCCTAATGAAGACCTGCAGATAGCTTGCTCACATGGCTAAGGGGTTTTAAATATTTTTAAAGAGAATCTATTTCCTCATTACTACTGTCCACCCTTCAAGCTCAAAACAAACCAGGAGATTAAAAAATACTGGCAAGAAAAATACTCTTTTAAATCTTCTTAAACCACACTAACTGGAATAGAGTAGAACACTTTGCCAGTTTTACAACAGCAGAAATGTCAAATTTACCATATATGTCCTCCTTTTCTTGCTTTAAAATAAGTTCGTGCATCTCAAAGGATTCAGTACAATTAGCCTTATTGACACAAGATTAAAGAAATAAACACAAGGAATTTTTTCAAGTCTAAATTGATGCACGTGATAGCTAAGACACCGCACAAATACCAATTCTCACTTTGATGCTCTAGTAATTATTTTACTAATACATTTTGTTGAACTATTTGAATACCAAGAAGAAAAAATGGCACTCAAGTGCTAGCCCTTACTAAGGGTAATTCCACGTGGCCTTAAACTGATTAAGTGACTTAAAGCAGATGAGATATAACACCTCTACCAAAGAGCGTTAGAACGCATGGGTTTTGCACTATGGCCACCAAATAATTTTCCTTCCTGTCTCTTGCCCTGTCAAAACCCAAAAGCCACAGAAAATGACCACTCTCCTGTTTGGCTTTCTCACTTTTATGCTGAATGTCATCAAATACAGAATTAAAAAAGCCATTTCTTTTTCTATACTTAAATTACTTGCAAAGATAAACAAATTCAGCATTGCCATTTCTTTTAAGTAATTTTCTCTGAAGAGCTCTCCCCAAGAAAAGAAATCCTATTCAGTTACACAAAAATTGTGTGGACAGAACAGCACCAAATAAAATTACTTCATAGCTGTACTTACAGCAAAAAGTTACAAGTTACTTAGAAAAACTGCTTACTCCCCACTCAAATCACTTTACTCCCTCAAAGTGTAGAATGCACCATCATTCAGTTGGGATATAGAGCTAAATAATTACACACTTTGCACACATACACAATATTTTCTACATTAAGTTTTGACCTAAAGACAAGTTACTGGAAAATGTTTAACATGTTTTAAGAAGTTTATAAAGTAATAACTGTGCAAAGCTTTCTATTGTCTGCAAAGCTTATTTTCTCCTTTTTTTTATAGGGCAATAATTTTGCTCCAGGTCAGTACATCTACACTAATAAATCCACATTCACAGTAAACATTTTGTACTAGCATAGTTAAAGCATCACAGCTTGTGCATAAAGAGTCTTTTGCAATTTTTTGTATTTGCTTAATGGAAATATTGTCAGCTTTTTCTTTCATTAAATTTCATTTTTATCAATTACCAAAACAAACTTCCATGCTTCACAACAGCAGTTTTGATTGGTGCACCCTGGCTTACTTAATACAATACATGAAAGCAATTCCTGAGCTTTCAAACCAGATCTTAGTGAAAGCCTTAGAGCATCGTTTCATTCTGCTCAACTGGAAAAGTCAACAACTAAAATTCAGTTGCTCACAGGTTTTGAATTATGCAACATTTTAATTTTACAATTGCTTTCAAAGGCAAGTTATGTTGAAAATCACTTGTATAAGGGGTATAAGAATATTTTCTTTAATAAACTTTTACAGTTAATATTTAATAATTTCTCCTGCTTTTATGATCCTGTAAAAGAACTGCCATGACTGTAAGAAGTGACATATAAAGCAATTATAGGATAGCCACTATCACCTTTTAAATAACTCCATCGCTTTTCATTTCCTTTCCCACAGAAAACACAGAAGACAGTGAGTGTTTGAAAGATGATCACAGCAAACATTGACTTTTTCACTGTCACTATAGATTTAAATAGTGTTAAGATCAGAGAACAAAAAAGTAGTTTACCTTTCTGCACTAAGAAACTGCACTCTTTACACAGAGTAGCATTTACACTATTTTAGTTCACTTAGCATTAAACTGAGCAAAACTGTAAATTAAGATCAGTTTTAAACTAACAGAAAATCAGTTAATTCGTTAATGTAACTTACAAGTTAATCATTACTGTCAAGGTTATTTTCATTTGTAACTTGTAGTTTCCAAAGGCGTAGAATTTGCTAAATATTTAAATCAAAATTGGGAACAAAGTTCATGTGAACAATGATGATAATTTTGACCAAGTTTAATAAATTATTTAGCAGTTAATTACTTCATACTTAGTGTGTATACAGATTTGCAAGCTTGTTATAACACCAAGGCAGTAATTACTATCTTATTTTTACAATCATACAATACTGGTTTATTAACAGAGATACCTAAATTAGGTGGTACTTGCCCCCACTAATAGATAAAGCTGGTTTTACCCAAAAGCATAGCTTCGCATAGTTTAAATACACCTTTCAAAGCTTCAAAATTCAGCTGTTCCATCTGCATACAGATATGCCCAACAATTGAGGATTTAAGAACATTTTAAAGGAATAAAGAGTGGGGAAAAAGCTAAAAACACAAAATTACACAAAAAAAAAAATGAAATAGAACAGCATAAGGAAGACTTATCTTACAAGATAAATATTCAACTGCAGAAAGAAATCATCCTTCTTTAGGGGTTACTGATCATTTTCTGCCCACACTACTGTTTGTATGTCATCTTCATTCATCTCCCCCACCATCACTCCCCAAAAATTCGTCTCTTTTCAAACCTTGCTGGCACCAGCTTCGTGCCTAGTATTATACTACGCAGTAAGAGACAACTACCAGTAACAACCAGAACTGGAGCTACCAAAAGCCTCATGACAAAGCAATAGAACCCTCCCTCTCCGCCCCCAAACCTCAAAGACATGCTTTAATAATTGGTAACCACATGCATGTTATCCACAGAGTGCAAGGAAAGTTCACAAAGCTGGATGTTAGAGGGAGAAGAAACAGGTCAGGGCACCTGCTCAGTCCCCCAAAACCACACAAAGTTCTCCTTGTTGAGCCCAAGTCCCATCAGGTCAGACATGCGTCACAGCCATCTCCAGAAGGCTGCCACTTCACCCTCAAACTTGCCAGGCTTCATCGTGATGAAACATGACTAAGTTTTGGCCAGACTTTTCCATGCCTTGCTTTTTTTCCTCTTTCTTTATTCCTACCCCCCGACTTTATTTCCCCTTTAAGGGTACCACCCAGAATGACACACCCAGTGACACAAGTCAGAACTATGTCAAAGAGTGGTTTTCTGTAATACAGACCCATGTATGATTTCCACCAACACTCTATAGCTGAAAAGTTAAGACAGCTTGAACTTGCATTTCAAAAGCCATTTTGAAGGGCTGCAGTACACAACACAGCGCTGCTATACAGCGGGAGACTGACGTAACCACACGTGCGATGCTGGATCTGTACTGTCGTTCATGCATTCAGAAGTAACATTTTCATGTTAAGATGCTGAACTTAAACATATGCAAAACCAGCAACAGTCACAATAAGTGAACTGTGTGGATCAGGTGATATGAGCAAAAGGGCCAGGAAGAAAAGTAATGTACATAAGCTTATTATTTGCCACAGAGGCAGGCAAAAGCCAATCACAGAGAGTAAATGCTTCAGTAAAATCACAAAATTGCTAGTCAAACACAAAGCTAAAGCAATCATTAGCTCCATCTAGAAGTTTCTTGGACTCTATAAATTATAATGATAAATCTTCTAAATCTTTTTCCAAGATTATTTCCAAGGAGTGATGGCAACTTCAACTTTATATGGGATAAGCATATGCTAACGTGCCTGAAAATACAATTCTTGCTCATGATTTGAGTTTAATTGGACAACTGTCACCAAGCCCAGTTGTACAAAGGTGTGTACTCCACAACCTTCAGCTAAAGTTTACAGTTTTACACCAAACGCAGAATTTCAGGTATATTCGCATGTTAACAATCACTTCTTGTTTAAGAAAGCAGCCAGGATAGGAGGGGTAGAAATCACATTATTAGGAAGAATTCCCTCTCAACTGCATAACAGAAAATGAAAGAATCTACAGAGGTATACAGCTCATTCTATCCAAACACACTGTTAATGCAAACAAAATAAGCAGCAACCCAAAGCAAGGTAATAAAGAGAATGGGACTTCATCATTTGCTACTAGAACTCAGACCATCACTAAAAAACAAACTTTGTATTTCAGAAATAAAGGGTGACCTACGTTTTGATGATCAGAACTTAGTGTGGGGTGTTGGGGTTTTTTGGGGGTGGGTTTTTTTTAAGAAAAATAGGGTAAATAGAATGAGCATTCTGGTGCACCTTTGAATGAAACGGTATTGGCAGCGTCAGATCTTACACCGCTGCTACTGAGCACCAGCATTAAACTCTGAAGAGAAACCTAGTGATGACTACAGAGCATTTAAAAAAATAATAAATCTCTGCTTTGACTTTAGGAACTGTCTATTTCTCCTGTATTTCGCACAGGTTACTAGAAACAGCTTAAAGACCTGTGCTATACCCAGGATCCTTCAATTCATTCATTAAGTGTTACTAAATCTACAAGACCACATGTTAAACTACATGCTTACCATGCCTTAGTACATATTTGAAATTGAAAGGAAGTCTGAACTTGTAGACAGTTTTAAACGCTCACCATCCTTGGAAGCTGCACATTTCTTAGAAGTATCCTACACTAAAAATTTCTGTGCAGATGCCTAGTTCATACAATCAGGTAACGAGCATTGAGATACTCCATCACTTCTGCTGCAGTCAAAAGGAGTATCTCCCAGTTGGCAAAGGCAGTTTTTAGCTCTCTGTTACACTGCCGCCCACCACCACCTAGAGCTTACTTAAATAACCAAACTTCTACTAACACAAAGCTCCTGGTATAAAAACTGTTGTTGCTGATCAACATCAGCTCCCACTGTGACCAATACCACTAAAAGACACTTAGTGCCAAATCCCTCTCACTTGACCTTGGAGAAAAGTTCCCTCTGCACACCAGAGTTTTCCACAAAGAAAGATGTGGTTCATTTAGGGATCCAGTTCCCTTGGTAAGGAAAGACCTCTGTGATCTTTAGAGCATAGCAGTGCACATCTAATAGAGAAGTGCCTCGGTGGCAAGGCAAACCTGTTCACAGTGGTATACAATTAGCAAACTCATTTAAAATATTATTTCAGAATATTCCAAGACAAAGTAATAAATTCATATTTTTTCCTAACTGTTACCTGCTTAAGGTTGCCACAAAATTTTCAGTGGAAAAGCATATAAAGCATGTTTATCATAATTCTTATTCGTATTGGGAGAAAAATAAGACATGGTTTACATTATAGGTATAGTCTATTATCTTGGATGAAACTGCTACCTAAATTCCTCAAACATCCTACAGACTACATCTGATTATGTTTTTCAAATACTAAAGAGATGCAGTTTGGAAATTTTTTATTTTAAGACATGAGAAGAAAAAATGAACCCTTTTTCCATGATAACCAGGAAGCCATCATCACATAGAGAACCTCCCCTACGTGTATAAATCAAATAATCCACTCTATCATTGGAAATAGATTTCCTACTGATCTACTCTTTTATTGCTTTAGGAATACTGAGCTTTTTAAGAAAAATCCCTTTCATCTTTTGCCTTTGTCTGTCAATATATGCATTTTCTCTGTCTAAGCTGGAGCAGTTCTGCAAACTCAGTTTCCCAAGAGCCTCCCCTCAGCACACCAAGGACTTCTTCCGAGGGCAGGGGAGAAGAGGCAGAGAGCTCGCAGGGTCAGGCCCCAGGATGAAAGCTGTGTGAAGTGACTGCACAGCGTAACTCACTCGAGGCTGGGTTTTTTTAACCCCCTCCTTTTCATGGCCAGCCCTCCTACCCTCCTTATTGCTAGAAAATTAGAATCCCGTCTTGACTTATGCATGCTAGATATTTAACAGGTAATTCCAAATCCAAACACAATCAGGTTTTTACTTCATCACTAACCACTATTCAACATTAGGTTTCAGGAACATAAGTGTTTGTGAACCCAACTAATAACTTAAGATTTTTTTTTTTCCCCTCCCCAACAGAATTTTCTTTCAGAGACTCGAGTTTCCTCTATCAGGAATTTTGATTTCTGCACTACAGTATTTAAGGCTCCATTAAGTTCAAGCAAGATCCATTTTTGAGGAAAACCCTAGAGGACCTGTACATTTAGCATTAGAAAATAAGATTTACCAAAAAACAATAAAGCACTATTTTCAAAGGGGAAAATTGTATTGGACACATGCTGCAGACTGCATATTTTAAAATGGCGCTCCTTAAGTTCAGCTGAGCATGAAAGTTAATCTTTCAGAAGTGAACATTCAGCCCCAGTTGTGTTCAAGTGTATTAGTACCAGCAAAAAAACACCAACCTTTCTATTTTTATAAATTCTCCAGATATTTTTAGCTGGTCTTTTCTTAAACTTTTTTTTATGGTAGTATTTTAAAATGGGCACGTATGTGTATATATATACACAGGCTCACATGCACACACATTCTCTTCAAAACTCTCTTTCTGTTATTTCTCACCAGACTACAGCCACAAAATTATCAAGATACCTCAAAAAATTAAAATGGAGTAAGGCCCTTCCCAGCTGAAGACCTTTCATTTCAAAACAGTTTTGTTTCAGTACTTAGTCCCATACCCAAGAAGAGTCAGATCCCTCTTTGACACATTGTTATGTCCACTCCTATCCAAATTTTAACTTTACTAGAAACACCAAATGCCTCATTTTACCTTTCAGAAGAAGTTTTTCATCCAGATTTGCAAAAAGATGGGATTAGTTGATGTTAATTCCATTGCACCATGAAAAGGCAGGCAATAGGAGGGGCACATTACTGCTAAGGTTACATTGCACAGAAGATAGCTTTTATACTATAGGTTTCTCTTGTACCAGCTGCTGTGATAATACACTTCAGCAAAATAACATTAATTTAACATAATTTAGTACAATTAATTTAGTATAATTTTCCATTTCAAAATTTCAATGCAGTTACAGAAAAAACACGAAAAAAAAAATGGAACACACCACCTTTTCTGGTCCCACTCTTATTGCCATTACACGAAGAGTATTTTAACATTTACCATAATATTGACTCTCGTAATACACTATTTGCCAAGTATCCAACTACAGACATGAACATTTGCTTCTTG
Organism: Myiopsitta monachus; assembly: GCA_017639245.1. Classification (NCBI taxonomy): domain Eukaryota; kingdom Metazoa; phylum Chordata; class Aves; order Psittaciformes; family Psittacidae; genus Myiopsitta; species Myiopsitta monachus. The sequence continues at coordinate 14,621,275 of CM029928.1, forward strand.
GTTAAATGTATGCATCCTTCAATATGCACTCACAAACTAATATTGCAAATCTGGAAAGAAGCAAAACTAGAAGAGAATTTTTCCTTAATTACCTGAAAAGTGCCCAAACGCACAGGACCTCTTGCTCCCATACAGAAACTTTCAAAGCCAAATTACTTATTTGAGGTGATGAGAAGGAGCAACTGACACAAATACCCACACGGATAAACATGGCCAGAGAGGCTGAGTAGAACCAGGAAGCAGTGGGCTAACTGATATCCCCAGCAAAACCCAAACCCGGGCATATAGGGAGATTTTTAGATGACACATTTTCTTTATTTGGACTGTAAATGCAATACTCATAAGACAGCAAAGATGCAGGATGGAAAGACATACACTTGACATGCTCAGGGTAAAAAAAGGACAGAAGCCTCAGACTGAAGCTATAAAACAATGCACAAGTATTTCTGGTGACAATGTCACATTTTGGGATGAAATAAGGAAAACTTATGGTTTTCTTAACTGTCAACAGCAATTAGCATATAACTCAACATATAATTCTATACTCTGCATCATTTGAAATAAAGAATTGGACTGACTTGCAGATAAACATTTTGCATATGAAAACAAAATGAGGGAACACACATTAAAAAGAGAACCATATTGAAGCATACTGAAATGCTCTTGAACTGCATCAAACACCTCAATATTGGGAAGTGCATCAATACTACTCAAACTTACACACCTTCACCTCTCCCTCTATAAAACATAAGAAGTTATACTTGGATCTTTAAGCATTTAATTTTTGTATCCATCTCTATCTCTTTACTGATGCCAAATAATCAAATCCCAATAATAAATTTGACTCTGAAATTATAAGAAAAAAAAAAAAAAAAGAAATGCCCCAGCACTGTTGCCTTGTGCCTGTCTCCCTGGGCTCATGCAAGGATAAAATCGCCACAAAAGCATCTTCAACTGTGCTCCATGGCACTATGTATTTATTACCAAAATCCCAGGAGGATAAAATCCTAAAAACTAAAATGACATAAAGGAGAGGAGCAGGTTTAAGGAGCAAAGAGTCTTTTTTGTGAGGTTCCCTGAAGGGCTAACCCTGTGTCTGCAGTTAAGTGTTAGGTGTATTTTAATTCTGCCTGGGTGTATCTCATGGCCATTATGGGAAGCTTCACATTTTCTGCTAGGTAGGTAAATCCCAGGCCATTTAAGATTTTGGGAGGTCAAAACCAAGCATGTGAAATCCATGCACTTGCTAACCAGAAGCCTTAAAAGTACTCCAGCACTGCAAAGTCCTATGCTCTGCACTTAAAACAGCAACTGAAATAAACACAGCCCCATTTCACAAAAATACCACCTTCAATGTCTCAGAATGTTGAACATGCTATTACCCCATGAGGAGGGGTGAAAGCAAGGGAGAAATTAGAAGATGTAAACGTTTCCCTATTATTTTTTGCTACCCTCAAATAACACTTCCAAAAATTTATTTTTACATTCCACCTCTTCAAAATTTACTGTATCCATGCACAATTTAAGATCTGCTGCAAGTATGTTCTCAGGGTACCTTTTATAATGGTACCTAATGGGGCATTAGGAAAGGGAGAGCAGAACCAACCTTTCTGGACATGCATTTAGAGAGCTCTCTCATACACTCCAGCGTATCTTTAAATACTGAACAAGAAGGGATTTTTTTAATCACTATTATTAATGATCAGTGTGAGGAGTCTTAAAAATTAAACATCCAACAATGTAACACTTAACACAGTTAGCAAAGAATTATCTGTTGTTGCCATACTGACTTGTTTATGTAGGAATTGCAACAGTCCTGGTTTGTTTCCACTCTTACTGTAAGCTTTTGCAGGTTTAAACAAACAAATATATATATATTTAAACATACTAGTTTTCTGTTCACATCTGCAAAAATAAATGTGGAAACAGAAAATAAGGACCCAAAATCACTGTGCAGAAAGTTTGGCTCTTCACTCTCAAAAGCATTCTAGTTTGGGCCCAGGCACAGTCCTCCACCTCTTTCTGCAGCAAAGAGCACGAATATGGCCTATAAATGACACATTTTCTATCCTATCTTCTTACATTCAGCATGTTTCCCCCTGCTTGATATTTACAGAAATAAAACTAAAAATCAATGGCACTAAATTACTTTTTTTTAATAACTGTGGCCATTGTAGCCACAATATATCAGCCTCACAAAGGCATTTCCCACCGCCTTGTGCGCACAGGATACAAACCCTCATTATACTGAAAATTAGCAACATAATCCAATGCCTATCCAACAACCATGGAACAGAGGTGGTTGCACAAGGGATTTTGGGCTTGTTTTCCTAAAATCAGCCTTGGGATACTTCATTAAAGGTGAAGCTCAGCTGTCAGGTCATTGTACTCCCATAGCTCAGCTGATAAAGAGAGAGCATTACTTACAAGGTGCACCTTTGTTACCCTCTTCTGCTCCTCTCCCAAACAAATCCCTCAGAAGAAACACAGTGTATGAATTTTCCCAATAAAGAGCCCTCAAGGTAGGGGAGAAACAAAAAAATTAACCTTCTATTTGGAAAACCACCTCATCATTACTACAGTTGAGGTGTCATGAGTATTTTGGGCACCTGAAGGCCATGGAGCAGGCATGGTGGACCAGGTCCAGGTGGGAAGCCCATGGGGAGAGGGGAGATAGGGCCAGGCAGCTACACCAGGGACATCCCCAGGTGCCCAGAGTTACCACTTGCCCTCCCCCCTCATCACACACAAGTGATGTAAAGGCCATTTGAATAATCAGATCACAGCTGCATGGCCTTGTGAGATACCAGCTGCTCTTGGATTGCAGCAAGGTAGTACCCAAAGCCTTGCACCACAAGTTCCATGGGCAAGGGTGCACATATGCTGTGGGCTGCCACTGTCCTCTCCTCCTGCATTGCTGCTCTGAGAGAAAAAAACCTATCTAAGCAGCAAAGATTGTCACTAACAGTGCCCTGCCTTCTCTTGCAGATCATGACTAGCAGAATTATCACAGTGCCTTCCCCAACTTTTGCATAAAGTGACCTAAACCTTTAAATATTGCAATAGCCTTCCTCCACACCGAGGGGTCTGAATGCAGAAACGCTGCATTCCTTTGGCATTCCCTTGAGATTTCAATAGTAAGTCAGGAATCTACTCCGAGCTTATTAAATACTTTGCACCTCCCCCAGAACAATTCTCCACCCTTCCATCAAGGAAACCTTGACCAGGCCCCTTCTTTCAACCACAGCATATCCCCTTGTCTGTTTTTAAATGCTTCCAAGGGGGAGGGGAGGGAGAAAGCCACACACACAGCACTCTCCTTCCTTCCACAGCAGGTAGGAAGGTAATTTTACAAACCTGGGTGTGCCCACTTCAAATCCGAAGATCCAGCAAGGGCTGGAATGCAGTGACTACTGGGCCTAAGTATTTCACCCTGAGTAACAAGCTAGGCACACTCCACCATCTTCTGGATTCAGCTCAACTTTATGGCAACCCCAGCTGACACCACCTCTTGACCTTCCTTTCTGTGGGAAGGATATGGATTACCAAAGCCTTACCCTTTCCTCCCATGCACCTCAGCTGCCTCTGGAGGAAGATACTCACAAACTACCTTTGCGAGCTACAACATACGCACTCCACTAAAAAAAAATGAAAATGTATCTATATATAAATATATAGGTATATATATAAACCTGCTTAAGGAGGCTGCGAGGAAGGGAGCTCAGACTGTCCATGATGCAGCCTCACAGCAGAGGTCAACACAATGCATTGAATAATTTCAGCGCGCTACACAACAACTTTTGCTCTTATGAAGTAATAAGTTGACCAAACTATTAACCGTGTGCACATGCTGAAAGGCAGACTTGACGCACCCACTTTTGCTAATGGCGTCACATCTCTGACCCCGTCTCACACATTGGAGTGCACAGGGCTCCATGGGAAGTGCTTCCTGGCCCTGCAGTGTGCAAGCGCCCTGGGTGGGCCTCATGAGCAAACCCTCCCCACCCGCATCTACACCTTCCCCTGGTGCAAAGGGATACAAAGACTTCAAATAAGTTACTTTAGAAGCACCTTCTTAGCTGCTTTCACCAAAATACTCAACATTTGCAAACTGTTACCAAACAACTCCAAACACACCCAGCAAGCAATGTTATAGACGGGACAAAAAAACTTCAACTTTTTGAAACACCCCCTCACAAAAATAAAATAAAACCGAAAACACGACAACAGAAATGTATTACACATCTATGAAAGGAATGAGAGAGTCACTTTTACATATGGAGGCCACTGAATGAATTTTAAGTGGTTTTCTATATTTGATTTTGGGAGAAGGGGAGCGGAAACAAAGAGGAAGGAAGTGCAGTTATGAGAAATGCAATTTAATTTTCTGTTAAACAGCAGTATAAATCTGAACTCTATCTAATGCATTCCAACATGATACTGCACAATGAAACAGTGTTTTAACAAATAAGGGCTTTGGGATAAGCGATAGGGGTATGCTGATACAGTTACATTTATGATTTTTAAAATGTGCCTATATGTGGGCAGCTCCTGACTAGGAAAGTGCTGAAGTTCAGTGCAGAATTCTTTTCAACAAGTTACAGACAAATGCATGTTTCTGATAACTGTTATCCACAGACAAATAGGAAGACATGCTACCCAGTATGAAGAATGGACTTTTGCACCATTTCGGCTGACAGGACAGGAAAACACTTAAACACATTAAATGAAGACATATATATATATATATATATATATGCAAAAGTTGGGGGGTCAGCAGTGATTTTAAATTTACTTTTATATGAGTAAAATTAATTTGTTTTCAACATCATAAACAGAATGCTACTTGTGTAAGCTTAAGATAAATAAATTTATTGCTATACTTATTACAGAGACTAATAAGAAATTGCCAATTCTTATATGTCCCAAGAGTTTTATTCTTAAATCTAAAAATACATTCCACCTACAACATTATTTTTATAAACAAAGGATCTGAAATGTAGGGTACTGTAAATCAGAGCAATATGCCTTGCATATTAAATAAGAGAACATATAGCACATTAATTTCCAATGAAAAGTATCAAATAAACAGCATCACATAGATTAACATGGTATTAATTGATCCAGGGAGGAGTTTCCCACCACACTGAACTAGAGCAAAAATACTCCATACTTTCTCAAGAGGAGCTTTCTTTTAACACTAAATAGTGATTAAACTTCTAAATCTCAAAATACCAAGGTACAACGCCCATAAAGACAGCCAATTCACCTTTTCAAATCAATTATTTTAAAAAGGACCATACTTTTAAAAATAGCTCTGAAATAGTAGAAGTCCCTTCTAACAAATTTACACAGACATACTTCCCAGATTGAATAATGGAGTACAGGAACAAGCACGTGGAAAGTTTGATCTATTTTGTTTCACCCTTTAGTGCATGCCAGGTTTTCTATAATATAAATATTTGTGAAAGCAGCAGGCTGAATTGCTATAGGCAGTATAAAAATACTACCCTGCTTTATTGCAAGTATTGCTTCTTTACATGAGGCCCAACAAAATTACTGCCTTGCAAAAATTAAACATACGTTTAGAAATTAAGGATGCATAAATCCTCTCCTTATTGGGAAGAAGTCATTCTCCTGCTGCTTCTATAGACCAGCTCGAAATAGTGGTGAAAAAATCCTCTCAAATACAGATGAGACTTCTACTACGTGCCTATAAAATGCTGCAGACTGCAACATGGCAGGATCAAAAATATATGTAGACCAGTATATTTATAAGATGCGTTTTGTTGCTGGAGCAAAGCTGGTGTGCTTGCCTGTTACACAGTTCACAACACCACGTTTCATTTCCTCATAGTACCCATATCTTAACCCTTCTCACGGAACTTTAAATTTTAAAATCTTCACCATCCTTTGCCATCAGCCCATAATAACTCACTTCTCCCACAAAAATGTCCCTTCTTCCCCCCACCCCACCCCACCCTCTAATAAATTAAATGCTACTGCTGTTGCACAGCCAACAGACTACATTAGACATACATGGGGTGATTCTAGAAAACCTCTAGGACAGCACAGAGTGCACGCCTGTGGGTTTAAGAAAGCGCTCCATTTATCTACAGGGAAAAGAAACACAAACCTAAGCATTTTTCAAATTGCTTCTCACTGGGTAGCGGGGGACAAGGGGGTAGCAAGAGAAGTGGTATAAAAACAAATAAATTACCTTTGTCTTTTAGGGACTGAATGTTCAACTTCTATGAGTTTCCCATGCAGCTCCACTTTACCTGCAGAGACAAACGGAAAGGGAAAAATAGCTAAGCGCGGCTGTGCGTCCACGAGTCCCCATCTCCCGGCACGGGTTTGCAGGGGTGCAAGGCAGGAAGCGGGAGAGCAACACGTTAGCCTATTCATCGGCGACAGAGGCACCGGGGGAGTGGGGACCCGTCACAGCTCCGGGAAGGCGGCAGAGCCCGGTACCGAGCCGTGGCTCCCCTGAGCGGGCCCCCTTCCTCCGCCCCAGCCCCGAGCTCGGAGCGACGCGCGAAACGCCGCTTCTGGGAGCCGGGCTTGGCTCTGCCGAGCAGCCCCGTCCCAGGGAGAGCGACCGGGGGCTCCGCCGCCCCACGCTCCGCCGCCGGGCCTCCAACTTCGGGCTGATCTCTGCGAGGAAGCGAGCGGGAAGGGAGCCGAAAGGAGACACCGAGCGCAGCCCGAGCCCATCTTTTCCAGGGAGGCTCTCCCAGCAGAGCTCCGCAAAGCCGCTTCACGCGGAGAAAGAAATCTATTTCTATATATTTAAATTCTTTTTTTAAGCACACGAAAACAGGATGTCGGGGCCGGGAGCCGGCGCGCTGCTGGAGGCGGTGATGGGTGCGTGAGAGCAGCGAAGAGAAACCGAAATAAATAGCAGTGCAGCGCGGGGGGGGGCAGGCAGGGTTCCCCCCAATCCCAACTTCGGGGCAATTCGGCGGCTCGCCCCCAGCCCTGCGGCCTGCACTAAGCCGCGGGAAACCCCAGCCAGCTGCGGGGGGAGGCGGCCCCGGCGAGGGACTCGGGGGGGGTCCGCCTGCGCCCAAGGCGGGGTGTGCAGCGCTGCCCCGCGGAGCGCAGCCTGCTTCCCGTCACTGCACTCCCCCGTACCCCCACCTCAGCGCAGCGAGGGCCCCCGGCCTGGCAGGGCTGGCAGCGGGGTTTGGAAAAACATGGGAACCGCCGAGCCGCGGGTCCGGGCTCCCTCCCCTCCCGGCCCCGCTCCTCAGCCACGCCGGGCCGGCCCCTCCCGGGGGGCTGCCGCCGCCGCCACCGCGCAAAGCCTCCGCGGAGAGGCCGGGCGGCCCCGCCGCCGTAGGGAAACAGTTAGCACCTCACCTGGGGGCTGGGGAGCAGGGCGGAGGGGAGCCCTCCTCCCCAGCCTTTTCCCCCATACCCTCCCCCCTAAGACCGGCCGCGCGGCCCAGTCTCCACGGCCGCGGAGGTGCGCGGGAAGCGAGAGCCGTCGAGGCTGCGGGAAAGAGGAGGGGGGAGTGGAAGGGGCTGCTCACCTGAAAGTGCCTCGATGGCCTTCATGGCCCAGCTCTCGTCGGGGCAGTCCACGAAAGCGTACCCCGTCTTCACCAGGAACTGGCCTGAGAAGGGGATCTTGGAGTCCTTAAAGAGACTTTCCAGGTCGAGGGGGCTGACGTTCTCGCCGAGGTTGCCGATGTAGAGCTTGTTCATCTTCCTGGCGGCTCGGGGAGGCGCGCACCGCGGGCTGCAACCCTCGTCTTGCGAGAGGAGGTGGGGAGGAAGGGAAAAATAAAACAAAATGCGATGGAGGAAGGAGAGAGAGAGAGAGAGAGGACAGGGGAGGGGAGGAAAAAAAATCAGATCTGCAGCTTGTGTCCCTCCCTCTCTCTCTCAAGGGGTAAAAAAAAAAAAAAAAAAAAAAAAGGACAAAAAAAAAAAAAAAAAAAAAAAAAAAAAGCTTTGCCAAACGGGAGCCCTAAGCGCCTGCCGTGCTACCCGGGCGCATGGGGGGCGCGGGGGAAACACCCAGCGCCGCGGCCGCGGATGGCGGGCTGAGGAGAGGAGGAGGAGGGGAGGGGAAAGGAAAGGAGAAAAAAAAAACTACTTTTTTTGTCTTGCCCCCGAGCCCCTTTGGCAGCAGCAGGCGGACTATGGAAATGTCACACTACGTGCATGCAGGCGCCGCCTTCCCTGTATGAAAAAAAAGGGGGAGAGAGGAGGGGGAGAGAAGGGGAGGGGGGAGGGAAATGGGGAGAGAGAGAGAGAAAAAAAATTACTTGAATATTCCGTCTTTTTGAATGAGCCACGTGTTCAAACTACAAATCAACTTCTCACGTGAGGAATCCCAGCTCTTCAATTAGCGAGTGGATGGGGCGCGCACACACACTCACGGAGGAGGAGGAGGAGGAGGAGGAGGAGGGCCGGGGTGAAGGACGGGGAGGAGGGGTGGGGGGAGGCTGGACAGGACAGGACAAGTTTAGAGAGGGCGGGAGAAGGGGAAACCGGAGTTGGGTGGGCTCCGGTCTGCGCCGCCTCTGCCCTTCCGCAGGGGGAGTCCGTTCCTCGCCCCCCCCACCCCCCGCCGCCCAAAAACGGCTAGGCGGGAGCACCTCCCCCCGAGTGAGCGGGTGTGAGCCCGGGGAGGGAGGGGAAAAGACACCGCAATGCCCGCCCCCCTCCGCCCCCCCCCGCCCCGCACCGCTCTGCTCCTCCCCGCCGTGCCAGGCGGTGGGGATTGTTCATCGGGGTCGTGCCTGGGCGATCCCGCTCCCCGGCACCGGGGGTCGGCGGGGGGGAGGGGGAAGGAAAGCGAAGAGGGGGTGCGGTGTGGGGGGAGGGAGAGCGGGGCTCCGCTCCCGCGCAGAGCCACAGCGGCTGCGTGCTGAGGGACTGCGCGGGGCGGGGGGTCTCTGTCAGCCCCGGAGGAGCCCCACATGGTAACGTGCCCGCATTGCCCCTTGAGCTGAGCCCTACGGAAAGGAGGAGGAAGGGGGAGGGGGATGAGGGAGGTAAAAATAAAAAAGACAAAGGGGTGGTGGAGACTTAGGGGATGATGAAGGAGGGGTGAAAGTCCTGGGGCGAGGGAGACGCGGCCCGGCCCGGGGAGGGGCGGGGGGACGACGCTCCATCTGGGAAATGGTGGACGGCGCGGGGGAAAACGCGAAGGCACCGTTGCCCCCGGCTGGTAACGGCACACAAAGGGATTTGGCGACCCCCCTCCTCCCCAGCTCCCCCACCCCCCGGCCCAGTCTAAGGAACCATTCATAATTCTCCACATTGGTACAGATACAATGGTGGGCTTGTGGGGGAGGGGTTTGGGGGTGTGGAGCCTTTCCAGTGCAAACAAAACGTTGCCTGAAGATGAAGAAAGGATACGGAAATGAAAGCCAGCACTGTGTTTAATATAGCGATCTAGCAGGTTTTGTTTAATAATTCAACGCACTTTAGCCGAAGGTTTCATTTATTCCGTGGTAGGCTTCTTGCGGTACGTTTTAATAGGCATATCCATGGAAAATGGTTAAATGCTTTTATTAGCGAGCAGTGAATGGATTTCCACATGTCCTGGAAATCCGTCGTAAAGAGGAACGCTTCATAGTTTTGTGCCTAACTTGGGACAAATATAGAATTAAAGAGGGGGAATTTAAATCTCCTCGGAAGCCGGGGAAGGGGCAAGGGTCTGCCTCCCTCCTTCCAGCCGCGGCAGCTGGGCTGGGGAAGGGGGGACAGGGGCCGGGAGCGGGGGGAAGTGGCTGAGGATTTCGCCTGTGGTGGTATGATGCAAGGAGACATGTCTCACCATGAGGGCTGGAGCCCCGGACCATTGTGGAATGAGCAGGGGCTGGGGGAATGTTGGAGTAAGTTGGAAATACGGCCCTTTTGTGGTGTGCAGCCGAGCGCTTGGCTTACCGGGGAGAAAAAAACACCCAAAACCCTCTCATATTTGTGATTTCAACCCAATGTTTAATCTCAGTGTCATTTTAATGAACTTTTAATTGTTAGCTTGTGATTGAGGAAACCGAGTGGTTTGTGTTCCACTCATCAGAATTTAATCACAACTTCCATTTTGTAGAAAATTAGCAAATAATTATCTTGGGGATAGAACGAAATTTGTGATTTTTTTTCCACCTACAACATTAACCTGCTTCTGACTTCTTGATGCTGGATGTGGCACTTTTCCTAAATGAATTTGTATTTCGTAACCCCGTCTTGTGCAGTGTGGCTAAAATAAACTATTGCCCGTCCAAGTTAAAACCAGCCCCTCTCCAAATGACTGGATTCTGAGTTAAACTTGCGTAAGGAATTAGTCACCGTTCTTGCAGATTAATTGCATTCTTTAGAAATATGATTTGTACGAATCTATAAGGCAGTCTGCATTATAGATTTGGTACTCTTTTCTACATGGTTGGACTATAAGATTATCTGGTATTTCCTCTGAAAATTGCTAAGCAGGGTGCATGCATTTAATTTAATACTCTAGTTTGATAATCTGTTTTGCTGGGAGATTTTTTAATCTTTAAATTTTTTTTAAGAAATTAAGATTGCAAGTTCATGATAACAATGTGCATCAGTTGTCCAATAACATCATAAACCGCTTAGTAATCAGATGATTGGAAATATAACCCTTCCTTATTAGCAATCACTTTTTATTACTGTTATTTTTGATACTCTGAAAACATCTTGCTAATAAGCTTTAATATTTCCGTAAGGCTCAATAATGTACAGCTTTGTTTGTCAAGAAGCGTGGGTTGGTTGGTTAGTGGTTTCAAGAGTAAACCCAAACCTGGAATGCCAAAAAAGGAGGCAAATCAACAACAAAAACTTGCTCCTGCTGCCTGACAACCCCCCACTTCCCACTGCAGACGGGCACGGTCCAGGTCAGCTGGGCACTCCCGAATACTAACGTTACGGGGAATATAGCTCTATGATTTGAGATGCAATTTGTTTTGGCAGTCACAGATCAAATGCGTGAGCACACAGCAGAGCGTTCTCACAGTGAATGTCTTTTTTCGAGCCATCTCTATGTCAGAAAAGGCATTATTTAAAAAAAAAATAAAAAAAAATCCGCTGTATTTCCGATGTTTACGTTTGTTGCCCACACAGCCAGAGGAGAAGTTAAAATACTTACATAAATATTCTACACTAGGGAGCAAAGCCAACCTTTAATTAGCGAGGGCTTTTACGACAGTCTGCCATTTGGAATTAAAGCTCAACCATGTGCTCCGTCCCACCTCCGGGGCGAGACACCGGCAGCCCCCGCCGGCCCCAGTCCCACGGGCACGGGTGGGCAGGGCGCTCCCTCCCCTCTCCCGAGCCCAGACCCCAGCCCTCCGCTCCCGCCGGGTCGGCACCACGCTGTCCCGCCGCGGCAGCTTCAACGTTTACCATTGAACGCCTTTTTTAGGGTGTTTTTTGCTGTACCAGGGCGGGCTCCCGCCCGAGTCCGCGGCTGAGGCACGGTGGGCAGCGGGGGCCGGGCAGCCACCGCGGGGCGCAGGGGCGGCGGGCGCCTGCCGCGGGGCCTAACAGCTGCCGCGGGCGCGGAGCTGCCGCTGAAGGCGGGGCGGAATCTCCCCCTCCCCCCGCCGCCGACGGGACCGGACGGGACAAAGGTGCCGGACACGCGGCGGCCGCGCCCCCCCACGGCTCCGGTCCCATCCCCGCGCCGCAGCCGCGAGGCGCCGCCGGCCCCGGGGGGCGCGGAGCCGCCCCGCGCTCCCGGCCGCGGGCGGCCATAGTAACTCGTAGTAAGCGGCGCGGGCCGTGGCGCGGCGCCGGCTCCCATTGGCTGCGCCCTGCGCCTACCAGCGCCGCCCGTCGCCGCGGCGCGGCCGCCCATTGGCTTCCGCGCCGGCCCCTGCGGAGTGTGGCGCGAAAGCGGCGGCGGCGGCAACGCGGCGGGGGCGGTGCGCGGTGAGGAGAGGGGCGGTGGCGGGCGGGGGGCGCGGGGCGCGGCGCCACCGGCCAGGGCAGGGACGGGACGGGAGATGCGGGGCCGCTCCCTCCCGCCCGCCCTCCCTGCTGCGGGCCGGGGCTTTGTCAGGGGTAAGTGGGTGCCACGCCGCAGAGGTGCCGGCTCTGGTGGCTCCCGGCCCGGCGGCGGAGCCCGGCCGCCTCGCCTCGCCTCGCCTCGCCGCAGCTGTGCCCGGCAGAGCGGCGAACAAAGGAGCGGCGGGGCGAGGCTGCCTTATGGGGAAGCGCGGCCGGCGCCGCGGGATGCCCGGACCGGGGAGCAGCGGGGCGGTAGCGGCGGCGAATGTCCGTGATCGAGGCGGCCCCGAGTGCTGGAGCGGGGCTACAGGCGGGCCCGGGTTCGCACCCCCAGCCCGCACGGGCTGTGCGGGAGGCGGCTGCTGCGGCGGCTCGGTGCCGGCGGTTGGTTGTGCTCCCGGCGCCGGGAGCGGGCTCTTCCCGGCTCCGTGTAAGCGGTGAGGCTGCCCGGAGCCGCTCAGGGAGCCGGCTGCAGCACGGGAGACCGCTCCCCGCCCGCCGCGCTTGGAAGTTTTGATGGCAAAATACCGTACAAACGCCGGTGAATTGTCGAGAGGGAGAGCGGCGGGTGCCGGTGCCGGTGCCGGTGGGAAACGAAACGAATCAATTGCACGGCTGCACCGGGAGGGTGAGGGCTCGAGGTAAAACCTTGTCGGCAGCGCTGATCTAGTGTTTTCCAATAAAGAAGAATCACACCGAGGTTAGCTGTCTGTGCTGTTTTGCTTACCGGAAATTTGCAGGAATTCTTCATTTCGTATGAAAATAATACAAACGATTCCTAGATCAGTATTCCGGTACATAAAACACTGTGGCTGTGGCTTAGACCGAGTCTCTGCATGTTGATCCGAAAGCAAGTGTTTCAATTTTGCTCCATTTCGTCCAGAGATGTCTTTATTCAAACACCGATTGCACACTTGATCTTATTTTCAGCTTTCAAACATTTGCAAACAGACCTTGCAAAACAAAAAAATCCGTTTGGGACATTTAAATGACGAGGAAATGGCTCACCATCTTTTTTGAACCCGTATCTACATAAACTTTTCATCAGCGCTCCCTGTGCTTGGCACAGCTGGATTTAAAATGGGGACTTTCGAACCTGAGCTTATCGTATTTCAGTTTGATATCTGAAACCCGAGATCTTTGCAATTGTGGTGGAAAGGGAATGTAGAGAAAATATAAATAGATCATGTGCAATGCCGCCGGGCAAATTCAGAAGTTTATTTGATCAAGTGACAGGAAGAATTGCCAACATGGCTTCCTCTAGCTACAAAATATTTTGTGGAGCTTTTACAAGGAGAGGAGAACTGAAAATGAAGGCATTATTGCAAAAGAAAAAGTGTTCCTCACTAGTTAAGTGCATTTTAACTCTGCTCAGAAGGCTTCTTATTCTGGTTTTGTTTTCTTACATTTTAGAGAAATCAGAATATATTTCTTGTTTGCTCCTCCTTTGATCAAGGAGATCTTTTTGCCAAGGGAGGGAAAAAAAATCAAGCAAGGGAGTAAAATGGGGCAGGAACCCAAGCATGAAATCCCTTTGGTGAGAACAATGAGACCCTCCTCTCCAGAATCTCTTTTGCTTTACTGGTATGATAGTGGTGTTTGCAGCGAGCAGTGTCATAGGTCTGTGGTGAATTTAGCCCCAGGACCTTTCACATCTTAAAGTTATATGGAAGGAGAGTTAAATTTGCTTTTTAATATCTGGTACTGGTTAGATTTTGATGCCTGGAGTTTCTTACAAATAGCAATTAGTTATTAATAAAAAAAAAGAAAAATCATTCTCTTTTCACTTAAAATCCTGGTGCGATGCTGGCCTTTGGAAAAACTGAAATGTTTTTGTTTAAATATATTTCTAAAAAATCTTTTCATGGATATAAATTAATTACTTTGTTATATTAAAGCAGAATTTGAGATGAAATTTCATGGTTTATTTTTTTGTTTGTTTGATTTAATTTGATTAAATATCTCTAAATATCTTCATTCTGTTGCCTGAGGTTGATAAGAAATCATTGCCTCCGAGTGCAGGAAATAGTTTGGTTTAGGTTTTGGTTCTGTCTTTTACAAATTTAATGTGGAGTAAGTGTTCCAATTCTGATGTAACATTCATGAAAATAGCTGTTTAAATTGGCCATTTATTCATGAATCCTTTGAAGAACATGGTCAGGAATGTTTGTATTTAAAATGTGTTTCCCCAACACAGTATGTATTTTATTGTTTGCTACTTATTAGTTTTTCTCAGGATCAGAAAGCAACCTCACGTTAAACATGATCAAGTTTTTGTTTCTGCTCTGTTTCTTAAGAAGGCTGAATAGTTGAGTCAGGAGAATTATGGAGTATGTGGCAATTTTAAACTACCTGTGAGGCTGAAGGCAGAGCTGCAGGATTGTTGGCTCCTCCTGCAGACACTAGTGCTTACATCTGAATAATTTCATTAGGTCATTTCGGTTATTCTTTATCTGGTTTAAAATAAATCAGGCTTAATCTTTTATGTTTCTTATGAAAGCCATAACATATAACTGTTTCCTTTGCAACGGGTTACCTTAGGATATTTTACATATTTTTAGGTATAAAATGGTAGGGAATTTTGATTACAAGTGATCGATTTGAGTAGGCATTATCAATATAAAATGGCTGGCACAAGCTTTTTATGCACGGAAATACCTATATTTTTCTCCCCCAAGTTCTGGTTCTCTGACAGTTAATTGTTCAATGGAGTTTGACCTTATATTTTTCCAAAACACTTTGTGTACAGCCTGGCTGTTGCCAAAAGGAGCTAAGTCAAGGAACTAAAACTTCTACCAAGGTTAAATATTTAAGTAGGTGAAGAGAGATCTAAAACAAAAATCCCCTGCACCCCCACAAGGTACAGCCTGTGAAAATAAATACAAGCCTTGGTCTGGCAAAATTAAAGTGCATACATATAGCGTTACTTTCATGCTAATTAATTCCTGTTTTAAAGCTCAATTTACATCTCAATTGAGCAATCCTTGATACAACTGGAGGCACACAAATATATCTTAGCCTAAGTAGCAGTTTCTACAAATTTCACGTTCAGGTTTTTCTTCCAGAAATGTTTTTGGTTTCTGTAAAGTTTTGCAGCAGTAAACACTTTATCTGAGCCTTTATACGCCTTTAAAGTGCTACTCAAACCAAAGTTAGAAAAACAAGTAGGAAAACATGAAACAAAGTACATATTTAGGCAAACCTAAGCCTGCAAGTCTAGTTTGAAGCTAATTTTTGCAAGTCTGGTTTGAGCCCATTGTTTGAAGGTCTGGTCGTGCTGTAGGAGTGAGGCTGAGCTCACAGATTGCACACTAACAAAGTACCATAATGGGGTCACAGAGGTCAGAGAAAAAATTCAGCTTTCTTGCATCAGACCTGTGATAAAGCCCCAGCCTATATGCAAACAGTCAGTGAAACATTCTCATAGGCAACAGCTAGAGGCAAGGCTAATGCCTACCTTATTTGCTATAAGTTAGCAATGTAAAAATGCATTCAAGGTTGTGTTAGCAAAGAAATGGCAAAATTTGTTTATTTTCGTTCTTCGGGTGAAAAAAAAAAAATGTTAATTGCAGGCTTCAGGCTTCTTTCTTACATCCAATGGTGGCTCCAGGAAAATTCACAAGTGTTTCATACCCCTTTGTTTTAGCTCTATGCAAGTTTCTAGTATTAATACTCGATGCTGAAATCCTCATTTTGATCAGAAATAATTGTTTTCAAAACAAAAAAATCCAAATAGCAGTTCTGATGGCAACGCAGCAGAGCTGTAGTGTAAGCTCATTGAGCTGAGTGTCCAACATCCTTAATTAAACCCTGAAATTCTGGTGAATTTCCCTGCAGCACTGGCGAGTTAATAAACATAGAGCTTTCTCCCTTAAAATAAACAAAAATAAATTAAATAAAAGTAAGTCTTCATTTCTAGGGTGATAAGAACAAATGGGGATGTTTCATACCGATAGTACAGTCTAATTATTTGATTGAACATAACTTTTTTATATCCTCACTTTTTAATTTTAATTGCCCACTTTTAACACTGCCTTAGGCTTGGGGAAGCTCAAACTAACCCTGATGCTGTTAGTTTTGAATGTGTGTATGTTTTCAGCAAGTTGTGATTATTTACTTGGAGTACAGTGTGGACAGAGAGAAATAAGCAGTAAGGAAGAGCAATATAAGAGTGTTTCCTGGCTCCCCCAAGTCAAAGGCCAACAGGTGCCTGCTCTGTTCTTAAGGAACATGCTCCGTGGCCTGGCTAAAAGGTTGTGCTCACAAGCTGCTAATGGGGTTTTCAAACAGTGGCTGGTGAAGGAACAGAACAAACCAGATCAGCTTTCTGGATGCAAGCACTGTCAACTTATTTTACAGTTTTCCCCATGTCCTGTAAGGAACTTGCAGAGGTTCAAACCCAACTTCCAAGTGGTTCATGGGAGTATTCCAATGGGAAGCAGTGAAATGTCTGGATTCAAAGTTCAGTTGTCCCAATTAATTGGGAAAGAGGGAACAACCCTTTCTTTTCCAATCAGAAAAATAAATTTTGCCCCATTCATGCTTCCAGACAGCCTCAAAACTCTTTGAGCAGGAAGAAAAGAACTGGAAAAACTGTAGCCTAAGGGAAGATTTTGTTCTCTCTATAACTTATGAGTGGAAAAGATAGGAGGCTTCATACCCAAAATCCTCACAAGAACCCTATTGTGCAGAGGCACCCTGTTTCTGTCTGCTGCAAACAAAGTTGCCATTGGTTAGTTTTGTTCTTGTACAAAATGATGGGGGGGTTCTTCTTTTCTCTCTTTTTTGAGATGTTGGGCATCCTGTTGCAAACCTGAAGCAGGAGCCTCTTTACCAGTGCACAAACAGCCTCATCCCTACACTTCTGCAGAGCCCGGTAGAAAGGCAAAACAAACCAGGACCTGCTTTGCAGTTCTGAAGTTGTAGGTCAAGCAGTGGAAAGCTCTGAACACCCCTGAGATCTGGTTATCAAATGCCCATTTCTGGTTTTAAACATCGTGTGTGTAGAACCCACATTCAGAATTTAAGAAAATATGCAAATCCAGGGATTTCTGAATTAATAAAGATAATATTTTCTTTTGAATCTCTATTACATTTCACAAGTGTATGTTTTCCCTCCTCTCTTGTTATTTTGTTAACAAAGTGTTAATTTACTCATATTTTTGTCTAACACATTTTCTGATAACTATGTTTAGATTTTGTAATCTCAGAACCAACTTTATAGATTGTATCTTTATTAACATCATTATTCTTCTTTTTATACACTTTAAGGATACAAATATTCCTAAATCCTAAGCAAGAATATCTAAAACTATTAATGATCATAAAAAATCCAGAATTCGTAACCAGAGTGTTAAAACAAAAGTGGTGTTTTGTTGTTTTGTGCAAGATGCGAAGCATTTCTTGCAGTTAAATACCAAATACAGTGTTTAGTATTTCCAGGAAATCCATTCTTTTCCATAACTGTTTTTACACAATCCCTGAAACAAACTGGGAGTAAGTTTCAGATATGGGAGAACACTGTGCTTCTGACTGCACTAGAAATCCTCCTCAGTGATTAATCAAGTGATAGATGAAAACCTTTCCTTGCCTTGGAGTGAGAACCTGCATTATGGTTAGTTGCTAATTTAAACTCCAATCTATGTGGTAACTAAATTAAACAGCAAACAGCACCAAGAGGGGATATATTAACACAAAACCTAAACCCTCTCAGCTGTGGGCAAGTTTCTCCCCTCACAGCAATGAGTTGTTCTAAAATAAGGATGTGATCCTTGATAGCAAAGTTCTTGTTCTGGAGAAGTTCAAAAGTCCTCAGGAAAACAGCTCAACAGTGTAATGTTGTTAAGAAATATCTGGGATAGACGTGGTGGGGCTGCCTTTGACTGGAGCCACCAAGTCCTAGAGGAAACACAGAGCAATAGTGGCCAGTGCAGCTCATTAGATTCACAGATGAAATGCTGACTTTCCTTTGGCACATCCTGAAACACCACCTGCCTGTTAGCACAGAGAACATCCCTTTGGGAAGGGGGGAGATTACCTTTTTCCACTCATCCTGTAGTATTTCTTCCAAACGAGCAGCCATGCCCCATCGATGGAGTCAGATCTGCACTGGTACTGTGAGTAGTGGGTGGCTCCACACACACCATTTTAAGTCCAAAATGTAAATTATCTATATTCCTGGTTTACCCTGGAGGTCCTCGAGTAGAGGCTGGATAGGAACTTGCGCTACCTGCTAAAACCCAACAGATTTAACGGCATTTAGAAACCCATAAAACAGGTTCCACAGACACATGCCCAATCTAACAGATAATTTAAGGGTAGCAGCGCTGGAACTTAGCTTTATGTAGGCACCATCCTTCTGCAGCTGGGTGCTTGATGAGAAAACTCGTTGGGGTGAAGTGAGTTCAGTCGATGTCCAGTTGGGTAGGTGGGGTGTTGACTGCAAGGGATCTACAAATGTGCCCATAATATGGTTGGGGATGGTTTTAAAATTAATGGATGGTGCCTTCCCCTGTCTTTTCCCCCTTTGAGAGCAACTGTTGCCGCCTAATGATTAATTAAGAAGCTTGCCAAAGGGTTGGGGGGTTGGCTTCCTGGGGAAGGTGAGCAGGGAAGACATCTTTCCGTCTGGGAAGGGAAGGGAAGGGAAGGGAGGGCTGGGTGAGGCAGAGCTGCACCAGCAGATGCTGAGGGTCGACGCTGCCCCAGATTCCTTGGGAAGGCGGGTGAGCGGGAGCGGGGCGGCGGGGGGCAGCGGTGGCCTGATGGCGTCGGGGCAGCGCGACGCCCCACGGGCTCACCTCCGTGCTCCCTTCCCCTCCGACAGCTGCTTTAGCCGGATGCTTCCTTAGGGTGGGGTTCATGCGCTGGAATAGCGTGTGCGGCTCAGGCGGCAGGCACGGACGCGCCGAACCCCCCGAGGAGGTGGGGGGGACCCCGGCCCCCCATAGCGCTGCCTCGCTCGCAGCCTCCAGCTCCACATGGCCGAGGAGCGCGGGGCGCGCCGCCCTCCCGCCGCCAGCTCAGACAAAGCGGAGGGAGCCGTCCCTTCGGAAAATGGCCGGTGGGGCGGCGGGCGAGCCGGGGGGGCTCTGCCCGAGGGGCAGCGCAGGGAGCGCAGGCACCGGGAGGCCCCCGGGATGCGCCCTCCCGTCCCCCGCCGCCCCTCCTTCCCCAGATGCCCGCTGTTCTCCCATCCCCCCTCGTGTCCCCTCACACCCCACCGAAAGCCTTCCCCCCCCCCCGCCCGCAGCCCCGGGCCGGCGGATCTCGGCGGGGGGCCCTGGCTGGAAAAGGGCCGGGAGGGCAGCAGCCACCGGAGAGCGAGCACACGGTGCCTTCCGGACGATGCTCCTTTGCAGTAGCCACAAAAGACCGGGAGTAAAAACAACAGAGATCCCGGTTTCAAAGCAGCGGGAGAAGGGAAGACACCGGTATTTGCCTTTGCGTTGACCTCGGGGAGCGTGCCCTAACCTGGCTGCCAAGGGAAAGCCGAGCCACCCCAAAATGTTTTAGCATGTTCGTGCTTTACGTTAACAATTCACAATTGGCTCTATACATATTTAAATAAGGACGTTGTTAAGCTTGTGCCTATTCAGACATATGCCCCTAGCAGGGGTGCTGGCTCCTCTTATTTTCTTTGGCTGGGGTCTTGATGAGAAGATAGCAGAGCCAGAGTGTGAACACGGTGTGGTTCCCAAGGAAGTGCATTTTACATCCCTGCATAGATAAAACACACCATCCTTCCCAGGTGACACAGGTAAATCTTGTCTAGAAAGACCCACCTGCCAGGCAATGATACTCAGAGTGTTTCCTTTTCCTCTGGCAGAAGCTAAAGAGAAAAGGGTAGCAAGCGCTGAAACAGAGAGTGCTTGAAACAGACTGACTGAAGTCAGTCTCCTTGTGGGAGCTGTACCCCGCAAACAGGCTGGGTTCAACACACCTGCGGCACTGGCACTGACAACGCAGACCTGGTCAGCACCCCTTGTTTGTCATAAAATACAGCCCTATCTTCCCTGATGCCTTCACATTCATGTTTTCAGGGCACCAGGATCCTTGCTCTCTAACATGGACAGCTTCCCGGGAAGTTTGATGTGTATTTACACAGAGAAAGCGTGACAAACCCCTGGCGCTGCTTATTTTGGTAGCCAGTCTCTATTCTCCTTTGCCCAACTCGTAGCCATGTCTTTCCTGTTTCATTTGGGTTTTTTCCACCCTGCGTCCCTTTTCAAATGCTGACCTTCAGTTCCCACCTGATTTCCTTTCCCCAGTTGTTATCCCCTGTCTCCCAGTCTCTATACCTGCGCCTCTTCCAGAAGAGAGTTGCGCCTCCATCCCTCTGCTCCTTAAGTCACCATCCTTACCCATGCCAGAAGGCTGAAGTCAGCAAGTGAAGTCTTCCTAACAGGTTCTATGGACAGTTCATGACTGGGTTCCCCTGTGCAGGGCACTGCCTTTTGCCTGTACCCCGCTTGTAGACTTGCCCACATGGGAGCCAGTGCAACACTTGCTTGCATCCGCACAAATGGGTGTGCTTTAGGCAATGAACTATAGGGGAAAGCACTCCTCATGCCCTGTAAGCTCCGTCATTTGAAGGGCTCCCATTGCCTCCGAGAACAGACTTGGTGAAGGTCAGGGTTTGCTGGAATCTTGCTGCTGCTATGGAGAAACCCTGTGTGTTCGCATGGGGTTTGGAGAGGATGGAAGAAGCAGCAGCCCCGAGGGGCGGTGAGAGACTGATTGAATACCGTGTGTTCAAGCAGTCCCTCCAGGGGATTGCTCCTCAGAACCAGCACATGGGGGTTTTACAGCTCTGCTACAGTGACTGATCTGCAAGGAAGGCTCCAGCGGTGGTACCATCTCACCAGAGGTTGGGGTGGAGCAGCTGTGAGCACATGGAGCTGCTGCCGATGGAAGGCTGGGGTCAGTGTGATCCCGAGCTCAGGCTGAGGCAGAGATGGTTTCTGGCAAGAAGCTGGCACTATGCTGGAGAAGCAGCAGCGCAGACCCTGAGCCGAGAGGAGGAAGTTAAAAGCAGATGAGATCGTTGTGGGTTTGCAGTAACTGATGCCTGACAGGAAGAGCAAATTCATGCCAGCATAAGGGAAAGAGGAAAAAGGAGGAGGGCAGTGGGGAAAAATCCATACTGTTCACTCAGTAACTGAAGAGTTGTCTGACCCTGGGAGAAAAACAATGTATTAGCTGCAAGAAGAAAAAGGAGAACGTTTCTGTAGCGTGCTCTGAAACTGAAGTTTTGCTTCTTTATTAATGGTAACCCATTAGGACTGTAAACATCACCTTCTTTCTGCAGACCTCTCTGCTGATTCGAAATTGTCAGAGTTCCATGATTATTGATTCAAATGTTAATAGCTTGTACTCAGCAAAATACCACAGAAATGGATTCATCTCAAAACAACTTTCTGTAACAAGGAACTTCACTGTAGCTGGA
Source organism: Myiopsitta monachus (assembly GCA_017639245.1). Lineage (NCBI taxonomy): Eukaryota > Metazoa > Chordata > Aves > Psittaciformes > Psittacidae > Myiopsitta > Myiopsitta monachus. The sequence goes on from CM029928.1 coordinate 14,642,714, forward strand.
GGCGAGGAGGTGGCTTTGTTCTCAGTGCTGCAGAGAGGAGGGCTTGGCAGGTAGGGAAAGCACTGGCTGTGGAAAGTGGATCAAGCAGAAAGCTCCAAGTAGAGTCATCCACTGTCAGAGGTGCCTTCCTGGACAAGCATGATGCCTCCTACATCTTCATCCTGCTCATTCCCACTCTCCTCCTTAGGCAGGGGCCACAGAATTTCCACAGCCGCCTGCTCTCACCCCAGTGTGATTGTCCCGTGGTGAGTCCCACAATCTCCTCTCTCCACCAGATTCTCCTGTTCCCCATGTCCCCTCATTTGCATACCTTTTCTTTACATTTGCCTCCCTGCTTCTTCAGTCACTTCTCAAGCTACCTCTGGTCTTAGCAGTTTGCACTGCTGTCTTCAGCCTTGAACTTGTTTGCCCCTCTCCTTGCCCATGTTCCAGTACGGTTTAGCAGAGCAATGAGAAATTCCTTCTTTACACCTCTCTTCTCTCTTCGCTTCTGGTGCATTTGCTATTCTTCCCATCTCTGAGGCTCAGGAATGCTGTACAGCATCTGCCACACACCCAGACAACCAGCAAATCCTGCCTGCCTATCTCAGCTGCATGACACTTCCCTTCTTCCATCTTTGCCAAGGAGGAACTGTATTCTGAGTATAAAGGTGATGCTGATGCAGTTAGTGCTCTCTGCTGTTTGAGAGGAAGACCATCTTCCCAGCAGAGGAAGGGAATTGAAGCAGAGCCTTCCCCAGTTAAGCCTGACCTGGTGCACCTGGTAACAATTGGGAAATCATTGTGTAGTTCTTTAGAGCCCCACTCACATTCCTAGTGATTAGTAGAAGATTATGGGAACTTTTTGCACGGATATCACCATCAAGAAAGTCAGATGGCAGCACCCTTCCATGAGCAGTTGTTGTGTCTGATATTTAAGAAGCCAACTCATAAAATTATCACTACAGCTATGGAGGCGCCTCTTGTTCACCCAGAAGGCGTTAGGGAGGAGGCTGTGGCAAAAAGACCTTGGTAGTATTTGGAGCTGTCAGCGTTTGGGGCTTGCATCTTCCTTGGGGCTGTCATTCAGCAGGGACTTGATGCTGGTCCGCACTGCTTTTCAGCAGCAAATGGGTCACACAGCTGCTCGGATGCATTTAGTTGCCTCTGACGTGCCTTTGGTAGAAGGCAGCGAGTCTGCACAGTGTAGTTCTGGTGGAACTAATGAGCTAAAAGTAGAAAACAGGAGGAGACAACAGCAGGTGGCTTTAGCAGGCGGGAAAATGAAGGCTTCTATTTCCACATGCTGCAGAGGATGATTTTAGCTATTCGGGTAGGTATTTGAGTGGAAATCCTCTCTGCCGCTTGCCAGGCTCAGCAAGAGACGAGCAGAGGCGCTGCTCTGAGACCCTGTTTCCCTTCCTGTATCCATTTCACCAGCCCTGATGGGGTGAGTGGTGAAGCCCAGAGCTGGACCCATTGACAGCTGCTCCCAGTTCACCCAGATATGCCAGCACTTCCTCTCGCTTGGCTTTGCTAAGCTTCCCCATGCGGTGCGGTGCGCTGCGACAGAAGCAGCAGCCACCAGTTACTTTTTCCTCCAGAAGCTGTAGAAGAGAGTGGGTTTCATCTCTGGGACACAGAGTTTGCCAGAGGCAGCCATTGAGTTATCACCTTCAGCCCATGGGGTGACACATTGAGGTGGTTCAGAAGCTTGTGCTGGGGGAGAGCGCGGCAAATCCCTTGTTACTGTGCGGCTGGGTGGGCTGGGAGGGCCGGAGCAGGATGCCAGGTGCTCCTTGAGTAGGATGTGGATTGCTGGGACACACACAACAGGCGTTGGGGGGCGGTGGATAGGAAGCCCCTCAGGGCATGAGGCATGATCCACCTGCGGTGCTTCCAGAGACTCCTTCCCTGAGCTCCCTCCCTCTGTGTGCTTTCCAGGAGAAGGGGTAGAACACAGCAGGTGTGGCAGGAAAAGTCATGCAGACCAATCCCCAAGAGGGGAGCAAGCTCTTAGAGAAGCTGGAGAGGGTTTTTATAGTGTCCTTGTGATGTGTGTATAATTCTTCTGTCCATTAAACACTCGAGTAACTCTGTGCTCGTAAGCCATCCCCATTACACCTCTGGAACCACGCTGTTCTTGTAAGAGAGAGCAGACGGCTGAGATGTGACTGAACAGGAACTTCTGTATGAAATTACCTGCAAGCAACAAGTATGTTTCCAAACTCGTAAAAGTAGCAATGACAACTTCACAGCACTCAACATGTAGAGCACTCCTGAGATGCTTCTCCACTGCTTCATCCTTCTGCCACATAATTTAACATAGGGAATGGGGTTTATTCCCATAAAAACACATACTTTACAGAGGGGGTATCTCCCACGCTCGGAGGTCAGCAGTTTTGCATAACATCACTTAATGCAGTGGCTGCACGGGGTGCAGAAGCCACGGAGGAAAAAAGCCCAGTGTCTCAATTGAGGAGACAGAAGCACGGGGGTATTCTGCTCATCCTCTACTAACCCAGCCCAGCTCATCCTCAGGGTCACACAGAGTGGCACTGTCTCAAAGGGGATGTTTGGTAGTTTGGACTGCTGTTTTAAAGAGGGTAACAGCTACAACACCTTGGAAGCCTGCTGTTTACTCTTCAGTGCTTTTTGCCAGTGCAGGGGAGGGAGAGGAGGAGGTGGAGCTACTTTCTAAGGGTGATTACTCCAGGCAATGTGGACTTGGAACCACACATTGTCATTTGGAGGGTTGCTGTATTCAAATAACACCCCTGGGCTGAGGACAGCCGAACCTCACCAGTTTTGTTTAAAAATAAGAACATAAACAAATACAACACTGTTTTGCTACACTTGCCAGTCTATTGCTCTAGAGAGCCAGAAGAACCTGCAGTTGTCTCCAGGAACAGTGATGGGATGCATTCCTGCTCCCACCCTCCTCCTCCTCCTTTCTCTTCACAGCAACTCTGCTCCAGCAGACTAACATCTGTGCTAGGGATTTACAGAAACCTCACATATTCCAGCAGGAAGGAAGTCCCCACCAACATTTCCTTAAAAAATGGGTATCATGGGATGTTCTGGTCAAGAAAAAGACACAGAAGCATTTTAAAAGGGGAGATAATCCAGGTTGCAGCAGAGTTGGGTCCTACTTTGACAGGCAAAAGCTGGGGTGTTGCCCCCAGTGATGCACAGAGTTATCCAGTCTGATGATGGTAAGCAGTCTGCTTGATGGCAAGCAGTCATTCAAATCACAGCCATGCTCTCCTGGTCGCTGTCTCCTGCCTGGAAGGATGAGTCCCTAGGGACTGTCAGTGGGTTTCTCACCACAGGGTAGGGGAAAGGAGACACTGTTTTGCTCCTCATGAAGCAAAAAGAAATGTTCCTCAGAGGAGGAAAGAGAAATGTGTTTCAGTGACATGCCGCTAAGGGCAGGACATGAGAGCTCCTATTTGGTTTCCTGTTTTAGGTCTGTCATTAACCTACCCCTTCTCTCCAGCCTTGCTGCTGGAGCCTTCTCTGTGACAGTGCCTGAAGGATGCCTGAAGATCTGCCTCCCCCAGATCTCTGGGTGCCCATCTCATTAAAAACCCTTCTTCTGCCATGGCTTTCCTTCCCTGATAAGCTCCAAAGCGGGTGTTAATGCTCTCCATCTCCTCAAAGATGCATTTCCGCATGAGAATCCCCACGTTCTCAGCAAGCCAGTGAAAAAACATCAGCAATTTTGCTCATTCCTCCATGGGGTTTGGGCTCAGGATCCCACGCAGGGGGGATAAGGTCCATGGTTAGAAAACAAAGCTTTTGCTCTTAAATGAGTCTTGACCTGCCCGTTTTACAGCAAACGTTAGCCAAGTCTTCCTTTAGTTTGTTCCTCCACACTTCCCCCACCCTGGATACTCCAGCCCTGTTATCTACTTAGTTCTCACTATTTTTGCTTACTTTCTCCTCCTATGCATTGGAGATGCCTTGTCCCTGTTATCCATTTCCCACCCCGCTGGCAATACCCCAGAAAGCGGGACTCCAGTGGCTGTGGCAAGGACCACAGCCAGAGAGAACTGCACAATGACCACAGAAAAAAAACCATTTTGAAGAAGCCAACTGAGGAAATAATGAAACAAGGATCTGCCCACTGAGGGAGTTCATTTTAAAGCCAGGCACGTCCTTCATGGGTCTAGCATTTCCCAGTTACCTGCCTCCATTAGTTAATCAAATTGACTAATGATATTCTTAGCCAAAGACGACTTGGAACAGTCACAAAGCAGATGAAGGAGCAGGCAGTTGCTATAGTCTTCACATCCCTGTTGCGCTGTTCCAACAGGTGAAGAAGATTTCCTCTCTGTGAGTAGCTGGAATCTACTGCTTCCTGGAGACACGGCTTCTTTTTGCGGTTTGGGAGCTCAGGTAGAATGATTTCATCCCGAGTTTCCCCAGTTTGAAGTTTTAACACATCCTAGCTGGGAATCAGCCTCCTGGGTTCACTGTTCCCGTCTCTTCACCAGCCAGGGCCCAGGATTTCACACGTCCTCTCTGAACACAGCCTGACCTCCGCTCTTCTGCTTTTAAAGACAGCTGAGATGCACACGGGGACCCGGGGATACTGTGTTATCCGTTGCTCCTCGGGAGGCACACACAGTAGATGCCAAACCATCATCTGGTGTTTTACCTGGACACAGCACAGAGGGGCTGGCAGCAAAGCCTGGGGAGCAGCCAGGTGTGGGGTCCTAGATCCCTGAGCTCACCCTTTGTGCCAGCTGGCGTGGAGACAGCGCTGTGCTGCAGCACGGCTCTTCCTTGGATGAAGGCTCCGCTGAGTCTTCCTCACGGGTGCAATGCAGGAAATCTCTATAGAAAATAAAACAGGAAGGGAAAGGAAAAGGAAAACAGAAGGGGGAAAGGGAAGGGAAAGAAAGGATAAAGGGAAGGGAAGGATACAGGGAAAGGGAAGGGAGGGATAAAGGGAAGGGTAGGATAAAAGGAAGGGAAAGGAAGGGAAGGATAAAGGAAAGAGAAACATAAAGGGAAGGAATAAGATCAGAAAGGAAAAAGAGAAGAAGAAACAAAAAGGAAAAGGAAGAAAAAGAGAAAGGCGGCAGTCTGGAAGGCATGGGCAGGTGGCATGTGGCAAGGAGGGGGTTAAGCACAGAGGGAAGGGGGTTGGCCGGTTGGAGGCAGAAGCAGGCACAGATGCTGGGGTGGCTCTTCCTTTGTGCTCCCCTGTCAGAGGTGGGCACCGGGGACCTCAGGAGGAGCAAATCATTTCTCTATTTATTCACTCACCTCTGGACTCCTCAGCCGTTTAAAAGGAACCAGAGTCAGGAGTATACCCAGAGTCAGGAGCACACCCAGAGTCAGGAGTATATCCAGAGTCAGGAGCACACCCAGAGTCAGGAGCACACCCAGAGTCAGGAGCACACCCAGAGTCAGGAGCACATCCAGAGTCAGGAGCACACCCAGAGTCAGGAGCACATCCAGAGTCAGGAGCATATCCAGAGTCAGGAGCACATCCAGAGTCAGGAGCACACCCAGAGTCAGGAGCACACCCAGAGTCAGGAGCACACCCAGAGTCAGGAGCACATCCAGAGTCAGGAGCACATCCAGAGTCAGGAGCACACCCAGAGTCAGGAGCACACCCAGAGTCAGGAGTATATCCAGAGTCAGGAGCACATCCAGAGTCAGGAGCACACCCAGAGTCAAGAGCACACCCAGAGTCAGGAGTATATCCAGAGTCAGGAGCACATCCAGAGTCAGGAGCACACCCAGAGTCAGGAGCACATCCAGAGTCAGGAGCACATCCAGAGTCAGGAGTATATCCAGAGTCAGGAGCACACCCAGAGTCAGGAGCACACCCAGAGTCAGGAGCACACCCAGAGTCAGGAGCACACCCAGAGTCAGGAGCACATCCAGAGTCAGGAGCACACCCAGAGTCAGGAGCACACCCAGAGTCAGGAGTATATCCAGAGTCAGGAGCACACCCAGAGTCAGGAGTATATCCAGAGTCAGGAGCACACCCAGAGTCAGGAGTATATCCAGAGTCAGGAGTATATCCAGAGTCAGGAGCACATCCAGAGTCAGGAGCACACCCAGAGTCAGGAGCACACCCAGAGTCAGGAGCACACCCAGAGTCAGGAGTATATCCAGAGTCAGGAGCACATCCAGAGTCAGGAGCACACCCAGAGTCAGGAGCACATCCAGAGTCAGGAGCACATCCAGAGTCAGGAGTATATCCAGAGTCAGGAGCACACCCAGAGTCAGGAGCACACCCAGAGTCAGGAGTATATCCAGAGTCAGGAGCACACCCAGAGTCAGGAGCACACCCAGAGTCAGGAGCACACCCAGAGTCAGGAGTATACCCAGAGTCAGGAGTATATCCAGAGTCAGGAGCACATCCAGAGTCAGGAGCACACCCAGAGTCAGGAGCACACCCAGAGCCAGGAGCACATCCAGAGTCAGGAGCACACCCAGAGTCAGGAGTATATCCAGAGTCAGGAGCACACCCAGAGTCAGGAGCACATCCAGAGTCAGGAGCACACCCAGAGTCAGGAGTATATCCAGAGTCAGGAGCACATCCAGAGTCAGGAGCACACCCAGAGTCAGGAGCACACCCAGAGTCAGGAGCACATCCAGAGTCAGGAGTATATCCAGAGTCAGGAGCAAATCCAGAGTCAGGAGTATATCCAGAGTCAGGAGCACACCCAGAGTCAGGAGTATATCCAGAGTCAGGAGTATATCCAGAGTCAGGAGCACATCCAGAGTCAGGAGCACACCCAGAGTCAGGAGTATATCCAGAGTCAGGAGCACACCCAGAGTCAGGAGCACATCCAGAGTCAGGAGTATATCCAGAGTCAGGAGCACATCCAGAGTCAGGAGCACATCCAGAGTCAGGAGCACACCCAGAGTCAGGAGCACACCCAGAGCCAGGAGCACACCCAGAGTCAGGAGCACATCCAGAGTCAGGAGCACACCCAGAGTCAGGAGTATATCCAGAGTCAGGAGCACACCCAGAGTCAGGAGCACATCCAGAGTCAGGAGTATATCCAGAGTCAGGAGCACACCCAGAGCCAGGAGCACATCCAGAGTCAGGAGCACACCCAGAGTCAGGAGCACACCCAGAGTCAGGAGCACATCCAGAGCCAGGAGCACACCCAGAATCAGGAGCACACCCAGAGTCAGGAGCACATCCAGAGTCAGGAGCACACCCAGAGCCAGGAGCACACCCAGAGTCAGGAGCACATCCAGAGCCAGGAGCACACCCAGAATCAGGAGCACATCCAGAGTCAGGAGCACACCCAGAGTCAGGAGCACATTCAGAGTCAGGAGTATATCCAGAGTCAGGAGCACATCCAGAGTCAGGAGCACACCCAGAGCCAGGAGCACACCCAGAGTCAGGAGCACATCCAGAGTCAGGAGCACACCCAGAGTCAGGAGCACATCCAGAGTCAGGAGCAAATCCAGAGTCAGGAGTATATCCAGAGTCAGGAGCACACCCAGAGTCAGGAGCACGTCCAGAGTCAGGAGCACATCCAGAGTCAGGAGCACACCCAGAGTCAGGAGCACATCCAGAGTCAGGAGCACACCCAGAGTCAGGAGCACATCCAGAGTCAGGAGTATATCCAGAGCCAGGAGCACATCCAGAGTCAGGAGTATATCCAGAGTCAGGAGCACACCCAGAGTCAGGAGTATATCCAGAGTCAGGAGCAAATCCAGAGTCAGGAGTATATCCAGAGTCAGGAGCACACCCAGAGTCAGGAGCACGTCCAGAGTCAGGAGCACATCCAGAGTCAGGAGCACACCCAGAGTCAGGAGCACATCCAGAGTCAGGAGCACACCCAGAGTCAGGAGCACATCCAGAGTCAGGAGTATATCCAGAGCCAGGAGCACATCCAGAGTCAGGAGTATATCCAGAGTCAGGAGCACACCCAGAGTCAGGAGCACATCCAGAGTCAGGAGCACACCCAGAGTCAGGAGCACACCCAGAGTCAGGAGCACATCCAGAGTCAGGAGCACACCCAGAGTCAGGAGCACATCCAGAGTCAGGAGTATATCCAGAGTCAGGAGCACACCCAGAGTCAGGAGTATATCCAGAGTCAGGAGCACATCCAGAGTCAGGAGCACACCCAGAGTCAGGAGCACACCCAGAGTCAGGAGTATATCCAGAGTCAGGAGCACACCCAGAGTCAGGAGCACATCCAGAGTCAGGAGTATATCCAGAGTCAGGAGCACATCCAGAGTCAGGAGCACACCCAGAGTCAGGAGCACATCCAGAGTCAGGAGCACACCCAGAGTCAGGAGCACACCCAGAGTCAGGAGCACATCCAGAGTCAGGAGCACACCCAGAGTCAGGAGCACATCCAGAGTCAGGAGTATATCCAGAGTCAGGAGCACACCCAGAGTCAGGAGTATATCCAGAGTCAGGAGCACATCCAGAGTCAGGAGCACACCCAGAGTCAGGAGCACACCCAGAGTCAGGAGTATATCCAGAGTCAGGAGCACACCCAGAGTCAGGAGCACACCCAGAGTCAGGAGTATATCCAGAGTCAGGAGCACATCCAGAGTCAGGAGCACACCCAGAGTCAGGAGCACAAGTGGCATCTTCCTCCCACAGGACTCAAACAGTACAGTGACCACAGTTCAAGCTTTCTGAACACTTCCCCTTCCCACAATCCAAGCACAGTGCCGGTTACTGCCGGTCCTACCTGCCCAGGCAGCCGCTCGAGCTCGGAGCTGGGCTCACAGCGTGCCTGGCTCAGGTGAGGTCAGGTCAGTGGGTTTTGCTCCGTACCAGAGCAGGGGAAGTAGCTGCTGAGTCCCAGGACCCAGGGCCGCAGCTTTCGCTCCTCCTCCCTCTGTGAGTGGCAAGGCAGGGTCAGGGGAAGTGGGGGGATGGTTCCCAGGTGCCTAAGCCCGCTTGGGTGCTGCTGGCAGAGGTGGGTGGGTTAGGCTCTATGGTCAGCCACTGGACTGGGCTGCAGAGCTGCTTTTTGGTTGACGCAAGGATAACCATTGGCTCAAGCAGCCCTGATTCCTGCAGCAAAGAGCCCAGGACTCTCTGGCTTTGGAGAGCTAAACTGGCTGTGTGGTGCCATCCAGGATGCACTAACAGCCAGGAGTTTAGGGAATGTTAAAGCATGGCTTCTGTCGTATCTTTGGAGTGTTGGTGTTTGAGCACGTGTTTCCATCTGCTCTGCCATGTGCAGCCTGCAGGCACCTCACGGGTGATCAGCAGGGAGAGGCCTGTCCCACCAGTGCTGGAGGGGGGTGGGATAAGCATGGGCTGAGGACTGGGGCTCAGCTCCTCCCCCAGGCTGAAGCAAGCTGTCTGTCCCTTCACCATCTGCGTCCACCTGAGGGAGGAACCTCTTGGTGCTGTAGTACAAGAACAGGACTCTCTCAAAACCCATCCTCTCCTGCAACATCTGCTTGGGACTGGGCAGACCTGGTCTGTGCGTGCGTGGCTGCTCTTGTCTGTTCCGCATCTGTCAGCGCTGGTATAGACTTTATAAACTCATTTATAGATTTATATAAGTTGTTTAATCATCTCTCACAGATCCTCTCGCGCATCGCCCACTGTCCTCCAACGCTGGAACAGACCAGATGAAAAAATGATGCAAGAGGGGCATTTATTAACCTCATCTTCATACATGGGAAACTGAGATTAACTGTTCTATCCAAGGGTACCCACACAGGCTGAGGTAGGAACTGAATCCAGACCTCCTACATTCCCACCACATCCGATAACTCTATCCCAGCATGAACTTCCCTTTCCAGGGAATATTCTCAGCTATGCCAATATCTAGTCTGGTGTTAACTTCCATGAGGTTTTGTCTCTTTACATTTTGAAGACCTATCTCTCTTGTTTCCTTTCTATGAAATCCTCAGCTGGGTTGCTGCATGGGTTCCTTTCTAGCCTCTAGTAGATGGAAATCAAACGCACTCTATGTAAGGCTACCTGGAAATCTGGACTTTGAAAGGATGTTTCATTTTGCAACATGAAAAAATCCCTCCACTTTCTGTTCCACTGTGAGCGTGAGCCCAGCTCTGGAATTCCGGGGTTTAGTGAAGCTCAATTTTTGCTACGTTTTCCTTTCAAGCGCTAGCAGCTAATGTGATGGTATCAAACACCCCATGGGGGAGCCAGCTGCATTGCAGAGGGCCAGAGCTACCCTGGCTGTGCAGCAGCAGCTGCAGTTACCTGTGCTGCCATTGCTCAATCAGAAGATTTGGCATTACCCACTTGTAATTATGACTTATATTTGTCGTAAACTTGTGAAGCACAACTTGAGACGCCTTGATAGTCTTCAGCTTGGCAAATAACTCTTCCTTACCTGCTCTAAAGACACAGCAGGTCGGCTAGATGTTCCCTTGTCATGTACCGCTGGGACGAGCTGGCATCTTTACTGGTCAGACATGCACTGATAAACGAGGAGGAAAGGCTTTGGAACATGAAATGGAGGTTAGGACCTGTTATCTTTGCTTTTCCCCCTTCTCTTCTGGCCAAGGAGAAGAGAGCATTCAGTGCACTATCATGTGCATCACACCACGCAAGGGGGGAAAAGAAAGCTAGTGAGAACGATGGGTGCTGAGCAGCACCTGGCTAGGGGCAGCAGTGGGGCAGTCAGTGTTCTGCTGATGGGAAGCTTGTCTACCTGTAATTAACCTTCCTCTGAAGTGAATTAACTGCTCTGAAGGAAGATGGAAAACTGTGAGAAGTGTTCATGCCCTGTGGAACTATGGAAATAATTCAGTCAGACTGGAGTTATATGTGAAGCACTGTTAAAATCTTGGGGTTTGGGGATTGTTTTGTTGTTGTTGGGCATCTTCTTTTCTGTTTCTTTTAAGAGACCAGATTCTACGCATTTACTACCCAATATTGTTAAAGCCAGAACCTAGGAATCCAAATTGGCATCTCCTTATGGAAGAGAGGATCCTCAACCTGGAGGAATTCAGCTGTAAAGTAACCGTGGGATTTGGCATGTAGGATTTTTCAGTGTGAAACCAATCACCTCCTGTTCCCATGGTGTTGCTCCTCTCTGCCCAGTCCTGCACTGAAACCTGTAGCCTGGAGAAAAGTCAAAACTGGCATCGAGAGCAAGGAGCAGAAGAGCAATAGGAGCATTGGGAAAACACATTAGACTGGGGAAGCAGTATACAGCTACCGACCAAGCCATCCATTCTGTGACCATCCTGCCACAACCGAGGTCATTCCAAAATATCCCAGCAGAGCACATGAAGCCATCAACCAGTTGAATGCTCCCCCATGAAGGCATTTTGTGTGTTTGTTGTCAGGTTTGATGCTACACAACATTTGCAAAGATCTGTGTTGCCAGTGTAGCAGAATCACACATCAACAGTGATTTAGTAATCAGCATTCAGTGGCTCTTTCCTGCACTGCTGTGGGAGTTAGGTGTCTGCTTCCAGAACTCATGTAAGATACGGAGACACTGTGAACTGTTAAAGTCTAGCATCATATAGGGGATGAACGCCAGTTACCTTTAGCCATCCTTCAGGTTCTTTTTATCTCCATGAGTTTAAAAGGTTTCTACTGTGAGACAGAGAGGGCCAGCTTACAGTCATTGAAGAAGTGCTGTAAATAACCTTGGATCCACATACCAAACCAGTAAAAGCTTGGCTAGTTATCATCATGCTGAGAACAGGAGCAAAAATGGAGCAGTGAAATGGAGGGGTCCAAGCAGCCTGTGGTTCCTCCATCTAGAGACCTGCAAGACTGCCCTGCGCAGCACTGATCTGTTGTTCTACCCCAATGAGTTTGTATGTGGGGTTTTGTTTTTCATTTAAGGCTAATATAAAGACCTATGCAAGTTCCCACGATACATCTATGCAACTTAAGGAGTTGTTTGTCAGTACTTTCCTTTGGGATAAATCTTGAATGAGAGAGAGAAGCATCTTGGAGGGTCATCACTTGTGCCTGTGCCGCTTTGCTGCTGATGCTCTATTTCATGCATTAGGGACTGGGTTGGCATGAGAAAATTCAGCTGGGAATTTTGGCAGATCATAATTACTGAATTTGGGATGTTGGGCATAGATTATGTGCCCTGTTCTAATGAGGTACTGGGAGGAGGATAAGAGTGGAATCACAGATGGGATGGTGGAACAGTCATTCAGTCTGGGTCTTGGTGACCACAATTCTCTACTCTTGATCCCCAAAGCATCAGACACCTTTGTGGTTGGAGAGCCCCACCAAAAACAAAACAAGAAATTGAAAAAAATCAAAGGTTGACAACAGAGGAAAATACCGACTTTTTAAGTTTAAAAAGCATCTTACGCAGGAAGCATTGCTAGCCTTCTGCACCACAGCCACGTGTGCTGGAAGAGGTTTAACAAAGGATTGCAGATCTTGGTTAAGGAAGATCTTCATTAACGTTTCCTCAAATAAATTTGGTTGTTAATTTGAATGTGAAAGAGATCTGCTGTTAGATACCAGATGTAACCCCCTGTTGCTAGCACAAGGGGCAAGAACTCTTCCTGTGTAAGGTGGTCTCTCACTTCCTCATGGAACCCAACAGACCTGCTGAAGGGGCTCATGGCCTTTTCGAGGCCACTGGTGTATCTGACAGGTTTTTAAATGGATGTCTCATTTTGTGCATGTAAAGCAGTAGAAGGAGAGTGATACAAAGTACTTATCCTGGATTGTTTTTCTTCTCTAGTCCATAGAATTCACCTCAGTTCTAGAGGACAGGGTAGCTACCAAATCCTTCTTTTGTCAATGGAGAGAGAAGGCAAAACAGCATTTGTAGCTCCAGAGGGAAAAGAGGCATTGCACAGTATTATGTTGTTATTGTTGGCCCCTCCCACAGTTCTTGAGAGAGGTCAGTATTCCATCTTCCCTGTTTCCTATATCCCTCTATGCGCCTTGTACTAAGGCAGCTGAAAAAGAGTTACTGTGCTCCGAATTCCCAAAGTTCAGCCTAATGTTATAGCTTCTTGCAGTGTTTAGCCGGATTACTAACATAATGCCTGTATTAAATCATGCAACTTTGGGATGATGCTGGACAGGATGCTGGGACATCTCGTCTGGGTCATGCATTGCCTGGAAAGGTTGGACCAAATGATCCCTGAGGTCCCTTCCAATCTGCTATTCTATGATTCTTTCCATTCTATGACTGCAGCAGCTAAGCAGAGCAGCCCAACAGTAAATGGCAGCAATGGTGCAAGTACACCTTGCTGCTCACCCTGTGCTTTTCCAAAGAGCATTCATCAGCTGGTTGGGTCACACCTCTGCTGTACCAGGCAGCAGCGCAGCCAAACGCTTTGGTAAGTACAGCGAGACCAAAGGCTGAACATCATTACAGGTTTGAGGTAGAGCCATGGAGGAGAAATGACAAAGTGGTATTGCCTCAATAAACTTCATCTCATGGCCACTATCTACATGCACACTCTCACCCTCGCTCAGAGGTTATTTTGACTCAATGTGTAAACCAGCACGTCTCTGGCTGTTGTCATCTGGTGCGCATTTTCCGTTACACAGTCTCAGCTTAGCCTGTGTAGCACCTCTGGTGAGCTTTTTCTGGCCACTTCTTGGAAGCATTTGGGGACACCACATTTAAGAGCAAGTGTTACCTTGCATTCCACAGCCTATGCCTAGGATTGAGGCTATACTAAAACACAGACGAACTGTCAGGCTTAGCTAAACTCAGGAGTTAAACACTCCCTTCAATACAACCCGAACTCATTGTATCACACTGTAGACCAGAATAAAGTAACACTAAGTTTTGTTACTTAGGCTGACTTATATTTACTTTGTTGTAAAACTTCAGTAATTGATCCGCGCTGTCACTATGCTTGCGATTCCTGATCTAGAACTGGAGGAAAATAGAAAAATGGCTATAGAAAGTATGGATCTATTTAACTAGCCGTGTTTAGAGACACAGTGTAAGAGTTACATAGGCTATTTCATTTCACAAACAGAATCACGAGCTTATAGAAATGGTGTTCCTGAATTCCTTCACAACAAAGCAGACAAGGCTTCCATCCTTGAGAACACAAGCCATGAACTTACAGAAAACTGCTAGCACAGAGATCTCTGCCCAACAGGTCCCAGTTAAAAAACAGTAATACTACAAAAATACACAAATGAGCAAATAGATACAAATTATCTGCCCCAATCCAGGACAATAAAATTGTTCCCTGTGAGGGTGGTGAGGCTCTGGCACAGGGTGCCCAGAGAAGCTGTGGCTGCCCCATCCCTGGCAGTGCTCAAGGCCAGGTTAGACAGGGCTTGGAGCAGCCTGCTCTAGTGGAAGGTGTCTGTGCCCATGGCAGGGGGTTGGAACCAGATGAGCTTTAGGGTCCCTTCCAACCCAAACCTTACTATGATTATTCACCCATTACATACATGTGCTGGTATGTCCAATATAGCAAGAATTACTGCTGTCACCTGCTCTTCAAACAGGCTGAATCACATCAGTCAGCATAAAGCACAAAATGCACCACACAATACCTCACTGTTGCCACTTAGAGCTTTACATGGGCTTGTGACAAACAGGATTGCCCGATTGTTAGGTCCGTTAGAAAAAACAGTCTCCAAGGTACAGGTTAAGATGCTTCTGTCCAGCTTGCAGAGGCAACATGTTTGCTGAACTGCCCCCCAGCTGCTTTGCTAACTTCCTGAGCCATGGCAATTATCAGCTACAAATCCTATTACTCGGCAAGAGGTAGCCACTTCTCTCTCTGTTCCCATGATTGTAACTCCCTGAACCCGACTGCCTCTGCAACCAGCCCTGTGGCCATTTCCCATGTTTTTGCATCCAGTTGCCTATTTCCGCACACAACTCATTAATTTTGAAAGAACAAAAACAAAATTAAGAATACCAAGAGTTCTCCACATGGAGACTTTGGCACTTTGGTTTACAAAGAACAACCTTCTTAACATTCCCTAATGGGTCTGGATCACCCATAAATCCCAGTAACATCATCAGAACTGGAATGTTAACTTCAGTGTTTCAGATTCTCTGCTTCCATTTTACTGAGAGTTTTCAACTGCAATTTGTGAATGAAACATAATGGATAAGAAGTATTGAGCAATAATCATCGAGAACTTGTTTTGTCACCTGTTCTCTTTTATTGTACCAAGCTCTTAAAATAGCTGGATGTGTGCGTTTCTTTTAATTACCTGATAATAGTTCCTGGCACTGACATTGAGAAATGGTTAACAAAAAGACACTTCATATGCTTACCCTCTTAAAATGCTGACAAATTTTTGGTGGCACACCCTGACAATCAGGACGAAATGATTTTTGCTGCAAGAGCTTTGTAGTCCTACTCCTTTTGCTGTGCCAACACTGACATTCAACCAGGCACATGGCCCATTATTTCAGAGGGCAAAACCTGCCACAAATCTAAACAAAGTCAATCATGTTTCTCTCCTTAAACCATCTCACCAGGACCTCAGCGAGCCCCAAAGCTGGCACAAGAGGAAGCTGGATGACCCTACTCTGCCACCCTGTGTAACCACAGGCAAATTCTCAGGGAAGACAAGGCTCCCAAGACAGGCAAATGCTGACTTCATTATCCAAGCAGCATTATCAAGTCTTCTTTAATCTGCATCCTAAGGTGACACAAAATTCCGAACAAAAGACAAGAAACCATATCTCAGTGGAATTAACTTTTATTTGAAGAGGGAAAAAAAGGTTTATGTGTAGTTCGTAGGTTCTTCCATCCGTACTTCCAAAACTCCAAAAAGGACTGGAAACAAAACTTGCTTAATCTTTACTGTAATACCAAAACATTGGTGGGTTTTATTGTTGCCCTTATAAATGAACAGCAAATTATATAACTAATTGCCATGTTTAATAAATATTTTCTCTCCTGTACCGATTACGGGGAAATAGTCAACCCAGTACAATAAACCCTCCACGATTTCTAGGTTTAACTTCAAATGTTATCCACTGTGTAGCAATTCAGAAACTTTGTCTATAAAACACAGACTCAATTTTGAGTGTACAAGGTTCTATTTTTCCCAGTCAAATACCAAATTTTACTCTAGCTCAAATAATCTACACTCAAAGCAACTACCTGACAAATAAAGAACAACAAAACAACACAAAACAAAACCAAGTCCTCTGATTCATGACTATCTAAGTAAATTTGTCATTACAGAAAAGGCTCAAAGTCGTTACTTGTTTATCAAAGTAATAGGTAAACATTTTAACAGAAACATTAACGAGTTACTTGGAAATGCAGGTCTCTATTAAAGTATCTGAGTGTGTATACTATATATGACATGCAAGCTTTAAAAATACCAATGCTCTCTTCTGATTAGTCAGGAGTCCAATTGTTTTAGAAACAAAATAGGAATGACTTCCAAAATGTATGAGCACTTTGGGGTCTCTATTTCATTTTCCTTAAGATGCTTTACTACACAAAAACTACAACAATTACAATATTTAAAGAGTATTACAATAAGAAGAGATGGAAAACAGGAATACTTCAACTGAAATATGTATATTCTAAATGAACCAAAGATTTGTAAAAGAGCTGGATGGAGGACAAGGAAGGGAAGATGGAAGGGAAAGCAGTAGGGAAGCCAAGATGTGAACTTTGTATTTAAAAATCACGTCCTCAACTGTAACTCTTCTGATCATCAGTAGCGCCCTGCAAAAAACAACAAACAAAAGACACCACCAGTTACTGCACACGAACTGAACCCATATCATCTCAGGTTCCTTGCTTTCACATTCAGAATTCCCACTGATCAATTAATACTAGTAACCAACAAGGTTTAAGCCAGGCAGACTGTATTTATGTACATGTATTTACTTACTTGGACTATAGGAACGGGACCTTGATCGTGATCGGTACCGGCTATAATAAGGCGATGGTGATCGTCTCCTTTAAAGGAAATTAAGAAGAAACTCAACACCCATTATGAAAGAAGCCTTATTCACATCACTTCTACAGAACACAACCATTTTCTCAGCACTGAAATACTTGGCCTGCATGAATGATTTCAGCTTTATTTGGCTGTGGCTTAGTTATTTAACAAATGCTTTTATATTTCTCTATTTGATGTGTTTAAAACTGTAAGCTATTCCCAGACAAAGAATTTATTAAACTCGCACTAGCCCTGCGAACACATGAAGTGCTTCTCCAGATGCCTTCAATTCTTGTTGAACAACATTCCCTGAAACTAGATAACTTTCAAAACAGTGAGATGGTTATGAAATGTCAGGCATTAGAAGTCCCATCTACAAATAACCCCTTTTGAAACAGCACTGTGTATCAGCTGTCCCTGGTTCTATATACAGCATGGAAAAATGACTTTCCTTTCTATCTGCCCACTAGATTTACAGGACACATGCTCTACCTCCTTCAGGTAGCAAAATTAACCCCATGTCCAACTGTTCACTATACAACTGAATTAACATAAAACCTGGAGATTACAATCCCTTTTTAATCCCACAAAACCTAACGCAATGAGGCACTAACACACAGCAAGCACACACACAGAATCTTGCTATGAATGGAGTGACAGTTTTGTCACCTAACTTTTCAGGTTTTCCAACAAATCCACTGTTCGTACAGAAATCAAATAAAGGCTGGGTACCTGTATCTGTAGTCATATTCCTCATATCTGTCATATCCTCTGTCATACCCCCTATCATAATATGAGTCACGGCGACGACCGGCTCCACCGCCACCACCTCCTCCACTACTATTCAGGAAAAACCAAAAAACACAAAATCATCACTTTATACATCTACTCTTCAGCTTGATTAAAATGATTTAAAAGCTTTTTTAAACTGTTCTTGTAAATCAGACACTTAGGACAATGCCATGCCAAAACAATCGCAGAATGAAACATTGAAAGAAAAACACCTTCAAAAATAAAAAAGCCAAACAAAAATACCAAACAGAAACCCCACTAAGGATTTGAGTCTAATTCCTATAATAACCAATTTTGGTAAGATAAGGCCACATTAACTGACTGCGCTGCATATGTGTTTTGTAAAAATAACTCATTTTTTATAAGTAGGGGCAATAAATTACAGTAGAATTTAGCAGTATACCTGAGCCACAGTAATGAATTCTTTACATTAATAACTTTGTGATAAGATACAACTGGCACAACTCTAAAATCTCAAAAAGTATCTGTAATTCTGTTTCTTCAACCAGACCCCAAGCATTCAGTTTAAATCCATTTTAGTCCCATTACAGGAAATGAGTGAATCCTTACTGTGTTGGCCTGCCCATGTAGATGCCTGGGGTGGGCGTATGTGCTCTTTTGGTGATTGAGTAATCCACCCGAATCCTCCTGCCATCCAGCTCCATACCATTTGCATGCTCCATTGCCTGCAGGAGACACAAGGAACAGGGGCGTGAAACCTGCAACCTACTGGTAACTGTGGAAGGCTGTGTACAGAACACGTTATTTTCCATCAGAAAAGCAAGCCCTGCACGTGTTTTATTTAGACTGGTTACTAGTGCCCCACTGTGGCGACTGGCTCATCTCTGTCCCCTGGCCCGTGTGCCGCGCTACAGGACCAAACTGGGGTGACGGACTAACGCGATACACAATCCCTTCTTAAGAGAGCACAGAGCTAACCAGTAACACAGCCACTTTCCCTAGACTTTGTCTTATATCCATCAGAAAGGTAAACTGAAAATCAAAACATCTTTTTTTCTGAAAACTGCATCTTTCCTCCCGCCGTCTCTGACCCAGAGGGGACGGGCGGATTCAAAAGCTGTGCAAAACAGTGGCTTCCTGTAGGGTGCATACTGGCCGGATTACTGCTAGTCGGCTGCCATTTCATGCTCTCCCAGCCTCCTGCCATCTCCCTTACAAGGACCTACTCCAGCAGAGCTTAGTAAAATGGCGGGTTCAGCCTACATGGATACCTAATTACAACCTTCCTCCCCACTCACTCTGACAATAGCAGCTCGCTAAAGCGATACACAGAAG
The DNA here is from genome assembly GCA_017639245.1 of Myiopsitta monachus. Lineage (NCBI taxonomy): Eukaryota > Metazoa > Chordata > Aves > Psittaciformes > Psittacidae > Myiopsitta > Myiopsitta monachus. Next base: position 14,661,609 of record CM029928.1, read on the forward strand.
GGGCTGCTGCTTGCGAAGCCTGTGCCTTCAGAGCAGCCCGCAGCCCCTGCACACACTCACTGGGTGTTCTAGCCCCTGCTTCTACTCTTTGAGAATCAATACAATGGCCTTTCACAGGCTCAAAATCCTGAAAATAGTTTTTCAAAGGAGCACAGCGTACTTTTGTGAATGATATTCATGCAACAATAACTTTACAAAAAACCCCAGACCTGAGCCCACAGCCGTAAGAATTTAACAAAGAGTTAATGCTGGACTTAAACAAATATTAAAATCTGCAAAGCAATTTTATTATTTAAATCCTTGTATGAGCTGCTCTGGGATCTCTGAAATACCAGCACACACCTCTTCATGTCACTAAGCACAGCACTCTGCCCAATACACAGTTACTCGTATTTTCCATGTGTGGAGTGTTAATCTTGAGTTAAGGAACACAAGAACTTCGCTATTACTTAACTGTGAGGAACCACACACAACCTCAAAACGAGAGGGTGCCTCTTTAAGCAGAGCTTTTTTTTTTTAATTAAATAATGAAGCAAACAACCATTTGGAAATTTAACTTCTTGCTGCTAACAAGGACTTATTGAATTAACACCCAAGTCACAGAGGAGGAAACAAAAACCTGACACCCACATGATTTGACTGTGATGCCCCCAAACTAGAAGTGACTGAATTATCACTAACCTATTTAACTACACTTAGTTTGGCGCTAGTAGTGCTGTTTATATCTATACTATATCGCCACCTAGTGAGTTCTGATCCTGCACAAAAATAAACCAACTACATTTAGCTAACTGCAAGGCAGAGCCAAAGAGGATTTCAAGTCTTTCAGCATACACTGAAGTATGTTTCACGAACAGAACAGGAACATTAACTTCAGTTTTGCAGCCTTGAGACATTTTTAAGTCCTGTTCCACGAGGATGATCTAAATTAAACTAAATTTGTGCACAGCTCCTAGGAATCTACTGTGCACACAAACCTAAAAATGAAAGCTGCAAATAGCTGGTTGAAAAATTAGCTTCATGATGAAAAGCAACTCCCTGGAAATGCAGCAATATGCAAGTTATCTTGAAAGCTAAGGACATTTCTGCTTCATGGCATTTTTATATCTCATCAGCAACTTGCAGAGTAATAAGCTTAACTAACAAGAAGCCACCTCAAATCCAGAACATCTGGCACATGTAATTTAGTTAAAAAGAATAAACACCTCTTTAAGAGGAAGAGTTCTTTGACATAAGGATGATATAGAGAAGAGCAACATAACAGCAAGACAGATGAAGAGCTGGTTTTGAGACTTGTTTGTTTTGAAAGTACCAAGCATATGTAACATTTCAGTGGATAAAGATCAGTTCATAGTTACCAGTCTGCATGAAACCCAGACACCCTGGTCACAAAATCTAATTGCCTACTCAGTATTAAAACTTTTCTTAGCTTTCAAGAACTGTCAGCAACAACTGCCAACTAAAAAAAAATAAATAAAAATAAAAGTACTTACTAAATATACAGACATAACAAAGCGTTTTACAGTTTTGACTGTATTCCCCCAAAGGCAGAAAGGCCGAAAGCCACACTAAGACATTATGAATCCAACAACAACTGATAGTATGTATCACACTGAGTAACTGGAAATTCCTCCCAAAGATGTTTTCAAATTCTCTGCATTATTCTTAATGCCCACACCACAGGTTTTTGAAACAAAGTACTTACATTGTTGGCTAAGGACTGCTGCAAAAGGAAAAAAAAAGCCCTATTTGAAAACCTTGTTTCAGCCAAGTGATACAACAGTAGTTATTTTGTACAAAGGCTGTAAAACCATTTGTGCTTCTAATTACTGGAACTTTTGCGTTTTCTTTTAAAGTTAGAACAGTTTGTAATCAAATTTTGGATTTTAAATTTCTGTAGACTAGCATGTAATAGTCAAAACAAACTTCAGTTTGCTTTTCTTATGGTTTTGGGTATGCACAAAAGCTGTGTTAAGAACATCTAAATGTCAAAGGGAAAAAAATTGCACACTTGCTCTAACAGTGCAGAAGACATTCTCAAATACTGTTTAAGAGATAGAAGTGTATTTTCCAGACCATCACATGAAACATTTGAAAGAGAAAAAAATCAAAAGTTCAAAGGGGTTTCAGACACACAATACCCTCTTAGGAGCCTTCAACTGTCAACAGTCTATTTTTATTTCAACTTGGATTTTCTTCCAAATATCCAAATGTTGTTAGAAGACTTGCACAGCTTCTGCAAGGTGATCATAAGCAAGCAAACATGATCTCTATAAACATGTACTGCTAAGTTTGGTTGCGAAGTCTAAGGAAAAAATGACTTTGTAGGCCAGAATACACGACGATATATGTTTGCAATCAGAAAACAAGAGAATGGGATTGGGAATGGCAGAGGTAATAATTTAACCTTAGAGTACAGTTTTAAACCTTCAGCAGGCTAAGTATAATAACAAAACTCCTTCAAATGATAATGTGTAAAGTGCTAGTTTGACAAAATGAGCAGTTCCCAAACTACAGGATCACAGCCTTCAGTGGCTCTAATAAAAAGCAAGCATTAAATTTAACATATTTGTATTTCATTTTATATCTATTACAAGTGGCGCTTTCTATATGTATCAGCAATTAGGTAACGCAAAGCAAGTTTGGAAACACAGAACTTCTCATATATGCACAAATTTACACAGGTGACTGGTAGTTAAGCAATCAAGAGTTCACTGAAAAAAATAATCTTTCAGCCTGGATTACGCCAGAAAGAGCAGCTTGGACAGGGAAACAATGTGCAAAATTTCTGCAACCTGCACTGTGATCACTGGGGGAAAGGGTGTGGGGACAAACAGGGGAGAAGAGAGACTTGGCAGAGCTGATGTCACAGTCACTCAACATTTCTACTATGGAGCTCAAGATACCATTGGTATCATACAAGAGATCATAGTCCACATTTCAACTGAGTAACTGCTTTGAGTTACTTCAATAATATGGCATCACCACAAAGTTAGTGATGCACAGACTGAATATACCCAAACAGTCAAGCACAAGCAATTTATGTTGGGACTATTCTGAAAACGTATTTTAATGATTTAAAAGATATAAGATACTGCCTTATTCCATTTGCCGATTTTGGAGGGAGTTCTTACTTGTTTTCTACTTTAAGTCCTTCCCATATTGTATTTAATGCTACCCATGAAAACATCATCTCCACTGTATCACAGGTGCAGCATGGGACACACAGGCATAACAGATTAGCCTTTCTCCGCCCAGTATACTGGTATCACCAGTTCAGGTCTGGATTTAACGAGGATATCTGAAAGGACCCTATGGAAAAAAAGAACCAAACTGATGGGATGAAAAAACAAACTATGAAACCCATTTTCTTTTTTTTTTTCCCCCACACTTACTGTGGTCTGCTGAGCTGATTTCAAGTGTCTGCGTCACTTTTGAACAATTCATATTCTTTACTTGAAGGTTTGGGGGTTTTAAAGTATTATTAGAATATGGACACTGATAATGCTTTAAAATATAATTTTCTGAGCTTAAGTATCTATTGAGTGAATGTATTCTCTTTAAAGTGTACTTTAAAGAGTTGCAGAGTCAAGAAATACAGGATTTTAGAGAACCAGAATGAGTAACTGGATATGTTTCTGCAAGCATTAGCAATTTCATGGTATTTCAGAGTCTCCACAAGTCTGTAACTTGTAATTCCAAACATCTGAGACATTCTTGTGTTTTTTTCTGGTATATTAAGATCTCTTTTGATACCACAAACAGTACTTAAAGCATTTCTTCAACAAGCTATGGCAGAAGTTTTGGTCAATAATGGTGCTTCTAAGATGGTCTGCTTGCACCACAGATTAAATGCCTTACAAACTAAAATCCTAAACCCTGTTATTCCAGTCTTTGGTAACTGCATTATATTAATAGTTCAGTTTGTCTAGATAAAGTTTGACCTGTTTGCTAATGAACACTACTTCAGAAAACGGTTCTGAAAGATGGTCAGAACTGTAATGAGCATGTAACTAGCATCAGAAATCAGAAAATACCATGTTGCCAACAGCTGCTGTAGTTAATAGTTGTCAGATGAGTTCTTGCTACAGATACACAGTACATTCACAGTATTCTCAAAAAACAATACTTCATTTTCTGAGTTACTAAAAGGTTGGATAGTGGGGTATTAAATCCTTAGTAACTGTAGTAAGAATCACCTCCTTAGAACAGCCAGCACTTTTTATTCATCATTCTCTCCATTTATTGTTAACCCAAGACAATCAATCTCCCCCCCACCAACCTCCCCCCCCCCTTCTCCTAGTACATAAAAGTCTGGGTTCCTCTAAACACAGAAAGAAAATCCCAACGTGATGATCAGGTGAATATCCTCTATAATTTGGTATAAATATTGCAAAATGACAATATTACAACACTGGCTCAGTGCCACCATTGACAATACTTAGAACTATGTAAGAAAGAATACCAATCTTAAGAAACAGGTCTTGAACAGATGGCTACAGATCTTGACCTTTGCATAATGTTGCACATGTGGCTCTAAAGACTTAGCAGAAGGATCACCAACATAAGATAAGACACTGCAACACACAAGACAAAAAAGCAATACCAACTATTACTTAGAAAAGGTTTAGATTTTTTGGGGGTTTGCTTTAAAGTAGAACAACGTAACTGCAAAAACCAGAAAGCGCTACGCCCATTAAGAAAGAATACCCTTTCTTCTAGAAAAGGGTAGGTAACAACATACGCCTTTAAAATAAGTTTTGAACTAGTACACCAAAATGAACATTACCACAGCAAACCCTCTGGTCTTCTGGAAAATCATCTATCAGTCCTCAACATTATACTATCATGCTCTGAACAAAAGACAGTGTCTGCGAGCATCTTCAGTACAGGTCAGAACATAAAAAACCCAGTCAAGTACCATCTTGCAAAAACCCGACTGCCGCAATAAGACATCTGATGGAAAGGAAACCTTCAGTCAGACCATGAAGTTTCATCTCAATAGCAGAGTTTCAGAGTAGAAGAGATTCCACAAGAAATCTCCTTTACAATGGATACATGCAACCAATGTTTCCTTCCCAGTCCTGTTAAGGTGGAATCGCTGAGGCTACTGTGATGCTCTGACAGCTGCTCCACCTAGTAGTTCTCAAAAAGTAATAAACCTCTGCTCCTCTTTATAACTAAGATAATCAGAAACACTTAACAACAAGGCTGCTGATCAATCTGAAGTTCTGAAAGTCTAAACCAGCTTGAGTCAAAATAAACTTTACTACTGCCCCCTTGTTACCTTTAGGATACAGCAAATTATCACCTTTAAGAAATGGTATTTTACATGTCCTGAGGGACTTCAGCTGTGATAGAAACCACGCAGTACTGATACTGACCAATCTTAAACCAAGTTATTAAAGTTTAAACGTAACTATTCAGAACCCATTTGGTGTTGAATTTCCATATTAAGTGTTTGAGAACATGTCAACTTAGAGGCATCCCCATCTTACCTCTCCTGGAAGGACAACAGTAGAGATCATGGGAAATCCTTATTTCTCTGTAGAGTTCTACATATATGTAATTAATCTATGACTGCTTTAGAAAGGCTGAAACGTACTTCTAACACCTCAAGTTTTATATTCTCTTTGTTCAGATGCTCAGGGTGTTGGGGGTTTTGGTTTAGGGTTTTTTTAAGGGAAAAGGTATTTACTCAGAATAACAGTAATTCAAGTGTCATTGCTTTTATGCACACTTAACTCTTCAGATTTGATCTATCTTCCAAACAGAGAACTACTTCATGTCCTTCATGTGCTCTCCTACATGATTCTGTCACAGAATTTCATGCCTGTAGCTATATTCCCTTTTTATACACTAGTTGCCATTCAACGCCATCATTAAATCTGTCCTCAAGGTCCATAGAATAAGTCAAACAAACAAGTTTTTCTCCCATCCTTTTTGCTAAAGAGCTTCAGTTACATATATTCCAAGTGTCGGGAAGTTTTGCATCCTTTCCCCCTCTTCATGCACTTGCCCATTGGAGAGTGAAAAAAAAAGGATTTAATGACATTCTCAATTATTTCAGTTCCTGTTTAAGATCTGTATTTCTGACTGTAAGTAATACCCCTTTTTTTTTCTCTGCATTCCAGTTTTGCCATATCTGCCAAAACAGCTTTATATTAAACAAATTACTTCATGCTACTTACACGGAACATTTTAAGAAATGCATGGTGTCATGCATGACCATTTCCCATGGCAACAAGGAAAAAAACCTACTTCTGAAGACATATGAAGTTGTAAAAGAGACAAGACTGGAACACAGATGTGACAAGAAATATTACGCAAGTATTTTGTACATTAAATGTTCTACGAAACAGTCACAGTTTCAAAATCCCACTGAACTCAGAGTGCAAAGAAATACAAGACTAAAAGTTAGAAGATAGCAGGCTACAAAAGATGGAATATACAGCTATCCATCCTATTAACTCCCCTCTCTACCTGTGCAAGTGATAGTGGGGAAAATACAGAAGGGACACAAAAGGAAGGTTTGTGTCCTTTTACTTACCCCGAACAACCTGCAACAACCACACATATACACATCTACAAACCCTACTCTTTCCCATAAACTGACTCTCTGTGGATCATGCCATAAATCAAAGATGAGAACTGAATCTAGTTCAACCAACTCATCCACAGAACTTTTTTCATTAAAATATCATCAATAACTTCAGTTTTCATTTTTCAGCTACTGACAGTAGGTTCCACAGCTGTCATCCTCCCTCCCTTCAATGCTGAGTGAGAAATCACATCCAAACATTACGAATACACTTAACAAATGTAAACAGAATCACAGCAAATCTGAAACATGTGCCCAGGAATACTAATCCATGAACAAGATGAAGTCTGTGACTCAGTTTGCCCGAAATAAAGAGATAATCCCACACTGAAGGACTAAAGAAAAAAGCCCAACTTCTGAAAAAAGAATTTTTTCAGAAAATTACTTTCATTTTCATAGCAATTTCATCTACAAATTTCAGTAAATGTAGTAAAGCTCATAGTATCCTTTCTCTCACAGGTAAAGTAGTGCTTACTGTGATGAACTATAATACAAGCTGCTGTTCATATCTTTTGATTCTTTCCTTACACGTCAATTATACTAACAACAACTCAGTCCAACTTTAAATAGCTGTCTATTTAAGCAGCAGACACTGACCAAGGCACAAATCGAGACAAACCACATTATATTTTGAACGCATGATTATGTGGCTTTAAAGAAGAAAATGTAAAGCAAAGAGAACATTCAGAACTTCGGTAGGTAGAGAAAACTACTCTGAAAAATTAACTTCCAAAATATTTCAAAAATACCAGGAGGCTTCTATGTCTAAAGACTTACTTTCATTCTGAAACAACAGACTAAAATCAATGCACAATGCGCATTAGTGATTCAGTGCAGCTCATGCTCAAAAGTTACCCAAGCATCAGAACAATGAAATAAAATACTAACGTGTTTAAAAGCACTATGTTGTTTGAATAAAATATTTTAAATTAATCTCACTGTGAAAACCTGCTAGTGAAATATGCATTAAAAACCATGGGCTTGTTTTGTCATAGAGATAGTGATGAAGACAATGCACAAAGAGCACATCTGTTACAAGTCGCAAAGCATGAATTTACCTCTTTAGAATCATCGATTCTCTCAAAATAGACGAAAGCAAATCCTCTTGATCGTCCAGTCCGTTGATCATAAACCACATTGACACCAGTCAGAGGCCCGTAACGGGAGAAGACTTCACGCAAATCTCTCTCAGTGGTATACAAACTGAGACCAAATACTCCAAGGCAGGTATTAGGATCTGGATTAGCCTGGTAAAACAAATGTTCAACTCCAATTACATTTATGCAAAACAAGTTAAACATTTGCATATCAAAATTTCTCAATTATTAACAATTTTTAATCTGAAGAAAACTATATATATACAGTTTATTACAAAACTTAACTTGAGCTGTTATCATTTCAACATTCCAATTTTCAAAAAGAACCTGTTTTCAAGGCATTGTAGAAAAAAGGACAAAGAGAAACTTGTATTGGTAAAAAATTCCGTTGATAAAAATTAAGTATTCTTATTACAGAAAAGCTACAGAATTAACAGCAACCTATTTTATTAGTTCTTTACACTTTAGTGACCAACAAGCTACATAGATGACATTAATGTGTGCTAGGAACAGGGTGGCCAGCCTCAACTCCCACCATCAGCCCTTCTGCACCATCACCATCAGTACTGTGTACGCTGCCTCCAGTTGCACACACTAAATACATTTGGGTTCTTCAGCACCAGCAGTTGAACTAAAATGTAGTTTCTACCAAAGCTTCCTCCCCCTTCAGCATTTCATATCCAACTATACTGAAAGTCAGTATTCACATTTGAAAGTTTCTCTCTTTCCACTTGTTGAGCTGGATGAAAGCTACCTGCTTCTTTCATCTAGAGAGTAATAAGTGTTGAAGGACAGATGTATGAAATTCATCAAGACTCCTGATTCTTAAACATGATGTGGGATATGCATCTACTTCATACATGTCACTTCAACTAAAGGAAGTAAAATATTCTGCCAACTGATTGATGTCAAGTGGAGACCAGTGACGTTCTTTAGTGGTCAGTGCTGGGCCTGGTGCTGTTCAACTTCATTGCCAGTGACCTGACAGTAGGGAAGAGTGAACCTTCAGCAAGTTTACTGTTGGCACCAATCTGTGTGGTGCAATCAATACACTGGAGGGAAGGGATGCCATAGAGAGGGACCTTGACAGGCTCAAGAGGTAGGCCAATGCCAACCTCATCAAGGTCAGCAAGACCAAGTACAAGGCCTTGACCCGGGATGGGGCAAACCCAGGCACAAATACAGGCTGGGCAGAGACTGGATTAAAAGCAGTTCTCAGGAGAAAGACTTGGGGGTAACTGGCTGATGAGAAGCTCAACATGACCCAGCAGTGTGTGCTTGCACCCAGAAAGCCAACGTATCCTGAGCTGCATCAGAAGTGTGACCACCAGACCAAGGGAGTTGATTCTCCCCTTCTACTCTGCTGGAGTTCAGAGGAGGCCACAAAGATGAAGGCTGAAGCACCTCTCCTACAGAGACAGGCTGAGGAAGCTGGCCTTGTTCAGCTGGGAGAAGAGAAGGCTCCAGGGAGACCTTACAGCAGCTTCCAGCGCTTAAGGGAAAGCTGGAGAGGGACTTTTTACAAGAGCAGATAGTGACAGGACACAGGGGAATGGCTTCAAACTGACAAAGGGGAGATTTAGATTAGGTATTAGGAAGTAGTTGTTCACTGTGAGGGTGCTGAGGTGCTGGCACAGGTTGCACAGAGAAGCTGTGGCTGTCCCATCCCTGGCAGTGTACAGGGCCAGGTTGGACAGGGCTTGGATCAACCTGGTTTAGTGGAAGGTGTCCCTGCCTGTCGCAGAGGGCTGGAACTGGATGACATTTAAGGTCACTTCCAACACAAACCATTATGTGATTCTGTGAAATTGTACAATTTCTCTGTTAGGTTTACGGTTTCTCTACATGCTACAGAGCTCACCTAATGCCAACTCCACTGTAAGAATTATTTTGACATTAATTAGCATTTTTTCAGTTAAATTTCTGGCACCTGTTATTCTAGATTCAGCCATTTAAAACAGCAGCAACAGTCACAGGGATTTAATGTTTCTGTTAAAATAATAACTAGAAGTTGACACAGCCAAAACATGTTTCAATTTCAGATTTTCAAAGCCCCTGATGCACCGTGATTTATGCCTCAGAGCTTGTGTTTCAGCCTGATTCAAAGAACAAACATATTCAGATTTTCTGTCATATTCTTTTCAGTGTTTTTGTTCAGAAATCCATTGTAAAAATAAGATGCCCAAGCTATTCATATATTTGAAGTTTCTTTCTTTCCCTTTGCCAAAGTTTAAACTCCAAGACATGAATCTTTACCAATTCCTTATAATAGCTGAAGAGCAGAACACAACCTAGCAGTTTGTCATTCGAAAGTTTTAATTATAGAGGTTTAGGCTTCTTTAATAATACACAGTTCAATCTACCTGACAATTCAGTGGCACTAATAGTCTTTTTATTACTCAAACTCCTGTGATTCTAATGAAATCCCTCAGTCTTTTAAATCATTGTTTGGACATGTCCCTCCACACAGTATATACCAGTACTGTCCTTTTTATACGTCCCCCATACACTTAAATCCAACTACATTTTCTAGGCAAGAGAAGTACTGAGAATCAGTCTCCACACCCTAAGCAGCAAGTGACAGTTACATCACCACTGGAAGCACTAAACTGACTGCGGAGGACTAAAAGCTTTTGTATTTGGGTCTTTTGTACTGCCTCCCATCAACACAGTATGCAAGTTCTCTCTACAAGATCAGAGGTGGCAAAATTGCTAGCAATTTTCCTGGTGTCTTTAGGACCTTGTTATTTAGGGGGCTCAAATATGGTTGACTTCAGTTTCAACACTACTAAAACTACTCCTTAGAATTAATGTGAAACTCACTGTGAAAACAAAACTGTTCCACAGTCACTTCCAAGGCAAAAAGGCTTCTTTGCAGAGCAATATATTCTAATATTTCCTAAAGTAGTAAAGTGGATTCATTCATCTCTTACCAGGAAATCTGCTAACCCTTTTGAAGTTCAGTTATTCCTGCCAATTTTCAAGACATTAGAGTCATATTTACTACATCATGACTACAAACTGGCAACAATCCACAAGACGTGTAACTATGAACATTGCTTCTCAACAGCTTAAGCCACTGTACATTAGCACTGCTTTAGTCTTGCCCTTTTTCATACACTCTTGTCTTCTCCCTTGCATTGGTATTATCTGGTCCTGGTGAGCCCACAAAAAGAACTTAACTCTTTTTCACAGGATTAAGTAACAAACTAAACCAGATTAAACCTAAAAGGATCATGAAGTACCAGAGCCCTCATGAAGAAACAGGCAGGCCTGTGTTTAACAGCTCTCACTTAGATCAGTCTGAAGTGATGTGGAACCAGGAGCTAAGGCACTGCAATCGATTACAAAGGCCGTTGGGAGAAAACCCAGAATGACCCAGGATGTTAGATCTTGGTTCGTGTACTTATACTTCCTCCTGTCCATACAGAGAAACTTCTCATTTACATTCTGAGAGACTTACTGATCCTTTTATTAACTGTAAATTTTCCTATTACATGTTAACTAATAATACATGGGTTATGTTGTCAAGTTAAAACCAGTTTAATTACTCGCGGGTATAAAAGTATAAGCAACCTTCAACACAATATACTGTTTATTATTAAGCAAATAAACACTTGAGAATTTTCTTCTTTGGCCTCTCTAGTCAATCTTACCAATACTGTCCAGTTGCAAGCATGCACAAAAAAGGTCTTGTTTTTGTCTAACTTGCAGGTAACCTGGACTACACTGATGCAATCAGCAACTGGTTTTTGATACTCAGCCTTGATGAACATGACATACTCTGCTGCCAGTGTGCCTTCTCCTGTTGGACATTGGAGAATGACTACGGCTCCTTCGGCGACGGTATTCTGGCGTGTACGATCTGCTTCGAGAACGTCTCCTATGGGAATGAGAATGGGAATGGGATCTGGAACGAGTGTAACGTCTGTGCGAGTGTCTTCTGGACCTGGATCTTCAACAAAAAGAAAACTTTTAGTTAGGCATATGCAGATGATGTATTGAATTGTAAGCCTTACATTTCCTAAAGAAAAATCTACTTATTTTAAGATACAATTAAAATAGCTAAGTTTCTCCTACTTTGCACATCTGAGGATAGTGTGGATCTCTAATAACCTGCTTGGTAGCACCATTTTCAACTTTGAGAGTGCTTCTGGCATACAGTGAGGATTACATTCATGACAGTTTTCAGGAAGTTCAAAGTTTAAATTTTGATCAGCTTAGATGCACATGCAACTAACACTTGCACAATGATAGAGAAACCAGATATGCCACACTGTAAAATGCTGTCTTGGCAATAAAAAATTGAAAGATATGGCAGCACAATAGTGAAGCAGTATCTACAAATGAACTTCACCTAGACTTCAGAAGTATTCAAGACAAAAAAAAAAACCCCTGCTTAACTCCTGAGGCACTCCTTTGCAGATATCTGGCCAATGATTAGCTCAGTTTTGTTACAGAATCATAGAATAGCAGGTTGGAAGGGACCTCAGGGATCATTTGGTCCAACCTTTCCAGGCAATGCATGACCCAGACGAGATGTCCCAGCATCCTGTCCAGCATCATCCCAAAGTTGCATGATTTAATACAGGCATTATGTTAGTAATCCAGCTAAACACTGCAAGAAGCTATAACATTAGGCTGAACTTTGGGAATTCGGAGCACAGTAACTCTTTTTCAGCTGCCTCAGTACAAGGCGCATAGAGGGATATAGGAAATAGGGAAGATGGAATACTGACCTCTCTCAAGAACTGTGGGAGGGGCCAACAATAACAACATAATACTGTGCAATGCCTCTTTTCCCTCTGGAGCTACAAATGCTGTTTTCTCTCTCCATTGACAAAAGAAGGATTTGGTAGCTACCCCCATTTTCACCAGTAAAACAGTACAAGGAAAGAGAGAAGGCAGGTAGTATAAGCCAGATAACATTTATGACATAATGTCCTGGGTTCAGCTATAACAGTTATTTTTCTCCTTCCAAGCAGCTGGTATGGTGCTGTGTTTTTAAATATAGTCTGATAACAGTGCTGGTAACACTGATGTTTTAGTTGTTGCTCAGCAGCACTTACCCTGATCAAAGACTTTTCAGTCTCATGCTTTGCCAGTGAGGAGGGGCACAAGGAGGCGGGAGGAAGAAGAGACAGGACACCTGACCCAAACTAGCTACAGGGGTATTCCATAACACAGCATGTCGTGCCCAGTATATATACTAGGGGGATCACCCAAAGGCCCAGAGAGCTGATTGGGTTGGACTGGGTATCAGTCAGCAGGTGGTGAACAACTGTACTGGGCGTCACTTGGGTTTATTGGTTGGGGTTTTTTTTGCCCCCCCCCTTCCTTTTTTAGTTTCATATTCTCTCCCTTTGTTATTCCCCTTATCATTATTATTACTAGTAGTTCTATATTATACTTTAGTTACTGGACTATTCTTAACTCAACTCGTGGGGTTTAAATTCTTTCGATTCTCCTCCCCATCCTGCCAGGAGAGGGGGAGGAAGGAAGCGAGCAAGTGGCTATGTGGTGCTGAGTTATCAGCAGGGCTTAAACCATGACGCATATTTAGAGAGGATGAAAAAATGATATCCCTCCCCTGTTCTGAGCAAACTCTCTCTGAATTATAAAACTTGGCCTCTGCAAACATACACTTGGGATAAAAAAGGATGAAGGACATGTGCAGCATTGAAAAATGAATTTAAATCTTAAAGCTCCCACAAATCAAAAAGCTCTCCATGCCAAATTTAAATCACAGTTCTCAGATTTTGTTTTTAAAGCCTGCAATGAAGGAATGTCAAGGACTTCCCCAAGTAGCATCTTCCAACAGTTAGAGAGCTTACTCCTTTTATCTAACCCAGACTACCTTTGTTGCAATTCTCACCTGACTCCTTTTTTCCCCCTGAAGGAGAGGTGTACACAAAAGTCAGTCCTCCCCCAAAAAAAATCTGGGTGAAGGAGGCAAGAGCTTCTCTCTCTCTTCTGGATGAGATAAACATACACATTTTTATTTGTTATTTCTACATTACTTCTTTTACTTATATTACTTTCCCTATTCATACCCATGCTTTATGACTCATTAACTCTAATATCAACTCTGTCGACCTATATGACTGCTAACATGGACACTAACATAGCCCTGGTTAATACAACTTACAAGGTTTATAATTTTTTCCAACAGGGGAAAAGAAATCTTATCAATGTACCAAAAAACAGGCATAAGCAGTAACACTAAATTAACATGAATAACTTCATGGACCTACCTTGATTTTGATCTTGACCTAGAGTGCGATTCAGAATGTTTGGAGGCCCGTGATGGACTGCGAGATCCTGACCTGCTCTCCGATTTTACACGAGCAGGACTCCCAGCTGGAGATTTTGACTGGGAGCGAGACTCCTAACAAAAAAGACAGTATTAAAAATGGTATTGGTTGTATAAATGCCTAACTCCTAACATTTAAAGTACAGTAATTCTATTATATTGATTGCTCCTGAAAAACAAATGGTTAGGCAATACCCTCCAAAACAAATTTCATTTTGCTAACCCACTGTTAATATTGTATGCTTTCCTCAAATAGGTCCCTGCTTGAACCAGATCACCAATTCTCTATTAACTAAGTAATCATGCAAATTCATCTACAACTTGATCATACAGACACTGGAACATAAACCATACATTTACTTAACCTAGGACCCATTCATTCTTCCAGATTCTTTTAATTCTACTTCACTCTTGCTTTCTACTTTTCTTCATTCTTCATTGAGTTTTTCATTTTTCATACTTCGTGTATTCTTCCCCAATTCAAACAATTCATTATAGCCTTAAAAAAAATATTCAAGTGCTTCTATCTGACCAATCTTCTGTTCAATTTTTTCCCCCATTCAATTTTAATTTTCTGATCTTTAATACTTTTCATTAGCCTTCTTTTATCTTGATTTATCTTCCACATTCTTGGAAAAAACTCTTCAATTTCTTCACGAACATTAACCTTAATGGAAAAAGAACATTTAGTATATTTAAGCACGTGGGGATTATAAAACTCTGCTGGAGTTCAGATGTTATCTACCAAATTGAAAAGCCAGCAGGTAAAGTGCAAGAAACTATTTTATAAAACAACTTAAAAAAAATACTCTTTAAAAATGTATACGTGTCTATGGTCTAACAATAAGCTTACTGAGTTCTCAGTGCTTTACTCTATTTTCAAAGCTACCCTCCTCCCCTTTCAAATTTTTTGTAAGATACACAGATACACTAAAAACTAATTAGCACAAATAAAATACTGATACCAATAACTGTGATTCCCCCCTAAAATAATAGCTATGTAATCCTCAGTATCAAATATCCCCAATTCTACTCCTACACATTATTACTAATACACTCTCAGTTCAACAGAATGGTCAAAGATTTCTAGTCAAAACCTATCTATACACATACTTACTCGCATAATACATGCACACAGATATATGCAACAATGCATTTTTCTTCCTACTTTATCTTCCTCATTGTTATCCTGTTTTCCTTGCATACAACTTAATCCATATAAAAGAAGATGTGTAACAGTACAGTTCAAAGCAATCCAACAGAAGTAAAGACAGGAGGGTTTTTTTCTTGCATGGTAATGCACACAAGAGAAAAACTAGGAAAACAAGCAAACAAAGAGCTGGTTAGGATTTCCTCATGTTTTAGTTTACAGCATTTCTAGGGAGCTCAGCTGCAAAATCTTCTATAGAATAGTATGCTATATAAACCTGTAACTATAGAAATGCAAAATTCTTAATTAAAAAACGTATAGCAAGTCCCCCCTCCCATAAGTATTAAATTTCACATTTATCTGCATCATTTCTCCTCCTGCCTGTCCTCACTGTATTTTTCTTAATTTATTTCTTAGTCTTCCTATGTCCAGACTTGGATTTTCTTTTGCAGTTAAATTCTGCACTACTTTGGGCTCAAATTCTTTTCAAAAGATACTGTCCTCGCATTTCAAGACAATACATCCACCAGAAATGGAACCTGAGAGACTTGGGTATTATTATTACAACTATGCTACCTTTCCCCTTTACCGCAATAAAAAGGACAAGGGACACATGCAGAATGTCACCTACTGGGATTATTGACCTGACAAACTTAACAATGAAGGCCAAATTTGAAGCTTGGCTATGACACATGGACCATATAATCAGGTCTACTTTACACATTACCATTATGAGCTATCTACATGACTTTCACTGAAATAAAAGGATTTTTTGTGCACTTAAATATTACATATTTATTTTTACATTTGAAATCCACTGATCACTGTAAAAAATACATTTCCTTTTATAACCACTAACTTGCTTTTTAATCACTTTGCCTCTATTTTTGTACACTTCATTGTTTGATAGTCTCCTCAATTCTTCCCTTTTACTTCATCCCCTGCACACAACTATCACCAATTTCAGAATTTCCACTTCCCTCCCTACAAGTGATAGGCAACATAGATAATTCTGATTTAGAAAACCTCCTTAAATAAAAAGACAAAGAATTCACCTCAGTTACTCTTTCATGAGAATACTGCTTTCTGCTTTGTCCATACTTGAATTGAAAGATCAACTCTTCAACAAGAACTTTGGAAACTTGAACAAAACCAACCCCCTAAACCAGACAGTGCACAATCTAGAAGTGCTGGGAGGTGCCAAAAATACCAAGGACCAAATCACTCCCATACAATGCAAAAGTTAGTGTCCTCAGCTATTCAACTAAATCTTGCCACACTGCCCATACAGTTTCTAATAGTATTAGTTAAGACAACGAATCTGTATTAAGTTGCCAAAAGCAAATGTTACATCATTTCATGCAGGGGCTGCACTCACAAACGTACAACTTTACAATTGTTATGTAAGAGGTGACAGCTAAGTTCTTACACATTTCGAACTTCCTCAAACAAAGTAACTGTAGATGTAAACTGCAGCTAAAGAGAGATTACCTGTTAGTAGTTGCATACTGTGTCTGTCACAGGCAGGCAACTTGCATCTCATCTCCTGATGCAACATAGATTACCTAGTTATATCTCCTACAGTGCTTCAAAAGGAGAGACTAACGGAATCACAATAATCTGCTGGAGTTTAAGGACATAAGGATGACGCTGAAGAAGTACCTAGTAAGATTTATAACAGCAGGTCTACAGGCAAAGATTAAGAGATTCAGAGCTTCAAGCAGTCACAAAGAGATTTTTTAATGAATTTTCCTCCTCTACTTCCTACTATAAGGAAATAATTACTAACTGTATCTCAGTTTGTACCATAGACTGACCCAATCGTTCTGCATAAACAATCTGTATCCACTCTGCAATATGAACAAGAAAATTAAATAGTTAACATTCTAAGTACATAATCTTTAACAAGAGAAAATAGACAGCTCTATTACCCAAAACTTCCGAGTCAAATCACAATTCTGTACTAGTCTTTAAACAATCTATACATGCTGATCTTAACTCCATCGTTATCACAGGAATTAATTTAAATACTGTTTAAGATCAAAAAGGATTAAACTTTCTCTCTGGATCCTCAATGTTTCCTTACCTTTCTGTTCTTAAGATCCTCAGCCATTTAATGGCCACAGGTAAGACTGCATTTCTTAAACTCAGCTTCTCATCCCACAATTCTCTTACAAAACAGTACATATTTCAACGCCTTTGGCTTTATCATGCAACTGCCTAGTCACTGCTTTCACCCTTACAAACTTATAGGCAGGTACTGACTGTGACCACGTTGAACTATTGAGATTTGCTGTCACTACAGCCTGTAGGAAAAGACAGCCAGTAGGAAAAGAGCCAGTTAACTTCTTAATATTGTTCACCTCTGACTTCCTTTTCAAAACAAATACTATGTCTGTCAATAACACTTCTCCCAGGGCAAACCAAAACAACAAACAAAAAAACCCCACCAAAAATCCCACCTAAACTAATCATTTAAAAAAACTCAGTTGTAACAGCTTGCTTCCTCAGAATACGATGCGGTGGTTTTCTTATGTACATACAAGGAAACAGGATTGATGAATCACCAAGAAGTGAAACTTGCAGCCAAAGAAATTATTGCAGGTAAACACCAAATCTAAAGACTTCAGCTTCAGTTACTGATTCTCTGGATAAAATGACGCACAGCTAGAAGTATTTAAAGAGAACACTGGAGACTATTTTTCATCCTTTCTACCCTCCCTCTTCCCAGAAAGAGTAACATGAAATAAAATGGTATCGAAAGGCTATTCCACTGTCCCTCCTTACCTCATGATCACATAAACTCTACTACTGAACAGCTATCAACTTCAGATGATCCAGCTGAACAAAAAGTCACATAAATGTATTTTATCTGTGCTGGTGCAACTGTCTAAAGCACGTAATCAAAGCAAGCTATAGCTACCATTTATCTCCCTCACATCCTCCAAAAGAAATGCTACTTTCCAATATAATTATTATTCCAAAGGTATTTGAAACATTTCAATGCAAATTAGAACTGCATAAGTATTAATAAGTATCCTTTCAGTTTTCCACCGTTCATAAAAGAATAGGAGAAAGAATATGAGAAAAACAAAAAAACCCACCAAAACAAAAAGCAGAATTCTTTCTTTTATACTACTCTTCTGTCCTCCAATTTGTCAGTTCTTACCTCATCCCACACCTTACCCTTTCAGAGTACAGCAGAAAGAATATAAAAAATTAAAGCAAGTTTAATTTAGGCTGTCTATAGCAAAGCATGACAAATGCAATGGGAAGATAAAAAACATTAAAACACACAGAATTTTCAGTTTAAATTCATCTGACCTTGTTAAGAAATACACATGGGGTAAAAAAAGGACAGAACAAGTAGTCTAGCCGTACTCTTAAGCCAGCAAAACAATAGTTCAAACCTTACACAAATCCTGCCCCCAAACTCAAAAAAGAAATTAAGTCCAACTTTATAAGTGGACAGAAAAATGTAAACATTCTGAAAAGAAACAGAAATTTAGGTCAGCCTACATTCCCTGGCTAAAACTGTCAATTTAATGACTTCACATTAATGAGAAAGGACATTTTAACAGCTGTTTTGTCAGGAATCTACCAACCTCCTATGAAACTCACAAGTAATTTTTGCTTCATTTTCTATTCTGTCACTCATTACTAAAAATATAATTCATCCCTTAATTGGCTGCTCTTCTATAAATATTTCAATAGTATATGTAACATGCTTCTGTACAAAAGGCAACTTGTAAGTTATGCTATCTTGAAGATGTGCATATTTTAAAAGTTACCAACATCAGCAAACTTTATGCTCTTCTCAGTGATACTGCTCTGATTAAAAGGGGAAAAAAAATAAATTAGAGGAGGAAGCTTCAGCAAAAAACTGTTTGCAGGTGCAAGTTAATCTCACTGAGGTTTGAAAGTACACCTCCTTCAGGGAGGCCTCTGTACTCTCTCATTTATCACATATGGAAGATAGGAAATGGAATTTGCTTTTCAAAAAGAACAGCCTTCCCAGATTATATGATCCAGAACAATACAGAATTCATTAAGCTTGATAAAAAAAGAAAAAAAAAGGAAGAAAAATTTTACTTCCAAAGTCTCCTTTCCCACACTGGCCATTAGAAACCACAGCACTCTCCAAGCAAAACTCCTGAGCATAAGCAGACCCTCAGGCCAGTATTTCAAAAGGTATGGAATGCAGCAAGCCTTTATTTCCACAGAGGTGGCAGATTGCCACTACAGGAGAGACTGTATACAATAGCTAAACAGCCTTCTCCCCTGTCATCCACCCTCCCCCCAAGAACTAATTTAAAAACTGATCAGATTTAGGTAACTAACATTAGAACACATATGAAATTAAGTACTTTGCACACAAGCTGCATGAAGCAAATACAAGACATATTCACGGTTAAGCTAAGCCAAAAGCTGCTTGCAGATATATGAGCTTCAACAAGATGGCTCACATGCAAAATCATATTTCTTCAAGTACTTTATTAGAGGGAGATCGCTGTGAGATTCTGCAGAGGGGGAAGAGGCATCTCATTAGGATGAAGGAAGACAAGCAATGTGGAGTTCTAAAATGGAGTTCTATCTTTGTTCTGATGAAGAGCTTTACCTATTTAGACAAACAATGCATTAATATTGGTAGAAAACTAATAAACTGATAAGATTATCGATTTTAGTCAAACATTAGAAGCTAAACCAATTGATTACTTTCAAGTGGAGCTCCTGCAGTGAGATTTGTTCACAGTCTATTTTGTCCACTGCTCTAGGGAACATTTTAATAAAGCTGCATCACAGAATGCATCCCAAATGAACAAGATGCTATTAAAAATAACAAGAAATCTGAAAGGAAATAAGAGTTGCCTGTCATCTGACAGAAATAAAATACACATATATAAACCCCCCATAACACTCAATTGTAACCTGCTCAGAAAAAACATTCTATGGTGATAAATTTCTATGAATTTCCCAAAAGTCAAGTCACTGGATAAGAAGCACAACTTAGAATGTTTTTTTCTTCTTATCTCCATAAACTTAGCTCTATCTAGCACATCCACTATATTTCTCCTTCTTCTGTCAATTCCTTTCACTAGATCACCATGCTTGAATGAGGGGTTTCTTCTGTTTAACCAGCCACACTCTTAACACAGAATTCGCTTAGAGTTGAAACAAAGTGATACAAAACCAGAGCAGATGCTAATTAGTCTGAGCATATTTGTTAGTATTTGCTTTAAAAAAGTCAATAAATAAAAAGCTCGAGAATGAAAAAAACACAAACTTATCTCTACAATGATTTTATCCAACATTTTAGAAATGTGATTTTTTAAATAGTGCAGTCCCATTGGAAGGTTATTTCCATGACTTTTCTACATTTCCTGATCAGATTAATTAATATTATGATCTTCAAATAATAAATTAAGAGGCAAAACATACACATAGACAGTATCTTAATGCTGCTAAAAATATGTTTTTTTAAAAAAAGTAAAATCCCTGATCATATTGTAAAAAAAATTTAGAATTTAACTGAATTATCATTTTTTGTGAACATTATTTTCTTTCACAAAGTATCATACCAGGAAAATAATTTCTAATTAATCTCTCTAAGACAAAGCTTATTACATATCAATAAGCATCTTCATCTTAGTATCAGACTTCACTACCTGTAAGAGTAGTACGGATGTACTTTTAGGACAACATGCATCTACATGGATAGAATATAAAGAGACTTAAACTAAGCTTGAACTCCCTTACTCTTTTGGCATTTAATTTCTTATAAACCTGTCACTATTTAGTATTTAAACTGAGGGGGGAGAGAACTGAAAGGATACTCAAGTCTTATTTGTGGCAATTTCTTTTCAAACTTGTTTCTAGTTTCTGCAGTTCTTTCTTCCATTGAAAACTTATCCCATACTCTCTCATTTCCATGTGCCTGCATATAGCAAACTGAAGCACCCGGGCATTCACCACCATGTAGAAGAGTTCTACCCAACTGGGAACAGCAGACTGAAGACCCAAAGTTACACATGCTTAATTTTATGCCAGCAAGCACTTTCAGAGGAAAATAAATATAAAATGTTGCAACCTGAAACATAATTTTGTATTTCAAGTATGTTAATAGCATCAACAACCAAAAAAGCATTACTGAAGAGAAAAAAAATCTTCCTTATTAATAGCACCAAAAAAACACCTTAACCCGTAAATGAATTAATTACCTAACATTATATTCAGTTACAAAAACAAAACCCACTGGCAGATAAAGACACTGTCAAATGCCAGACTGATTGAGAAAGTCCAGTGTTATGGGAAAAAAAAAGAATTAAAGTTTTCCAAATAAAGATTCAATGTGATCAGAAGCCCTTTCCAACAGGTGCATTTTCCACCACCAAAGAACAAGCCAGCTAAGAAGCAGCAGTTCCAGAAACTGTTACACAGGACTTTTCAGACTCCACATGCTCTCAAAACATTACTTCACTTCTACATTTGGCAGAGGACAGTGTGCAGAAATACTGAACCCGCACAGCTATATCAGATTCATAATACAAACAGATCCATTAAGGAACCTAATAAAAATGTTAAGTCAATGAACCCACCGTAAGTATTTCCTAACAATAAATGGCAGCGGAAATACAGGCAAGAAAATAATAATAAACCCCCCATAAATCTGACTGTAGGATGGGAAATTGAAGTCAAAATTTCAAAAGTTTAACAACAGAACACACTTATTGCTCAAATTTCTCAGCCTTGGTTAGTTTTCCCTTCAGATATGAGCTCATCTAGCTGAAAAGACCTTAGCTATACTGCCATCTTTGTCCAAGCAGCCATCACAGAATAGATTTTCTTTACCTCACCTAAGGAAGCAGCAGCGGTCACTACATTGTCAAGTGCAGCACTCAGCCTAAGCAATGCTGGTTTTGGGGTGTTTGTTTTCATTTTGTTTGTTTGGTCTTTTTACTAACATCACAAAGGGTAACAATATTCGTGTAAAACAAAATATTATTGGAATGTGACACTACTATTCAATAATTTCACTGCTTGTTTCCCCAGACAGTAATCCTATATAAATAACTGCGAAGTTGCTGTCACTGGCTCATCAGAGAAAGCGATCTAAAGGTTGCTGAGCTGTTCCTCTAAAGGATCGCTTAAGAGTGAGCAACAACAACAAATCTCTGCAAAGTTAAAAGAGTAAATAGCGGTGGAGTGAGGACAAAGCAATTCCTCCTTGCCCTGATCATCACTAAGGAAGAAAGCCATGGAAAATATAATGGACCAATCATACGTGTACATGAAAAACCGCAGCAATCAGAGGGGGGAGAGAAGGAACAGGCTTAACAAGGTTACAAAGCCACAGCAGCTTGTTGAGAGAAAGTCTCCAGCTGCGTGATCAATGCGTTTAAACGGTTTGACAACGAAGGCCATACCTCCCTGATGGCTTCGGGAAGCGTGGCCCGAAGAAGAAGATCCTGCCTGCGGGCCAGCAGCCAGGAAAGGCAGCGCACCTCTCACAAAAGGACCGGGTCTCTCCTCTCTTAGGCGGGCGGAGGCCTCGGCTACACCGCGCGGGACCGCGCTCTCCATACCACGACCGGAGGGCCGGTACTGCCCGCGGGCAGAGCGGTGACGGGCGGGGAACGGCAGAGACCCCGAAGCCTAGTACCGGCACACAACAGAAGGCCGGACAACAGGGCGGCTCGAAATCACGGGAAAGAAAGAAAAGGGAGAGGAAAGCGGGGAGAAACACCGGGCTGCAGCAGCGCTCCGAGCCCTGTTCTCAGATAAAAAACAAGCGCTAGCACAGTGGAGGCGAACCCGCACCGCCCGAGGGCAGGGCCCGCACCCCGGCAGGGGGTGATGGGAGCAGAAAGCGTGTGAAGGCTCAGGCAGCGGAGCTCAGCCCCGCGCTAGGCCAGTTCCTCAGCACTAGGCCAGTTCCTCAGAGCCAGGTCGGAAAAAAACCACCAAGCAAACAAAAAAGGAGGCAGGGAGGAGAGAGAAGCGAGCGGCCCAGGCCCGGTCCAGACTCAGGCACCTGAAGAAGCCATTTTAGAGACAGGCTGCTTTGCCCCCACCCCTAGCGGGCCGGAGGAGGAAGAGCGCCCTCCCCCCTTCCCCGGGGCAGGTCACCCCCCTCCCACACGGCCCGGGTCGAGTCGGGACGGTTACTCACCCTCCCCTCGAAGTTGTTTTCCTCCACGTCGCTCATGTCGGCGAAGTCCTGGACACGGGACTGGGCGAACGGGGACGCTAGTCCCGAGCAGCAACCGTGCCCACGGCCACTGCCGCTGTTATTGTTTCTGTTATGACTACCGCGCACCTCCACCTCCCTCCTATCACAGCCGCCTAACCCGTCTCCCGCAACAGCGCAAAATGGCGCCTCCGCTCCGTGTGCGCCCGACACCGCGCGGGAGGCGGGGCCCGCCTGTCACAAAGGAGGAGATGCCGCCGGCGGGACAACGAGCGGGCTGCGACGGGCCTCGCGAGGGGCCGCCGAGCATGCGCAGACGCTCCTCTCCCTTCCCGCTGTTGGGGGCGCGCCGCCGCGGGAGCGGGCGCGCTGAGGGTCCCGCCTGTCTCGGTGGTCAGTGTGTACCGGGAGCTGCAGCTCCTTCTCTCCAGTCCTGTCCTTGTCGCGGATGCTGCTGCTCGACGTGCGCATCGGTCCTGAGTCCAAACCCGCCGTGGGGAAGGGTGTTTGAAGTTAATGTGTTCGGGTCCCCGCTGTCGGTGGGCCTTTGTTAGAGCAAGCGGTTATTTAACATGCAAGGCTGGAAGGGTGCTTTCCTTGTACTAAATTGAAAACGAAGGCGCGTGTTTCAGTCTGAATACTTACGGGAAACAAAGGCCTGAATTTCCCCTTGCAGTCCGGAGGACTGCCTTTCAAGCCGGATTTTACCGAAAGGCTTCTCTTCTCTGCGTGGCCACAACTCGAGGGCTAAGTTGTGTCCGAGCAGAGAAGATCCTCCTTTGTATCCTACGCGGTTTTGACACTTCTTCCTCCAGCACACGCCAGGACCTACAGCGGCCCTTGCCTTGCAGGCGGCAGAGGCTCAGCACCGAGGCCAAACGGGTTGGAAAGGACAGAGCAATAGATAGGCAAATTAATAGGGAAGGACAGTCTACAGGTGCGGAAGTGGCATGGGAAAGGAACAAAGATAACGTCGCAGCAGCAACCTATTTTTGCGGTTTTGAATTTAAAAAGCTAATGCAGAACACTGCAGTATAGCAAGTTTTTACCCCCGAAATCCTGGGATTTTATCTCTCCCGTGTGAAATGATGATGAGAATGATCTTGCACACAAATATGAGGGACATGTAAACACTGTTAAGGTATGATATTCATATGTCACTGAGGAGAAACAGGGTGCTGGATATTATTTTGTGATACAGTTTTTACTTTTTTTTACATCTTGGATAAGGGGAAAAACTGACATGTAATATTGTGAAATGCATGTTCATGAAAGATGACCAAATACATGAGGCCTTCAGGCAATAGGAATGAGGTATGTTATTAACAGCTGAGAGTTCCTGTCAACAGAGGATACATTTATAAGGGAGACAGATTTCTTAATACTATTCTGTGACCTCCACAAGCAAATCTTCCTATTATTACACCACTGACAGATTTCCCTTTCTCTCTCCAGTAAGCTTTAAACATGATATGAATTACATTTTCAAAGACATTACAGCTGCTCACTGCATGTCTGTGAAAATAAAGAATTAATCACTGAGAAAATAGTACAATAATAAATGGCAGTAAATAGCTGCAGCGCATTTGTTCTGTGAACTTTTGGTTTTGATCTTTTCAAGAGGAAATCTTCATGAGGAAATACCCACAGAAACTGATGAGGTGATTCCACTTTGGAAAATACTTCTAGCAACAATTTTATTGGTGCTGCACAATGTACAGTCAATCTGTTCACTCAAATGCTTACCAATTATTTCAGGTTGGCTTGTTTGCTGGGTTTTTTTCTTTGCCTGTCATTCAACATTGTATAACTTAGCATCAGACTTTTGCCCATGGGATGGATTACATAATCTAATAAATATATAATTCCCTTCTGAGTATTAGTCTATCCAATTCTACACTTGCCTAATTTTATCAAATTTAAATTAACTCTTAGGTGAATACAAATATTTTCCAGATAAACTACAAAACAAAAAACAAACCCCAACTTTTACAAAATATGTTTCATGAGACTCTGAAATAAGGTACTGTGAGCTGGTTGACATTAGAAAAGTTTTCTATGCGACTGATTCATCAGCTGACATAATAACACCTGCCAATAGTTTTGTCTATCTACTTAGGTCTAAGCCACTAACCCCATCGATGTATCAATATCCCTTTTTCTGTTAGAGCAATGTATTTAAATACTGATTTTTCCCACACCTAACCCATGCCAAAAAGAAAGGCTGATAACCAGAGAGGAGCCAGGCAGACTCTAATGCACACTGGAAAGGAGGGAAGCAGGGAAAGCTGCAGCACGGTGCGGGTGTGGAGATACTGATGGGAAGCTGAGGCGGTGGTTGCCAGGATAACACTTGCTGTAACTGTTTATTTTACAGAGGATGCGGTGTTGCAAGCAGAACCTTCCCCTTACAACCCACTTGCAGCATCTGACCAGTAACGGGTACCTCAGCTTGCCTAGGTAGAGACAACACTGAAGGGATTGAGCTAGAGTTAACAACATACTCCTGAACACTGGCAGCTGTTGGACATGCCCCTACATTCACCTTAGTTAACCTAATATCTTTAAACTGATTAAACGTCCTTTAACTCCCACCTTGCAGGAAGAGCCTGAGGTAACTTGCAAGCACGGTCCTATACCCACAGTGGGTATTATTTACATGACTAGTCGCAGTGGGAGCTCACATACTGCCCCAGCCGCCAACAGCCCAGCTTGTGCAGCTGCAGGTTACAAGAACCAGAATATGATGAGGGCACACTGTCCCGGCATCGGACCTGTGAAGCACGGAATCAGACTCTACAACTCAAGGAGAGTTATAAAGCAGGTATGTTTATTACGGCACTGGGTGCAAGGGGGATCACTCTTCCTAGCTTGCACACCAAGGGGTTAAGCAAGCAGATATTTATTACACACAAATATGCACATTCATTAGGCTCCTGAGAGAGCGGTGGGGATATTACAATTAGTTTAGGTACTCATTATCATAAGTCTATTACAATTAGTTTAGGTACACATTATCATAAGTCTCTTCCCTTGCGCACTGGCCTCCGATGGTCATGGGCAGGGGTCTTCAAGATGACATAAGTAGTCTTCCTCATGTGGGCAGGGGTCTTCAAGAGGATGTAAGCAGTCTTCCTCAGGGTGCACTTTTCACCTTTGGCACAGCTGGATGCCCCAGTAATCACAATTAGCTGAACCCAGCCGTACCTGCAAGTTTCTGATAGCTGGCAAAGATTTAGAGCACTGTGACCTTCGTACAAAATTTATTGCAAGCAGGACAGGATGGGCAGACAAGGAACATCCTAAGCTAGCAGATGTTTGGGAGTCACTGTCTCCAACTAACTGATAAATTAGAAGGATGGTAAGAAATAATTCACTCATTAGAAGGATGGAAAGAAATAACTCACTCTTGTTAGTAAGACTACTAAATTCTGTTATCACACCACAGACTTACAACACAAACATTGTTCTCTATCTTAGACCTAAGTTAAAAGTATTCTAACCCCGTTTTCCATGCATTCGCTTTCCTTATATCACCTGAGGCGGGACAGAGCTGTTTTATGAGGCCACTGCCAACATTCACTTACGCCGTTAGAGGGCAGAAAGCAGTGCCTTCTCTGGCTAACGCTCCGGCAAGCAGACCACTCACTGGCATCAAGTGGGAGCGGACAGCTTTCCCGCTGCCAGGGCGGTGAATGCTTCCAGGAAGGACTACTAGCCCTGTAGTTACGTATCACCCTCCCGGTCCCCGCACAGCGTGCTGCGGCTGCCCCTGCCGCTCTCCTCCAGCCAGCGGCAAAACACCTCACGCTGCCTCCCCCGCGGCAGGGAAGGCGGGAAAGAGGGAGGCAGCGGGCCGCGCATGCGCCCCACAGAGTGCGGCAACCCCTTGACCGGGTTGGGCGGGGCCTGAGGTGGGGCGCGTCGCGTCGCGGGGCGGGCAGAGAGGAAGCAGGGCGTCTGGCGGACGGTTGCGGGCTGGCGGTGGAGCTGAGGTAGCGTGGGGTTGCTGCTGCTGAGGGGCGGCCCCGTTCCTCCTGAGGTGCCGTGCTGAGCGGCTGATAGGAGTGAGGTGCGAGAGAGCTGCGCCCCTGCCTGAGGAAGGAAGGGCGGGTCTTCAGCTGAGTCGAGTGGCGTGAGAGTGGTGGAGGCCCATCAGTCTGTGTGGGGGGCCGGGGTGGCCCCGCTGGGCTGGGATAACGGGGTGGGGAGCAGGGCGGCCGCAGCCTGGCTGCAGCTGCCGGGTAATCCCAGGTTTTCACCTCGCTTGAGCGCCCCGCTTTGCTCTCCCCTTCGGGATCGTCCCCTGCTTCGGCACAGGTTTGTGTTTCTCCTGGCTTTGGCCGTGCTTCTGCTTCCCCTGTCGGCGTTTGTGCGGCCGTCAGCTTTCCCTCCTCCCTCCTTCCCTCCCTTCGTCGTTCCGCTGCGGATCGTGCTGCCGGCAGGGCAGGTCGGGCTCCCTCCGGCTCGGGCTATCGGTGGCTGTGTTCCCCTCTCACAGGTGCGTGAGGATGGTGCGTTCCGCTGGACGGCCGTGTGTCAGGGCTGTGGTGCAGTGTCTTTGGGTACTGAGGAAGCAGTGAAGGAAATAAGGCTTTTGCAGTTTCCTTGCTCATCTGTCATAAACTGTGACTGCAGTGACTCTGCAGGACTGATGTCTGTTTTGTAATGTCAGGGCATAACTTTCAAAATCATGTTTACAGTGATGTGATGGAACTTGGAAAGAAGAAAATTCTTTTCTAATTCCTAGTCAAGCGAAGGTAGGATCCTTAGTCACGTTGGGTTAAGTAATCTGGCACTAAGAAGTCTGCATAAAAAAATAATGGGTGAAGTATCTAATTTTAGGAGAGTATAATATCTGAAGCTTCATCACCGCAGGAGTGTGGAATAATGTTTTCTTCTTACAATATAATAAAATCGTAATATCTGATATTTTAACTATGCTTTTAATCTGCTATTAAGTTTATTTCTGTAAATGTTTATAATGTATTATTCAGTCTAATTTATTTCTGTAGTTTCATTAATAATTCATTATTAATAAACTTTCTTATCTTCAATTTCCTAATCTAACATGGTAGCATCCTGTGAATTCTCTTTTATATATTTTGTCATCTAAAAAATGCTGACAGCTAGAATGGAGTGTAATTTTTGTGTCTGTATGCCAGAAAGCAGACGCAGGGAGAATTTTTTGTTCTGTCCTATGACACGATGTGGAGTTTCCTTAGGGCAGTTTACATCATGTTAACAACTAGGGTTTTGTTGTTCTGCCCAGTCGGTGAATTGGGAGAGAGGTGGGCAAGTTTTTCACTCTGAAAAGTGAGCTTTGTCGAAATTGTGGCTTTATTTTAACAGGACCTCCAGAATATTAATGCGCTGAACATAATAGCTAAGCATGCGATTCATTCTAACTCTAATGTTTATTTTGGAGCAAATGGCTTGAATTGCTGTTTTGCTCTTGTGAGAACGTCAAAGAAACGAGACTATATGAAGAAGCTGATATATTGGAAGTTCAAGTGTCACGAGTGGAGCGATTTCAGTTTTAGGTCAAATGTGGAAATTTATTGTTACCTTTGTTTCTGTTTTGACTGCTGGAGGTACCCATGTGTATAAGAACTAAACTATTCTGGCCTCTTTTCATCATTTTATGTGTTACAATATATAATTGTTTAATAATTCATTTCAGGTACTTGAGCACTCCAGAGGATTAAGCAATTACGCTGGAAATCCTTTGGTCTAGTAAATAGGTCTCTTTTCCTAAAGCTTTTACTGCTGGAAATAAAGCTACTTATTAATTTTTTTTAAGCTTTTGTAGTCTGTGCTTTTAGAGACTTCTTTTGGATTTTAGCTTATTGAAAGAGGCACTGGTACTAGCTTCACAAGCTTGTGGTTTAGCTTGGGGATTGGATGTCATTTAACTGCTAAAAGTAAGATATTTCTCCTGGAGTTCGTGATCACTTGCACATTTTCCAAGAGCAGTTAAGAGCACTAGTTCCTGCATCTTGCCCACGCTGTAAGTAGGATAAATGCATGCTGTCAGCTTGAATTGTCAGCCATGTAGTCAGTGTATGTGAAGACTAGTAAGTATCAGAAATAGCCATTAAATTGTTTTCAGTACCTGTCAAAAATCTGCGGGGCTCAGTCATTCAAATGAATGTGTTTTGTGCTAGTGCAAGTTTACTGCTAAAATGTACTTTATGTGGTATTTTTTATTTGACAAGCTTTTTCACCTGTGATTGAAAACTTGTACCATTGCATGAGCTGGATTTCCTCATATGACCATTATTAATGGTCTCCTAAATTTGTGATTGTCAACTTTATGAAGAATTTATATAGCCATTTCCTTATGTAATTTAAAGGATTAAGTTTTGGTCACTTAGAACTAAATGGCTACTTTGCTTGTGAGAAACAGAGCCAAGAAAAGAGGACTTCAAACTTATTCCACTGTAATTGGTCTCTTTCATAATAGTGACGAAGTAAGAGGCTACCATTTTATAAATAGTCCAATTAAATTTCTGGGTACCTTTTACTTAATTTTAACAATGAAATATTTTGCAGTGCGCACACCTGTGGCCTCACTGTGCTAAGATAAACTGACAAGTCAATCTAGAAATAATAAAATATGTAGAATAAAAGGACCTGTCTGTTTTTAATGCTTCCTCCAGTGTTAATCTACTAAAATCTTCAAATGGATCAGTCTCCTGGGAAGGAGTGTGACTCTGAGGCCAGGTCTGTATTGTAGTTTTACCACTGAAACAAACCTTGCACACATCCATACTCAGTTGAATTCTGCAGTTTTCTTGAAATAAAAAAGATAAGTTAAATTCTTCCTCTCTCCTTTTTTTTTTTTTTTTTTTTTACTATTCTGTGGGAATTGTGTTCGTGTAGATGTCACACCATGTGTACATGTATGACCAGTTCTGTAGTGGCAAAGTCTCCACCGCTGCAGCTGTCACTTTGTCAGTTGACTCCCCCCTCCCCTCCCCTTATAGTTCGCTTTATTGAGACCCTCCCTTCCTTTTAATTCTCTTTAAAATATTCAGTGAAAATCTCTCTCTTCTCAGGAGCCTACATTCATAATTGCAGGTATGGCTCTCTAAAACTAGCTACAGTTAGCTGAAAATTATCATCTCAGAAGGAAGTTTTGGGGTGCCAGGGGCTTTGGAAAGAGTGATGCAAACACAACTGTGAAATTTCAGGGAGTAGAGGTACTAGTTAAGGCTTTGAAAGGGAGTACTTGTCATAGCCTAGTGTTCAGCTGCTGTGAAAAAAATTGTGGCAGTCTTATCAGGAAATAAGAACTTAAGAAGGTACCACATGCACCGTCATGTGGCCCTTCTGGGCAAGGGTCCTACTGCTGTGACCTGAACAGCAGCAATGAAGTATAAAGAAGTAATGAAGTGTCCCAGATGGAATGAAGCTGAGATTTCTGTTTATTTATTTTTTTAAAGAAGCTGATAAAGAGATGTAGAAACATTTTGAGGCCCAGATGGATCCAGTGGGAGGAGGGGGACTTCAGCAAGTATAACATACTGTCCCCATTGATATCTGCTTTCTTTAATTTTCTTCACAACCCTTGCCAAGTCACTTCCCCTCTCAAAATCTTGAATCTTTGGCTGACTGCCCACAGGCAAGGAACAAAGAATTTCTGTTCTTAAATAGTTGATTTATTTTAAAAGCATTTGCTGAGAGTAGTAGGCAAAATAAAGGGGAGAGGTGCTGGAAAAAAAGCTAGGATACTTTAAGGTACCAAAAAGTACTTGAGCAGACTCCTTAGACATGCAAAGCAAAAACCAGTTGTTGGCACAAAGTGTAAAACAAAACCAATGCAAATAGGAGTACATACATTCAAATTAGAAACAAGTCAACACAAAAGGTAATTTAGTGTGTGGGCACTCAGATAATTTTATACCAGAGCCACTGTAAACTTGATGTGTGGGTTTTCAAGTCTAAAGCAGTATGTTTTTCCTTTCAACTCAAAGTCCAGCTACGAAACAAATTGGTTGTGTGCTGTTCTTAGAAGCCTGTAGGAGGTAAAACTTCCTGATTTAAGATATGTTTGAGGTTGTCCCAGCAGCTCATCAGCACCTCATTGAGAGACTGGTGAGGGGACTGGCGGTAGCACACAAGAAGGTTTTCTTCTTTCTTTGTTGCAGCACTAAAAGAAAAGGTTTTCTTGGTAGTTACCTGTTTTTGCTATTCCCTTAAACCTCTTGTCTTTCTATGATTTCACTTGGAATGTCTATTAAAATTATTCCTCGAAATATGGGTAGCAATAAGGCAAGGGTTTGTTTTTTTTCTTTCAGCATTTCCTGGTGATTCAAGTCTGGGGCTTAGCAGTCAGGGAGTGAAGGAACATATGCTGTGGGAGAAAGTATAAAGATAGATGTCCTGGAAAAGACACCAAGCACTAGGCAGACTCCTTTGTCAGTGCATTCTAAAAGTGGTACAGAACTGTTAAAACCTGCAGTCCTGCAGCTGTCATTCTGATAAGGCAGCCTTTTTTTTATTCCCAGAAATATGCCTTGTTACGTATTCTTAAGATAGCAGTGTGTTGTGTGGTGCTGTTTTTTTTTATTTGAGCCCAGCAGCTATTAATAAAAATTCTGTCTTCTATCACCTAATCTATGATGCAGTTTCCAAAGACCCTCAAGTCTCATCAGCATACAGGTACAACATTTTGATGGGCTTTGGTGTGTCAGGCATTGCTGAGATTTTGTCAGTAGGGTATCCTTCTCTTTCCCTTCCTGCTGGTGACATTTTTCTGTTGACCAAGTTTTACAGTAACAATAATAGAAATACTTCACATGCTGAGAGCTGATGTCATCAAAAGACAGCT
This sequence comes from Myiopsitta monachus, assembly GCA_017639245.1. Lineage (NCBI taxonomy): Eukaryota > Metazoa > Chordata > Aves > Psittaciformes > Psittacidae > Myiopsitta > Myiopsitta monachus. The sequence goes on from CM029928.1 coordinate 14,693,794, forward strand.
CAAACATGGTCTCCCTTCTTTGGGGTCACGTGTTTCTGTTAGTTGTTTGCTTCCAAGTAGAATATTCTATGCTTTTATGGTGCTGTGCAGTTGTCTGAACCTGATTAATGAACCTGGGAACCCAAAGGCAGTGTTGGTCTGCAAAAGTCACCAGTACGGATGTGCCAGTACAGGAAAATGGCATCTTTTTAAGAACTCATGTGCTCTTAAAAATATAAGGAAGGTGATTCTTCCTTGGGCACCATTTTTTAAATAATGCATTATGTGGGTAAGATGATTTATTAGAGGGAGTTTGTATTATGTGTTATGGGAATGGAGAACTGAAGTTCCTGTGTATTGCCAGGACTTGTGGTTTTCCGAAACAGGACATACTTAACTTCTTTGTCAGCTGCACCTCATGCAGATTTTTCTCCTACTGCCAAACCAATAGCCATCTAAGACTGCAAACATCATTTTTGGCATTCCAGAAAGTCTCAGCATGTAGCTCCTGAGCTTCTGCATGCTTATTTCATTGCCCCTGTCTTCTGAGATTAATTGAGTAGTGACTACATTCTGTGCTTTTTTTGTGTGTGTCAGTCATTCTTCAGAATTCCCATTTTCATTGCTGCACCGCAACTGCACTGACACGTTTCCACATGACACAGAACTACCCTGTCTGCACCCAGAATGGTCAGCACGAGGTCTGGCAGCTGAATGACTGTGATGCTCAAAGTTTTATGTTGGAAAATAAAAGATTTTGGAGGTCACAGAGGTAAATGGGCTGGGGGAGGGCCTCACCCTAAGTAAATGCAAAAAAGGAAACTAATAGGATAGAGCTGATTGAACAGTGAGAATATTTCTTGGTATTCTGTAATTCCATGTGAATTTTGTTTTTCTGAAACCTTGCTTCGCTATTGCAGTGAGGTATCGAGCCTGTTTACAACATAGCTTATTGTATAGTAATACAGTATAGCAGTCTTGCTGTACTGAGAGATGTTTGCTGCAATATAAATGTCTCATATAGGCATAGAAAAATTATGATAAACACATACTGGTCTTTCATAAGCTGACTAGCAGAACTGATGGTGCTGTAAGGTGCATTTTAACCTTTTAAGGATTTGGGTATGCCTGGTTTTCGTGATACCCTGAGATGTTTCAGAGGACATATGAGGCATTCCTTTGCCTTACAGACTTGCATTTTTTTGTGTTGTTCTTGAATATGATCTCTGAGTTTTGCTGGGAATAAGTAAAGCAGAATGAGGAAGACTCCAACAAATTTCAAGTATGATGTTTTGTAAGTATGGGCTGGTTTCCATGGTGGAGGGTCAGTTCAAACTGAAGTCTGATGCTGCTGTTCAGTTAAGTAGCATCAGAGATACTAGAACTTTGCTTTATTACAGAACATAGAATGGATTTTCTGTTGCTTTTTTTTGGCCCTTGTTCTTTTTGTTTCATTCACTCAGTAATATCATTTATACATGACTGATATTGGAATGCAGCTCTGAGGATAGAGATGAGATTTTGTTTTGGAGTTGCTGAGTGCCTTAGTTCATTGTTTCATTGCCAGCTGTATGTCAGTGTTTGTTGTGGTACTGCTGGACAATGTTAAATCCACATTGGCAGGCTTTGGCAATACATTTTTTAGACAACCAGCAGCTGCAACAGTGAAGAAAACCAAACTTCATGTCTGTGAAAGGCAGACCTAGTCTCAGATACTTTATTCAGGAACTGCTTGTTGTTCCAAATTGTAAATTTTCAGAATAATACATATGCACGTTGTTTTTAAAGAACTTTGAGAAATTGCCACTTGAGTCAGTCACTTCAGGCTGCCTACTGAAAGGATTATCTGGAAGATATTCTCCTCTTTATGGATTCTTGGATTGACCTTTTGCCTGCATAGTCAGGTCAGCGGTTTCATTGGTATGTGTTTGTTCTGTTTGGTTTAGTTGGCTGGTTTTTGTTCGTTGTTTTCAATCTTGTTTGGTTTTGTTCTTGTTTATTCCTTTCTCTCCTCAGATTTTCAGATTTTGTCATGGCTGTACTCCGTCTTCATGATCGACTTCCTTTTGTCTCAGTCTTTATGATTATAGATGGTAGGAAACCCAACAAGGTGTAGCTCTGTTGTGCCCCTTTTTCCTGTTGGTCTCTGCAGAGAGTGATGAGGTTGGGTTCCTACCCAGGATAATTTGGTGTGAAGAAGGAAGTGTCAGCTTCCTTCTTCCTTGCTTAGGGAGTGGTGGGTAAGGAGGAATATGGAGAATGAGGGAGTGGAAAGATCACAAGACTTATGGTTCACTTCTCACATGTGTGCTCTTATTTCATGGGATATTACCTCTGAAATACTAAAATCAAAGGTCCATTCTGAGGACAAGTTTTGTTTAAACTATAACGTTCATGTAGTGAAGCGCTGACCCTTCAGGGCTACAAGAGGCAAAAGAATATTTTAATCTGTCCATCTTACTTATTGTGCTATTTTCTTCCTAATATGTACACCTGCTGCTCCAATACCCTGTTTTCCTACTTGCAGAACACATGGTTATAAGTTTGCTTTTATTTTTATTGCTGCTCCACACTGTGTAATCTTGGAAGGCTCTTGCAGGAAGTGTGTTATGGGTCACTAGAAGGGCATGCTTCAGTGCCCAATCTCCAGAACTTTAAGATTACACTGAAATTCAGTTAGGGGGAATGGCCTTTAAAAATGCATGGGAAAAGTGACAAGTACAAATAGTTCCCTTCATTTTGGTACACCTTACTCCCAGTTCCTTTGTCCTGTGTGAGTATTTGGGTGTTATGACATTTGCTCAGCAGGTTAAATCCGTGATTTCTGTGAGTTTCAGTAGTCAGCATGTGCACTGTGAATCAAATATACGTGGCAGAGACCCAGTCTGCAATTCCTGCTGCTCCTTGGCTGGAGTTTATGCAGTCTGTTCCTTTTGGCTTGGCTTCTTGTCCTGGCTTGTGGTCTTACTTGTGTGATCAGCTTGTGTGATGCTGAGTTACTTCCATTCCAAAGCTCTATGTTGAGATTGTCTAAATGCTTTAGGATGAGATATGGCTGGAGATCTGTGGAGAGCTGAACTTAATTTAAATTCTGCAAAACATATCTCTTATTGTCAGACTTTTTTTTTTATTTTTTAATTAATGCAGAATGTAGACTTTGGGAAATAGGGATTGAAACTTCTGGTCTCTCCTTGAGAGATACTACTTGGTCTCCTGAGCCATGATGTGAATACCCTATTCCTGGACCTTATAGGTAAATGCGTTCCATCATATTTCATACTACTCAGGGATTGTGTAGGGTGCATAATGATGTAGGTACAGTTTATGCTTTAAAGTCTGAGTACAGAGCCATGGATTTGGCAAAGAGCTAGGGAAAAGAAGTTTTGGTTAGCTCCTGTTTAGGGAGGATCTGTTCCAGGAAATCTTTAACCACACAATTCTAAATAATCATGCTGATACTGTAGAAGATAAGCTTTTATTGTTTTCTCTCTTATGTACTTAAGACAAATTTGTCTTAAGTATTTTTTGGGGGGATAAGCACAATTTTTGACCAAAGTACACCACACTGATTTACAGGGGGATTTCAGATTATTGCATGTTGTCTGTCTGTGTGTACAGTCATATCTCACTGTTAAGGTGAAGTAAGCTATTCCTCATTAAATGACTTGTGATTGCCACTTGTAGTGGCAACAGTAAGATTTTATGTATTGGCAGTTACTATAGGGCATTTTACACACAGTAACTTGTTACTTTAAAGCAGCTTTGGCATCCAAGTCCTAATATTGCCCCTGCCTTGAGCTGATAACTTTCAGAATAATTTAGATATTCATGTTGATTTTAGAGCACTTTGAAAATTTGCTACTTGAATCAGTCATGTTGGCCTGCCTATTGAGAGCATTATCTGAGGAGCGACGGTCAAGGATGACAAGCACAACTTGGAACCCTGCTGGAATGACATCTGTGTTTGTAGCGAACTGTGGTGTATCGGCATAAGGCCAGTTGTACTGGTCAGCAGAGGCAATGAAAAATGCCATAGAGGCAGAGTTAAGTTTAGATGAGTGCTTAGCAGGATAAGAAATTCTGTCTCAATAGTCCAATAAAACCAGACATTGCAGTACCACTATAGAAAGTCTGGTGAGGAACATTGTTAAATGTGTGATTTCAGTCTGAAAAGCATTTGTGTCAGGCGATATGTGTGGAAGAATGGGGGCTAACAGGGGAAATGCACCTATTAGGTAAAATGAGTAGCTTTATCCAGACTATGTTAAATAATAGAAATTCCCTGTCAAAAGTATTGAATAACTGGAGAAGTTTCAGAGGTGGCTGAAACTGAGAAATAAGAGGTGTGCACATGTAAAGAGACTGAAAAGATCAGAGTCGTCTGTAGGAGAAAAATGATTAAGAGAATGTATATAAGCATGTACATACATATCATTTTTGATGGATCTGGACCATCTGCCATCACTGCCTGGTAACATGAGAAGAGGGACACATTTTTGTGATATTTTTACTATCTTTTAAGTATGTTGAAATCAGATATTGGGCATTCAAATGTATGCATTTATAATAAAATGGAAATAGAGTCTATGTTCTTCCCTTCAAGTTAAGTTAAAAATTTCTGGTTTAAAAGCATGTGGTTTGAAGCCTTAAACTTCAACCACTCCACATGAAATTGAAGCTCTCTTTAGTCCTGCGCTTTGTTTAATTTGTATTGGTTTTGTCCTCCCCCAGTGCAGAGCTCCCTGAAGATGTCTGGCTTTTATTGCTTCAAACTGTCTGGACATTTGCTCCTTAACTGCTGAAGCTTTCCTACCATCTATTTTTCTTCTGAAGCCTTAATCTATTAAGGGATCATAATTGACTGCTATGGTAAGAGATTTTTAAAGTGATAGTAAAGTGCTGAAAATGGGTGCAATGTGCCAGTGAATTTTAGTTTTATTTCTTTATTTATTAGCAAGAAACAAAACCTAGAAGAATCTTAATGCTGTACAAAACCAGAAAGGGATGATGCCCAATTTTGAACTAACTAATGAACCAAGAAACTTTGTTCTTCATTTTATCTGTTTATACTTGTCCTATGCTTCTAAGTGAGAAATAAGTATCAAGTGAAGAATTTCACAAGATTTTTTTTTTTGTGTGTATGTAGACAAATGATATAACATTTATCAAAATGTTCTGTATAAGTCCCTTGCAAGTCTCTTCTAGATAATGCATTTTGTGTGAAATGCATTTGGGTTTAATGTCAGTTCAAATTATGGTATTTAAAATACTTCAGGTGATTCTTAGAAGCATAAAAGTTTGGGGTTTGGAGAATAAAATTTGGTAAAATCAGAGGAAAACTTGTAAATAACAGATGAGATGGGAAGATGACTGTATCTCTAAGCCGATACAAATCCACAACTGTTTGCTAGACTACGATAGTACTAGAAACTGAGAGTTGTCCTTTATCTCCACAGCTGTAACAGTTTTGAATAACCAAGTGATCTTTTATAAATTTCAGGAGTCCAGACCAACTACAACATGAGAAGATGTATTCAAGATGATTGAGCCAGAAGATTTTTCACTTCATAGAAATCTTATTTTTGTTTATAATGTAATATAATTTGACAGAGTCAGGTTCGATTATTTATCTTGAAATAAAGACACACCTGTGACCTTCATCAGAAATGTTTCTAGCATTTTCAAGGAAAAATATGTCCCAGAAACTGAGCATGTTTTTACTAGTTTTTGGCATCATCTGGGGTTTGATGTTGCTACGCTACACTTTTCAGTATCCAAGACGCCAAAGCAGTGCCGAGTTGCGTGGACAGATATTAGATCTAAGCAAAAGATATGTCAAAGCACTGGCAGAAGAAAATAAAAACTTAATGAATGGTGGTGGTGGAGCCTCTATGGCTGGATATGGTAAGAGAAAAAACAAACATTAGTTATTCAAATACCCTTTTTCCCTGCAGACTGTAAAGCTATAGTTTTCTGCTTCTTGAAAGTAATATATACTGCTATTTAAGAAGAAAAACTCTATTAACAACATTGATTTTCATTTATTCACTGAAGGTGAAGATATGATACAAAGTCAAGCTTGAGACATGAGATTTCTGTTTTCTATGATGTTTTAGGTATCTCCAGGTATATGACTACTGTTACTTACAGGATTAACAGAAGAATTGTGCTTTTTCTGAATCTTAAGCTTCTGAGGACTAAGCACATGCTTGATAAGGGGACAGTTTTAGATTAAGCCACTTCAACATTCCAGATTCTTTTTATGCCTCACTGCTAACTTTCTGCTTTTTTTTCTGTAATTTTATTCTCTTTTAGTAGTAAAAAAGCAGCAGAAGCCAACATATTGGTTAAGTTTGCAGTCTTGAGACTGCAAGGCAATTACGAGTTTAGGAGAACCTCTTCTTGCTTTAGAAGTAGCCATTAGACGTAAGGTCCCTTGTCCCTATGGCTTTGATACTTGCTGCTTCATATCTCTCTGATTTACATGCTAACTTGATGAGTATGTGGCCACTATTCACTGTCTTCTGAAATACAGAAAAGATAGCTTTGAGGCTATAGTTTTGAGATCTTCTCAGCAAAGCTATAAAATTGTCTTAATTGGAACTCTTTGGTCCCTCATAGCTTCTTTTGAGGGAAGGCTGCAGTGAGCTCCAGTTAGCCTCTTAGGTTATTAGGTCTGAAGAAATTACCTGTGTTCTGTCAAATTTAAAAAATGTATCCGTGAAAATAAGGGAAGTATGAGGTTTAAAAAGAAATATATTTTTATAAGAATATATGTAAAGATGTATATTAATGTACTTTGATCCCCTTAAGGAATCCTTGAAAGAGTGGGCTGTACCAGTTGTAGGATGCCCTTAAAAGGCACTCTGAGTACAAAGAGCAAAAGTGGATCTGAATGCTTTTGGCTGCTGCTCAGGAACAAGGAGGCGAGTCTGATGACAAGATGAGCAGGAAGCAACTGAAGAGGACAGCAGTTTTAAAATGTCCCTGTCTTAAATTCTTTCATTCATTAACATTTTTGCCAGTCAGACACTTCTTTTTCCTTTCTTCTCCCTTTTCTCTTCCTGACTTCCCCCTTTTTTTTGTCTTCAGGGATTCCCTGTCTTTACTGTGTAATGACTTTTCTGTGTTATTTGTTTTAGAAAGCCTTGTGTACTGCAGCTTTCTACTGCTGCATAAGTCTTGCAGTGTATTTCCAAATGAGATTTGCCTTCTGAGGTTTTATCTGAAGTTTAATAAAAATAATGAAGTCAACTCTTGATCTACATGCTGAACATCAGACTTGGAACTTGAATAGGCAGTTCTTTTCCTCACTATAGTACTACAGAGTATGTGGCCTACTGTGTCACTGACTGCAGACCCTGCTCTGGTCCAAATTGTAGCTTACTTTCCAGCTCCTAAGATAACATTGCTAAACCAGAACTAGTTAGTTTTAGAGGGAGAAACTGACCTGAGACTTTCTTTTATTTTACTACTAGTATTTTAATTTTATCTGGGTTAATACCTTTTTTCTTCATACCTGTATTTTTACTCCCCGATTTCTGTGGTTAGTTAATAACTGATGAACTAAATCAGAGGGAAATAGTGTGTCTGCGTGTGTTTTGGAGAGATCTTAACACCTTGTAAAACCTGGCAAGTTTGTTCATTTTTTCCAAATCTGAGAGAAGATAGCATTGACAACAGCATAATTAGCTTTTGTTGAGAGGTCTGTTACTGGTTCTGTGTACCAGAACATGGAATTTTTTTTTTTACTGTCTTTTATTTTTCAGTCAATATAGGTCTAAATATATGGATATTTTTATTTTCCTTCTTTATAGCTTATGTAAAAAGTGGTAAGATACTTTCTTGTAGCTGTTTTTCTGTGGTGCAGATCTATTATTTAGGACTACACTTTTTATGTTGGAAAGCAAGTATATTCTGTTGCTGTCCAAGGCTAAAAGGTGTCATAGCTGAGTATCCTATGCTGCTGTCAAATTAACTTTGAAATATTGTCTTTGAAAAGTCACTAGTCCAATGTTCCAACTAGTGGTTTTGTTCTTGCACTCTGTCTTCCTTCACAGTTCACTATTGTGGTATCTTCCTTGCCTAAAATAAGAAAAATCAAGCAGCTCTTTAATTCTATACTTGTATACTAATCTGCACTCTTTCCCAAAAGTGGGAAGGACAGCAAGTCTGAAGATGTGAGTATGTTGAAATAGCAGTTGTTTTCCACACAGAGCAAATAATAGGATCTAATTTGGTTATTTTTTCCATTATCTTCAGCTGATCTTAAAAGAACAATTGCTGTTCTTCTGGAGGACATCTTACAACGCCTTGTGAAATTGGAAAACAAAGTTGATTACATCGTTGTGAATGGCTCAGCAACAAATACCACTAATGGAACTAGCAATCAGATGCCAGTAACTTCAAATAGGCGTGCAAAACCAGCAAGCAACATCAGATAGCACACAGGGCCACTTTGTGTTGCTAAGTGTATGATGGGTAATCTTTAAGATAAGCATTTTATCTCTGGCTAGGGCAATGCAGTAGTTGACTCTAAAAGAAGCATTAAACTATTCTATTATACAATGTGCTGGCTCTATATAGGTCTAACTTATGTGCATAGGTTCTCAAAGCATTATGTCATCACCTTTGAGCAATACTTCCGAAGTGATTGTTGTCTTTAAAGATATTTTGATATGATTTGATGTAATATGCCATTGGATAACAATAAATGGAAAGCAATGGGGAACTTAAAGGTAGGTTTCTAAATATATTTATTTAAGTATAAATAGAACGTATCTTTTGGAAAGGTGAGCAGTATTGTAGCTTATTCATGTTTTGTGATCTGCATTAAGCTGACGTAACTGAAGAAAACACGTTGCTAAACAGATGTTAGAAAATGTGTATACTTACAACATTTTGTTACACATTTACTAAAACAATACTAAATTGAGAATAGCATTGGCAGTAATATTTAAAAATTGTGACCCAAAGAATGTCTTTATTTGCACTATTTGTCAGAATAGCTAGAGAGAATTTACTGTATATTTAAGAAAATTAATTATAATAGGAAAGCACCCTAGGTAGTAACACTGTCTAGGTATATCTTTATGCCAGAGTTAGGGCAGTTAGAATAACAAAAGCAAATCATAATCTGTGATACCTTAGATGATGATTTCTTACAAAGATATTTAAGTGTATTTTGTAATTGCAGAGAAGATTATTTAAGTGATGGAAATAAGTTTTGGATATGTGAATACTGTTTATTTTTATTCACTGCTGTTTCTCTTGAACCTTTTAGTACCTTTTAATTCATGATGAGTATAGCACACCATCTCCCTAAATTGCTTTTTTCATTGGGAGTAAAAGCAATGAAAGGAAGCAAGGCATCTCTATACTTAGTACACCCCATGTACTAAGGGCATCTTTGCGTGGAGCACTTGAGAGCTAAGGTAATGTTTGCCTTATGTCAAAGCTAGCCTTACAGCAAAGTGAAGTACTGTGCAAATGCACTGTACTTCAAAATGTTACTGAAGTCATATTCAAGAGAAAGTGCCACTGAGCCTGTTTTTTAATATGTACTGAATGTTTTTTGAGGGGAGGGAGGGTATGTTTGGGGATTCCTGCCAAAAGTGTGCTCTGACTGGGGTTTTGGGGGGTGGGTAAAAACGGAGGTGCTTCAGATATACCAACCGAAGTTAAATTTTTCGTATGGGTTCTTCTTCATTTCCCTGCTGACACTCTGGACTGTTATAAAGGAAAATACACTTACAACCTTAGTTAGAATGCAGGTGATTTTTTTGCCCTCTTACATTGTGTGTAAACGTGTACTCACTTCAATGCAGAAAGAGAAAAATAAATTTTCAATTGTACTTGTAAAGGCTTCTGGGTTTTTTTTTTGTTTTGGTTTTGGTTGTTTTTTGGACAAAGCCTTGTCACTCTGGTTACACGTGGTTTAGGTGTTTCTAGATTGGAAAAATCTTATGTCCCTCAAGTTTAGTAGTAGTCTGTCTGGTATTCTTTATTATTCTTGTTCAGTCACTGAATTCTTTTGTTCTTGAGATCCTAATGCTCTGGGACTTTCCTCAGGTTAGAGGTGAGAGGAGAAATGAATTAAAAATTTACATTTTTAATGGTAAAGATTCACTTCTTAAAAGTGAAGAAGACCGGTGCTTAACTTCTTCTGAATCTGCAAGTCTCTACTGACAACGTGAAGACAGGTTTTTATATCTTATCCATCTGTGCTTTTCATTCCCTGGGTACTTGATTGGTGCCAACCAAAACCCTGACGGATAGCGTGCATTTGCGCTGTAAACAGTAATATGAGTAGTTCTCTGTGTGTGACTTTTTCTTTTCTTGTAAAGGTATGTGAAATCTTAATAAGGATTATTAAACAAGCATAACAAAAGTTGCAAGGTGAGTATTTGTCCCTGTGTGCACACAGAGGTTTTATTCGGGAGTTTTGGAGGCTGCTATACTAGCTTATGTGTAGCTGTGTACATAGTAATTCATGGTGCCATTAGCAAATAGTTGCTTCTCTCAGGTTTCAGCAGTACAATGACTCATTGGAATTAGCTTGTATTTGACAAGGGAGAACTGTGAACTACCTGTAAATTCCATTAATGAATATGGTTCACTGAGTCATAGAAAGGTTAAGGTTGGAAGGGACCTTAAAGCTCATCCAGTTCCAACCCCCTGCCGTGGGCAGGGGCACCTTCCATTCTAGAGCAGGTTGCTCAAAGCCCCATTCAAAGCCTTGAATGCTGCCAGGGATGGGGCAGCCACAGCTTCTCTGGGCAATCTGTGCCAGTGCCTCACCACCCTCACAGGAAAAAAATTCTTCCTAATGTCTCGTCTAAATCTTCTCTCTTTCAGTTTAGAATCATTTAGAACCATTACTCCTTGCCATATCCTTACATGTCCTTGTAAAAAGTCCCTTTCCAGCTTTCCTGTAGGCCCCCTTCAGGCACTGGAAGCTGCTGTGAAGTCTCTGGGGGCCATTTCCAGGTTAAACAAGCCAAACTTATCCTGTCTTCATAGCAGAGGTGCTCCAACCCTCTGATCATCTTCGTGGCCTCTTCTGGTCTCTCTCCAATATGTGCACATCCTTCTTGTGTTGTGGGCCCCAAAGCTGAAGGCAGTACTGCAGATGGGACCTCGGAGCAGTGTAGAGGGGGAGAATCGCCCCTTTTGACCTGCATGTCATGCTTCTTTTGATGCAGCTCAGGATACAGTTGGCTTTCTGGGCTGTAAATGCACATGGCCAGCTCATGTTGAGCTTTTCATCAGCCAACACCAGTATTAAGAAAGTAAGAGTCTGTTGCACATGAAAAACATTTCAAAAGTCTAAATATTTTTTCTAGCAGCTATAAAAAAAACCTCTCCTATTTTGCTCTTGCTTTTGAGGAAGGCATACTATCAAATATATTAAATCGAACCCCACAGACAGCAGACTGCACTGCTTGGTAAAGCACAAAATAATGAAAGGACAAAATCATTAGGTAAGGAGGGTCCTATCTGGATTAACTGTTAAAGGTGTCAACTGACACTCTACATCACCTTTAAAAAATACCACAGCAGTTAAATAAGAATGTTTTAGACATTTTTTTCATTCTGTTAATTTGAATGTTTTTAGGAATTAAAAGGTTTTTAAGAAAACCTAATAAACTGGAATGTTAGATTTAATGTAATCATTTTTCTAAATAAACTTGTTGAAGTTTCAAATTTAATCTGCTTCTGCATTCCCACAAAGAAAGGTTGCAACAGCAGCAATTACCCTCAGAATACATATTTGCACAGGAGGCACTTGGTCACTTAGGCAACTTCCACACATCAGAGATTTTGCGGCCTGCATTAGCAAATACTCTTAATTAGAATTTAGATCTATCTAGCCAGCTTCTTTAAATGACTGTGCTAATGAAAAACAAGTATTTGGCAGTTACTTGGAAGAACAGAGAACTCTGCAATATGTTGGACATATTGCTAGATGCCAATGCTACTGATGTTTCACCACACTGATGATAAGAACCTCTACAACCTTGTGCTGTATTTCTGTGGGGTTTAAATTATTTAATTAAAAGCAGATCAGCAAACTTCTGTGACCCAACAGTGGACAAGCAGCTTGTTAAGATATCTATCTGTCCATCCATTCATCCCAAAGGTTCTTTAATGGGGAACTACTCAGCGCTTTTTTGCACACAATTGTGGCACAATGCTTAGATATCTTAATTACATTAAGATTACTCTGGTAATACTCAAAAATGGCTTAGATGAGGGAAGCAACGAAAAAAGTTAAAGAATCAAGACAATCTTCCCTGAGATGTTTGCCTGCTGGTTATTTGGTTGTGGAACTCGAGAGCTGTATTGAGAACTGTGGTGCTTTTACCTGTTCACATAGCGATTGGTACACACTTTTCTTGCCATTTTTCTTCATTAGAATTTTAGGGAGTGGATCTTGAAAATGTTTCTGCTACCTACATTAAACATCCTGTTCCCAGGCACAGAAGTATTACCTATTACATAGTGAAATAGCTGGTAAGTGCTCATGAGCGCAAGTGAGGCAAATTACAGCTGGGAAAATTCAAGTCTCGCAATTTACTGTAAGATGTCAAGAACAAAACTGAAACAAATACCTCCCACAACCCTCAAATCAGGAGTCCTTTATATTAGGGAGGTTGTATGTTCCCTTGCCCTCTAAAGAAAAAGCAAATGAAACCAAAACCAACTACCCCAATCCAGCCTAAGAACCAACCAACCCTAAAGAGATTCTGTATTTCACAAAACTTGAAGCAGGTCACTTTGGGGGGATTTGTGCTATCATCTGCAATGGGAAATATGTAGGTGTGCCATAGAAACTGTAAGACAGCACAAATACAGTTTAAATATTCTTAAAAAAAATAAAGTAATGTTTGGTAATGCAACCAAATGCTGTGATACTATCATGCATTTTGGATGTGGGGCAAGTTGTAGGGATCTCTGCCTTCTTTTTGGCAAGCCCTTGGGTTCTTCACACAACCTCCTGCAACTGCAGAGCTCTCATTCATAAGAAGGCAAAAAAGTAGAACATGCAGATGTTTTCTTGCTATTGCTGTTGACAGAAAAGGCAGCTGAGACCCTGTCCTTCTCCCTTCCTTCCCTTTTTTCTTTAGCCTGCACATCTGAAGTCTAGTTCTGCCACTCTGAAAAGTGCTGTCATCTCAGCAGAATGAATGAAGCTCAGCTTCTACCCTCTGCACTGCTGGAGCACAGATGTCATGGATGTAGCTGGTGAAAGAACACAGGGCAGAGGCTACACAGCACAGAAAAACAGTGGCCACAAAAACTGGGGCAAGATGTATCATGGACACTGACATATTGCTGTGTCAATCCCCGATAATGCTGGTTTCATGTAAAACTAGAGGTAGCGTACTATTAGAGTATCTTTAACTTGCTGCTTGATGAACAGTTTTACAAGCTGTTGGTTGAGGAGAACAAACCATTTATGATATTTCCCTACATCTCAGTTTGTCTGGGATAATGCACTTGTGCATTTGTATCTGTTTAAAAATATCACTTAGGTTATGAAAATGAAGCCCAAGTTAAAGAAAATGTTTCACATCACATGCAAGCATGAAATCCTAAACAGCAGTGGCATCACATCCTACTGTATTGTCGTATCTGTAAGTGATCTTAATTACTACAAATTTCCCAGCGATGTTTGTCGGTACCTCCAGCAATTAATTGACCTTTGCTTGCATATGAGCTTACATATTCCCTGTGGCATTCATCAACTTACTCTGTCTGGTAGATGTCTAATCACATTCTGTCTCTCTGATAGGAAAACCGAAGAGAAGCATGCTGACATTTTAAAACGCCTATAAACTAGAGTTAACAATACGAAACCTGATTTTTATTGTAGCATAATGCATGGTCATGGCTAGAAGTTTGTAAGTGAATACTGCTTGCATTTAAATATATCAGAATACTGGTAGCAAACAGGAGGAGGAAACAATTTGATGGAAACTGTTTCCATTATTCTTTATGCCACTTATTTTCGTTCTCAGAATAGCTAATGAGAGACCAGATGCATAGAAATAGAATTACTGACTGCTACTCCAGAATAACTACTACTTCAGAATGATGACTTGAGGTCTAAAATATTAAAGCAGTTATTTCTGAATTATTTATTCTTGCATTAATAAAGCAGCTCTCTTCCATTCACATAGGTATTTCACTGACATGAATTTTAAAGCACTTGTCAAACTTGTAAGGATTTTAAAAAATGTAAAGGGTCACACATTTTATTGTTAACAGAGGGTGTTGAGAGAGACTGTCAACACCCTACATGGCATTAAGCTGTTGCCTTTGATGTGTAGGCAGCACCTTAGGTCTCAGAGAGCTGTACTGTAAGTGGAGGTCCATATGTTCAACCCATTTTGACGTGTTCAGAGATCTTGGGCCAGCAGCATCCGTATGCTACATCACAGCCATAGGAGGTAAAACATGCCATCTGGTTTTCTGTTCCTTCTACTTACCTTGTGCCATGCTCTCTTCACAGTAGCAGAATGCATTTTCTTTCTTCTTCTGTTCAAAATTATAGTTTTCAATGAAAAACCTGGTTTGAGTCACTCTTTAATGAATTTTATCTCAGGTGTCCTATTAACAATCTCTTACAAGGGATGAGAGACAGGAAAGGGTTTCCTGAGTCCAACATGTGTTCCAATACCCGTGCTACGGCAGTAAACCAGCAGGTGCTTGAAATACCTTTATTAGCTAAGAACTCCATTTCTTAATTATAAAGTCTTACCTTTTATATCTGTTCCCAAGTAAGCCTATGAGCACAAATTCAGATCCAAGCAGATGCTGGGGTGCTAATAAGCTGAATGCAGTCTCTTTATTGCAGAAAACAACTTGCTGTGATCAAATCCAGGAATAAAGCCTCTATTTTTAAGATGGGAGTTGGTTCCTAGGACAGGTGCCCGTCAGAAAGTCACTTTCGTTTTCCTACTGTTACTACCTTCTCACCGGCTGTTCACAGGTTTTTTGACACTAAAGTACAATACAGACTAATGTTTGTAGCTCTCACCAAAAGCTGCTTTATTCAGAAACCTGGCTCTGCCCTCCAAAACGGAACTGTGTTTGAGAGCACTGTTTTTAACCGGAATTTTGCACAGATGAGGTACATCAACACATGACATAGGAGCTCTGCTCATTGTCTGTGAACCAGGCGTGCCAGAGCTCTCCCCCCCGCGCCTTATTGGCAGTACTGGGATCTCTGGCACCGGTGTGATGTGCATACAGATGAGGTGTCTTGAAGCTCTTCAGTTTTGTGTAGCTCCTGTGCAGCAGTGTGTTCCTCAGTATGTTTGACTTCCCTGTCTGTGGAGCTGCTGCTCCTGCTTTCGAGGCCCCTTTCCCCCATCTGTTTCTTCTCTGAAGCTTTGGGGGAATGTGAAGCCACAGGAGCAGTCTTCTTTTCCGTAGAGAAACAATCCTGACTTTTTTGTGTGGTTTTATTTTCCGCGGCTTGCTTACCTGAAGACACACTGACTGCAGCGATGACTTGCTCCCACATCGTTTCTGCCTGTAAGGGGACCTGTTTGTGCTCAGATCTCAGTGTGACAGAAGGTACACAATGCTTCGCCCTGCTGACATTTCATACATACGGCACAGCCACAGGACAAACGGCCAGACCGTATGCCCTATCCTTATTTTGATACTGCTGGGAACCCGACAGTCTCCGTGTTGTTTCATCTCTCTCTGAGGGGTGTTTTGGCAAAACATTGCCTGGGTCCTTGTGCTCTTTGCACCTTCTGCTTCGTTGCTGGTGGGTTGCCTCGTGCAAAACAATCTGGAGGTTTCCTGGACTGCTGTACCTTTTTGACAGGCACCTGCCATTTTATTGTACGTGAAAAGCCTGCCTGCTCTCTTGGAGTTCATAAAGCTTGCGGCTTATGCCAACATGCAAAGCACAGTTTAAATGTCAATTTCCTAAAGCTCAGTTAAGAACACCAAATTACTTCAGCTCGCACGCTCAGTCACTGTGTGACCAACATGTTTGTATCAAGAGGTAGCAGTCGATTTACACAGGCAGCGCAGCACCAGAAACAGCAGCCTCCGCTCTATTTACTACAGCCTTCAAACACATTAGAGTTATTTTAACAGGGCGGCGTTGTCTGCGGCATACGGAGAGGAATTGGGAATTGCAGGTTGCCAGTCCAAGAAGCTGCCCCGAGTCCGCCTCCGGTTGTGCTGAGCTATGAACAAACCGGCGCCCGCGTACGCCGGCACAGGCCTCCGGCGACACGGCCGCTCCTCAGCCGCCGGCCTGCCGCGCTGACGCGGGGCGCGCACCCACCTGCCGCGGGCCGCAGCCACCGGCCTCGCCCCCGCCTCTCCCCGCGGGCGGCCCCATGGAGCGGCTGCGGGTGGACGCGGCGGCCCTGGACGAGTACGCGGAATATCGGCGGTGAGGGAAGGGCCGGGCCGGAGGGGACATGGGCGGCGCGGCGGTGGTCGCTAGGGCGGGGGCAGGACGCCTCCATCCCGGCGTGGGGCCTGGCGCGGGCCGCGGTTTCTCCTGAGGCGTTCCTGACGGCCCCGTTGTATCCCTCCCTCCATGTTCCGCCACGTATTGGCGAAGTCGGGGGTGCCGTGACTGGCTCCGTGAGGGTGGCGAGAGCCGCTCTCCGCGGGGACGAAGTATCCCTCCCGCGGCTGCAGGCCGCCTAAGACACCAGCGCCCTACACCCCGCTGGTGTGAAGGCGTGCCGTGAATGTGGCTGTCTGCTAGCGCAGGAACACATCCTGTCCCCTGTCCAGGCCTACGTACCTGCCTGCCTGACAGTGTGCTGTGAGGTATGGAGAAAGGGGCTGTCTGCCAACTGCACCTCTCCTTCAGGAGACAGGGACTCCATGCACCGTGAATGAAGTTCTGCAGTGTATAAATACGTGCCCTTGCGCTCCTGTGTGCGTCGTTGCTCATCTTGTCGTTCCTCTTGAAGAGCTGAGCAAAGTGGTAAGACAAAGGACAATGGGTTCAAACTTGAACAGGGGAGGGTTTGCCTGGGTATAAGGAAGAAGTTCTTAACGATGAGGGTGCTGAGGCGCTGGCACAGGGTGCCCAGAGAAGCAGTGGCTGCCCCATCCCTGGCAGTGTTCAAGGCCAAGTTGGACAGTGCTTGGAGCAACCTGCTCTTAGTGGAAGGTGTCCTGCCCATGGCAGGAGGTTGGAACTGGATGGGCTTTAAGGTCCCTTCCAACACAAATGATTCTATGATTGTATTGAAATGTGGTCTTAATTTAGCTTAGGAAAATCTTGAGTAAAACACTGAAGTGGTATTTCTTACATAAGTAGTTGCACACTGAATCAGTGGATGTCAGCTGGATTGACAGTGATGTGTTGGCACATCATTCTGGTGCTGCACAGTACTGGTAATGTACAAACCCACAGAAATACTCAGCAAAGAATCATTCTGCATGTTTTAGCACACCTAACAAATAATAACTGAAATATTAACATGCATTAAAGAACTAAACTTCAGTATGGGCAAGTGTTGCAATTGATTCTAGATTGTATTTTACATTTGTCTTCAATTTGACAATTATCATAGAATCATAGAACAGTTAGGGTTGGAAAGGACCTTAAGATCATCTAGTCCCAACCCCCCTGCCATGGGACACCTCCCACTAAACCATGTCACCCAAGGCTCTGTCCAACCTGGCCTTGAACACCGCCAGGAATGGAGCATTCACAACTTCCCTGGGCAACCCATTCCAGTACCTCACCACCCTTACAGGAAAGAACTTCTTCCTTATATCCAATCTAAACTTTCCCTGTTTAAGTTTGAACCTATTATCCCTTGTCCTGTCAGTGCAGTCCCTAATGAAGAGTCCCTCCCCAGCATCCCTATAGGACCCCTTCAGATACTGGAAGGCTGCTATGAGGTCTCCACGCAGCCCTCTATTCTCCAGGCTGAACAGCCCCAACTTTCTCATCCTGTCTTTGTACGGGAGGTGCTCCAGTCCCCTGATCATCCTCGTGGCCCTCCTCTGGACTTGTTCCAACAACTCCATGTCCTTTTGATGTTGAGGACACCAGAACTGCACACAGTACTCCAAGTGAGGTCTCACAAGAGTAGAGGGGCAGGATCACCTCCCTCAACCTGCTGGTCACGCTTCTTTTGATGCATCCCAGGATACGGTTGGCTTTCTGGGCTGCAAGCGCACACTGAATCCGGCTCATGTTCATTTTCTCATGGACCAACACCCCCAAGCCCTTCTGCGCAGGGCTGCTCTGAATCTCTTCCCTGCCCAACCTGGAGCTGTGCCTGGGATTGCTCCCACCCAGCTGTAGGACCTTGCACTTGTCATGCTTAAACTTCATCAGGTTGGCATCAGCCCACCTCACAAGTGTGTCAAGGTCCCTGTGGGTGGCATTCCTTCCCTCCAGTGTATCAACCGAACCACACAGCTTGATGTCATCGGCAACCTTGCTGAGGGCGCACCCAATCCCACTGTCCATGTCACCGACAAAGATGTTGAACAAGACCAGTCCCAACACCGATCCCTGAGGGACACCACTCGTTACTGGTCTCCAAATGGACATTGTCTTCAATTGTCTCCATAAATCAAGAATTTGAGTGCTGCTCTGGAATTCCAGCTATTCAGTGACCTGGAATTTGACTGTAGTGATAGTTTAAACAAATAGGCCTGTGTGAGGTGTAGGATACAGCTGCTACCACCTTTATGCACAGAAATAGCACAGTCTTGCAAATCAGCAGCCAGCTTGAATGTACTGTTTGTTGCTTTTATGGCAGTGTGGCTACCTGCTTGCAGTTGAATAATCTCACTCAGACTAGACTAAGAAGTAATTCAAAATGCCTGAGGCAGAGCTGGCTGCTTACACAACCCTTGATGCCCATTGCTTTTTCAGCCGTATGAAAAGGGGCTTCATAGTTTGCTTTATTTTTTTCTCTTTACAGTGCTGATTTTCAGTCTGTCAAAGCAATTTTTTTAAAAAAGCATTATTCACAAAATTTCTCTGAAGATCAGCTATAATTCTGTTAAATGTATATCACTAGAACACTATTATGGAATATGAGGTTTTTTGCATTTACAGCAGATGTGTTCTTATATATCACTGAAAAAGTAACTTCAGAAACCTACTTTCACTGTCTTCACTTTGTTATGTGTTTTAATGCATGCTTAAAGAATTGTAGGTGATGATGACGGAGGAAAGCTCTTTACCCCTGAGGAATATGAAGAGTACAAGAGAAAAGTAGTGCCAATTCGGTTACGGAACAGGCTGTACGTGAGCTGGAGATCACCAACTGGCATGGACTGTAAGCTTGTGGGACCAGAGACACTGTGCTTTTGTACTCACCGGTAGGTATCTCTTCTGCTTTTTGCACTGTTGTAGTTTTAAAAATCAGGAAAATGTAAAATATGTCCAGGTGCACTGCAGTGCAGTATAGGCAAACTAATTTAAGGTCTAAGGGTCGAGAAAATTAGGTTTTGAATCATAAGAACTGTTCTTAAATATAAATCTTGCTACATGTTTTTGAGACCAAAATGATTATTTTAATCTTCAATAAATTCAGCTTTAAGGCATGAGTTTTTATAGATCAGATTGATTCTGACTGATAGCAGAATTCTGATCTATCAAAATGAAACATAAGGATCTGTGATGTTTATGTAATGAATGGATGTAAAAGCACCTGATATTGTACCTTTAATTGAAAAGTAACAATTAACAGTAATTAATAAAAATCAAGAGACTTCAAAACAGAACTTGCAAGATAAATTGTCAGCCTGTCAATTAATTTTCTGCTAAATACTAACACAGTTATAAAAGTGGGTTTTTTACCTGTTTTAGGTATAAACAACACAAAACGGACTATGAAGTGATTCCCGAAGACCGTCCTATTTGTGTGCCTTGTAGAGTGAGCCGCTGTCCATGCCAGTCCTACCACTACGTCCCTCTAAATGGCACACAGCCCATCCGTTGCAGATGCAAACACTTTGCTGACCAGCACAGTGCAGCACCTGGACATTCATGTAACTCTTGTAAGTTACTGATGGGCTCACAGTGTTCTTTGTGAGGAAACTTAACAGGAACAGCATTAGGGATCTGTATTCTGCTCAGAGTATTAAGTATGTGCTGCACTTGTCGGTGATGGAGGGACGTGAGATGGGAAGGAAGACATCACCTTTTGCACAGGAGGGTTTAGAACAACATCCTTAGCTCTCCTAAGTCCTGTGAAGGAGTGTAAGTGCCTGAATGATTCAGTTGGATACAGATGGAGACAGCCACCTAAAATTAGGCAGTATGAAAGCACCCCATTTGCAGTTTGTCACTTCCACTGCTGCACGCACATGACATTTTTTTACTTGAACTTGGTAGTTTGAGAGGGAAGTGTTGATCCCCATTCCTCTATTGCCTGGTTGAATGTAACGTTAATGTATTTTTATGTCTTTTCTCAATCCAATAGGAAGCAGTGCTCTGTTCTCAAATAGTACTATTGTTAGCACTCTAACAAAGCTGTTTCTGAGCATAATATGGGTCTAGAAATGTAAATTGGAATGGAGTTTTGAGAAGAACTTTTGAGAAGGCATTAAGAGGAAACTTTTAGCTTCAGTTGTTCAAGCTGTTATAATGAAACAGCAGTAATTATTAACTATAGAAAATAATGCATAAAGATGTTTTAGTTTGAAACCTCAAATTATGTAAATGGAAGATTTTTTTTTTTTGCTATAGTTCATAGAATCTTAGAATGGTTTGGATTGGAAGAAACCCTAAAGCTCATCCAGTTCCACCCCCTGCCATGGTCAGGGACACCTTCCGCTCAAAGCCCTGTCCAACTTGGCCTTCCATACTAGTAGTAAATTTATTTCATGAAGTATGTCTAATTTGTACAGGAAAGATTGTAAACAGCTTCTGCTAGATGAGAATCACATCCCACAGAATTAAAACATTAAATATTTATACGACAGCCTTTCAGGAATTTGCTCTAAGTAATGTGAAAGTCTAAAATGCGCAGTTAGATGATTCAGACTGAATCCGTAAACACAGTGTTTCTAATAAGAATTAAATCACTACATGAGGAAGAACTTCTTTTCTGTGGGGGTGACTAAGCATTGGAATAGGTTGCCCAGAGAGGCTTTGGAGTCTCCTTCCCTGGAGATAGTCAAGAGCCATCTGGACACAATCCTGAGCAGTGTGCTGTAGGTGACCCTGCTTGAGCAGGAGGGCTGGACTAGATGACCCTTGATGGTTCCTTCCAACCTCAACAATTCTGTGATTTCTGTGATTGACATTATGCACTTTTTCTAGCTTTTCTCAAAAATACTGGGCACTTCTGAGGGCTCCACAGATTAAACAAAGAAGTGCCAAAACTTCCATTTTGGGCTTGTGTTGATTTCATGTACTGGTATTAGTCTAGCTCACTGTTGTATAAATCTAACATGAAAGTGAAAATTATAATTGAAAAAATACTGCTGTTGCCCTTTATATATTTAATTCTGTATCCAAACACAGAGTAAGAGCTCTCTTACTGCGGAGTGCCCAAAATTATGTGAAAAAGCTTTTCAGCGTTCCAAGAATGTGATCCTTGAACACACTACACAAGACTTAAAAAATCTTTGTTGATGCTCTGCAAAATGAACTGTAACTGGGAGTTGAAAGCAGTGTAATTTGTATAATGAACCATGCAAAAATCAGTTGATCGATTTCTTGTTCACATCACTGCTTCAGCAGGGCTTTAATGACAGCCTTAGCAGATATCTCACTTCACTCTGTGTTTCTGAATGTCGCATGTGACTTGTACAGCTATTTCAGTTACATCCTGTGGCTTAAAAAAACCCTGAAAGTCAGCCTAATGGTACTCTTCCTTAGAAACCATTTTGCTACTGCCACAGCCTCTGTCTACTACCGAGATGATTCTGCTAATTGTAAAAGGCATTTAAATTGTGATTTGTATCATAAATTGTGATTTGAAGTTTTCTGGCCATGCGACATTGACACGTGCCATACACCTTTAGAAATAATACTGCCAGAATGCTGGCAGGTTGGCTGCTTCACCCAGTGACAGACATTTTGTTCTCTTCATCTTTTGTCAGGAGAGGGACAGAGAAGGGTGTTACTGATGGCAATGGACATAAGTCACAACATGGGAAATCCAATTAGATATTAGGAAATAAATGTCTGCTCCAAGGGAAAAACAGTGTTCGTTCAAGCTGCTGTGAGAGGTGGAATTTCCATCCTTGGAGGTACTCAAAACTTGACTGAACGAGACCCTGAGACTGGACAACCCCTATGATCTAATCCCCACATTCATCCTTCCTCTTGTTTTATACAGCATTTTCATATAGTTGGAGGCTTTTGCAGTGAAAGAACTCTAATTTTTGACAAGATCAGTTTAGGGAAACACTGCTTTGTCTGCAGTGAGGTATAAATTGCAGTATTATCTCATTACAGTTGTTTTTTTTGTTAATCAGGTTCCAAATGTTCGGGCTTTCATAGTTGCTTTACCTGTGCATGTGGTCAGCCAACATATGCTCATGAAACAGTCGTGGAAACTAAAGAAGAGCGCTTGTCCCAAGGAAGGCCTGTGGGCCAGGATGTACCCTATGCTGCCATGGGAGGACTGACTGGTTTTAGTTCACTAGCAGAAGGCTACATGAGACTTGATGGCAGTGGTATAGGTAAGTGCAACTGACCAACTAAGTTGTTTGAAAAGTAGTAATTTAAAGTAGGTTATCAAAGTTCAAAAGCAAACTGCATCAATAGGAGTAGGACTTAAGAGAGGTTTTTCTTCTCCCCCAGCAGTTCTCAAGTGTGAAGAGATCACTGTGGCCATCTTGTCCAACTTCCTGTAGTGAATTGATAAAAAAACTCTTTATCAACAAGTCTAGTGTCCAGCCCAATAGTTTCTGGTTGAAATGAGGCATATCTTTTAGAAAGATCTCTGCCACTTCTGTTTTTCTGTTAACACTTCCATATTACACTTATGTTAGTCCTTTAGCCTGATACTGCCCAGGTGTCAGTTATACAGTTATGCCCTTGGTTATGCAGTTGCAACATTTTTTTTTCCCCTAACTCAAAGGTTAATAGCTGTTCACATAGAAAAGGTCATTTGTAGAACTTTTTGACAAGCATGTTAGTTGGCCTCAATACGTGTGCTGCTGTGTGATTTTGTGTCATTTAGTAATTCTCACCTCTTGTCTTAAAATGCTGTTTTACTTATTATTGCCATATACTGATTATTTCTTTTTTAAATTCCGGTCTGTTCTCCTGGATTTGCCTGAAGTTTAGAAACTAAAGCAGTGTAGCAGTAATAATAATGAAAGAAACAGGGTTTTTCATTTCTTTTGAAGCCATCCTCTGTTATGCTTTTGTTAACTGAAGTTTATGTAGTGTGCACTGAGTGTTGTAGATCTGAATCAGTAGCCTTGTTTTTGCCCGTCATGTTCTCATGAATTTCATTGTTGTTTTCATTGAACTTATTTTCTAACAGGGGCTCCTTCTGCTGAACTTTTGGAATCCCCTGTTACCAGCACGGATCATCCATTTCTCAAAGCATTTCAGGGACCTTCTAGTTCTGCTCAAACCATCCCACAGATAGCAGGTGCTATATTAGTAGGATAATACTGTTTTACAAGAAGTATTTAATACAGAATTAATTGGTTTTATTTAAGAGTTGAAGGATGCTTAGGGACAAAATCAAAGTTGAAATTGAGTATTGAAGCCTTATTATGTGAAAAGTTGTAGAACATTCATGTAGCTGAACTGCTTAGAATAACTTTTGTTACTGCCTGTTATTTTTGCCCATGATGAGTTTTTTTAACCTTTAATGACTTTTTTCCCCTGGAATTTGGTATCTTCCCCATTAATGGTGTCACTTATTCATTGGATCAGTTTTCGTAAAATTTTTCATTCCTGCTAGAAGTTCATCAGATCTGAATGGATCATACATATTCAGCACAATCCTCTGAAATTGCCTTCTGCCAGAAAGTCTTTTCTGCATGGAATTATGGATTGGTTATGCTTAGTTTATGTCCTTTATTTAGTTTAAGAATTTAGCAAGAAAAACTGCTGAACTTCTCCAAGACTATTTATAATATCTGCTAGCCTAGACTAAAGAGGTTTCTCTGTGGTCCCAATTGCAAGGGTTTTTTACTTGCCTGTAGAGGTGAGTTCTCATTTTAAATCTGTTTTGCCAAATGTAAAACATGACTTGAATAGCAAGTATAATTAATGGAAAAAGGTGGGGGTTTGGTTTTGTTTTTCAGGTGGTTCTAGTGGCACAAGGCAAGTTTCTCCTGGAAAGTATTCAGAACAAGATGACATGGCTTACTTTGAGAAACGTTATCAAGAACGGGCAAGTTACTACATTTATTGCTTAATTCAAACATGTTTGCACAAGAGGATATCTAAAAAAAGATCAGTGCATGATTTAAGTGGCTTATAAATGCATTCTATCATTTGTTCTCTTCTTGAGAAAACACTAGCCACTTAAAGTTTTAAATAAAATTATGAGTGACTGCAGGATTTGAGACGTCAGTCATGTCTGGGATGGCATTTACCTTAACTGGACAGGAGTTTATTCAGGTAGCTCTCCATTACTGTGTGACAAAAAGAAACAGCAAAGCAGACTCACAGAAAGTCCCCTGTGACATTTAGGAATGCATGTTTGCTGCCTCATTTATTAAACTTTATGATGTTCTTTTCCTTAAGAATATCTGTGTAGTTGGGCTAAATCTGATGTGTCTTTCATAGATGGTCAGAATCACCCCTTAGAGGTGCCTCTACCCACTGACTATCTTAGATGCTCTGCAGTGTAGGTTACTTAGATGCTTGAATACCTGTTCTTTCCCTACGTCATCTCCTAAGCTCCCCCATCTCAGCTGAAAGTGTGTCTTGACTGTTTATGAATTTTTTGTGAGGCAATATTGCATAATTAACTTCTAAAACCTTGACTGCTGTTACACTTGCTGCTTGCAACACAGCATTTGTTAATGAGAAAGCTGATCTAGCCCTGTGAAATTTTAAATAATTTTCTTTATTTTCTTTATTTTGGAAATCATCACAAAATATGGTAGGATGTTAAAAATGCATTATCAGATTATAGGAGAAAAGAAGTTATTAGCAAATTCAAATTGCTATGTTTCTTTCCCCCCCCAATTTTACTTTCTTTGCTAAAGGTAGTAGGAATTTCAGAAACAAGCTCAAGCCTCCAAATATGGAAAAATGATTTAAAATGAATTGCTGTGTAGACGAACAACAGAATTGCTTAGCAGTGAGCTAAGGAGAAAAAAAAAAAGGCATTTTAAAAATACTATTTTGTATTTTCTTGCATTTTTGATAGCAACAAGGTATCTTACGTTACATGAGGTGAAAACGTCCATGCATGCATTTTACATAGTTCTTCTAAATAGAATGTCATTCACTAATCTAACAGTACTTGGGAAGTGTTGCTTCTAAAACCAACAGATATATTTGTTTGTATGAATAGTCTTACTACAAAATTGCAGATTTAAATGTTTGTGTAAATCAGACCATGTTTTAAGAGCCTACTGTATAGGGAAAATCTTATGAGAGGAAGACATGACCTTGTGGGTCTGTGAGGACTTCCCCTGTGATTTTGTGCATGCTGATTAGTCTAAATGTGTCTGTTGCATACCTGTAATAAAGCTTCTTTACCTTTCATTGACATAAAGATAAACCTGTGAACATTTGTAAGGCCCATTGGCCTTGAGGGATACACAAATGCCTAGATAGCCCTTACCAGAGGTAAAGGCAATCCTGGTTTGAACAGGGGAGGAGCTGCAGAACTACTGGAAGTTCTGCTTTGTCCAAGGGTACAAAAGTAAGCAATGCTAGGTTGGGTCAACAAGGATCTGTAGCTCTCTCCACTGCATATATCACTCTTAAAGTTGTGACTGGATGTAGAGATTTAATATTGCATTACTAGCTGACTTGCAAATTAGTACTTGAACCAATGTTGGTTTCTTTCTTTGTTACAGCTGAAAAAGGAGAAGGCTGCTAAACAGAAAGAGAAAAGTGCAGTGCCGTCAAAGAAGCCATAAGTTTAATAAAGAACTATTTATTACATACCACAGTATTAATTGTTGCATTGAAGAGTATTTTTCGCTGTGCCTACCCACACACTTACTTGTATTTCTTAATTTCTTTATTCTGCTGGTTTGTTCTATTGCTGAAATGAATTTTTAATTATCATGTTGCAGTAAAATAGGTACTTTAATGAATACACTTCTAATCTCCAGAATTATTGCATAGATATTCCTTTGAGAATGGAAAATCACACTTAGAGATTTACAGAACAGTTGTTGAAGATCCGAGAAAATTATTGTGTATTTAAGTATAACGTTGTAGTAGGACAAAGAAAATATGTCTTATTCTTAAACTTCTATGACACACTTTATTTGTAGAGTCCTTAGAACTTGTCTCGTCCGTGAATTTTTATTTGGTGGAATATGTTCTGTTAATATTGACATTTTAATTTTATTTAAATACTTTTTGTCCTATTGGTTTCATTGCCTTCACATAAAATTCAAACATAGCCTTCTTTTTTCAGGCTTCTCTAGGCTCTGTTCTTGCCAATGTATAAATATTTTTTAGATGTGAAGTTCTGTATGCTTGTAAATCCATTTCCACGTGCTTAGTAGCTACTTGAAGGGATTCTGCTTGTATACCTTATCCTAGATTTCTGTAGCATGCTGTCCGTAACAATGATTCTATTACAGTAAACTTCCAAAAACATTAAATGGAAATGGATATGCTATTTATTGCCTGTAAACGAATAATTATAGTGTGTGATACAAACATTTATCCAACAGATAAAAGATACCAAGAAGGGAGATGAGCTTGGGTTTCTTTTTGTCTATATTCTCAGCTGTGGCAGCATATGTTGTATTAAAGGTAGTGCACAGGAAAATATAATATTTGGTAACTTTGTGTGGTGGTTTAAATCTGAAGCAGTACAGCAAGAACTTGGTACAGAATAACCGGCAAAGGCTGCAGTTTAGGAGGCAAAAGTAGAGCCTGAGATCACTTTGGTAGTCTGCTCTGAAAAGAGAGCTGTAAATCAGTTTGTCGTTAAAAATACTTGAAGATGTTTCTTGAAGACTTTACAGGTGGTATGTGTGTACTGAGACATTATAGCCAGAGCTGGGAGTAGCTTACAAAGCTCTGATACCCATCAGAGAGAATGCTTCTGTGTGCCTGATGCCTGTACGTGCTTGATGGGCAGTGGAAAAGAGGCGAGATTGGAGGCATGTGGTGAGGGCAGCTTGCTTTTTGTTCAAACGCCACCTTTGTGAGGGAAAGAGAGTTCTCAGGAGTGCATGCAGGTCGTACAGGGACTGATGGAGATGGCTGGCGTTCGAGTGAAGAGGGAATGGAAGGCTCAGTTGCCCAAATTGACAGATTAAAAAGCGCCATTTACCGTAACTCTGACCTACGCTGCCATTACTCCAGATGCCGATCAGACAGGTTAATCTGTTACTTCAATTTAAATGCATAATATATCAGAGTGACTAATGAATGTTTTAGAAGTACCTTCACCTTTGCATTCTACACTGTTCCATGCTGCTTTTACTTAGTAAACAAAAACGTTAATTTGAGCTCCCTCTTCTGGTCCCAATAAGCAATCATTTCTACAGATCCTCTACTCGGTCCCGCAAGTAAATGGGGATTTCACAGTAGAATTACAAGAAACAACAAATGTAAAAACAGTTGGTAAACAAATGGTAAATAAATATATAGAAAAAACTATTTCAGTCGTCAGAGAGATTAGTACAAGCTTAATAGCAGAAGTTTAGTCCACTTTAGTATCTGTCCTGTGGCTGTACCCTACTAGGGAATGCAGTTCCAGAAATGTATTTCAGCTATGAGGTTTCTTACAGCAAAATATTGTTATAGAGGGAGGTTTTAATAGTTACAAAAACACTATATTTTGTGTTTCTTTCTATACTGATAATATAACTTCTTACTTTTAGGAAATAATGTATTGTGCTTCTATTGACATTTTGAGTTAAACACACTTGACGGTTTTAAATGACCACTCTACCAAATTCAGTCTTAAGTACTTCTATACTAAACTGTACTTTGACCATGGTAAACTGGTTTTATCAAAATAAATTTTCAACGATTTTATTCTGTGCTTTAACTAACATTTCCACTTAAATGATATGAGCAAATTACTACATTTGTTTCATTATATTTCTTTTCAGCTGGAAAACAGGTGGAATCATAAAACCATAAACTGCATTAACTATTGCTTAGGAGTTCTGACCACTTTTCACCCATGTTGATGTTGTCCAAGTAAAAGAAACTCACTTTCCTTACTAAAAGGCACACTTTTGACTTCTTGGTATTCATGTAGGACTTCTTCCCAGAATTTTTATATATAAATGAAAAATCAGGTAAAATATATCTCAAAATGTTACTGGCTGCGAAAACTGAACACTAATGTCATGTCTTGAAATTTGCACTTATCTGAACTTAATGTTATTTTTAGCCAAAAAAATTAAAAAATCACAGTTTTGTAGGATCAAAACTGCAACCTTCCATTCTATTCAGAAATCTCTCTATACGTTTACTAAAGATGAATATTTCTGTAAAGGTAAAAGCAGAGACCACATGCCGATGACACCAAAGTCTGTGGTTCGGTTGATATGCTGGAGGGAAGGAATGCCACCCACAGGGACCTTGACACACTTGTGAGGTGGGCTGATGCCAACCTGATGAAGTTTAAGCATGACAAGTGCAAGGTCCTACAGCTGGGTGGGAGCAATCCCAGGCACAGCTCCAGGTTGGGCAGGGAAGAGATTCAGAGCAGCCCTGCGCAGAAGGGCTTGGGGGTGTTGGTCCATGAGAAAATGAACATGAGCCGGATTCAGTGTGCGCTTGCAGCCCACAAAGCCAACCGTATCCTGGGATGCATCAAAAGGAGCGTGACCAGCAGGTCGAGGGAGGTGATCCTGCCCCTCTACTCTGCTCTTGTGAGACCTCACTTGGAGTACTTGTGTGCAGTTCTGGTGTCCTCAACATCAAAAGGACATGGAGTTGTTGGAACAAGTCCAGAGGAGGGCCACGAGGATGATCAGGGGACTGGAGCACCTCCCGTACAAAGATAGGATGAGAAAGTTGGGGCTGTTCAGCCTGGAGAAGAGAGGGCTGCGTGGAGACCTCATAGCAGCCTTCCAGTATCTGACGGGGTCCTATAGGGATGCTGGGAGGGACTCTTCATTAGGGACTGCACTGACAGGACAAGGGATAACAGGTTCAAACTTAAACAGGGAAAGTTTAGATTGGATATAAGGAAGAAGTTCTTTACTGTGAGGGTGGTGAGGTACTGGAATGGGTTGCCCAGGGAAGTTGTGAATGATCCATCGCTGGCAGTGTTCAAGGCCAGGTTGGACAGAGCCTTGGGTGACATGGTTTAGTGGGAGGTGTCCCTGCCCATGGCAGGGGGGTTGGGACTAGATGATCTTAAGGTCCTTTCCAACCCTAACTATTCTATGATTCTATGATTCTATGCTGGTATGCTTGCTATTAACATTGGGTTTGTTTTCCTGAGAGCAGTTGTGAACTTTGAACATGGTATCACAAGACAGATGAGTTACCGGTTTATCTGTATGATTTATTGGTGGGTGTGTATCTGTCATTTAGCCAGGCACATTAACTGTTTCTGACCCTAATCCAAGGAATCTGGCATGGGGGAAACGGTTTGTTGTCATACAACAGGAGTGCTCTGAGCTGTTAAAGCCTAATTGCGTATGTCTCAGGCAATGCTAAGCACTTCTCATGTTTTAAATAGCTGGCCTGCAAATTGATGTTTTATTGCCATAACACTCCTAGAGTGCGGAACAGCATCTTTTCATTACTCATCCTATGAAATAGCTTTGATGTACCTTGGCTATTTATGATAGCACAGACTGGTCAGTGATCCCAAGTGGAGGGCAAGCGGCTCCCTCCCATTCTGCGCTTTTCTGATACTCAATCCAGAATGTGTCTGCCTGTCTCAGGTTTGGGAGGAAGGGGAATGCGATGTGTGAATTCACAGCCAGCAATGGCATCCATGCAGAATTACTTTGTCAAGTTGTGTCTTTGCAGCACGCTGTGCATATTAAATGGTTTGCAGGTCTCGTTGTCTGCGTGTCCCTGGGGTCTCTAGCCATGGTTTTGCTGTAGCCATGTGGCCTAAGAAGAGATGACTTTGCACGTAGCAATAGTGGTTTTCCTTATCATGAATATAATTGAAAACAACAACACAGGTTTACCAGTCTAAAAGACCTTGCACAGGTGTACCTGCTTGGTTCTTTTCACAATTAAAGATACTGTTTTTGTCCAGAAGCCTACTCTCGCTTTGGAGCCCTTGGCATCTGCCTTCAGGTGGAGTTGATCATTATTTGCTTTACAGTGGTTGTAGCGCTGATATCACAGTTGCTGCTCAGCCCCAGCTGGGCATGAAGCCCACGTGCTACTTCAGGTACCTCCTGAGGGACTCAACCATAACGCATCACCTGTGTAACCCCAGCACCTGAAACTCGATGGTGCTTCAGTTTTCATTCCCACTGTACGTGAGACCAAAATCTGAGCACGGACATGCCAAACAAAGGGAACCAGCTGAGCACGTTCGAAGGGCAGATGGAAGCCAGAGCAGAGGGTGTCAAAGACACAGGAGCCTCCTTACTGCATCCCAAAAGCACACCCCGTGTGGTGAAGGACGCATGCGGGCCCACAGCTACGGAACGCCGGAAAAGCCCGGGGCCTACAAGACCCAAAGCGCACCCGCCGCTCTGCGTCCAGCGGGTAGGGCCGCTCCGGTCGAGCGCGGGTCCCTCCGCCGGGCAAGAGCCGCGACGCCTCCACCCCGCAGGCATGCGCGGGCGCGGTTCGCAGCGCCGCCACTTCCCGCCCCAAGCCTGGCAACCGCGGCCCGGACCGCGGAGCCGCGCTGAGGCGCCGGGCGGGCGAGGAGGCCGCATGCGCAGGGCCAGCGGCGGGCCCTGGTGCGAGCACGTGCGGCCGCGGCAGGGCCCGTCGGAGCGAGCCTGCTCTGCCGCCTCAGGTAGCGCTGGGCCGCTTGGGGAGGGGGCCGGGGCCGCGTCAGCCGTGCGTTAAAACGCGTTTTTAGCTAAAGAAACGGGCGTCTCCCCGGTGGTAGGGGACGGGTGAGGGTCAAAGTGAGGTGAGGCGGTAGGAGCCTGCTAAGCCGTGAACCTGCGGTGTGCTGAGGCTGGGACCGCGTACGGTGGGTGCGTGTTCCTCCAGGGCCCTCTGGAGGAACGCCTCAGCTTTTGTCTTTAACGACGAATACCTTGTCCTGTTTCAGAATCCGTTGTTATGGACGGAGACAAGGAGCATGACAAAGGTACTGCGAGGTGGTGTTTAAAACAGACGCATGGATAATCTTACACTGGAGAATAATTTACTTCGTTGTGATTTTTTTCTCTCCCTTCCCTCCAGTTGTGGAAGATGTTGTGGGCAGCCACGTTGAAGATGCTGTAACATTTTGGGCACAGGTGAATTCAAAGAACTGTTTGATTTTAACTGAAGTGTTTAATTACTCCCTTCCTTCCCCTGGAAGGTTTTATGGAAGTGAGAGTAAGTGATACCATTTCATGTTGGAAAGAACTTTATTTAGTTTTCAGAATTTCAAGTGTTATTGTTTCCTTTTAAACTGAAATAAGGTTTCTTTTGCGAGAATGTCAGAATTACCCGTCTGTCCATTTGAACAGTTTTCATGAATGTTTGTTGGGGACAAAAATACAAACGTAGGGTTAAACTATCTGCTGTTATCATTAGAATGCTGTAGCAGGCAGCTGGAGCCCTGCTGGGGGCAGACAGCCCCCTATTCCAGCTGAGCATTAGAAGCAGTTTCAGTGGAGCCTGATGAGATGTCTCAGAGGTGCTAGGTCCTTTAGTTTGGTGTAGGTGGGCGGGAGGATGTTGGATGAGGGGAGTGAGGAAAAGGAAGAAACCCAGAACAATGGTTTTTTATTAATGTGGGGGTGCAGCAGGGAGAGGAGAAATCCAGAGTGAGTACCAAAGCCTGCCTTTCCTATTTGGGCTGCTGGCTAATTGGGGGTGTGTGTTAGTCAATGCTCTGTGCCTTTGAGCCAGCTGGAGGAGTGATGCTGCTTGTTATGTCCTTAACAGAAACTTGGGGAGGGGGGTCAGGCTTTACTGGTTCTGTTAATGGAATACCTTATTCTAATAAAGGGATTTTTAGGTGCTGTAGCTACAGGTAATTCTCCTTTAGGTTGTTGCCCTGGCATTCTGAGACTCGGTCACAGGGCCTTGTTTAATTTCGTGAAGTACAGAAGTTAGGAGTGTACCTTCAGTGTTAACAAAACGTTCAGTTGCACTGGTGGCTTTTTTTCCTGCTCTGAATTACATGTAGGGTGTTGTCTAGTAAATGCTGTGTTACTGGAATGGAGCCAGTTTTACAGTGCTCCAGATATTAAGCTGTAACTGGAAAGAGACTGCTTGCTCTCCGGCAAACCAAACCCCGATTCATGCATGTCGGGAGTACAAGGGGTGTGGCAGAGCTGTTGTATCCTTGTAGTAAGGAGAGAAGGAAGAATACCAAATAGGTACTAAAATCTGTGAGGAAGGATTGATGAATAAGATCTGTATGCTGCTTGCAGAACCTGGTAATTAAACTGTTAAAAGCACTTATTGCAAGCTATTTCTCTGAGGTACGTTACCTGCCCTGATCTGTTCCATTAATTTTTGGAAGAAAATGAGAGCAGATTTACGAACACAACTTTAAATCATGAAGATGGAAAGTTTAAGGTGGGGTATTACTTATCTCAACAGCAGTGCAACTGTTTTGATTTAATTTTAGGCTGTTATGAGCCATCAAGCATCTATTAAAAGTGACAGTTAATAACTTGTAACACTCTCTCTCACACTTCTTAGAATGTCAGTAGATGTAATGACCTCTTGAAATTAAGTTGTGAGCTGGCAGATGCTTGTCCCCAGGCTAATGCAGTTTTTGGCAAACCTGATTTTAGTAAGGTAAGTAGGTTGTGTATATGTGGAGTTTGTTTTTCACCTGGATCTAAAAGCTTTAATTCTATACCACCACTTTCTTAGGTATTTTCTTGATCTTTGATTATGCTGTGGGATATGTTCTCTTAAGATTTCTTTAAGAACTGCTGGCTTTCCTGAAGAAAGAAAATGCTTATTAGTGTGATTTAAATCTTTCTGCACTTCAGACTTCAGTTAAATTATGTGTCCATAGTTTTGGTTCTTTTTTCGTTAAACACTGGCGGAATAACACAAGAAGATAATATGCAGAATGCTGAATTCTCTTTTGTTGTCGAATATATAGCTTATCTTTAACAAGAGAGCAGTGCTTTGTCAGAGAAGTGATTTTTTTTACTCCATCTCAAGCACTGTGGAAGATCTTACAGTAACCTGTAATGTTAAGTGTGCTGGACAAAGTACTATTAAAAAGATAAGAGGGACATTTAATAGCAGTTCTATGACAAACATACAAAGAGTGATGGCAGTTTTTGGTTTTCTGTGTGAAGTACTAATGGCTAAAGTAGAGGTTGCAAAGTAAGGTTTAAATAAAGTGATTTATCTGGTGTGTGCAGGTAAGTGACCTACATTCCTCCTGGAAAGGAAGAAAACACACCAAGAGCAGACCCAGCATGTTTGTGGTGTGACTGGTCTGTTCCTTTGTCGGGTTTACTAAGCTGTCAGTATCCATAAAATGCAGCCACACATTAATGGAAAAGCCCCAGGAGTCTGCTGTGTAAAAGATTGGTGTTTTCTAGTTGTGAAATTTTCTTTGAGCTATTGTTTTTGGAGAAGGCTCGGGGGAGACCTTAGATCAGTCTTCTCATACCTAACTGGGGCCTACAAGAGAGCTGGAGAGAGGGATTCTTTACAAGGGCATGTAGTGACTGGACAAAGGGGAATGGTTTTAAACTGACAGAGGGAGATTGAGATTAGATAATAGGAAGAAGGTGTTCCCTGTGAAGGTGGTGAGACACTACCACAAGGTGCCCAGAGAAGCTGCCATCCCTGGCAGTGTTCAAGGCCAGTTTGGTCGAGTCTTGGAGCAACCTGGTCTAGTGGAAGGTGTCCCTGCCTGTGGCAGGTGGGTTGGAACTAGATGATCTTTAAGGTCCTTTTTAACCCAAACCAGTCTGTGATTCTATGATTGTTATGTGAGAGAGGATATCAGATGCATTACTTTGTTTTCATACTGGTGTTAGAATAATCATAGGAGAGTGTGGAAATAAGATTTGTAATGTATTGCAAATACCATTTTGAGGTATGATTATATTTTCAGAATGCTACTTGTGATCTTTTTTCGCTAATTTCCAGATTTATGGTGGCTGTTTTTCTGAAGACAGATGTTGGTACAGGTGTATGGTACAGCAAGTGATCAGCGATGAAAAGGTAGGAACTGTTTTTTTAAGACTTCAATCATGTATCAGTTCTACCTGCAGGATGATAGCAATAAATGCAGTGCCTTCTCTTTTTGAAACTCGCTGTGTGAATGCATATACAAACAGTGAAAACACGTGTGGGACACAATTCATGTGACCTGTAGTTTTGACAAATGCTGATAAAAAGACTGGCAAGACATAATATACTTGCAAAAGGCCGTTTGTATCTCCTGTTAAGGAGGTTCAGGAGTGGTAGTTAAGAATCTAATTTAATTTCAGAACTTCTGAGTGGTGAGAATGGCAGCCTACTTGTGACATGTTAGCACTGATGGCCTGAAAGAGTTGTTAATCAGCATTAGGTGGCTGAACAGAAGGCTGCTAGTTCCTGTTTAAAATTATAATATCTGGACAGGCTGGTTGGCATGGAAACATTAGATTAGAGATCTGTCCATGGACGAAAGTCTTCTATAATGCTTCTATAATTTGTCTGATTTGGTTCCTTCCTCTTAAGGCTTAGCAAGGAAGATTTTGATCTCTGCAACATGCACATGAGTTAAAATGCTTATGCTCCAGTAGTTGTTAGTGCATATTTCTGTAGGAGATTTGTGTGACCTCTGCTGTTCTGTATTTTGTGTTACTGTTGCAGTGTCAGGTATTGTACATAGACTATGGAAATTCTGAGATTCTGAATAGATCGGACATAGTGGAAATTCCACGGGACTTGCAGTGTCCGAGCATTGCCAAGAAGTACAGACTCCAGGGGCTGCAGATACCGGCTGATCAGAATGTAAACATGTTTGATGAGGTGAGTAACAGATTTGAATTATTTAGATGATGGATCTGTAACAAATGCTGGCAAATACCAGCACAGTGTGACCAGAGGAGTCTTCTTAATTGTGAAGGCAGGGTCCGCTGGGAAGGACTGTCTTGACCTGTTGCCCTGAACATACTCTAGAAACTAAAATGGTTTCATCAAAAAATGTTTCAAGTTCTTCTGCGGGGTGAATTTAATTTTCTTTTTTTTTTTTTTTTTTTTTTTTTTTTATAGTACGCTCGTGCCATCTTCAGAGCCTCATGTCCAGAGCCTCATGTCTATTTCTGGCTGACCTGAGTTCTTTCTGGGGCTGAGGAAATAAAGTACCTCTGTTCCTTTCCCTTCAGAGGCAGAAATACTTCCATCGGTCACAAAACCTGTGCCAAATTCACTTGTATGTGTGAGCTGCTTGAATGCTGAGGCGTATCCCAATTTCTAAATAAGTTGTTTCAGTAAGGCAGACACACATAATTATTTTGTTGCTATATTCCATTTCAACTTCTGGACTATTTATTACAAGGCTGTTAAACAATGTAGTAGTTCAATTATTTTCATATTTATTTTGTATCATACTGTTCCATAGTTGGTCTGGTGTCCTCTATAAGAATTGGATAGCATGATTGCCAACTTCTGTTGAGGGTTGATGGGGCTTTGGACTTCTGTCCTGAATCTGAATTTTTCAAAGCTGAACATTGAGGGAGACCTATTGGTGTTGAAGTTCTGTCTGGAATTGACAGCAACTAGATGAGGTACAGCATTGTTTCAGAGTAAATGTGCTAAACATAAGCTTTGCCTGTGCGGCTCTTTGGGTTTTGGTCTTAAACTCATCTTTTTCTAGGAATTGCTGGTTTCAGCTGGAAGTATGCAGAGTGTCCAGTACACAACTTCATTGTATTTTACTTCACAGGGGAAGAAGTTCTTGAGCAGCCTAGTTTTTGAAAAAGAAATAAAAATACGTCACAAAACCAAGCTTGAAGATGGTGCCATCATTGCCCAGGCAGAATATGAAAAGATAGATATTGGAGAAGAGGTGGCCAAGGCAGGGTTTGCTGAAAGATGCACATCTCCAGGGTACACTAAAGAGGCAGAAGAGAAAAAAGCAGATGTCATGCAAATACAGAATCGGAAGATGAAGATTTCGGTTCCGCTGTGGTTAAACAGGTCTGATCACATGATGCACAACTCCCCAAGAGGGTGCATTGAGCAAGGACCTGCCGGCGCCAGGAACTGGAATTTTCCTGGAAACCGAATGTTTGCCCCAAAGTAAGACAGTGAAATGTCATAGAAAACTTTGTATGAGTGACCTGATCAGATTAATTGCTGGGATGTGGTTATATGGAGGGGGAAGTGAGTATCTAAAATACAGAGTTCAATTTCTGTCTTTCTGGCATCAGGTAATAGTGGTACTCAATGAAAGGGAATATGTGAATGTGTATGTGTGTGTGTGCACACTGTGGTGGTGGGAATTAGGATTTTAATCTGTAGGAAACTGTTCATTAGTGTTGTTGCTGGTTGGATAGTTTGTTCTTCCTCATTTATTTTCCAGAGACTGACTGTTCATGTGTATCTTAATTCAAGATTTTGAAAAAGAAGGAAGGGGTGGCAGCAAGTAAGCAGAGATGACACTGGAAAGCTTAGATGAAAGTGATGGTTGCAGGCCACGAGGCCTCTAGCAGATTTTTGCAGTGATAGGCAATGGAGCGATGTTTGGTTTAGCATCTGTCTAATTTCCATATGCTTGTCCTTAAGGCTTTTTGTAGCTCCCCCCTTTTTATTTACCTCTATAAAAAAATTGGTGTATAAACAAATGTGGAATGTAAAAGTACACTGACTGAGCAGGCAGATGTATTTTGATGATTTATTTGTGTAGGAATGTAACAGTGTGTGCTTACAAGAAATAAAGCCAGCTATCACAATTTGAAGCCAGCTTTAGCGGATAGCGGTTTCTCTGCACCTTGTAATTACATTGACAAGAGGTGGTGGTAAGTTGGCAGTTACAGTTGTTGTCAGAAATCTTTTTAAAGAGACTTGTCCTACAGTTGCTAGCGTTGCCATGGCAACAGGCTGCTAAGAGAAATGTTTGTGGGTGGGAAAGATGGTACTTGATGTTTAGAAAGTTGAGAGGGTGTAAGAAGTAATGTTCTCCAAAAAAACTTGTTTAGAACATGCTAATGTTCCCTACTTTGAGCTTCTGGAACATTGTAATGAGCCACCTGAAGCGATGTCCTTCCACATCCCAGCATGGTATCCAAATCTGGTGTGCAATTAGATCATTCTCAGTGATACCATTTAGTGGTGGTCTTGGAAGTCCTGGGGTAATGATTGGACTTGATGATCTGGAAGGTCTTTTCAAACCTAGTTAATTCTATGACTTAAGCAAGTCTAATATGTTAACAAATACTAGTATGAAATGAGGTGCCCCTCAAAAGAGCCTGAATTTATAGTAAAATGCCTCAACCTGTGTTAGTTTGATGCTGTGCTCTGGCCTGTTTTCTGAGTTACAGGTATATGCTGAATCTAATTTTTAAGAAGAAACAGCTTTCCTCTCTCCCTCTCTCTCTCCCCCCCTTCCCAGCCTGAGTAGCTGAAAATTCTGGAGAAGTAAAAGCATGACTATGTAGGTGCTTCTGTACTGGTTTTGATGTGGCGTTCTGTGGTTGTTACTGAAATCACAACAGCAAGAATGAATGCACATTGTGGGTTTCTTTATTTCTTTATTTTTAAATTATTTAATTCTTCCTAATTTTTAAAAGGGAGAAGGTGCTAGGTTTCACCTCAGCGCCAGACACGAGCTTGGCACAAGTAAGACCAGATCAGAAGTTGCCCGAAGAGAAAGAAATTCTGAGAAGGGAGAATGTGGATCTCTTGCAGAGGCAGAAGGAGCTAGAACTGAAGGTTCAACAGCTGCAATGTGAGCTTCAGGTACGTGAAAGTGTGAAGAGGATGCTTCTCTCCTAGTTGCAAGTGTTCTTGACAATGCTTCTGTCTCATGGTTTCATTATACTGCAGTTCAGCTGGGCACTGTTGTTCAGAATGCAAGAGGATTAAACTGGCTAAGTGAAGACTTGTCCTGGTGCAGGGAGGGGAGAGGCTGTGAGTGTGTATTAGCGTGTGTTTTGCAGTGCAGGCTGGACTCTTGCTCCCCATGGTGTGTGTGCTGGTTTATTGCTGTGCTTGATGCAGGTGCTGCTTTGGATGTAGGTGTTCAGTTTAAACATGGAGTTTTGTGATTAAAACCATGTTTGTGTATATGGAGGTAACCCTTGCTATCCCTTCGCTAGAAGGGAAAAACAGCTTTCTGTGTGTTGGGCTGAAAATTCCTAAGCATCACAGAATCACAGCAGCTGTGGGATCCTAGACCTGGAAGTATTTCCTTAATTGCTCTGTGACAGAGAAGATGTTTATATTTCTTTTGAGGTGAATTTCCTAGCACTATCTGAGAAGCACAGTCCTTGGTAATAGTTACTGATAGGCTTACAAATGTTGTGAATGGTTTTAAATGTGGTAAACAGCAGTAATAGGAAGAGATTGTGTGAAAGGTGTTATGCTTGCGTGAGTTCAGAAATAATGTCGTGCAAACTCTGATCCTTACAGAGATGAAAGGAAAATCTGCCATTGTGTAAATACCTTTGACCCCCCCCAAACCTGAACTTGCACACAGCTGTTTCCTTTTTCTTTCTTGTGGATTAAAAGTACTTACCTCTACCTAGGACACCTCTGTTTCTACATATGCTACCCTGTCATTGCACAGCTTCTCCATCCACTGAAGATAGGATGTTTGTGCACTTTTATGCAAAATAAATTAACAAGCAACTGAATGAATACATGTCTGATTCTTAAAAAGAAATCTAAGAAAAAATACTTGAATGCAAGGATATGTAGTGAGTCTGAAAGGCTAACAACGTGTAACGACTGTTTCATTACTTTAATGGTAGTTTATAAAAGCATCTCTGTGGTATGAGAGCAAAAGCTTTTAAATTTAGGTTGCCCCTTTGCCCCATAAGGAATATAGCCTGGTGTGGTATGTGGGCTTTTTCTGGGTCAGAAATATTCCTTATTTTGTCTTAAGAATATTCCTTGTAGGAAGGTCAGGATGGTTGTACATACAGCATTATAGAACAGCAGTACTTGTTCTGCTGCTCCACTTTGATGTGTAGAGGTGATGGGAATAAGGAGATTAACGAGGTCCTGGACTTGATTTCCCCCAACTAATGGGTAGGAATTTTTCAGCAAGGGAAGAAAAAATTCCATGTTACCTGAAGACTTGTTAGCAAATGGGGGGTAATTGAGGAAACATCACTACTGAAGCTGAGCACATCACTACTGAAATGAGAGAAAGGAAATGAACCATTAACCTTTAAGAAGCTACTAAAGTAAAATTATTCTCATTGGTTTTCATGTCCTTTTAGGCATTTTGTTAGTGTTTTGAAGGGGGCCAGTTCCGCATGTGTGTGTGCTTGCATTTAGGTGTTTATCTCTGGTTTTCAAAAGCCTAAATTATGGTCTGCATGTTAGTACCTCTGACTGACTGTTTTGACTGTTTTGACTGATCTGTCTTTACCTCTCTTTGTTGAAACACTACTCCAAAAATGATAAATAATTCAGAAAGAAAAGGAACTGTCTAGGAAGACTACTGTAGGTTTTGAGAAGACCCTGCATACTTACATAGGAACAAAGATGAGAAGTTTGGCTGCTAAGGTGAAGGCGCTGAAAGAAGTTAGGTATGCTGTTTTTGTTTCTGTTTTCTGCCTTATCCTGCCCCCCCCCACGTACTATTTCTCATTGCCCTGCTACTCTTTTGAAATCGTGCATTTCGTTTGTTAATTTTCGGAGAAAAATGTCGTGTTTTCTGCAGAGGGGTGTGCTTCCCAGAAGCAAGGCTGAAACCTGAGCTTTTTGGAAGCTCACAGTGGAATTTGTGTTGCCTGCTTCTCAGTGTTTATCAGATGACTTTGGTTCACTTCTGCTCCTTTGCCATAGGTATTTCAAGAAGAGCTTTCAATTCCCTCTTCAAGGAAGATGCTAATTAGTAAATGCAGCTAGGTGTTAAATAACTCTGTAGTCAGAGTTCCTTGGGTGTCTGTGTTGCTGGGAGAGGTGTATCTCTGAGTAGCGCAGCTTATCCTTCTAGATTTAAAAGAAGAGACAAAACTGCAATGAGACAAAGACTTGAGATAGAAATGACCCTCAGGTCCTTTAAGAAGGAATGTAATATATTGGTATATGTGTGCACGGAAGATGAGTAGGACAAAAGGGAAATTAAGAGCGGGAGGGAATTTCCATTTAAAGCCTTGTCAGTTTTGAGGTATAAAGAATGTGTTCTTGGTCCTTCCTCTTTCCTAGAAAAAATTAGATTTAACAGCTAAATGAGGCAAATTGCTGCTGCTACCTTTTGAATGAAATTGAATTACTAACATGGCAAAATGTTGTTTCCTGCTTAAAAACTTAGGCATGCAAATAAGAGCAGTCATTTTGGGGAGCAGCTCTTGGAAGCCATAAAGGTGGTTACAGAAGAATGTCTCACTGTTCCATCTTCCTTGGAAAAACTGAAGAAGATCTGGACAGAGCATGACTTGGCTCAAGAGAGGATTCAGTTATGCACAAATGTGGTAGGTTAGAATTATTTTTTTTCTCAAGAGCTGAAATTTAACAGCTACTGACAGGGTATTTTAGTCTTGTAAGTCTAGCTAGATAGCTGTGCAGCTACAGTATCTGTCTTCAAAACCTTTTGTTAAAGCAGCATGCAGCTCCTTAGTGTAGGCTTCCCTGGTACGGGTAGGGATAGAGAGCAGGGTGTGCAAATGCGATTGTGTACGAGGATGGACTTTTACAGGGGAAAACTGCCATCTAGTGTAACTTCTCTGTAAGCACAGATCTGAAAAGCCTGCGTGGGTGTGCAGGGGCAGCTGTGTTGGTAAGGATGGTTATGTACTGCATCTCTCGTGTGTGGGGATGCTGCTTTAGGAACAGGAGGGTTTCCTGGTCTGTGGCAGGCATTGTGCTAAGGCAGGGAAGGGATGGTAGTTGTGTGTCTGGGAGAATTAAAGCAATGTGGTGTGACTATTTTCAGGTATAACCTGAAACATTTTAAATGTGTTTGCTGAAGTAGTATTGCTGTATTGTACTTCATTCGTTTTGAAAGGTTTTGGCAAGTCAGTTAGGTACCTTGGCTGATCTGAATGTGGGGTTTCTCTCCCACGAGCAGAACTAATCCTGCCAGTCACCCAAGAGAAACTTTGTTTGTAGAAAATTACCTTTAGTTTAATAATCTTACTGGAGATAATGAGTGGGGAGTTTACAGGCCACCTGGCCTTCCTGCTGGAAGGCAAGGCAAAAATCAGTAAAAGGATTTTTTTTGAAGTTATTATTATTCTAAAGCATTCTACAGTCTGACTTTGGGGATAATACAAATTATTGTTGGTGTAATGCAATCAAAAACTGCAGCACAAGTGGGACATTTTTAGTTTACAGTGGCTGTTAGGACTT
Source organism: Myiopsitta monachus (assembly GCA_017639245.1). NCBI lineage: Eukaryota > Metazoa > Chordata > Aves > Psittaciformes > Psittacidae > Myiopsitta > Myiopsitta monachus. Next base: position 14,735,474 of record CM029928.1, read on the forward strand.
CTACTGTGATCATGAGATCATGCAGAAAGGGTTTCTTTAGTTGTCATGCAGAAACTGTTTCTTTAGTTGTCTGATAATGTCATATCCTTATGCTGTAAAGGATGCTGTGTTTATGCAATGTGGTCATGTCATAGGATCATAGAACTATAGAATAGTTAGGGTTGGAAATAAGATCATCCGTTTCCAGCCCCCCTGCCATGGGAGGTTAAAACCGAACTGCCTTTTCACCCATCCCTAGTCAGGTGTGTATCGTGCTATTCAGACTTTGCAAGGAATAACGGTTTTTCATATCGCTTTCCGCATTGTATGCGTTTGGGTGGGAGTTGCCGATTTGTTTTTCCTTCTGCATAGGATGAAAGAGATGAATTGATCCTCAAGAGAGATGAGGTGCAGCAGAACTTGTATTCAGCAGTGAAAGAATTAATTTTGGAAGTGGATCAGCTGCCCCTCTCTGAACGCTCAAGAACATTACAGGTAAGGAGGCTGCTCTTATCAGTGTTGGTTCTGAAAGACTGAGAACCTGTAGAGGGGCTTCTTAAATGTTGAATGTTCTATAGTTGGAGACCTTGACAGCAGCAGGTGAAGCTTTAGATGATGCTTCCAGGTTAAGGTGTACATCTGACACCTACAATGAAAAAGTCAGTGCACATATCCTGTGAATTATGGCAGTGGGTTTTGTGGTTTGATTATATGCTTTCCTAGCCCTTTTGTTAGGGTGGCTGTGTAGTTTGGACTAGTGTAGCAAAGTATAAAAGTTTAAAGCCTTTTTTCAATGTGAGAGTTAAGCTCTGCAGAAGCACATGTTTATGCCAGGACTCTCTGTCCCTCTCAGCCAACCCAGCAACAGAAGTGGGGAAGTAGATGGGGAAATAGACCCTGTAGAGGCGGTAAGAACATTTGAAGAGGACTTCACCAATTGAAGTAGTACCAAGCTGGTGTTACTGGCCTTTGCTACTAGAAATAATTTCTTTTCTTGTTAACTTCAGAAATACTGCTTGCTTTTATTTTGACTATGCAGGTGTTTGTGGAGAGGGGAAAAGGGTTGGCAGTAGTTTCACAGCTTGTCTGTGTCAGTTTGTCAATGTATTTGTCTGCATGTGCATGAGATTATGTCTGTAGGAAAAATTACCAAGGTTACAGGCTGTGCATAAGTTAATGTAAGGTTGGATCAGTACTAATAAATGGAAGCGTTCAAATTTTCATTGCGTTACTTAATTTCTAATGGAATTACTTTTCAGTGTCATTCAGGAAAAAAGACTTACTTTTTGGTCCTAGTCTGATGTACAGATTGGTGTTTAATTGCAAAAGAAACTGACAGAGTAGGATTTCATGCCATTTCATGGGAAGTTGTGATGTGATGTTTGTGGTTTTCTGTTTTGGGGTGGTTTTATTATTTTTGTTGGTTTTTTTTTTTTTTTTGGTGTGTGTTTAAAGGTTATGCTGTGCTAATCCACTAGGTGGTAGGCATTAAGCATCTTCTGGATAATTGTACTGCAGTGAAACTGTAACTGTGCTTTGAAAATACTTGAAGGGGTACTGAAATGCTGCCAAGTGTGTTGAGTGAATTTTGGTCTTTAGCTTAACTGTGTTGGTGATCCTGTCCCTTCTACTGGGGAAACTATTTTGATCTTCTAGCTCCTAAGTAAGGAAACAGAAATAAGTATTTACCAAATATCAGTGAGAGCCTCAGTTGCAATTTTGCAGAGCTGAAGGGGTCATGCTGTGCTGTCCTAGAGAAATGAGTGTATTTCCATTGTCTTTCAGAACAGGAGCTTGGAGACTGATGCTCCTCTCACTGAGGCTGTATATTGCAAACCTCTCTTCTGCATCACACATCTCTTCTGACTTGTTTTATGCCTTTCGATGGCAATTATTGTTTGCCTGAAATGCAGACAAATTCAAACAGCTTCAGCACAGCTGGGTCTGACTGTCTAGGATGGAAATAAGCAGTTGGTGAGCTCGGTGCTTCTGAAGTGATAATGCTTTAAGAGGAAAGCAGAGAATCTGGGCATGCGCATAAGTTACTCTAAAGCAAGCTAGGGTGTGTGCTGAGCAGTTATCAGCTGTTCTGCGTAAGCATGTTTTTTGCCCCATTGGTAGCATGCAGTAGCTTGTTCTGTTCCCTTTGAATTACCACTCTTAGAGGCTGGGACAAGTGCATGCCACTGAGCCGTCTTTGTATAGTAACTTGTAAAGTTGCTAATGTTTTAGGGAAGTGTGTTATAATACAAAAAAAAAAAGGGGGGGAAAAATAAGGCATAACTTACAGGATTCTTTGAGGGCAGCCTGATGGAATGTGTGCAGGTACTATACTGGTGTGACTGGTGCTATTGCTTTGTAAACTGGCTGTGACAGTAGATCTGAAACTTACTGAGCACTTTTCTCAGCTGTATTACCCCCTTTGGGTTGCTGTTAAATGGGGTGATTTTTTTTCTGCCTCCTTCAGGCTCTTCCATTTGAACTTGGTTTCTACCTTGCTGTGCCATTTTCTAACCATGTGTATCCTGGTGTATTAAATTCCAGGTGCTCAAAACAAGAATGTGAGAAAAATGTGCACCTGAACAACTTAAACAGCCTCTCTACATTTAGCACTAAACCTCCTTCTTCTATTTGTTTATAGGCAAACATATTTGTTCAAAGCTCATATCACTTGACTCAGTTGGAAATAAAGCTGTTTTAAACAGTCGGTTGTACTGAATGAATGCTGTTCATTGTAGCTGCTATTGTAATGAAAGTGCTTTTATAATTCCTATAAATACTGTTTGCTGGTGTGGTGGTTTTCTTTTGTTTTGGAGTTTTTATGTGTGTGTCAATGTATTTAGTTATAATGTGAAGAAAATCTTGGGCTTTTGTACCCAATCTGAACTTTTGCTGCGAACTTTTGTGTGTAGAGATGAGTCCTGGTTGTGGCATCATCATGTCAAGCTCACTTCCTCACTGCCACGGTACCTGCAGTCCTCAGCAAGGGGAGGCCATTGCTGCTGTGTTCAGGCCTGTAGTGATACTGCCAGTCTAAGTTATGTTTGGTTGCTTATATGACCACTGGATTTCAAATGTCTAAAAGACTCCTGACAAGTGACTTTAAGTTCTGTCGTACTGTTTTTTCCATGGTATTTGCCACTGAGGCTGAGGAGATGCAAAGATGAAAACCTCTCTCGAGTTGGAGAGCAATTTTGGTGTTTTTCTTCATCAGTATGACCCAACTGTTGTTTGGGAAGGTCTGTGATATTTAACTCAAGTGTTCCAGGATCTGAGAAAAGGGAAAGTGAAACACTGTATGTAAGCAAACTGCCAGCAGCCTTTCTTAGGGTCTCTTTAGTCATCTTGTCAGGTGTGATGTGGATAAGTAAAATGATGGATTTTGAAAGCTTTACAAAAGCACAGGTTCATCCAGTCAAATCCCACTGTTCAGGAGATTTTTCTCTTTTGAATTATGGCAAATTGCCTGCAAACATCAGTGTAGCTCTTGAGGATTTTTTTATCATGGGACTTTCTACCCAGGTGCCAGCAAGGCTGCTTTCTGTTAGGATGTTGTCTCCACTGGTAATTGACTGATACATTCCTCCCTGACCCTGCTGTTGCTTCAGGTCATTTGCCAGACTGCCCTTTGTTTTAAAGTGGTTTCTGTTTGCCCTGAGCTTTAGCCTCAGTGCTGTTCTGTTGCGCTTAGTGTAGCACTTCAGTTTCTTTTCTAACACAATTCAAAAGAAGGTGGACCCTGTGTGCTTCATATGCTTGTGGAATACTTGACTTTTGTGTGGAAATGGAAGTTTCCAGACTGTAAAACTAGTTTCAGACAGCCTACAGGTGTCAGACACCTAGGTAACTGCTGTTCCATTTAGGAATCAGTGTGATGATGAAGGTGCTTCTGAAGAGGTTTGACTAGTGACTTTTGAAGGGAGAGATATGTCCAGAAGTGCTCCTTGTGTCTTGCTGCTTGCCTTGTTTCTTAGTACAAGTTCCCTTTGTTTTCTAAATTTGAACAGTTCTATGAGGACCATTATAAATCAAGGCCAGGTTGGACAGAGCTTTGAGCCTCCTGGTCTAGTGGAAGGTGTCTCTGCACATGGCAGGGGGCCTGGAACCAGATGATCTTTAAGGTTCCTTCCAACCCAAACCGTTCTATGATTCTGTGAACCCCATTTTTCTTTTCATCCTGATGAGTATGACTTTAAATCCATAGGGTAAGATGACTAGAAGGCAAATGACTTCTTAAGAGCTGTTAAAACTTTTGGGGTGCCTTTTCCTTCCATGTGTTGAAGGGAAAAATCTGACTCTGCAATCTCTGTGTGGGATCCTTTTCTACATCAAATTTTTTCTTGACGTACTGCCACTAGAACTGAGAGAAAAGTGTAAATAAAATATACTTCACTGGATATAGATATGTAAAAATAATGTAGAAATAATGTAATTTTTAATATTAATAGAAATAATGCAGGTAGTGCTAACGTTTCCTGTGTTAAATGTCTTGACTTTTATAGGTAGTGTGTGGACACAAAATTCTTGTTTGCAGACCTGTTTTTTTTCTGATTCATTTCATGCACAGAAACTGTCCGCTTCTCTGGAGATGTATGATCAAGGTTCTGAAGCAGATGACTCTGAGGAGGTATTTCAAGAATTCTTTAAATGGAAGAGTATTAAAACAGAGAAATTAATTTGTGTCAGAAATGATACAGACACAGCTCTGCGAATTCTTGCTGACTGGTTCAGTGGCGTCTTAAAGGTAAGATTGTACAGTCAATTTTTCCTGTTGGTGAAAAATATGAAGTATGACACTAATGGAGCTAGTGACCAGTAGGCATTAATAGGGACAGCTACCTGCAGCAGGGAAATTGTGCCATGAATAGTGGCTCTAAATGGAAGTACCTTCATACAGAGGGAAAGGGAATGTGTTGAGGAATGGAGTATTAATTTACCTTTATTCTTAGTGCACCTTCTTGGTGAGCCAGAGTTTATGTTTCTTTATGAAAGAACATCTTTTGTATCAAGATCAGGTTTTCTATGCAAGTACAACTTCTGTAGGGGTGTGCTCTATCTGTTCATTGTGTGACTGAAATGCTTTAATTAGTCCTTTCAGGTGGCCTTCGGATAGAAAAACTTAAGGTTTTAAAAGATTAATAAGTTCAAAAATGCTGCTGGGAGAGGTGATGCAGTGCAAAGCAGAAGTCAATCTGACTTGACATGATCTAGGTGCAGGTTCCAGAAAAATACGTAAGATCGCTTTTTCCTCATTGAAATGCTGAGTGTGGAGAATTTATGCACATAAATTGTCCACTTCTATTTGCGTGTCCTGCAGTATTTTCTGGAATACCATTCTGATGCTCTGTCTCTCTGAGTTGTAGGAGATTTGGAGCATTAAAGTTGGAGTGCATTCTGTTTGTCTTAACAGGAGATGGAAGGTGGAAGTGGGTTACCTTGATTTCTGATTGTAAAGTGCAAAGCAGGGAGGTAGCTTCATGGCTTTCCTGTCTCTGTGCTTAATATCTATGTTCTTGCTCAGTTTAGGACTCGTGACACTTGAAGAAAGAAATCTTACCTCAGCCAAAAGCCAGGATTGGGCTAAACTTTGATATTTGACTTTGCTTGGCAGGGGGGTTGGACTAGATGATCCAAGAGGTCCTGTCCAACCCTAACAAGTCTGTGACTCTGTGGAAAGACTGTAAGCTGCTCTCTCTGTTCCTGCAGGCCCAGCTTCCTTCATCTCCTTGTGCTTTTTGTACAAATGTTGTCAGTTTATGTCAGCATAACCTTCCTGCCATGTGAATTGTACATAATCTACCAGGGTCATGCCCTTTCATAGTGAACAGGTTTTCTGCCCTTGCCTGTCATTGTACCCAGAGCATTTGCTGTGGTCAGATGCTGTTGCGAATGACACTGTTCCTTGTCCTGATGATAAATGCTGTTCAGCAGCGGTACCATTAGTTGATGCATGTCCTGTGCAGTATACCATTAACAACTGTAATTACTTGCAGATGTTTATAATCATGTCAGTTATTAGAGGGGGCAAACAAACCTGCAGGTGGGTTTCTGTGATTGCTGGGTGCAATTCAGAGTGCTATTCTGCATGTATGAAAGTGACTAAAGCTTGTTAGTGTAGTGATGAACTTCCCATTCAGATTTCAAATCTGAACTCTGCAAACAGTTCAGAGACATAGGAAACATACAGACTTTTGGCATGAGCTGGTAAAGCCCTTGTAGGTAGAACAAGGAAGAAATTTTTTATTTATCTATCTTCATCATGTCAGCTTTTGACATGCAATTATGCTGTTGCAATATAATTTCTACCTGTGTGAGCAGTTGTGTAAGGAAAACGTTTCTTTGAAGTGTTTCCTTTCCCCTTATTTTTAAACAGATAACTCCTCTTCCTCTCTTCCTGAATTTATATTAATCTTGTGTAGTATTGATTGGAATCTGTAATAGGAAATGGGTCAGTGGCAGACAAGGGAATTTTCAGAGCCTGGTTGGCTCATATCCAGTAGCTCTAGGCTTTGGGGAGCAGCATCCTGTTTGAACTGGCAGTGTTAACATTTTTATTTGAAGTTCTTTAAGGTTAAGGCAACAAAATATTTTTACAGTCTTTAGTGATAGGTAAATGTACAAAGTGGGTTTGGAGTTCACAGGTTTCTGTCATGACTGTGTATCTTACATGATAACTGCAGGACCATATTTTCATTTTAGTTCTGTTTGCCAATGAAGTATCTTTCTATGTGCAGATAGGAGTAACAGAACTTTGCTGAAGACAACATTTAAAGTAATTATAAGCTGATCTTACTGTTTTTTTTTCTGGCATCTCCTGTGTCATATCTTGAAGCTTAAGTTATTTCTGACTTCTGTGAAAACGGAGTTTCCTGGTGAAATCTTAAACCTTATTTCACACTTGATAAACTGTGAAATAGATGCCAGGATGTTTCTTTATCTCAGGTAGTACTATATAGGAATGGAAACTGCACCTGATAGTGAAACTGCCATATTGTGCATCTTGTGTATCACTGTGTGGGCAGCACACATGTTGATTTTTGACATGAAACTCAGAGAAGGATTGGGATTCTTCTACCGTTTCATTTTGGCAAAAATCAAAATGAGAAAATAAAACCCTGTCAAGGCAAGAAGAAAGTTGATTCTTGCCTGATAAATTTTAACTCTATTTCTAGGAATGGTTGTATCACTTAAGTGTGAGGCAGTTAAAGGTGAGATCTGACACAAATCCTCATTAGATTTCCAGTAGCACTAACTTTGTATTTCTTGCTTGGTTTTGCTATCTGCTTGCTAATACCTTACTTCCAATTGCAAGGCTGATTGCCTTTTTTTCCCCCTTTTGAAGTGTTTTGACCTGATGTCAGAAGCATCTTCAGAGCTAGAGGAAATGGTTGGGAAGGCAGATGAAATTCTGAAAAAGGTTGAGTTGGCTATTGGTGAAGAGCTGGATGCTGACTTAAATGTAAGTAAGTTCTGATCACGTCTAGTGTGTGATGACTTCTATGTATTTTATACATCTTTAATTTCAGCTTAAAGCTTTCCTTAATGTATCAGATGAGTTTATTTGCTACAAGGCAGAATCTTTTTTTTGTGGAAATGTGATAGAAGTCACTCAAGCTGCTCTCCAGAGAGAAGAGAATGTGTTTTCCAAGCAACAGGCAGAGGACATTTTGGGGTTACAGGAACTTGGCTGTATATATGACTGGCTTAACTAAGAAATACTGAGAAAACTGGTTCCTCCTGCTCTGTGTGCAGAGAAGCTCTCTTTGAGCTATACTGAGTTTTGGTGCCTGTTGAAAATACAAGAAGGTAAGTTTATGTTTAAAATAAAGAGACTACCTCTCTTCGTGGACGTGTATGGATAAATACACATTTTCTAGTCTTAAGTTTTTCATCACTTTCATTTTCCATGGGACAGTTGTTCTTGCCTTACTGATAATATTTTTCTCTGCTGGTTAGCCTTTTTTTTCCCCCCAGTTATTTACCTTTTCTGATAAGCATTTCCTCCATTCTCTTTTGCTAACTTTTGGAGGCACTTGTGTTGTTTCTGCAATGAAAGTCCCTGCTGTGCCAGAGAATGGTTATGTCAGCAAAAGTTGAACCTGTCCTTTGCTGTGGCATCATATTAACAACAAACCAGTAGCTTAGTCTGCTTGTGACTGCTCTCTGGTAGAGCCAATGACTGTCATTCAGAACAAGAGTTGCATGTTTTACTGCATCGTATCTATTTAACCACTAAAAAATTAAATGCTTTCATAGCATGTGGAATATGAAATTGTCTTATGCATGGAAGTGTCAATCAATTGTGTTCTATTGAAACTACTGGATGAATTCTTCCACTTGTGAACTTCCCTTTAATAATCTCTGTAAGAAGAGAGAAATCTGATAAATAATTTTTTTTCCCCCATTAATAATGGAATTTCTCAGTAAAGGTTTTGCAACTCAAACATTGGAGTGTATAAATGAAGAACAGCTCTTAATCTTTAATCTCCCTCTGTAATTCAATCCCAGGAGCATGATGAAGCGGAGAAGAGAATAATTATGAGTGCTTACAATAAAGTTATATATAAAGTTCGGCAGGAGCAAAGTATGATCTCTGTCATAGAGAGCAGATACTTGGCCAGTATTGAGGTGAATTTATGCCTTCTTTATTTCTGATCTGTAGTAGTAACCCTTTCTGACGTAACTTCTTTTGATACAAGGAAATTCTAGGAGTATATTGGTGATGAGAGATTGGTTGGGTTAAAGCTTGATAATCGCAGTTGTACGTTACCTTAGCCAATGATTAATTTCAGTTAAACACAAAGATGCCTTGGGTGGCATGGTTTAGTGGGAGGTGTCCCTGCCCATGGCAGGGGGGTTGGAACTAGATGATCTTAAGGTCCTTTCCAACCCTAACTATTCTATGATTCTGTGCTTTTAAATAAAGTAAAGCAGCAGAAGCTGGAATCTCTGAATTCACTGCAAATTGGGGAGTGTGTAACTTAAGGAATTGAGCTTTAAATAGAATATTGTTTTTTCAGGAATTGGTTAATGTAATTACGATGAAACACAGTAAAACCCCTCTTCTCTGGAGAAATATTGTGAGAAGCTGAATTCAAATAGGCTTCAAGCAGTTTCTCTAATGAATTGGACTAGAACATAGTAAAATAAAATGCTTGAACACTTTCTCATCTATTCTATTTTTTTTTCTCTTAGTTCAAAAACCAGGCAGAGGAATGGATGAATAGAAGACCCAATATCAACAACTTACTGTCAATTAAGAAAACCGTGAAAGCTTTAAAGGCGCAGTTGAGGTGGAAGCTGGTTGAGAAGAACAACTTTGAGGAAGTATGAAACTGTTGCAGTGTTTTCATCTGTCGTTTTCAGATTGCTTCAGAAACATTAATTTTTTCTACTCCAACTAAGTGGTAACTGTATCCAGAACACTTTATTTTCTGACCCCAATTTTGCCATTAACTGTGGAAGTTTTAAAGATCCCTGAATGAAGCCTGAATGGCTTAAAAAGAAATAAAATGCATTCAGTACATGGCCGCTTTTCTCTTTCATTCCCTAATCATGGCACTGTGCTTTTAACTAAGTCCCTCTGGTGACAGTTGCTGTCCACAGCACGAACAGGTTTGTTCAGCTCTTTTTATTGTGCTGGTTGAGAATAACTTTAAGATTTTACTTTGTTAATAATGTGTGTACCTCCTCTTTGGTGACAGAAGTCAATGTCTGTTCCAGTTTTCAGGGTTCCCCACTACCCCTCAGGGAAGTCTGAAGAATGTAAATACTACTCTAGCTTCAGTGCTGTTTGTTTGATCACACCTTAATTATTCTGGTGATGCTTAAGGAGAAAAAGAACCTGCCTGTCTCTCTCTATAAGCATTGCAAAGGGGCAGTAAGCTTCCAAGAGGGATTTAAAATGTGACACACTAAGGAAATGGTTGGGAAAAGGATTCTTGAATAATGAGCTGACATCAGGAAAATGCCTGCTTATGGGAGGGGAAAAAAAAGTGACTGAATGATGGAACCTGGCATTCCTGGTAGAGGAATGGTGTTGCTGTTGTGATTATATATGATCAGTTAATTAAAAAAAAAAGCTCTTTGACTTAGGAAACAAGTAAGCAAAGGGTTAGAACATTTGGGATGTCAAATAAAGGGAACACCTTTTTCAGTGGTTAGGTTTTAAGAGATTCTCTCAGGTTTCCTGGAAGTAGGTTGAGTAAATATGCATTTGAGAATACGTTCCGTTCCAAAAATGTGATGTGGAAGCTGTTTTTTATTCCTGATATAGTAGACTACTGTTGTCTGGTATAATAGCAAAATGAGACTAACTTTGTTATTGCTAATGCAGTCTGATGATTACAGTGAGTGTGAAATGACAAGAATAAAAGAGGAAATTGCTGAAGTTCGAAATAAGGTTCTTCAGGAAATAGCCAAGGAACAAGAAGAATATGTAAGTATTAAATTACTTAGGCAACTAAAAGCTATATGAGACGTACCTGCATTTCAGTTGATTTAACATGTGCTCTAAAGTAAAAAATGTGATTTTTATAGTGTTGAATGTTAAGATGGCCCTTTTTTGGTGAAACCTATGGTAGAAGGCATGGAGGCTGATAAGTTTTATCTCTATTTGAATATAATTTCTTCAGGCCATCTCCCCTTTCTTTCCTCCATAAGGGGGTGAGCTGAGACAAGAGTGTGAGCAGTAGTTCCCAACCCAGAAGAGCAGCAGATGAAAGTGTAAGCTCAGTTGCTGAAGAAGGGAGCTGTATTCTTATGACTAGATTGAAACAGTGAAGGAGAGCGCTTTTTGTCTAAGCCCTCTATATGGAGGGAAGAATCATAAGCCATTGCCTTGTGAGCAAGTAGAAGGGCACCATAATTTGTGGTTGCATTATACTTACCTCTGCAGATGGAACATTTGTGTGTAATAGTTACCTTGCATCATTACAGCTGTGTGGGATCTGGAGATGTGTGAGATGCTGGCCTGGTTTGTGTTACTACTTTATTTCTGTCTTCCTCCACTTATATGTAGGGAAGTTGTTTTCCTTCGTTTAGGCCTGCTAAAACCTCCTGTAGAGAAGATGATGCATTTTCTGTGATAGTGCATGAGCTGTTTGGGGCCTTAACAGTACCCATCCTCAGAGATTTAAAAAATTTGATACCTTGGTGGTGTTGAAGGAGGTATAGTCATGGTCAATGTACATTTGAATGTGCTGGGTATATGTTGCAGATATCAGTGTATATTTACATATGTCAGAAACTAGTGACCTGAAGCTGTGGCCTTGTTTACTTCATTTAGGAGAAGCTTACATGTTTGGTACAGAAATGGTTCCCTGAGTTACCACTTCTTTATCCAGAAGCAGGAATCGTGAACTATATGGTAAGCAGAAGCTGTTCGAATGCACTGTCAGTTACTGTTTTGGGCACAATCAAGGCTCTGCATAGTCTCTGTCCATTTGTGGGACAAATACCCTGAGCATTGTCTGTTGTAGTCTTCCTCCTTCTCCTCTTCTTCTGGGAGGTGTTCAGGGAATGTATTTCATTAGCTGCCTCCTCATGGCCAATCTCTTAGTAATAGATCTTGTAACTTGTTAACATATCCAAGCTGTTTTGTGTTCTGTTAATTTGATTGAGGGAGAGGTAGATGGAGCCTTGGAATCTTACCAGCTGTTATCCTGAATATCTGTGTGTGCATGTGCTTCAGAACTCCAGTGGACTCCTGACATGCAGCCTGGAGCGAGATCTTTTGGATACTGAGCCCATGAAGGCACTGAGCAAAAAGCGACCGTTAGTGTGTTCACAAATTTGGGGCCAGAAAGTTCTTTTAAAGGTAACGTTGGCACTGGCTTTCAGTCATTGCTGTAGGTGAGGCCTTGGCTTATTAACATGATGATTCTGAATGAACTCTGCTGTTCCTTTCACGTCTTTGTATCTAATAGCCCTTAGAACCATAGAATCAACTAGTTTGGAAAAGGCCTTTAAGATCATCAAGGTCAACCATTACCCCAGGATGGTCAAGACCATGACTAAACCATATCACTGAGGTCCTAATCTACATGGCCTCGTCTGCCTTTTCCAATGGCAGATTTTCTTGCTGGGACCTGTAGAACATGAAGTGGTTTTCCTTCTGAATTACTTCCATATTGCTTACTGGTTCTTTCCCCGCTTGCCTTCTTTTCAGGACTGCTGTAGTGAGCCGTGCTTCTCCTCTACTGTCTGTCTTTCCAGTATCTGGTGGACCTTTTATCCTCTTCATTATTTCTGTCCCTTTTGGCAGATGCTGGTTTGTCTTTCTGATGATTTCACTGAGAAATTTCAGGATCTGCAATTCCCTTGCTCTACTTCTCTGCCAGTGTACTAGCAATTGGGAAACCAGGGGATGTAGTATTACAAGAGGCGTAATTGCAAATATTCTTGGTTTTGACTTGACTTATTTAAATCTTAAAGACGTGATCCCTGTTTAGTGGGTACAGAATTTCTAAGCAGTAACAAGAAAATATAGGGATAGCTTGTGACAGTCAGAATTGAGTTTTGTGTTAAGTAGAAGAGGAAGTTACTTGATGGCACCTAACAGTATGCATTTCTTTAATTAAAAAAAGGAATAAATGAATGCAATAATGTTATGGGTATTAAAAGTAACAGTTTGGCATCTTCTTTTGCTTTTAAGGGCTACTCTGTAGATGTAAGCTCAGAAGCCAAAGTCGTAGAAAATGTTGCCAAGTATCACAGAGCTTGGAATCAGCATAAAGAAAAATCTGGATTATTACAGCTGTTGTTCCTTCTTTTTTGCAAGGCAAGATTCAAATCAGTTGTCTTGATTTCTGATTTAAGCTGGGAGACTTGCAGTTGGACCTTAAAGCTTTAATGTATTTTAAGTTGGAGCATGGAATCAGAAAAGTATTTCCTTTTGGAGTATAGATACTCTATTTACTTTGTAAACATAATGAATTGATATATCACACATCTAGTGCATATTAAACTTCCCAGTATACCTGATATTTGAAGCAATTTATTTTTCCTTTTCTTTTTTGTTGTTAAAGTCTGATCCTTTGATATATTTAATGGTCCCGTATTACCCAGGAGCAAGTCTGGGAGCTGTACAGGCTGATACACCTTTAACTTTAGAAGTAAGTATAACTTCTTAAGCTATCAATGTTTTATTTGTATGTTTTTGAACCAAACTCTTCTTGTTGTGCTGTGTCTTATGATGCTGATGATGTTTTACTGAGGTATTTCTTTGGTGGCTGAAAGTTGCGCAGGATAGCTTGACTGGCATTCTTAGCATCTGGGCAGGCAGTAGGTTATAACTTTCTCGAAGAGATTTTGCTTGGATATGCCTTTTATTTAACAGACTGCCTTAGCTGTGTTACTAGTACATTTTAAAAGTACCGAAGTTGAACAGGCTTCCTGCAGCACCAAATTTTCAGAGTTCAGGGAGCATCTGGATGACAATCTTAGTCATAGTGTTAAGTGGTCCTGTGAGGAGCAGGAAGTTGGGCTTGATGGTACTTATGGGTCCCTTCCAACTTGAGGTCATCTGTGATTCTATGTTCAGGGGCAGGCATTTCTATATGGACATTTTAGAGGACTCCTGTGTGTGTAAATCATCTCCCCTCCTTCACTCCCCTTCCTTTCCTTTACCTCCTCCCCACACAGTCTGTAGCTAGTTTGGATAGTCATCTCTTCTCAAGGAAGCAGTAGCTAGAAGCCAGTACAGTCTTTTCTCTAGTTCTGTTTGCTGACTTGGACCTACTTGCAAAGGTCCAAATTGCATGGTTTTTTTGGTGGTATCATGTCTGTACCCTACCTGGCTGGCTCTGCAAGTCATAATAGTCTTACTGGGAATTAATCCATGCTTCATAAAATTCAGTTGGAATGAACTCTGAACGTGTACAAACTTAAAAAAAAAGTTTTAGTTCTGGATAGAAACTTACTTATTACTGTACTTTGTTTTTCTGTCTGTCTGTCTAACTATCTATCTATCTTTGCAATAAACACTGAAATCATTAGGAGTCATTAAAAGTGATGAAAGGAGTGGCCAGAGGTCTACAGACATTGCATGGAGCTAATATAGTACATGGATCTCTGAATGGAAATAATGTTTTTGCTGTGGATCGAAAACAAGGAATCGTTGGAGACTTTGATTTCACAAAATCAGAGGTAAAAAAATCCTTCAGTGACTTTTAATCAGAATTATTTTTCAAATCGGACAACTGTGTCTGCAATTTGAAAGATTTCCTGATGAACTCTGTGCTTTGCAGTGAGACTCCTGTTTCATGATCTTAATAGTGTTGGGCAGTTTGGCTTGTGTTGAAATTTTTTGCAAACACAATCTAATCTTGGAAGGGAAAAAAGAATTACTGAGTGGGCTCTGGTTCAATAAAACAGTGGAATAAAAAAGAAGTTGCAGTAGTTGTTTATTGCTGTCTTGTGTATTTAATCATAATTGGTATCATCAGAGGTGAGAGTAAGAACTCATGTTTGGAGAAGGGCTAGTCAAGCTGAAATGAAGTGTTTGCCTTTCTGTTTGGTAGGTAATGAGGTTCTAGTATGTGTTTTAATCTGTTGCGGTATTTGGTAATTAACAGGATTTTACATGTTGCCTACATATACCTGTATTTATATGTACTTGTGATTTAGTCCTCAGTTTCTGTAGTAAAGAGTTTCATAGCAGTTCTTGAGGGAAATCTATACTCTGTAAGAACACAAGCTGTTTTCTTACTATTTATTGTATTTACTTAGTAAAGTCTTCAAGAATGTTATCTGTTCTGTAGTCACCTTTTGACTTTCTAAGCTGAAGTTGTTTGAGCTAAGTTTTCTGCTAGGGGTATGCTTCATGCTCATTTAATTCTTTAAATGGTAATATAACATGTCATATTAATATAATAAGCATAATATAAATAACAGTTTAATTGAGAACCCTTATCTCTGCTTTGGAGATATAATATCTGTTAATCTCACTAAGTGTCAAATGTTTGGACAGGAGGGTGTCTGCTTCCCATGAAATAAATTTCAGTTTTCAACATGCTAAAGAGAGGTGCTTAAAAATTATTTGACAGCTGAGTTTTCTGCTAGGTCATACTCAGGACAAATGGTGTCATTGTGAATGTTGCAGGAGCTGAGGAAGACTGTCCCTCTCTTTACTCCTCCCTGCAGAAATGGACTGTGCGGAAAAGAGCAGTTCAAGTGTGATAGAGCAGGGACCGATGGTTCACAGCGTTGATACAGTCTGTGCCTTCTCTCTGGGGATGTCAGTATTGCTCAGTGCTGGTACTTCCTGCATGATCACAAATGTGGGAGTGGAGCTGATAACTGATGTGTTACCAAGTACTCTTAGCAATCTGGAGACTGGTCTTCTCCGGTCTGGTTACAGCCAGTGCTGGCTGCTGTCACAGAGGGATTGAAGCTCAGTGTCTAGCTTTTTATTTTAACAGTAGGAAGTTCTAAAATGTGTTGGAAACCAGGAGGAAGGAAGCAGCTAGTTTCAGGTAAAGATCAGAAGGACAGAGAAGAAAAAGTAGGAAAGCTGGTAGAACTGAACTTCAGAAAGGAATGCTTTTTAATATTCATGGGTGTTTTTTTCCTCATTTAAGAAGTTTTCTAGTTTGTGTTCTTTATCACCTTATGAGCTTTAATAGTTCTAGTATGGAGTAAAATCTGCCATGCCTGTTCTATTACAGATTTATAGATATTATAAATTGACATTATCTTTATGTACCACTTTTTATCAGTGGAGGAGGACTTTACAGTTCAGTCTGTGTCAGCACAGAACTATGGTAAAGTTGTCTGACACATGAAAAAGGAGAGGGTGATACCTCTGCTTCAGCGTGCTGTCAGTCTTGCTTGAAATTACAGCTACATTATTTTTCCCCATAGGAACAGCGTGCTGCTGCAAACACTATGGTTGTCAATACCTTGAGCTTAATTTCTCCTGAACTGAAAATGGGACAGCCAGCTTCTCCAGCCTCTGACATGTATGCTTATGGCTGCCTTCTGTTCTGGGTATGTGATAGCTTGTGGAGAGTTTCTAGTAATATTGTGAAACTGTAGCAGGCTTATAAAGAACAATAAGCGTTGTCTCCAACTCCAGCTTTGAACTGTTTTGGCGAAAGGAGTGTTCAGGTTTTCAACTGAGTAGTAAGTGTGGAACAAACGGGAATTATGATTATGGGCAGAAGACAGTGCATTTTCTGTAAATATAAATGTAATTTATATAGCAATATAAATGTGAACAAAAATTATGTTTTTGTACCTTATGCTATGGATTGTCAGTTCTTACTGCACTTCCTGTTCATTCCTTGTGAGTATTTTCTTCTCTTTTTTTTGTGACCTTGCCCCTGAGGAATTACCCAAATCAAAAGAGGATGAAGGTAAGGATGGGCTGCCGTATGTTTTGTTGCTGGCAACAGTGCTTAGATAGCAGTTTTGTTTCTTAGTGCATGTTATGCCAGGGAGGAGAAAGCAACTTACTTTCCTGTGTTAGCTGGTATGTTGCACAGCATCTCCTCCATATCTTTTTGTCTTCTGGCACTGTATTGCTGCCTCCCCGACTCAGGGTGTCAGCACCATGTGTTCTGAATAGGAAAACTTCCGATCTCCTGGACTTGAAAAGCCATAGGTTGCCCAGCAAGTGCTGATGTTCCCAGGCAGTGATTTTTGCATGAGCACTTGGTATATTGGAATTGGTTCACGGAGTGAGTACCAGTTTTAGCTCCAGGTAGATAGGGGTCTTCCTGGGAAACACTGGCAGTTCCATTAGCTCAACAGTGATGGCTTCAGTAATCCCTTCTGTGCCCTAGCATCTCAAAAACATCTGACAGAGACATAAACTACAAGTTGATAGGTGGCCACTGTCAGGTACATGAGCTGACAAGACAAAGCTGGTTCATATAGGTCACTCTTCATTAAGTTTTATTCCTGATTTAGGAAGCAGTTGCTTATAATTAAGTATTTTTATACTGAAATGAATAAACTAAAATGTAGCTTAGTATCATAGACATTTATAATTTATTCATGTGGTATGGTTTAGTTGGGCAATTTCAGTGCTATTCAGATTTTCATCTGGTCAAAAAAAAGGTTTTAACAAGTAGAAGTGAATAAAAAAAAGCCAACCCAAAGTTTTACAAATAGATGGTTCTTCTTGAAGGGAATATCTGGGATGCTGCATGGTTGTCATTCTTTTGAAACCTCATCCAAGTTTGCCAGCTGAACTTCAACTAATCCACGTGTAACTAATCTTCAGCTCAGACTTGTTATTGTATTGATTATTTGGTGGAAGATTCTAGCTCAAGTGTTAGTACTATGTTCAGCAGTTGGCAGTGTCATGTTTGCCATCCGAAATTGTATTCTCTCTCATTGAACAGAAGAGCTGCTTCTAAAATGGAGGTGGTGGTTTTCAGAGTTCTGTGCTGGTATGCATCACAAGAGCCCAGCACTGACTAAATACTGGCTTCCTTTTACTGCCTTTGTAATTGTTCAGAATAGAGGAATTTTCATCTTAACGTGGAGGCAGGATTTTGAAAAGTGCTGTAATCTGGCATGGTTCTTAGCAATAGTAAAGACTGGGGAGATCTTGCTTTGTTGATGGATACAGGGTTCACATTTGCCTGTTAGAGTGCACTTACCCCATAGCATTTCTTAAGGAGGATTATATAATTAATCCATCTTGAGCATGGGCTTTGAGTCATGTTTCTAAAAGTCTGTTTCTTTTGAGCTCTAGAAGCTTTTTCTGAAACTGATTTGTTTTCCCCTTGTTTCTGTGTAAGGCGAACTCGATATCCCTTGCATGTTTTACCGTACTGTGAAATTAGGAAAAAGCCTTTTCCTGCCATTTCCCCATAATAATCCATTATCACTTGAAACCTGGAACCTCCTTGAGTGATGTTCGGTTTTGTTAAACTAACTGGGGGAAAAAACCCACCAGTGTTAAGCCATATGTATCTTTTCATTTACAGCTCTGCATTCAAAACCAGGAGTTTGGGATAAAAGAAGATGGAACACCTGAGGTGGAAGTGATTGTCATGGTATGTAAATTGTCGGATAAGGAAGATTAGACTGCTCTTGTTCAGAGGTTAATCAGTGTTTTTTAAAACATCAGACATTTCATTGTAAGTGCTGGGTTGAGAAAATGTTCTTAATGGACTATCTGGATAGTTATAAATAGCATGCAATAATAAAGTGATGTTTGGGAAGATAGAAACCCCCAGAGTTTTCTTAATACTGAGCTCTGACCACAGGAGCAACAACTTCTTCACATATAACTATTAAATGAATGACACCAAGTTGCAGACTTGGGGAATAAGTGATTATGATTCAGCCTCAAAGGAGGTATTTCAATTAGGAACCTGTCTTTTCTGAAGTCAGGGAAGTTGTCTTTGTTCACCTGTCTTCAACATAATGGTTGCACAATGCTTGAGCATTAATAGCAAGTCACATTTCACTTGATCACATAAATGCAGTTGTGAAAGTATATTACGTCAATTCTTATTCAGTTTGGTTTTGTGTTGTTGGGGTTTTTGTGTTTGGTTGTTTTTTTTTTTTGTGTGTGTGAAACTTTCCTATGCCTCTGAAACAAATGCACAGGTGTAAGTGGACTCTGCATGGTAACAAATTTGTGTTGCTTCATTCAGTGTTTCTACTCTCAACTGTTGTTCTCTGTCTACTGTGTGCCGGCTACTGTTGTCACCTTCAACACTATTTTTCAGTCCCTTTTCTGAAGGTTGTCCTTGCCCACTGTCTCATTTAGCCTTTGAGAATAAGGAGGAGAGCTTGTGTGCCTTTATGTTTCCTGACTTGGGTCTCCAACTTTGAAGTAGATTCTTCACTTGCCTATCTCTTGGGTTTTAGTCATAAGCAAATAATTTCATGGCCTTCTCTCTGTGTCTCTTAGTTACCTGAGCACTCGTTTCTCCTTGGGTTTATTTTCTTGTGTAACTCTCTTTCCCGTAAGCTTTCAGCCTTCTGGCCAGGAGTTGAAACCTTTCTTCTTGCCTGCTTTCAACCTCTTCTGCCTTTGCTACAAATGATTCCTCTTCCTCCTCAAAACAGTTGGAATAACAAAAGGCATGCCACCATATCTAGTTTAAAGACATTTACTGGGAGGTTTATGGACCTTTTTCAGATCATTAGCTTTAGTAGACTAGTTTCCACTTCATACTTTCTGCTGTACTCCTGCTGTCTAGTTACTGACCACTTTGGTTTTGTTCTCTATCTCTCCCATCTCCCTTGAGAGGATTGCCCTTGGGTTTTCTTTTTTTCTTTAATCTGTATGGACTGCTTATTATCACGCTTATTCTGTTGATCTTACCTTAAATGAACACTGCTTTATCTAGATTTAAGAAGGCTGTGAAACTCCTTAAATTAAGCCTTATACTTTTACGAAGTAACCTGCAAACAGGTGACTGTTTAGCTTTTAAGTGAAGCCTTAAGTAATGATTAGAATTTTTCTAAGGAACATAGAGAAGAGTTAGAGGTTAATCCCGTGTTTTCCAGAAAAGTAGAAAAATACTTTAAATGGAAAAGCAGAAACCAAAGCAGTGGAGTTGCTGTTGGTCAGATAAGTTTGGGTTGTTGTGTCAAGAGAAAAAGAAACCCAAATGATAAATCCCTGTTTATTATTCATACTTCTATATTAATTATTTGACTGCTTTGCAGAGATAACTATTGAAGCATAGGGCTAAATTACTCAATTTGTATTCAGTTAAGCAGGATACATTATGCTTATAATGTATTTAGGGTAAGAAACTGTCATGATACAGGGCTGGACTCACACAACTGTAGGGGTTTCAGTGTCCAGGCAGAGTAGCTTGTGTATAACTACAGAATACAGTACTATAAACATGTTTTTTTAGATGACTCTTATCCTTTACAGTATGTCTTGTAATAACTTTTTTTCAGCAGTGTTATCCAGAGATGAAAGCATTACTAGTAAAGCACAGGACTGTCTACCAAATCCCTCTGCAAAATTATTTCCTGTGTGACACTACCATGGAAAATAAAACACACATCATTTGAGCAGGGGGGTGATCCTCTGAGTAGTGCTTCTTATTGCTCATTATGGTTGCTTGGTTTCTTGTTAGAAATTAAATGAATCTCATGAAACACACAATACTGTAGGAAAGAAGATCCAGTACTTCATCGTTCACCATTAGGGCTAACCAGGGGGTTTTAAATGTATTCCACAAAACTTGTACAGAACTGTCTGTCCAATGCATCAATCTGGATAATGCACAGTAATCCTTAGATACTGAAACCCCTAACTTTCTCTCAAGCATAAGGAAAACTTAATTGTTCAAGGAAGTAGAAAAGATTTCTTGGGACATTAAATCTAGGAGTTGGTTCACTTCCATTTCCATAAAATGTCTGCTGTGATAATGTTCTACAAATAAGGTCTGAAGTATGCAAATCAAAGCTTAGATGGCCAGTTTCAGGGTATTATGCTTCTGTGTTTTCCTTTAGTAGGTATCTTTTGAGGTTCAAAGAGCTGCTTTATCTCAAGGACAGTTATTGAATTTAGCAGTTATTGTTCTTCACAGAGATTAATTAATTTTAAGAGCAAGTTTATTTGACTTTTTTCCCCTGATGAAGCAGCATTTGATTTTGACCTTGTCAGGTGATATGATCATAATCAATATATCATTGTTGGCGGTTTTTAAGGATTCATCCTGGTGTATGTGCTTGCACGTACACCAGCCACCGAAGTCTGCTGGAAAGCAATCTGTGCTGCCTGCTGTGTGCAGGAGCACACATGAGAATCTTACTAAGAAACGTAATGCTAGTAAATATCTTTCAGCTGTTTCTTGAGAAATGCTTTAGACCCCTGGCTGTTAATCCTTGTCCCAGTTCTTGGGGAAAATCTATTTTGCTTTTAAGTGCTTTGTCTATAATCAGCTTATTCAGAATTAATCTCCATGCCCATCTGCAGGCTCTTGACAGGCTGATAATTTCCCTTCCATATCAGTCTCGTGCCCAGAGGAATAGCGCAATTGTAACTTGTAAAATTTTTGTTGTTTCCAGCAAATGTAAAATTGCCATAGGAAAGTAACAGTAAGCTTTGAAAAAGGGATATTAATGTAAGGTAACTGTTAAGAAAGCAGAGTTTAGAGATAAGATCTTATAGCTGCTTGTGTAGCTGTGCCAGGCTTCAGTGTGGTTCAGCATCCAGTTTTGTGTATTTAGGGGAAAAAAAATGTAAAGAGCAAACACAGTGAAATGGAATAAACATGATGAAATGTTGTCCTACAGCAGTGTTCCTTGTAGAATCACTTTTCGGTTTCCTTTTGTGAGAGAAAATGATGTGAAGGGGATATTTGTTGCTGACAGGCATTTGATGGAATCATGAAACGCAAATATACAAATACAAAGATTTTAAGCTTTCCATGTGCCCAGACTTCAGTTTAAATTTTGTAGAAGAAGGTTGTAGTCATGGTTCACTCCTGTATTTCATCTCACATGTTTGGGTCTTCTTAACTAGAGATTTTTCTTCAAGCATTTAAAATACTGTATAAGTATTTACCAATCCTTATGCCTGTAAGATCAACAGTTTTGTAAACCTTACCTTCTTACCCAGATTTAACATTATTTGGGAAGTGGCTAATTCTCCAGAGTCACTCTGATAATTAATGGAAGAGTTGGAAATAGTCAGCATGTTTCTTCAAGTTTTTGACTACTTGTGTACATTCCATTACATCACAGTGATTCTTCCATGTGGGTGAAACTTGGGTAGGTGAGAGGTATACATGCATCTTGTGCTTTATTGGCCATGGTCAGAGGTGTTACTGGCTTGGAGACTGTGAACAAGCAAGCCTTCTTATGGAAAGATTCTGTACCCGGGAGTTCTGGTAATCTAGATCTCTAGAGCAGCATTGGAGATTGTCTTTCTTGCAGTCCCGTTGTCCAAATCTAGAGCGCACTCTTCCTCCCTCAACAGCTGATGTTTATGTGTATGTGTAGCAGCTGTGTTACATTTTGTGTATGGAGTCTAGCGCTGTTAATGTGCTAAGCGTGTAGGCACGTAATCCCTTCTGATAAATCCAGAGAGCTTATATGTAAGTGATGGCTTAATAGCAAAATAGCTACTGTTGATTTAGAGCCCATTACTTTAGTTTACATTAGTTTAGCTTATTTCCCCCCCACTGTGCTCTTGTAGAGAGATAAAGCAAATGACAAAAGTTAAAAAATGAAGTTGTAGAAGGCGAATGGTGCCTGTTTTGTTCCTTCTCAGTTGCAAGACAAACTTCAGTATTTTTCTAATGTATATTGGTTCAGTCCGTTGGTATTTTAAAATATAATAATTCATGCTCTTCCTTGAAATCTGTTGGCACCAGGTTGACAGGCCTGGTGCTGAACACTTGCTTTTGTTTTGTTGTTAATTAGCAATATGACTGTCAAGTGTTGCTGACCATTTGGAGTGCTACGGTATGACCTTTTGTGAGGGCTTTTGGCCCTAAGAACTTACAAGATGTGTTCATCAAATAATTGGTTGTTATTTGTAATCAAGTTTGTTTTGCTTACTGATTGAATCCTTCTCTTTGTTGTTTGTAGGATGATAAAGTTAAATCTCTGCTCCTGAATTTGTTCTGCTGTAACAGACTGACAGCTGAGCAGGTGCTGAGGGATGATTGCTTCCTTGTAGTTGATGAGATTCCAGTTTTACCCCAAGCAGGTGAAGAGCACAAGCCACATGAGGAGCATGGTTCTGAGAAGACACATAAAAAAAAAAGCAGTGATTAATTGAGGAGAACGGAGCAAACCCTACTGAAAAGATGAGGAGCTTTTCCATCAGGTGTTTGAGACTTCTGGTTTTGTTTGGTTTTGAAATCATTGCCCTCGTCTGTAATCTGAAAATATAAAAGGCTTGGTAGATGCAGTCATGTTTTGTGATTACACAATCTTCACTGTGTGTTCTTTTAAGTGTGTTTTATTCTAAATAAGTGTTCAGGGGTATAAGTATGGTATTACTGATTGTATTCTTAGTAGTCAGCCTTTTCCTTTAAGTTAGCCTTTAAGTTTACAGAGAATAGTCTTGTTAGATGCCAGAGATCTTTAAGATGAAGCTTTAGCGACTCTTCCTGCTGTGATTCCAGATAACATGTTCTTCTTAAAGGTGCTCTAGAGAATTATCTGTTTGCTGAAAGTTTTTTATTATTGCATGGACAAGTTATTCCTACAGCAACTGTTTTCAGTATTTAAGGAAAAAAATTACTGCTCTGACAACTGGTAGAGGTAATGGCGAGCAGCCTGCCTATTTTCTGTCTTTCTGTATTTGAAAAATGCAGTTGTCTTTCTAGAGAACAGGCATCATTCCGGTTGTTCCTTTGCAATGCTGCTGCCAACCAAAATTCTATACACATGCCTTTGCAAAAACTACTGCTTATTTGCTCTACACAAGTGTGTGTATATATTATCTGTACTTAAATGTTGTTTGCAATAGCTGTAAAAGCATGATTTTCTTGAGCAGGTTTGTTTGCTTGCAACACTTTGCTGTTAATGTTAGCATTGAAAGAGTTTTGTCATCTCTTTATTTTTACAGGAAATTGTTTCTTATCTTTGTGAAGGTTTTCATTTCTCAGAAACAAAGAGGTCAAAATGTGCAGAGTTGTTGTAGCAGTCTCTTTAGCCTCTGGGTGTTGCTCTTGGACAGCACTGTTTGCAGACATAGTATTTTGTAGAGGAATGTTTGAAGCTGCATTTTGTCAGGTGAAGACTGCAAAAATACAGTGCGTAATGAGCAAGAAGCAGCACCAGGGGAACTGAGGAGCCCTCAAGTATGATAATACAATCCAGAGTGGATAGAAGATACCAACTTGTCAGGTTGATCCTTGGTGTTAGACTGGGTTTTCTACCCTTAAACCAGTTAGGTGGTTTATATGTGATGGCATGTAAGATGCTTCATCCTTTTTTCGTTAAATGGTAATAATTTCTTTTATTTCTGTAATAACCAATGCTAGAATAACCTTTGTTAAAAGTTTTTTTTTATGTAGAATTTCTGGTTAGCGTGATAAATATTTTCATTACAGAAATCACAGAAGAATAATACCTTGCATTTTGTCAATGAAAAGAAACAGTTTAGCAGTTTTGTGATGCTTTCTAGCTGATTGCTGTCTTTCACTGTTAATAAAAGGCTAGCTTTGGTTTTAATGAATGTTAAACACTGAATAAAGGTTAGAAGACTAACCTGATGGTTTGTGTTGTGCTGTGTCATATATATTAGAATAAATTTTTTGCCCAGTTTTCCTGCAACCTAAAGTGTACTTTTAAAATCCCCGAATTGGCAACATTCTTGGTTTTCTGAAACCAGAAGTCTGTGTACACTTATTTGAAACAACTGCAATCTATTCAAAATCTCTTCAGCCTTAGGAATACAATTTTACATGTGGAACCCAGCAATGAAACTTCTGAAAACTTTTGGTACGTATGAGTGTCAAGGTATAAGACAGCCTTTCCATTTGAATTAGATGTTGATTGTAGTAACCAGTTCTGTTTGTACTTCGAACTTTTCTATGTTTTGTAGCTTTGGCTTTGTTTCCTACTTGCAAGAGGCCTTAACAAAATAGGTTGGTTCAGAGTCATGTCGCACAGCTGTCCCACCAAAGCTGAATTCGAAGTCCTCTATGTATTGCTGCAGCTTCTCTTTCTAACCGGCTTCGTGAGCGCCTTTCTTCTGTTCCAAGTCCTCACTGGTTATAAGGTTTCTCTGTTACTCTCAAGGGCAGTCTGTGGTGGTATTACTGGAATCTGAAAATCTGAAGTGCAAGTTCTTAATAGTGTTGCCTTATGTACCCTGTGGTGGGTTAAGTTGCTGCCTGCTCTCTTAGAGCAGACACAGGGGCAAGACTTGAAGGAGAGTGTAAGAGTTATGTACCCAGTAGATGGTCTTTTGAGTGTATTGAGGTTCAGTGGAAGGATTTTAAGTGATAATTAGCACACTTCAAATTTTTATGCTGTGTTTGCATCAACTGTGATAAATTGCAAACTGTGGAAGTCCTACAGCTGAAACACTGAACAAACATGCAAGAAGCTGTATGCAATGTAAGTCACATAGTGCAATGTGTGTAGCTACCACAGCTCGGAGGATTTCTTTTGTTGCATGTATCTCACATTCACTTTACAAATTTGACTGTCTGCCTCAGGAGAAAAAGCAGGAGAATAACCAGGAGGATTCCTTTGGAGCTTATAGATTGAAGGTGCTTTGGTCATTATAGAGTCATTGAATGGTTTGGGTTGGAAGGCACCTTTAAAGCTCATCCAGTTCCAGTGCCCTGCCACGGGCTGAGACATCTTCCACTATACTAGGTTGGTCCAGGCCCCATCCAACCTCGCCTTGAACACTGCCCGGGAAGGGGCAGCCATAGCTTGTCTGGCCACCCTGTGCCAGCGCATCACCACACTCACAGTAAATAATTTTCTCCTGATAGTCCTGCTGCTGTGATGAAAGCTGGGTAGATACTCCAAAGCAAAGCCTGCTGTCCTCAGTATCAGGAGGTGCAGGTGGGGGCTGCTGGAATTGGAAGTGGTTTTATTTGAAAAACATTTCCCCCCCCCCCCCCCCGGACTTTGAACAAAGTTGAAGTCTGCTATTGGGGAATGCAGATCTGTTCCATAGCAACTTTTCTTCCTTGTCCTAGCTTAAGATAAATGTCAAAATGATGATTCCACAAAAGCAATGCCAACCTCTTTTTGAAGGCTGGTTATCAGCATTTGCGTTGCAAGTGTGCAGTTGTCGTACTCATTGATCTGGCTGTAATTTTTATCCTCTGTCCTTGCCAACAGGAGGTGGAGCTGTGTTCATTTGTTCTTCCCACTGTCACCTTTCCTCTGTAAAGTTGTTTTTATTTTCCTTTTTAAAGTTTTTAACCTAGTTGGAACCTTTTGTTTGTGTGGCTTTGCCTTCTCCATTGACTCAGAGATTGGCTACTGTGGCTGCCTGTTTTCTCTGCACATTTGTGTCAGCTTTTTTTGTGAAATGATTAATTCTTATATACTGAATTTTGTAGCACCTGGATACACTTCAAGTTATAATAGAATGATTTGAGTTGGAAAGGATCTTTAAAAGTCATCTAGTCCAGCTTCTCTGCAATGAGCTGTCTTCAAGTAGACATGGGGCAACCTGTTCCAGTGTGTCACCATCCTCATTATAAAAAAGCATCTTTATATCTAGTCTGTATTTCACTACTTAGTCCCTTAATTATCTCTACAAACATTGGTACTGTAGAATGATGTGGTGCTGATGTTCTCCTGGAGATGACACTTACTTCGTGGTCCCATTTTCACTAATGTGGCTGCTAATGTGTATGAACTGTGAGGCATATCATTTGGGTATGCTGTAGTGATTTGTCATGGAGCAGCCTTTTTTCCTCCAATTTAATAATAGGCTTCCAGCTGTGTCTGAATGTGTGATGCATCTTGTCTCACTATTTTATTAGGGGAGCAGTTAATCTTTAAAGATAGACTCAAACCCCTCACTCTTTTTTTTTAATCTGCTCCCACTGCTGGAGACAAAAATGGTGTGGGGAAATCGGAGAGATGACTTGGATACCCGTGACTTAGTTTTTGAACACTACTTCTGCCTCCCGGGGTATTTCTGTTTCAGTGAAAGTGTCTCTAAAGAAGGACAGGTTTTGATAGGAAGCTTAAGAAATGTGCACTGTAACTTGTTCTAAGCAATAGATTTGAAGAGTACTTGGTAGTGTCTATACATATCACCCATACACTATTTTAAAGCACAGGTAGCAGTATTATTTCCTGTTGGTTCTAACTCCACAAGAAGTTACTACTTTAGTCTGTTGCAAGACCACAGTGGTAGGAAACAACGTGTTAGTGCTGTTAGATGGACTAAAGTGCTGAGCTTGGTTTACTGAAAATGTAAGCATTTTCTAGTCCAAGCGTACTGACAGACCAGCATATTGTGCTAGTCTTATAAATGCCATGGGGCCTAGTATTAAAGTTGATCTTTTGGCATTTTTATTTGCTTTTTGGCTCAGCATCATGATTCATATTTTATCTTTTAGAAGTTCCATTTGTGACTGTCATTTAATTGATGGTAACTACAGATTGCACTAGCTGCAAAGCAATAAATAAATGCAAGTAGTATAATTTGGAACGTGATAATCTTAGTAGCTTGAGTCATGAATTTCATCATCTTCTGCAGTTAGTATCATTTTATGATTCATAAGTCTATTAGTTACTCTTCTTAGTGTGTCACCAGATAAATAGCTCAATATAAGGTGGCAGAATTGTCCTGTATTACCCCAGTCATAGGAGAGAATGATTTTTGACTGTTCCTACATATATGTAGTAAATCTGTCCCTCTGACCTCTGTAATTTGCAAAACAACTTCCCGTCTTCAGTGGAGCACTTGCTGGTTAAGTCATTCAGATTATCCAATGACCGCTACCTCAACCTAAAATTTGTACTTAGTTAAAATTGTTTTGCAGTGCATTTGTTCATTTACTTAAGGTGACCTACACCATAGATCAGTGCACAGGCACTTACAGAACGATCCTGGGCTGGCTTAAGGAGGAATCATTCGGCATTTGCTTAATGTTAAGTCAGTGCTACTAAAGGAGTACTGTCAGGCCGTTGAATGGTTGTTGTCTCAAATTAGAGAGATGTAATGTACTTGTTACTGCCTGTGGGTTCGGTTTCAGTTTAAAAAGTTCTAGTGGTGTGATGTGGTTTGGAATGTCCCCTCTTTTTAGGTGCTGTGCCAGCAACAGTACCTGCCACTTACTAACTTCATTTTGAAATTTGAAAATCTCTGCAGGAAGGATCAGCCTTTAGACAGGTAGGTAGGTAGAGACACATTACTAAATCAGAACTTACATTATTCAGGAGAATGAATTTGCTCGAGTAATGCTTATTGCTTTTTCAGGAACCAGTAACTCACTTTCATTTGTGTAAGTTGCTGAGGAAGATTGGGTCACTTCTAATGAGTATGCAGAATCTCCTCTTTTGACCATATACTTACTATCCTAGCAGTCTCAAAACCAGGTTAAATTAGTTTTAGCAAGTTGAATACCAGGCAACCTCAGAGTACATCAATTGGCAAAGACAGGATTTTTGAGACTTAAAACATCTCCAGTGAATTTGATGCTACTATCCATTTTTTCAGTAAAATAACAGAGATACCCCTTCTCTCGGCCAAGGTACTTTTTGCAGCTTGGGCTTCATACATCAGGGAAGAACAAAAACTTCATCAGGGAGGGGTATGAGAAAGTCAAAGGTCTAGAAACCAGGATCAACGAGCTAGAAAAAAAAAAGGTTTGGGTAAAGAGAGGGTGGATTTTAAGTCTTCAAAGAGGTAAAAGCTAAGAGCGGAGATGAGCAAAATGGAGTTATTACTACTTCTGCTCCTTGGGGATTAATGGGTTGATTTTGGCAGCAGAGGAAGTTAAGGGTAAATGTTAGGGAAAGAAACTTCTGAATTCACCATAGTTGAGGACTGGAATGTATGGCTTTGGGAAGCTTGAACCCTCCTGTGCCGTAGTGAGATAAAGCAACTACCTGACAGGAACGGCATAGGTTTGTATAACTTCTGTGGGGTGGAAGCTGGGCTGGATAACTGTTTTTCACTTCCAGTTGTCTCTGTCTTTTATAACTTATTTATTTTTTTAATGTATTACTCTGCCTTAAGCCACCGCCATTGCATAGGTTGGTTTCATGAAGAAAAAAAATGTGTGAACTTGGAGTACCTCGAATTGGGTAAATTAAAAGGTATAAAGCTGGGTCAGAATCCTTCTTTTGCAGGTGGTAGGGAAAGGAGACCTAGGTTATCTGCATGCAATGGAGATGTGTCTGCAGTTCCAGCCCTGGGAAGCTCAAAAAGTGGCTGGCCTTCTCTATTGGAAGCTGCGCACATGACTTACTCTGTACCAAAGGCAACTTGACATTTGCAGAGACCTGCAGCACTCAAAGTAGGGCTCTGCCTGCAAGGATGACTTCAGCAAAGGCTTGATCGATTGTAAAATATTGTTCAGTACATCTCTAATTCAGTTTAAAAGCATTTGGATTTATTTTATACAAAAGCCTGTTGTCCTTAGCTACTTGTCAAATGTATTGCTGTGAGCAGTGGTTGTTTTCTGTGGCCAGAACATCATGGGTATAAGATACTGAGCTTTTTTTGGATGCAAGGCTGAAAACACCTACGGATGTTTCATCCTGTTTGGAAACATTCTGTTTAGAGTATGCTCCATGTATGTCTAATGTGCCATGGGGGAAGAATTACCAGATAACACTGCCTGCCAGGAAATTGTCATAGGGCTGGGTATGAAACTTCATGCACATCAGTATTCACATGGACCCTGCTGCCTCCCAGATATCTGCTTCAAAGTGGGACTGACTTTGTCCCTTGGGAGGGGTTGCCAAAATCCAATCCACTGTTTTTATATCTCTTCTTTTTTTACAGATGGTACCTGATGATGAAAACGGGTTCGCTTCCTATACTGGTCATCATCTGAAGTTGATTCCCCATCTGCTGTGCTTGTTTGGCGTACCTGCTGGAGAGGTAGTTATAATGGTCTAATCACAGTTGCCTTCAGGCAGAGAAATAAGCAGCAGAACACAGTGAATTTCTGAGAAATACACCTCCTGCTTTTGTTCACCTATCCCTGATAGGACTAATAATAAACATGCAATAATACACAGGGTGTGATGCAAGCAGCTTGTTTTTCAAAGAGAGCAATGTGCCAGAAGTTCCAGAAGAGATCCAGTTTAATTTTTCATTTTAATTTATTGTTGTGGAAACTTTATGACAGACTTACCTAAATGCAGCCTTTCTTTAAAAAAGCGAGGTAATGCTTGTGGGTTCTGGAGTTTACTTGCTAAAGTTCATTGTTAATCTCATCAGTTGAAACTACTTTGAAATGTTTAATATTCATCGCTTTATGTGGCTAAGGAAAGATAAGAAAATAGGGATGTTGACTGTGAAATTGCTATTAAAAGATTTGATGAAAAGCTGTCAACTGAAAAACATATTTGAAAAGCTCTCTTACAGGTACAAATTTGTAAAAAATCAGTCTTCTGTTAAATAATTTCTGTACTGACCATATATTCCTTATGGTGTTCTCCAGCACTGGGCTGAGATCTCACCTCGC
Organism: Myiopsitta monachus; assembly: GCA_017639245.1. Lineage (NCBI taxonomy): Eukaryota > Metazoa > Chordata > Aves > Psittaciformes > Psittacidae > Myiopsitta > Myiopsitta monachus. The sequence goes on from CM029928.1 coordinate 14,765,533, forward strand.
AGTTTACGTCTCATGTTCCAGATAATACCGAGGGGAGAAAGAAAGGAAACAGTTCAAAAAAAAATCTCATCTTTAATCACTTAAATGATGTAAAAAGTTGCAAGTTGCCAATGTTTTGACAGTAGGTTGGCTTTGGCTTTGGTTGGTTTGTTCATTTTCCTTTTTTTGCATGTTTTTGTTGTTAGTGATGATGTTTTGAACACTTACCGTGTTCTTTACCTGGGCTGTTTTAGATGTGGAAGTGAGGAGAAAATCTGTCTGAATTCCAGAGCGAGATGTCAAGTTTCTTACCTTAGTACCATGAAAAAATATCCAAATACATTGGAATTGGTTTGTTTGGAGTGAGTTTCCTTTGTGTTATTGACACCTTTATGATTTTGAGGTTTGTCTTTTTGTAATGGCATAGAAGATGATCATCTAGAGATCAGTGTCAGTTTTTCCTGTGGGTTGGGTTTAGTTCATTAATGCTACTTGGACTTGATGTGTGTTCCATGACCATCTATGTGTGCAAAAGGAGGTGGTGTTGGCATGGACAAATTTTGGATGATTTTCAGTGTCTTCTTCAGATGAAGTTAATGGATCAGTTCACATCAGCACGCAGTTTCTTCCGTGCCAAGGGGCATTCTGCCCTGTGCAGGACTAGGGTGGAAAAGGAGTTGTTCCACTTCTGTTAATGTAATGATTTATCTCAATCTCATTTTTACTCTGCAGTTTGTGCATCTTCGTCTTTGTCTTCCTCCACTGCGTGTCTTTGAGTATTTTTCCTTTGAGTGCAGCCTTACAGGGCTGCATCACTTCATATGCTGGCTAGTGGCACTTGAGGCTTCTCTGTTCCTGTGTGTACTTAAACTTTACTTTCTTTGACAGGTCACTACAGGATGCAGAACATTCTTGTTACAGCATCAGACCTTTAGCTTGCCACCCCAATCTATTTGCATCATTTGACAGAGATCAAACCATAGTTAGTGATTCAGTTTCTACAGATGCTGACGCCTTTAAAGTTCTTTTCTAGGATCACAAGTGTGTAAAACGCCTGTTGGAAATTGTATTTGTTTGTAGTTGTTGATTTTCATGCAGGAGGAGGGGTTTGCATCCTCGTACTTTCTCAAAGTGTTGCTGTGTGAAATCAGTGCAGCCTCCTGGGGGTGATGATTAAAAACTGCGTGTGTCTATGTGCTTGCATCCACTTCTTTGCGCTGTGACTCAACTCACTTAGTCTTCTCCAGGAGTCAGTAAATGTTACGGCAGAGCCTTGTTTGCATCAAAGATCTTTGTCTCCTAACTCTGTTGCTGACAACGATACAGAAAGGCACTCAAATGTATCTAATCTGAAGGCTGACATTTTAATTTAATATTCCCCAAGATGATGTGAACAACTCGGGGCATGCCAAAGCAGAACTCACAACTGTCACAAGTGCGTGGGTAGACAGATCTGTGATGTACACATGCTATGAAAAGAAAAAAGGTTTCTGATAAATGGATTTAGATTGCATATTCCTTTATGCTTATTCTTCTTCACTTAAGTGCTGCTGGCTTGTTTGAATATTAGGCTAACAACAGACACTTAGAACCAACATACCGCAGAATCGCAGAGTGAATGAGATTGGAAGGGGCATCTGGAGATCGTCTAGTCCTACCTCCTGCGGAAAGCAGGATCAGCTACAGCAGGTTGCTCAGAACAGTGCCCAGCTGGGTGGTGAATATGTCCAAGGGTTCGAAGTGCAAGTTCCTGCACCTGGGTTGGGGTAATCCCAAGCACCAACACAGGCTGGGCAGAGACTGGATTGAGAACAACCCTGAGGAGAAGGACATGGGGGTGTTGGTTGATGAGAAACTTAACAAGCCAGCTTCAATGTGCACTTGCATCCAGAAAGCCAACCATATCCTGGGCCGCATCAAATGGAGCATGACCAGCAAGTCGAAGGAGGTGATCCTGCCCATCTACTCTGCTCTTGTGAGACACACACACATACCTGCTCTTCCCCGCCACGGTACTGCGTTCAGCTCTGGGACATAGAGCTGTTGAAGCAAGTCCAAAGGAGGCCACGAAGATGATCAGAGGGCTGGGGCACTTCTCCTATGGAGACAGGCTGAAAGAGTTGGGCTTCTTCAGCCTGGAGAAGAAAAAGCTCAGGGAAGACCTTATAGCAGCTTCCAGTGCCTAAAGGCAGCCTACAAGAAATCTGGGGAGGGACTTTACAAGGGCATGTAGTGATAGGACAAGGGGGAATGGTTTTAAACTTGCAGAGGGTAGGTTTAGGTTAGACGTTAGGAAGAATTCTTCCCTGTGAGGGTGCTGAGGCGCTGACACAGGGTGCCCAGGGAAGCTGTGGCTGCCCCATCCCTGGCAGTGTTCAAGGCCAGGTTGGACGAGGCTTGGAGCAACCTGCTCTAGTGGAAGGTGTCCCTGCCTGTCGCAGGGGGTTGGAACTGGGTGAGCTTTAAGGTCTCTTCCAAACCAAACCATTCTATGATGACGTGTGGGTGATATGGACATTTCAATAGGTTTGAGTGCAGAGGATTATAGTAACATTTTTCTGTGGTATCTATGAGATGTTAGGCTAATGGCCAGATCGAGCTGCAGCTACAAATTATGGGCTTCATGTGTGCACTTTATGTTCAATTTGGAGCTGCTCTTGCCCTGTACACAGTGAGACCCTATAATCACTTACCTCTTGTTTTCAGTCTTTCTGCTCCCTTCACTGACTGTTTGTTACCCATTCATTTCACCTGGTTTAGAAAAATCAGAGCAGAAGGTTTTCATGTGTGAACTTCTGTGGCATAACAAGGCCCAGAGCTCGAGAGAAGCCTCTGGATGCTGCTGCAGTCCAGCAGTCACTTGCGGGCTGCAGACCTCTATGTGGTTGAATCAGTAACTGTGCAGTGTCCTTGCCTGCTGGCTGGAGGAGGCCATTCATCCTCGGGGTAATTCAGCATGTCACCTGCTTGCCTCAGGAGCAGTGTTTGGTTTCACGCCAGTTTCTATTGCCTGAGAGAGAAGTGGAGATCACTTTTTTCCGGTCTGGAACAAGGATTTCTAGTAAACTATGTCTCTCCAAAAGTCACTCCAAAATATCACTTAATTCTCCTTATTGATTTATTTATGGAACCAGCATGACATGGTCTTGTTTTGTTGGTTTTTTTCTTTGAGTTTTTGAACGGTTTGGCACAAAGGTTTGCAGAGTATCTTTTCTGTTTCTTGCAGCACACCCTCAGTGCAGTATCTTACCACTTTTCAGGTGATACCAGCATCTTGAGCATTTAAACAAGGGTGCTTTTTATAGAAGGGAACAGAACTGTTTGTATTGATATTTTCCTGAAAGAGCCTACTTGTGGCTGGTCTATCTGTTCTTCAAGCTATCCAGCTGAAGGCTGCTGTAGACTTGCTGCTTGTCCCTAGTTGTGACAGTCTGGCATGCTAATCTGTGCAGAAAGGCACCAGCACTGCTGATCCTGGAGGTGACCTGTTTTGTCAGTTTATTGCCACAGAACCTGCTGCTTAGAAGCCAGATGCTTTGCATCTCATAGAGCAGATGATTGTTTCTGAAGTATTTTGAGAAGAAGGCAGCTATTGCCGAAGGGACTGTTTTGAAGGCATAACTTGTTTCTCTACCAAGTCGATGGAAACACACTGGGTTCCAGCTGAGACACGTAAGTCTTGGGTGATAAATCTTGAACCTGAGATGAGAAACTGAACATGAGCCAATTTCAGCGTGCGCTTGCAGCCCAGAAAGCCAACCACATCCTGGGCTGCATCAAAAGCAGCGTGACCAGCAGGTCGAGGGAGGTGATCCTGCCCCTCTACTCTGCTCTTGTGAGACCTCACTTGGAGTACTGTGTGCAGTTCTGGTGTCCTCAACGTAAAAAGGACATGGAACTGTTGGAACAAGTGCAGAGGAGGGCCACAAGGGATGATCAGGGGACTGGAGCACCTCCCGTATGAAGATAGGCTGAGAAAGTTGGGGCTGTTCAGCCTGGAGAAGGCTGCGTGGAGACCTCAGAGCAGCCTTCCAGTATCTGAAGGGGGCCTATAGGGATGCTGGGGAGGGACTCTTCATTAGGGACTGCAGTGATAGGACAAAGGGTAATGGGTTAAAACCTAAACAGGAGAAGTTCAGGTTAGATATAAGGAGGATGTTCTTTCCTGTAAGGGTGGTGAGGCACTGGAATGTGTTGCCCAGGGAAGCTGTGAATGTTCCATCGCTGGCGATGTTCAAGGCCAGGTTGGACAGAGCCTTGGGTGGCATGGTTTAGTGTGAGGTGTCCATGGCCATGGAAGGGGGGTTGGGACTAGATGATCTTAAGGTCCTTTCTAACACTAACTGTTCTATGATTCTATAACCTAGATCCCTGGTCTTAAAGGATAGAGCGAAAAACCCAAAGTCATAACTGTTGATGGAATGTGAATCCTATGGCATCCTAATGAAACTCATTCAGGAGTTGGGGAAACAGCAGGCACTTAATTCCTGGGCTGCAGCTTGTTAGTTGTGTCTGCTGCTGTATCTGGCTTCAGTTATCTTTGTTAAAAGCTGAGATTGGGTGGAAAAACATTTTTACAACTTCTGAGGTTCTAACCTTGAATCCAAGTATTCCCTTTGCTGTGCGCTGTGAAACAGCGGAGCAGATCCTTCCCAGTTACGCTTTCTGTAGAGTGTTATTTACAGCCATCAGTTGGTGTTCTCTGGTGGAGAGCCCCAGCCTTTCCGCTCTCCCAGCCTGCACACATCCCTAACACATCCCTCTTTAGAAGGCAAGGAGTGAATGCTGAGGAGGATCTGAAAGTGAGATTGAGGTACTAAACTGTCATTTAGTATCTGAGGGATGTGGGCATGTTTGTGGATGGGTCCTGCGTAATCACTTCTGGATGGTACGATTCTGTCCTGGCCAGTGCACTGTGAGACTTGGTGTCAAATAGGGGTTTTTGGAGAAGATTGTAGGAACTAGAAAACGTATCTGGGAATTGTTTAGAAATGTATGTCATTGTAAGCTAAATCCAAGCAAATGGGAAGGAAAAATGGGAGGTGAAAGATAGTTGCAGAGCGTAAGCAGGTAGCTGCACTGCTGAAGCTCTGGGCAGACCTGCTATTGTTTTAAAGTTAAAACCTCATCACCTCTTTCCTGAGAAAGAGGCACTTTTTTCACTGTAACTGGTAGACTGGTGTAGAGTCTGGGCAGGAGAGTGGAAGACACCCAGCACAGCTGCTGCAATGCAAATGTCAGCCATCTGAGGTTTTAGGATGCTCCTGGATGCGGCTATAGGGAGTGTAAGTTGTTCCAGGACAAAGCCTGTGGTGAGCTACTTGAAGGAACACTTTTCCATTTCTGAATGTTATCAATGCATTGTAAGAGCACACTGGATGTGCTGTTCTAAGTGATGAGTGTAGAGTCAGCCATGACGAAAGAGGTTTCCAAACTGAAATAGTGGGATTTTTTCTGGGAAATCTCTTCCCTGTAGTCCATCTGGGCTGTTGGTTACATTACTCACTATGGTCTGTGCAGTTTTGCTCTATTCCCATGCTATGCTGCTGCCTTCCCTTCTGTAATTGATGCTTTCTCATAAAGTACAGAACGAAGTGTCTTGTGTGCTGTATGACTAGTCCTCCTTGTTTCTTTCTGTGCTGTGCTTCTGCAGTTTAAATAGAGGCAGACACCCCTTCCACTGCTTGTGTACCTCCTGCCTTACTAGTGCTGCAAGGTCAGTATGTTCTAGTGGTGGATTATTTCCTTCCTGTGAGCAATGAGATGTCCTTGAAGGCTGCTATGAATGGGATTTGTAACAGTGGAAAGATGTTAGTATGTTTCTTTAAAAAGGTTTAATTTTCCTGACACCTTTCTGAAAGGGAGCATGAAGAAAGCACATTTAATGACAGAACTTCATAATCTGAGTTGTTTTAAACAAAATCGAGCTATTCACAGATTTTTCTTTTAGATATAACCCACCTATCGCAGTTCTTGCAGGCGTGGCACCTGCTTTGCAGGTTAGGTTACACTTCCCACTCTTCGAGGATGAGATTGTTTCTGTAGCAATTTGCCTAGGTCATGCATCAAAGCATTCCAAGACCCATCCAAGATGGGGTTACCAACTTGTCCTTATTGCACTGGGAAATCCATGGACAGAGTGTAGTCTTCCTTGGTTTCCCTCATTCCCCAGGGGACCTTCCTGTTGTTGCACTTCATGTTTTTTGGGCTGAAGGCTCACTGTTGTGTGTTATGTTTCTACCAGCCGTAGTCGATTCCATGAATCACCAGTTGTCTTCCTTTCTATCTCAAGTTGTGTCCTAGGGATTTAACTTTACTGTCTGAGACATTTACAGGGCCAGGAATACTAATGTAATTACTGAGGTCTGATAGGTAAAAACAATCAAAATCCCCCATAATAGTGCAAAGGTGGTGCTCATGCTCTCCACTGCTGTGTGGTGAATAGCAGGGAGGGTCTGGTCCATGCAGCTTGAGAATCTTGCTTAAGTGAACCATCATCAGTGTTCCTGTGGTAAGCACCTTTCTTTGGTGCTTAGTACATAATTTCATATTCTGAAGAACATAAAGGCCTTGGAAGGCAGATGAGAAGTAAGGGGAGGTAGAATGACCCAGGAGACTTGGTACTGGACAATGGTCCTTCCTGACCATTTTTCCTGCCAGTTCAGTCCACTAAGTGCTGGGTCTGTGTTCAGGTATGGTTTGCTGAGGTCTTAGTGTTCCTGCGGCTCTCCAACAGATAGACATAGGACAGGCTTTGAGTGCTCCCATTCTACTTGAATTCTACCTAGGACCTACAGCTAAGATAAAAGTGTGCTCTCATGTCATAATGGCTAAGATAAAGCAGAGTGCTCTTTACTCTCTACAGTCTCAGGCTTTGTGACTAGTGTGTGAGACAATGAACCAAAGCCTTGAGGTTCTTATTCCTTTGTCAGCCCATCAACAGTGCAGATGTTGTTCATGCTGATCTTTTGCCAGGACTTACCAGTATTGGTTGGACAGCCAACTTTAGAAGTGCTTTAGACATTGGTACTCAGATTCCTATGCTGAAATTGCTTTGAAAGAAATGAGAGCTGTCTGCTGTTAGTGCAGCTGTCCTTGAAAAGGAACCATGTGAGTTTTTGTATAATCTCTTGGTTAAGAGTATGCTTGAAGTACCTGATGCTAATTAACCTTCCTACTATGGAGAAGCAGATGAGTATTTTGAGTCCAATATCTTACTATTACTTTTTTTTTTTCTTTAACATGTTTTTTGGTAATACATAGGTCAATCAAACTCGCTGACAGACCAATCATCTCATGACACTTTAATTGCTGCTGTTTCATTATGAAATTAAAGAACTCTGTGCAAAGCCTCCTTCTATAAGGAAGGGCACACATATGTAATTATAGGATGCTTTTGGTGTTTAAAAAAAAATAAAGAAATTAAATGACTAATACATTATACTGGTGGAATTGACAGCTGTAACAAACCTGCTTCTCTCATCAGCGGTAAGCTTTCATCCCTGCCTTTGCTAATGAATAAATCATCTTATTACATAAAATTGCATTCTAATTGCTCCCATGTCAGTCTATTTCAGGTTAGATTTATGCAATAAGGTTCCCCTGATGCCTGGGTTTTCCCTTGCTGCTTCACTGCCGAGCAGCCACATTTAAAGGTGCCTGGGAATGGACTTGGAGAGGAAAAAACATGGGAGGAATGAACTGGGAGAAGGTGGGAGACAAAAGGAGTGAAGGTCAAGAGAGGATTTGAAGGGGAGATGGGATGAAGGAACTGTCGAATGGAAGGGACCAAATGAAAAACACTTAGAAAAGCTAGCGGAATGCGAGTGGGAAGAGAGGGAAGATGAGTCAAAACTACGGCAAACCTTTCCGTGTTAGGCCTTGTGTGGAGCAGCTTGTGGGATCTCAGAGTGGTGACTACACAGGTGTGGCTATTCTGTGTTGCAGGAGGTTTCCTGCTCTGACAAGCTGTTGTCATCTATGGTCTCCTCTTCCTCATTTAAAACGTTACCTGGAAAACATTAAGTAGTCATTTAACACCCTTTGGCCCCCTTCATCAAGTCAAAGGATTGATTCTCAGATCTGAGTAGCAATTTGGGTAGGCTTTGTGTAGTAGAGAAAGTTTTTCCAAATTAACTGTAACTAAATGAGCTGGAATTCCTCCTTCAACTACCAACAGACTGCATCAGGTTTCATATATTGATTTTGCTTAGGTTGATTAGAAAGAAGAATGAGAGCAAGTAAGCCTCCCTTGATCAAAACCGAGCATCTGCGTAGAAATCTTGCAACTTTAATTAATGTGGTTTAATAACCAATTTAATTGGAACTTCCTGTGATAGAGAAGGCATTTGGAAATGATGGTGCAGCTCGTGACTGATGTAAGAACTTACAAAAGGGTAAAAGAGTTGGACTTTTTGTTACTCTTCTAAGAAGTATTAGAACGACTTCTAGAATTTTTGCTTCTGTTTGCTTTCATATTACAAAATTATCTTGCTTGCCTCACTTTTTTATGGAAGACTAGAGTGCTAGTGTTCACAGGCCTGTCATGCAGGGTCATCCATTATAAGCCAATGAATCTGGTTAACTGAGGCAGCGTGATTCCTTTTTGTAAGAGCATTAACGGTTCTCTTTTGTAGGTTGTGTATGAAGCAGATTTGTCTTAAAATCCTGACAAATGGAAGAAAAGCTGTTGATGCTGAACATTCAGAACCGTTTCTTGCTGGGTATTTCTGGGTTGTTTCAGAGAGAAGACAGAGCATATCCAACGTCCCTAAATTTTGTTGGCAGAAGTGCTAAGCAGAAGGAGGTCTCGCAATGAGCAAAACAAGGTCTTTGGTCTGCATTTCCTGGACATAAAATAGAAAAGGAAATAATAACCTTTGCTTTTTTTTGTTTGCTGAGTCTCCACCTAAAAATGTCCATGTTACCTTAACTTGTTCCGAGAAAAAGAGTCACTTCGTGGAGGCTGCACAAGGAGTGTGTGGGATCCTTGTTTTTATTTCAGGTTTGAGTGCGGAAACAAACTGGCAATCGTTTGGTTTTGCTGGGGAAAAAAGAACAAGGAATACAGTGTCTGTTCCAGCACTGTGAGGCAAGAATAAGCCAAACAGACGAAAAGAAGTAATTCCTTCATCACTTTTTCTGGATGAGCACAGGCAAATTTGGTTTAGCATGGACCTGAATAAAGGTTTATTATAATTCCAATGTCAAATGTTGTATCAAGAATTTCCCTTCAGTCTAATTGTTACCATGAACATTATATTGAAGCAGCATTGTGATTTCTGGGCATTGCTATTAAGAGTCTCTCAGATAAGATATCTTCTATTCTGGTGCTGTTCCTCTTTGCCACAGTTATTTCCCTCCTTGTACTTGAGGTACTTCCTGCTATGCATTGCTGTGATGTGTTTAACACTTCCAAGTGATAGGATTGCTTTATACCTGTTCTCCTGAAGCTGTGAGATTTCTATGGCGAGGTAGAAACTCATGAGAGTGTTTAACACCAGTGGCCATGCACCTTCTGGTGTTGTGTGCTGTGGGATTGAGAGAGTCATTTGCACTGACTTCACACAGTCCTCCTGGAGTTTAAGCAGTAGGAGCACTTCATAAGTGGGCATTGATCACCATGACTATGGGGTTGGTACGCTGACAGGGCATCCGTGAGGAGTCCTGTTAACAAACTAGGAAATGGGGGCTAGGCTATGATATTACAATGTGGTGATTCTGATCTGTTATTTGAGCCTTTGGCCAACAGTAACTGAGAGCAACTTGTAATTAATTAACAAAAATATTTTGATCCTTTAAAGGGAGGAGGGGGAAAAAAATTAGATTGATAATGGCCAGAACCAGAGGTTAAAAACATAGAAATGGGCTAAATGAGCTGTGAAAGAACAATATGCACAGAACAATGAGAACAGGTGAAATTAGGGAGAAAGACTATGGTCAGCATAGATCTGGTCAGGTTCCCATTCAGGCAATACCTAAGGAACTGGATTAAGTGGGAGAAAAACATTTCTAATAGACTGTAAGAAAAAACAGCATAGAGGATATCTTGAGGGAATTCTGATGGTTAAATGTGAGATGGCAAATTTGGATGGACAGTGGTGCTAAAGAAATGTTTCTGATGACTTCTCCAGGCTCTGAAAGAGGGGCAGCAGGCGTTGGTTGTGCATTGGTGTACTCAGCAGAGAGACAGGATGCCAAGGGTCTGAAAGGTCCTGAGCATCATGTGAAGCATACACAAATAGGAGTGGAGACATGCACTGTGAGCAAAGATTTATTTTGGGAAGCAGTGGTATGAAAGCTGGAAGGTTAGTTTGCAAAAGATGCAGATATCAAGCTTGTCTTTTGGTATCTAGTGACAGCTGTGGCTGGAAACTTGACATGCACACACAAGACTGCTGGTGTGTCTAAACTGTTGTGGTCACTTTTGCCATGTGAAGTGAAGCTGAACCAAATGTAGAATAGAGGGAAGAGGAGGCATCTCAGTCTAGGAGGCATGTGTGAAGACAGGCCTGTGAGCACCATCTTCATGGTGCTTCTAGGTAAAAGCCTTGCCATGGCTTCAGGGGAACGGGATTTGCTTCAAGGTGCTGAAGAAGTGACTAATTTGAAGTAGAGTCAAACACAATTTTAATTTCCCAAGGAGAACCTGTGATTCTTCTTCCTTTCATCTCTTTGCCAGTTCGTTGAGGTGGTTAAAGCTTAAATGGCAGAAGGGGCTGACTTGCTACGTGTCGTCCACAAATGTCATGCCAAGTGCTTAGGTTAGGTCTGCCTTGCACGTTTTCTGTTGTTTTCCAAAGAAAATCCCTTAGGCTTCTGAGATGTGCTAGCACTGCCTGTTAGTAATCTTTGGGTTTGGTTTTTTTTGTTGTTGTTGTTTTCCTGTGTTGCTTCATTAAAGGTCAGATCTGAGCAAGAGCTTTTATTGATTTCAGAAGTGCTAAGTGGAGATTGTAGGGTTTTTACCCTCTGTACTAATGCTTTTCCCATTATAAGTCAATGGCAGCACATGTCCAGGCCATAGTGTGAGCAGTCCCAATCCTGGGCTGTCTCAGCAGGGCTGAGTCAACATGGAGCCAGCAGCAGCATTGAGACCTTGGTGATTATTGAACAGGAGGTGGCTTGAGGTGGCTTAAGGTGTATGAAAATTACTGCTGTGATAACATAAATGAGGGGAAAACCAGACCTAAGCAGTTAATGAAATGGAAAAAAATGAGCAATGGGAAGAGAGATGAATTGGTAGCACTTTGTTTAAGTGCTTGTAAGAAACAAACTGCTAAGAGCAGTATCAGTGGGGCATGCATTACATGGACTGAGTGGGAAGTTAATAACAGAGGAGACTGGTGTTGCTGAGGAGAGCTCAGTGTGCTCTTTGTTTTAAGATTCATTCAAAGGACCACATGGTCACTTTTTCAGGAGATATTTTTTCTTAGAAAAGAAACTCTCAAACTCTGTGATTGTCAGATCAGGTACACCAAACAGTGACTGCCATTAAACGTAGGGTAATGTGTACTCACATCACCAAGGGAGTTCTGATAACATAATCAGCCAAAGCACCAGCTTAACTAATGGTCCGTGCATTTCAGTTGCGTATATTGAGAGTTCTAATAAAGATAACGTTTGTAAATTTGCTTCATTTAAGAAATCCCAGCTCATTAAAGTCTGCAGCACCCCAGGAGATGCAGGGATGCTTTTTGTTCAGCTCACCTGTATAACAGGCTGGCATACAGAGCAGCTGCTGCTACAGACCAGGAGCTCCTGAGGGGCAAATGGAGTGTTCTGGAAAGGACTCCTGGGTCTGCTGTTGTAAATCTGAATTTGGGGTGAGAAACTAATAAATGCTTATTGAAAGGTTTTGGGGGGTGGAGCTATATGGGATAGATGTGGTTGGTTTTGCTGCTTGTTTTACTTGAACTGGGTACTGTAATAGTCATGTTTTGTTTGCCAAAGCTGTAGTCAGTCTCCATGTCAAAGTTGAGCATATAGTGATTTTGCAGTACTTCACCGTTTTATGATCTCATGTTTTCCAATTCCTCCCTGCTCTCTGCTTATGTTTTATGGATTTTCATATTCTCTCTTGTTTGCCTGTGAAGTACAAGCATGCACAAGGGCAGGAGCCTAGACTAGCAATGCTGCATTTGTACCTAATTTCCTAATCCCAGACAGCATCATGCTCTTCAAGCTTTGGAGGCTTTTCATGTGCAATGGGTCCTGTGTGTCACTGAAGCCAGTGTGAACCAGCCTGTCGTCCTGCACAAACAGAGGTGGTCTGGAGAAGATGATTCCTCAAGAGCAGTACATTATGCAAATAGGGCCTGTCTCATAACAAGCAGCAGCAATAGGCTATGGAGGATGTGTCTTCTGTCCAGCTGGCTCCTGTCTTGCTGCTAGTGCAGAGAGAAGCAGCAGCGTAGTTCCTGATGGCGCACACATGCAGAAGGCATGCTGCTGTTGCTGCAGCGTTTGCATATTGCATTAAAACAGCCTATGTCATGCCAGTGGTATCTGTGCTACTAATTTGCAGATCCCTTTTGTATTGCCATGGTTAAAGCTGGAGCTGATTTGTATGTGTTACGGTGATGTAATGGGAGCAGCAGGGATGAGTACCTGAGGGAGACTGTGGGCTATAGACTGCTCACCCTTTGGAGCTAGGAAGGTGGCCAGCCATGGTGTGAGTAACGGTAGTGCTTACTGGCTATGAGCAGCCTCATCAGTTCAGTGGAAATAGTGCTTGCCTGGGTGGGCCCTGGGGCTTATCTTGATTCATAGATGCAATATTCAGAGATCTGCCTTCTAGAGCATTTGATCAGGACACCCTGAAGGCTGAGCTTTAAAAGGCTCTCTAAGTGACTTTGGCTCATATCCAGGGTCTTGCTTCCTGCTGACAGGGTCTGCAAGTAGCGATCCATGTCCTTTGCTGGTGGATGCATTTCATGAGTATGTTCTCTGGTGCCCTTTTATAGCCTCTGCTGCTTAAGGGTGCTGAAAAGTGAAAGTGAAGGACAAATGGGATGGATGCCCAAGGCAATAGGGCAAGAACGGAGTAAGTGGGACAGCGAAGAGAGGATGGAGCTGTAGATAGAATACAAGATGGCAGGTAAATGTTATTCACTGTCTTCCTTTCAGGTTTTCCTGGTTCCCTCTTGCTGAATCTGAGAAGAGTGGTTCAGTTTTGGGTCAGGGCTGTAGATGAACCATCATATATAACACTTCCCTGGGCTTAGTTTGTTATATGGACTTAAAAAAATATAGACAGGACTAAGGCAAAAAACTCCTTATCCCAAATTTATATTGAGACCGGGGAATCCCATCCCTTGGTTAAGATACCAGCTGTGAGGCCAGTTGTGATGCCTGAAGAGGTCTCTGCAGTGGGATTGCTGTGCTGCACTTTCTGGAACAGCGTGTAGATGAGTATTTTAGGTTTGAAAGCCAAACTGAAACCAAGACCCTCCTTTCCTACTCCATGCCTGTCCTAGGATGAGTATGCCTGTCCTACCTGCCTCATAACCATGAGTTGCATACGTGCCCGGACAGCTGGTTTAGTCCTCTGTTAGTTGTGTTTCACCTCATCCTGGCATTTCTGAAAGCCCTGGCACTCGCATACCTTGCTGCATCCCTTCTCTTTGGTTTGGTTTTGCTTTTGTCCTTTTTTTTCATGTCTCTTAAAAACCTGCTCATATGTTGATACCTCATCCAAGCAAATGTGCTCCACCCTTCCCACTGAGAGGCAGTGTAATTAATTCCAAAGACTTTCTGCTGAAAGAAACCTTTGCCTTCCTCTGAGCAGTGAGAGTGGTTCAATTACACTGGAAAGCTGCGTGTGGGCCAGGTGGAAGACCCTCCTCGCCCCCCAGCTCTTTCTGAAGGACTGCTGTATTGTCATCTCACAGAGTCACTCATTTCCAGATAATTGGCTTTTTAAGGGCATCTATAGGACCCAAATATATAACTCCTTGCATACTGTTTGTACCATTGACCTGCCAGGTTAGCAAAGGTTAGACTCAATTGCCTCATTTATGGCTAATGCATTCCAGTTTTGCTGTTGCTTTTTCCCTGGGGATAATTGCTCAGACCTGTATTTTTGTTTCTGAAATCTTGATGAATAAAAACGGGGGTCCTGCTTTGTGGATGGAGATGTTGCTTCCGTCAGGAAACACAGAGGTCATGTAAAATCCTTACATTAAGGAAGTGACCATGTTCACAGATGAGAGGTTGCCCAAGTGAGTCTGGCTTAGCCCTTTGACAGCTCAGATTTCCCACTGCACTTCATCGACAAATCTCTTCCTGTTGTGGAGCTTGTTGCAATGGGAAGCAATGTTCAGGCAAATTGTACTCAACACTGCTCTTATTGCTGTCCATGGGCAGTATGTGCTCTGTGGGTACAATGGTGGTGTAAGGGATGCTTGTTTTGGGTCTCTGCAGACATAGTTCCTCTGGCCATGGATTGTGCCTGGATATACTTCAGTGAGTGAAGGCTGGCACTGAAACAAGAGGAGACACTAAGAGCCTTCTCAGCTGCTCTGAGGTGTAAATGCAGCACTACTCTTGTGCGTTCTGCAGAATTAATCCTGACATTTCTGCATATTTCATGTGTATCCTGTGTACATGCACCGATTTGCATGGTAAGGATGGAGCTTTCCTGTGGCAGCATAAGCTTCCGTCTCAAGGATGTAGTCATACCTGTGTACTCTGCCCTTTCTAGCACCAGGTGGTGTTTCTATTTTCCTAGGACTAAAATGAGAGCTGCAGCCATCAGTGCTTCTGCTGCAGATTTGTGAAGGCAGCATCATCTACACAGCTGTGGGCTTGGTTTATTTTATGGTTAGGGTATTTGTGGCAGTAGGTTTTCAATGAACAGCTTTTGAACAATGTCCTGGCTGTTGAGAAGGAGACCTACACCCCAGCTTTTGTTAACCACCTCCCTGAGGTCTCTGAGTGACAAACCATGTCAGCCAGAAGAAGAGCCTTCAGTCCCTGGCATCCCATGAGCACCCTGGAGCTGCCAGTTAGGTGTCCATCAGTCATAGGCTTCAGGCACTCGGGTCTGGCCTCCTCCATAGCTCAGTTCATAAGTTCATATTTTTAAAACTGCTTTGGCAGAGTGCGCGTGGTTCAGGTGCTTTCCTGAATGAGGGAAAGCTGTACTGATCTTGGTGTGCCTGGTTAGAGGTGATGTGTGTCCCAGGAGACAGGAGCTAACAGGGACCCCTGCCTGCCCCAGGATGTGCCTTGGTGAGTAACCTTGGCTTGCACAGTCTGCTTGCTCTCATTAGGATGCTCAGCCTGGGGCACGTGCACACCTGTGACTGCTTGTGCTTCCCTCCAATGCTTTGGATGGCTGAAATAAACCCTGAAGACCAAAGATCTGATCTGTCAAGGGTACCATCCCCATCAAATCTGAACACATCAGGGAAAGGACACAAAAGGAAAAAGCCAATCTAATACAAACACGCAGCTAGCAGGACCTCAATAATGGAACACCTGCACGCAGCAACTGTAGGACTAATTGCTGTAGCCAGAGCAGCCATTCAAACAGAGCTGTATTCAGTCAGTGCCCTCAGTCTTAGCACATGTTTAAAAGAAAACCACACACTGCTCAAAACCCTACTTTCAGCCACAGCTGGCTTTGTGCTGATGAAACCTTCTCTTGTTTTATCTTGCTCTTCAGCTTCTCTCCAGGGCTTAATCTCAGAAATGTTTGACTTTAGATGCCAAACCTCTGCACGGTGAGGATTAAATGAATCCCGCGGAGATTCTGAAATTGTATCCAATGCTCACCTTTTCTTGCATAGCCCAAAGCTGTGAAGGTACTTGCTTATACTACTGATGGTTTAAAACTGAAGCAAAAAGGAAGTACAAACTCTCTAACTTTCAGCCTGGTAGAAGCAAATGTTACAGTTGTGTGTTTATTTCTGCAATTATATTTTGGGCTTCAGTGCTGATACAGGTCAGTGATTCAAGAGCTGGGTATCTTTGGTTCCCATTTAGTGACTCAAGAGTGGGTATCTTTGGTTCCCATTTAGTGACTTAAAGTGGGTATCTTTGGTTCTCATCAGGCTGTGCGGCACTGGAAGAAGGCACGTGTATTTCTGTCAGGGCTGATGAGTATGGAGTTGCACTGAGGGGGACTGGAAACATTTTATTCTCTACTGATCAGATTTAGCTGACCTGCCACTTGATTGCTCTCTAGGGCATCACCGACATTGATTATTCAGTTTTCTTTGAGCTTAAAGTGGCTAGATACCTTTTCAGTTTTGACCAAGAAACAGGAGAGCTGTTGTAATTTGCTGTAGCAGGGCCACTGCTAAACAAAACCATGATGAGAATAAAGAACAAAAACCTGGGGACATTACTTGAGAGGAAAACTAAAACTTAGGGCAGAGCAAAAAATAACACCTTTCGGCAACCGGTGCAGTAGTTCTTCATTGTACCCCTGTACATAGGCCCTGGTACATGGGCAGAGAGTGAATGAGCAGCTGGGGGGTGTTCAGCTGAAAGTCAAGGCTAAGCCACCACACTGTTCATGAAGATGGAGCTCTCTTTTACAGAGAAGATGAAGTCAGAATGTTGCCCTGGATGATGAGGTGCTTGGAATCTAGTAATAGAAAGGTTGGGTTTGATTGGTTCAATTTGGTGGGGGAGAGAAGAAGAGGAGTCTTCAAACAGACATTTGGGCTAGGCCTGATTTATTCTCCTCAAAGATGTAAGATTTCCTAATTTAAAGCCATTTTTGCAATCCATGTATCTGTATGTGCAGACACATTGTTTATGCACATGAGAAACATATTTAACAGAAAGGGCTCACAGACATTGTGTCACACATGAGCATAGCAATATAATGTAAAAACCGTTAATCAAGACAGCCTTCTGAAAGTGGAGAATTGTCTGAACAGGAATTTATGGGCTTGATCCAGAGATTGTTTTGTCTGTCATTGGTGCTTCATAGCAGCTCAGACTATATGGTCATATCTTCCTGTCTGGAAATAAAAATCTATGGGCACTTCTGGTAAATGTTACAATTGCCTCTAGAGCAGCATCTTTGTATTGCCATGTTGAAAAGTAAATCTTAATACCTTTATTAGAACAATGGGGTTTTTTAATGGCCATTGCTAAGAAAGTATTTTATGAATCAAGATTAAATTTATACTTTTCACTATTAGTGACAAACTTAGGATCTCATACATTGGGGAGATTTTATTCTGCTTGCAATTAGGGGAAATTTAAATCCAGAGTTTATAAATTGCAAAAATATGCCATTTAACATCCAATACTCTAGACTCTTTTTGTTGGCAAATTTGAAGAGTGACATGCAGAAATACTTGTTTCTCCAAAGGCATGACAAATCTCATTCAATTATTCAAACTTTTGGCCCACAAATGGCACTAACAGTCTTGCCTATTGTATCTTTCCTCATGATTTATCGCTACAGAATGCCAAAGAAAGTGAGGTAATAAACTATCAGGTATTACATAATTCATATTCTTCTATTGAATTCATATTCAATTGCTATTGCTTGTTTAATGATATTCTGTTCTCTTTCTTGTCTTTTCCAATATGTGTGTCCCTACCTGCAGTCATGTCCCAGAGAACTGCAAAAAGGTTTAGTCATTTAAAAGCAAAATTAGGTGCCTAAGTCCTAAAAGGTAATTTTCAGATGCTTCCAAACCTCTGCTGGGATGTAAATGATGACTGTGCTTGTGGGTTGTAGCATTTGCATCACATTTGCCAGTCCCTGTGTCTGCAGAACAGCAGCTGGTACATGAAAGGTCTGCTGGGAATGGTGGTCAGAAAGAGTCTTGCCCCAAAGGATATGTAAAAGAGGGTTAGTGGTATCCTGTCCCCAGGTATGTGGAGCTGGTTGGTGGTTATGACATTTATCTATGGGAAATGAGAGACCTTGCGTGAACCATCCATCCGTTTACCTTGCTGTAATGATGCTGAAGTGGGAATGGCTCTTCCCATCTATGCAAAAACATTGCTGTTTTCTTTCACCCATGAGAAAAAACACAACTCTGACCCAACAGAGTGGCTTCTGGCGGGCTGAATACCTTCCTCCCCCTGAATGTCTACAAACTCCAGTAGCTTTAGGAACACAGGTATGTGGATATGAATCCTCTCTGACGGCTGGGTGTGCAGAAGTCTTGTCTGCAGCACAGCTGGGATGCTCAGATAGTAAGGTTACTGTACAAAGACTGGGGGCTGTTCCTGCTCAGAGGCAAGGTCTGAAATGGCTTCTGCTCTGCTTTGGAGATAATCCGTTGTGATCTAGAAAACCTGTGAATCCCAAATGGATGCAGGTGTTTAAGCCCTGGGAAAGACTGGGGCTGAAGACAGAATTTCCTTGCTTTGTACCTTAGATGAGTCCCTCAAATGTTCTGACCATGGTTCTGAAGTTAATTCTGTACTGGGAGCCTTTCTATAATTTGTGTCCCTCTCTGGGTGCCTGAGAGGAGGTTGCCCATCATGCAATCACTGAGTGGTTGAGGTTGGGAGGGACCTCTGGAGGTCTTCTGGTCCTACTCAGGCACCTGCAGCCAGTTGTCCAGGACCATGACCAGATGGCTATTGAGTATCTCCAAGCAGGGAGGCTCCCACAACTGCCCTCACATGTAGCTCTTATTAAGAAAAGCTCTCTCTTTCCATCACCTAGAATAGACTAATGCAGAAATCCTCTTATCTGCAGAGCTGATCATCTGTGAGAAAGAACATTTTTCCTACCAAGGATAAGTTCTGACAAAGCACCCACAAAGCGAATTGGATAAAAGGAGAAATGGGAGAGAGAATACTTCAATCCTGAAAGGTGGTGAACACACCTCGTTCCCACCAACATGCATCTTGCACGAAGATGAAGCTGCATCTTAACTTTTGAGAACTAGGTCCCAGATCAGTTGCATACTTCTCATGTCAAATTGTATGTTATGGAAAAATGTCCCCAGGGTAGCTAAAGTATCAGGATCAAAGGGGCTAGTTCTTCACTTTTCTCACTTAGGTGTAGTGGTGACTAACAGGGTGTTAGCTACAGATTGTTTTATTCCTTTTATGAGATGTTTCTTCCCTCTTTTGCTTGATTCACTCTGAAAGATCTACTTTCATTTTAAACTGTGAAAGGCCAGAGAGCAGATGCTGTCAGCCGTGAAGGCTGTTGTTTATTGCATATGACTGTAATTTGAAAAACTGTGGCTGCTTGTTAGCCTTGAGCTGTTGCATTCTGGTTGTGTGGGTTGGGGTTTTGTTTGTTTGTTTGTTTTCCCTCCCACTGACATTTCCTATAAATCTATTTTAACTTTTTTTTTCTTGTATTTTAGGTTTGCATGGCAGCTGGTCTGATGCACGTTTAATGGCTTCTCTCCCTCCCGGCAAGGGCCTAGTGATGGCTTCTGTCTAGGATTTAGCTGTTTGGAAATGCTGTTACCATATAGGATATTGACAGCTATCAAAAATCCCCTGTAGAGCTAAATCTGTATAGATGTTATTGGTCCACAATGTACCGCTATGGATGGCATAAACAGATGGGTATAGAGTACAAGCTGTGGTAATAAATGGCTATAAATCATAACATCAAGGAAATGGATCCCTTCAGATTCATACTCTGGTATTCAGATGTGTTGATGACTTACTTCTTTCCTGAGAGCTGTGAGAATTAGGTACTAAAAAGGGATCTAGACTTGCTAATTTTTACCCCAAGCAGCCATGTTGTGTGATATCTTAAAAACCTGCCCTTTTCCACTGTTAGAACAGGTTAGATTTTTTGGCTGCTTTAGCAAACATGAACGAAGTTTTTTGGCCCCAGTGGCAGTGGCTCTTGCTTAATGCTTTTCAGTGAATGAGAATTAATCTTATGCTGATGACTCAAGAAAAATTTTGTTTATTGGACCATAATACATAACTTTGAGGAAACAAAAAATGTAGAATGGTGGCTTATGTTAACACACTCTCAGTGATTCATCGGGAGAGTTAGGGTTTAATGACTTTCGTGCCAGTAACCAAATAAGAGGCAAACCCTCTCTGACTGGTTGGCTGAAACTTCATACTGTTTTTATGGGAAACTGTTCTAAATACAGGTTCACCTTCTCTGAGGCATGTTATAGCCTGAATCATTCAGTTTTGCAACTCGGTCATCAACTCTTGTTTTGTTCTATTTTCAAAGAGAAAAAAAAGTCTTCTTTTGTAACTGTTCTTTGATTATTTCGAGAAATTGGGAAGTATAATATTTCTGGTTTTTGAGTTGTGTGCTATGCATATCCTAAGGACCTCATTATGTGGAGATCTTACAGCCTGAAAGTGTGATAAAAATCTGATCTTAAATGTAATTTGCACCTTATCTATGTATTGCATACACATAAGAACCAATGCAATACATATTCCCTTCAGGGCTGCAAAATGATGCTTATGTGGGACTTAAATGGCTTACAAAGTGCCTGTACTCCTATAGTGTCTAATTCTTGGGTTTTCCGTTCTTTGGAGTGAACATCATCCCATGTAATCCACTTGCTGGGTTGTTTGCTCAGCACTGAGAAAGACCTTTGAAGGAAGTAGTTTTGCAGATAATCTGTGGTTTGGGTATCCTGCAGTGATTGTCCCTCCTTCTGTATTTGTTGCAATTGCACCTCAGGTGTGAGATTCTGTGGGAGTTTGCTGTGATCAGTCTGCAATGAAGCCAAGTGGTTGAAGTGTCTGTGGTTCAAATACGTTTTCTTCCAACTTCTGTTTGTCTTCTGTCTGTACCTTTAAGTTTCAAAAATGTTGTCTTCTAGTCAGAAGGGACCCTGATCTTCAGGTGTGACCTTAAAACACATTGGGGTGGAAGACAGGAATCATTGGTTTATAAGCTGATGACCAACTGATAGTCTTTTGATAGTAAACACAACTCGGTAATTATTCACATTTCATTTATCATCTCCTGACATTAATCTTACATACTTCTATTTGTGTACCTTGTGCTGTGTGTCCCAGTTACAGCAAACTAGGAAAACCAGAGAAGGTAAACTGTGAAAGAGCAAAGAAAAACATTGATTCATTCTACTGAATGTGGTCCTAACAGAAATGTCTTCAAGAGAAACTGCACCAATAAAAAAGGAGGATTTATGCTTTTGTGTAGACAGAGAGGTTTTATAACAGTGATTTATTTCAAGTGCTGATCTATAGGGATCAGAGTAGTTTCAAGTATCATCACAATGTGTTGATGGGACATAGAGCAGAGGTGATTAAATAGGACTCCTTGAGGGATAATCAAGTGGAAGATGTCTCTCTGTCCCCTGCTTCCCTGGGTAGGTGCCCCTGGTTGTTCAAAAACCACTTGTTTTGATGCAAAAGACAGAATCATAGAATCACCTGAAGTCATTTGAGATCATGAAGTCCAATCATTCCCCAGCACTGCCAAGTCCACCACTAAACCATGTTACCAAAGGCCTCATGTACATAGTTTTTGAACACTTCCAGGAACAGTGATTCCACCAGGATTCCAGGGGGTAGACCAATCCACTGGACTGAAGGGCTTGTCAGGTAATGAACAGCAAGTTTGTTTAGATCTGCCTTGTTGACTGTGGCAGTGCTGCTCATCGTTAGAAAATTGCTTTCTGTGGGAGAGAGGGAACAGCTACTGCCGCTCAAAATAGCCCTTACATATTAAGACTGTAAGTGGTAATTTCCCCTCCCTGAACACCCCTCCTATGCCAGTGGAAAGCTTTTTTTCCTTTTAATTAGTTTTGCTATGGAGGGCTTTTAAACTGTTTCTGCTGGTACTGTCGTCGGGGGGGAAATCCCAGATGTGGGCCACTCTAGTAACAGGTTTTATGGTTTTGATAATTATGAGGGAATTTAACCAAGTCACAGTTAAGCTTTGATTAAGCTTTGATTAGCATTAATATGTGATTTTTTTTTAAATGAAGTTTTGTATATTGTGTTTTAGCTTAACTTGCTAATTCCAAGGGAGAAAGTTGCATCTGTAAATATTGGAGTGTCTCCAGTGTTTTTTGTCATGCTTCTCTACCAAATCTTACTGAAGCTGTTAGTTTGGGGTTTTTTTTGCTTTTCTGCTTTGAAGTCCAAGTGCTGTTTGCTGGGAAATGTCACATCATCAGACCCGTGAATTAGGAGTGTGTTCTTAATGTCTTTTTCCTGTCTCTCCATGTGTGCTTGCATGACCGAATGGAGCATCTTGCATGGCTCTGCTTACTTCACTAAAAAGTGAACAAGCAATGATTTATTTGAAGCATTTTGTGAATTGTATGTTCACAAATGGGCTACATGCATTATTAGCCCTGCCTTAGTGACAGCTGCTTGGAGCTAGAGAGGCCATTTAGACAAATGTGCTAGGGAGTAAAGATATTTGACTCTGGTGTACTGAGATGTGTATGCTGTGTAACATGGGAAGTGGAGTAAGGAAAGAATGACACTGGCTCTGCATTTGCTGGGGTTTTGCCCTAAGTTAAAGGGCAAACCCCAAGTGCAGAGGGGTAAATCTGCATGGAAGTCCTGCTCTGTGTCTTGTGTTTGTGTAATTGTGGATTATTTCATCTGCATAGGGGATTTGCTTAGTGCTGGGTTCACCGAAGGTTTCTCACTGTAACTGCTGGAATCAACAAGGAAGTATAACTGTTCTTTGACAGATATTTTTGCATACTTAACTGGAATCTCGAGGTTTTGAACAGGACAGTGATAGCAAAGATGGTCTGCTGCAGTATTTAGTGTTGAGTGAAGAAGGCTGAGGTGCCATGCATTGAATGTTCAGGTGGTTTTCAGTTAATTATCACCTTCCTGGTTTTGCTTCAGGCAAAGAATCATAGATGATAAAGGAAAATCCTTAGATTGTAGCCTTTCAGGCATTTAAGGCTGATGGCTTGATCTATTTGCAGCTCCTTAGTTTAGTCTACATCCCTGAACAGTCTGGAGCTTTCTGAGTGTATATAAGTGATGTTTTCTGGGATTTACATAACATGCTAGTTCCCTAAGCAAACGTCCTGGGGTTTTAAGTGTCTAAAACGCATCTTTGATTACTTTGCATATTTAAATGGCATTTTTCTACGTGTTTTTATGTTCACTTTGTTTCAACAGATGTGGCTGTATCCGGAGCAGGCCCAATACTGCAGTTTGATGTTCTGCAGAGGAGATGATGTGTGAAAGAGCTGATGGGGCCAAATAAACATCTGCCTTGTTTAACGGGTAATGGCTAGAAATCTTCCTCGTGGTGGTCTCTGCACCCGAGCAGATCTACAGGAAGCTAGGTGGCCACTCAACACTGCTTAAAATACTTGTATTTAGATCCTTTTTGAATGCCTAACTTCTGGACACGGATCCAGAAGTTTCTTTGAGGAAAAAGATTTTTAAAGAAAAGACTTTTTTTTCCCAGTAAGTGTTATAAATGCCTTCATCTCCTCCCATCTATTCCAGAGGGAAAAGAAAAAGGGAAAGGTTTTATTGAAATGAAGCTATTCACAAATTTGATGAAGTTGGAAACGGACTGCACGTCTTGGTTTGCCATTTTGGTGAAAATTTAGGACCCATTCAACTGAGCCTAGTCGTATGAATTTAGAAATTAACTGAGATTGAAGAGTAAAAGAAAAAGTGCTCAGGTTCTGAAGTGAGCATTAATCGTACCCCATGATTAACACAGCTCAGTGGTACAGTGGAAAGGGGATGTTTGTCACTACAACTTTTTATACCACAAGAATGAGCAGTCTTGAGCTGGTCTGCGAAGGCTGCAAATGAGCCAAAAGAGGTCCTTCCTTCCACAGTATTTGGCCAACAGTGAAAATCACAGAAGGCTTTATTCCCAAAGGTTTGTCTTTGCCAAGAAACACAGAAAAAGGAGAAGAAAAATCTTTTGCCTGCTAAGCAGTTGATCATATTTTTGTTTGAGGATGTGTCCAAACTTCAGGCTGTTTAAGGCAGGGAAGGTGCACTGGGGTGGGAGGTATCATGGCGTACTTGCCCAGTCCTTGTTCTGTATTGGAGACATATGCTGCTGGTTGCTGTGGAACCCTGGATGTGGGGTAAATTGTTCAGATCCAGAGTGGCTGTTCTTATTAAATATAGCTGTTCCAACAAGATGTTATAAACCCAGCTCAAGTTGCTTATGAGCTGCAGACTTGAAGAAGTGACAACTCCCAAAATGGGTCCTCCCCCAGAAGCTGTTTGATAGAGGCAGCAAGCAATCTTCCTGTGGGTGTTTGTACTGCTGCTGCAGCTGGTAGAACTCATTACTGGCTGTTCTTGTCCTGTTGAAATTTAGTCAGGAAAGTTTCTGGTCAGCTTAGACCAAACAGTTTATAGCATGCAGTGTTACTGTCCTGCAGTATTTCTACCTTCGGTTTCCCTTATTAAAATTAAGGGAGAAACACAAATGTGGTAGAGTTTAGTAGACATGCCCTGGTTTGTGGGGTGAGAGATAAAGTAGTGAATGAACAAGTTGAAGAAAGTCTTTGCACTGGAGACACAAGACCAGAATGAGCACAGGATGGGGTTGAGAGCCGCTGGCTCTTTAGATCAACAGGAGAGTTGGTTTCAGAATGAAGACTGTCAACAAGAAAAGTGTCAAATGTGAAGCTGCGTTTGTTATATGAAGTGACAGATAACAGCTGAGAGGCAAGAGAACTGTATTCATAGAGGCAGGCTCATTATGGAAAGGAAATAAAAGATTAAGCAAGCCACTGCTGATTCTCATTGCTTTGGGTGACTCAAAATCCAAGATCTCTGCAGCTTGTATGCCGTAATCTCTCCCTCCCCTTTCCCTTTTGCCTCTTGAGACCATTATTGAACATGCTAGGCAAAGATTTTATTTAGACTCCTCCTGAGATTGAAATGTGTTGACAAGCTGAATGTGTCAAGGATGCTTACATATGCTATTGCCTAATAATAACAACAGCTCAGAACCACCGTGAGGCTTTCTTGTTAAGCCTGCAGCTCACACACAAGACTTGAATGACATTGCTCACTGCAGCATTGTTGGTATCTCCCCTTAAGAGTGACTAGCTTCCTGTGTTGAACTTGAACATCATGTATTTCCAACACAATCTACAAACCTAGGATCTGTGTATTTGTTCTTGTATTTAAAAGACTGAACATCTTTTCCTTTTCTTTGGCATGCTTGCTTTGATGGTATCTTCACAAAAGAAGAGCTTGCTTTGCAAAGTTTTCTCTTATGTTTTTCATTGTATAGAACTACTGTGCAGCAAGAGACCAGAAAGCCAGCCAGAACCACTATCAACAAAGCAGCCTTCAGCCGAGGAAGGATGTAGACTCCAACAGATAGACCCATTGCTTCTACTGTTTCGGTCTGCACACTGGCTTGTGCTTGCCAATTATGTGAGTGGAATTCAGGGAAAGTAGCTTTTCCTTTTGGTTTTTTGGAGACTGGTGCAATTAGCAATTAAATGCATTGTCCTTCAATTGCAAACAGCACTGAAAGGGCTTGAAGGATTCTTTAAATGATTTTTTGACCTCAGTCCTGTGCGCTGTGGGCACAGAGGACCTCCAACGTGCAAAGCCCAACTTTTTGGGCTGGGGCCTTCCTTTTCACCCCCTGCGGTGTTTTTCTCCTCAGTTCAGTGAGATACGTGAAGCCTCACCTCATGGCTAAGCAGAATGAGCATTTTGGTTGCTCTCAACTCCTGGTGAAAGCTCTTTAAGGCAATGACAGACCATCCCTGCTTCAGAGCGCTTGGGGCACTGGTGGTGCTGGCAGCCCAGCAGCACTGTGTTCTTTCCAGGGGTTTGGGCTAGGTCCCAGATTTGGGGCACTGCCAAGAGCCTTTTGGAGTGAACACTTTTGAAGCAATTTCCTCTTTATGCATGGGACTGGCAGAAGTTAATGGGGCTCTCTGGGAAGCCATGCAAGAAGGCTGTAGGCAGGATGGGTGCCATGGAGGTCTGCCTTTGACCTCTCAGTCCTTCAGCAGCCCCAAGCCCACAGCCTCCAGGTCTCCTCTTAAGGCACCTGCTGCAGATGGGGCTGGAGCTGGTGGAGACCTGCTATGGGCTGGTGCAGACTGCCAGGCCACCAGTAGGACCACTGGGACACCGCTGACTGTGTGGTGATACACAGGTGGGTAAACTCATTGTGTGTGCCATGGATGCTGTATTTGAAAATAGAAAAGGGCAGTAGCACAAGACCCTTTTTTTCTTTACTACACCAGTTTTCCAAAGGGAAGATTAGTCGAGTGAAGATTTTCACACCTACTTCAAGATTTCAGTCCCATGTTTCTTCTGGATTATTTATTATCCTATTTGGGATGCATTAATAAAACCATGTTGACATATTTCATTGTGATACATTTAAAGGAGGAAGTGTTTCAAATGATCCCAGTACCTTTGCTTTTGTGATACTTTATTTTTATGTTTTATTGGTTGTGATTCTTTTCCTTCTTTAGACTCTTTTTGGAGAAAGCTAGAAGCCTAACAGTTTAGATGAAGCTACCCTGAGATGCAGTCACCTGTGTATTGGGTCCTTGACTCTCTATGCTCTGGCTTAGAAAAATCCAAGAAAAAGTCTTCTTTTGCTAGCAAATCCTTTTGTAATATGACTGTGGCTAGAGATCAAGAAGGACTTGCTGCACTGTCGCACCATCAAACTGGGATCAAAGTAAGAAAAACTAATCTTTAAATGAACAGATAGTCATTTATGTATCAAATTATTGGTTGATTTATAGCAGCATTATGTAATATCAAGCTATATATTTGCCCTTGATGAAAACAAGCAGCAGTGTTGATAGCACTGTGACAGCAGCAGTGTTTTGAGATCCCTTTTTCACTTACTCTACTCTGCTGTTCAATAATTAAAAAAACAAAACCAGAAAGGCTTCATCTAAATAAATGCATTCAGTGTCGGGCATCTGCCCTGTTTGCTCCTCGGGCATCTTGGCATCACTGATAAATTGAGCTTTATAGCAGCAGTAGAGGGTTTTGTAGACCGGAGAGAAGGGAAGAAGAGTTCAGTCTTGCTGCCTGCTTCACCTGCTCCAGAATAGATGCTGAAGCTCATGGGCAGAGAGGAGTTGCCCTGACTCCAGGGAAACCTCACCCTGTCTTGTGTGTTGCCAAGTGGGACTTCCCTTTTTAACATAATGGGTAAGAACGTGGCTATGAGAATTTCAGGCAAGATTTAAATCCTGATGATGTACAAGGGATAAAACACAGAAAACGTCGCCACACACGGAGAGAATCTTTTCCAGATACATATTCTGACATCAGGATCCTGTCTGTTTTATCTGAAAGATATTAAGCATTATTATTCCAAAATAGGTTTTTTTCCACAAGGGAAACAAGCCGTGTGTTTTTAGCTAGTGCTAGTTTGTGTTGAGAGGATGATTCAGTAGAAGAATCTGGCTGTTCTATCACTGATTACAGACTACTGGGTGGATTTTATATTTCTATGCACAATTTTCATCAGGATTAAATCTCTTAAAACCTGTTTAGTACCCAGTTGCCTAGTTGCATGATGCTAAATTTCATCTTGTTGGCATCTTACTATCAGCAAGCCAGAGGAAGGAACTTGGCATATCAGCTGTGCTGTACCATTTCTTTAACTTTTTGGACTTGAAAAAGAAATAATTAGTTAAATTACTTCCTTAGAAATAGTAAATATAGCTCTGAAAATCGCATCCCTCACATCTTAAATTGTGTTCAAAACCTGGCATTACAAAATAGGGGGGGAAAGGGGTATTTCATGAATATAGCATTAACAAAAAGGACGGGAAGCATGTTGGGCAGATGCCAAGAGTAGCAGTCAGGTGGATCCGCACAATAACGAGTAGATATCATACTTCCTTTCCTATGAAGGAAAGGAAGCTATTTCTCTCAATTTCTTTTATCATAGTAATCAGCCTTTATACTTGTTAATAAACTGTAATGAGTTTGAGACGTCAGTAGGAGTTTATGACATTTATAGCTGTCAATGCCTTTTTTCCCCATTTGCTTGTTTGAAAATGGCATCTTTTTAGGACATCTCACCTGTCTGAATTTCTTTAAATAAATGTAATATAGGCAGTTCAAGACATAGCTGATAATGGATGTTAGATAATATCTTGAATACTGCAGCATAAATTGTAAGGTGACTATATTCTGTCATGATGAATATTAGATAATGATACCTTGTCCCTATAAGAATAACTTATTTTATTATTCAGAGTGATCTTATGAGCTCATTGGATTCATGGGAAATAACTTGGTAGAAACCATAAAGTATTCAGATTTTGCTGAATATTTAATCTATCTTGCATCGTTCTTAATTATGAATTTGAGGGACTGCCAAAAAAGAGACAGAGGTAGCATACAATAGCTTTCTGCTAACTCTACTGTTGGAGGGCTGGCACTGTGAGTGCTCATGTCATAAGCTGGCCTGGATGTTTTCTGTCCCCAGCACTTGGTTTAGCACAGCTCTTCCAGGTGTTCCACACTGGGTACTGCCCAGCTCAAGCTGTCAAGAAGGTTTTACTCGTGCATTTGCTGCTTAGAGCGAATCAACAAACTTGTTTGCCTCAGTGAGGCAGCAAGTCTCAGAGCTCCCCATACGATGGGTTAAAAATACTCTATCAAAACCAGCACTGGCTGAAAGCTGTGTTAAGGGATGTCAGAGATAACATAGGCTTCTATAGATATGTCACAAACAGAAGACAGACTAGGGATAACATGGTCCCTCTCTGGAAGGAAGCAGGAGAATTGGCTACCCTTGATATGCAAAAGGCTCAATGACTTCTTTGCTTCAGTTTTGGAGATGGTAATGGGCGGTGTCCCTCAGAGGTCAGTGTTGGGACATATCCTGTTCAACATCTTTGTTGGTGATATGGACAGTGGGATTGAGTGTGCCCTCAGCAAGTTTGCCGATGACACCAAGCTGTGTGGTTCGGTTGATACACTCAGGGAAGGAATGGCATCCAGAGGGACCTTGACACGCTTGTGAGGTGGGCTGATGCCAGCCTGATGCAGTTTAACCATGCCAAGTGCATGGTCCTACAGCTGGGTCGGAGCAATCCCAGGCACAGCTCCAGGTTGGCAGAGAAGAGATTCAGAGCAGCCCTGTGGAGAAGGACTTGGGGGTGTTGGTCAATGAAAAAATGAACATGAGCTGGCTTCAGTGTGCGCTTGCAGCCCAGAAAGCCAATCACATCCTGGGCTGCATCCAAAGACCAGCAGGTCGAGGGAGGTGATCCTGCCCCTCTACTCTGCTCTTGTGAGACCTCACTTGGAGTATTGTGTGCAGTTCTGGTGTCCTCAACATAAAAAAAGGACATGGAACTGTTGGAACAAGTCCAGAGGAGGTCCACGAGGATGATGAGGGAACTGGAGGACCTCCCATATGAAGATAGGCTGAGAAAGTTGGGGCTGTTCAGCCTGGAGAAGAGAAGGCTGCATGGAGACTTCATAGCAGCCTTCCAGTATCTGAAGGGGGCCTATAAGGATGCTGGGGAGGGACTCTTCATGAGGGACTGTAGTGATAGGACAAGGGGCATGGGTTTAAACTAAAGCAGCGGAAGTTCAGGTTAGATATAAAGAAAATGATCTTTACTGTAAGGATGATGAAGCACTGGAACAGGCTGCCCAAAGAAATGGTAAATGATCCATCCTTGGCAGTGTTCAAGGCCAGGCTGGACAGAACCTTGAGCAACATGGCCTAGTGGGAGGAGTCGCTGCCCATGGCAGGGGTGTCAGAACTGGATGATCTTAAGGTCCTTTCCAACCCAAACCATTCTGTGATTCTATGATTCTATATTTCCTTTTGGTTGTAGCACTCCTTGTTCTCCTCTGGAGGTAGAAGTAACCAACAGGATTTCATTTCCCATTGAGCATGTTGGCTATTGCCGTGGGAGGCTCATGAGTGTCTGGAGAGTTAATTTGACCAGAGGATGCTGTTGGTAGAGGAGAGTAGGAGCACTGGGCACCCAAACTGAAGTTCTTGAGAAGTGTTTAGAGGAGCCCTTTAGATCTGAAATGCTCCAGCTCTTGACTGGAAGGCTAGCATTTTTTCATAGGAGAAAAGGAGCCCTGCCATTTAAAGATTGTGAGTTTTGTCCCAGGTTACAGACTAATTGCACAGATACACCCCAATAGTAGCAATTATTCTTGCAAAGCTCTCTGACCAAACATATTCCTTAAGGGTATTGTTTTAACAAGAAGGAGTAATGTGTCATTTGGGAAGACAATGAAACACAAAATGCTTTCCACCCTATGTTTTCTCCTTGATAGCTAGAAGGGTTAGCACAGAAGGTGGCATGCTGGGAAATGAATGTGTGCAAAAGGAGAGAGCAATATCAATCTATAGTCTTATAGGGTCCAGATTTTCACAGCTTTATATTTTACTGTGGGGTGTGTTCTGAGACAATACAATGTAGATTAATGAACGGGTGGATTTTTACCTTGGACAAAACCAAGAGACTCCCAGCAGTGTTTATACAGGTTGCAGCCACATTGTGAAATCTCTTATGCTTCAAAAGAGCTGTTTTTACTACATTAGCCACAAAATAACCAGGAGGGCTCCAGTTGTTTCTGCAGCAAAGCAGTGTAAGAGGTTTACTGAATAGTAAACAAATAAATTACAAAACACAGTCAGTGATTCAGAATGCTCAGGGATATGGAGTAAACGATGAGAGACATTTGTCTGAAGAAGGCTGGTTAGGTACAGGCATAGATTTTAGGGCTCTAGCTGTACACAACCAACTCAATACAAACCATAAACGATGGCCACAAATTCCACTCTGAATATACCTTTCACATGGGAAAGATATATATGTATATATGTGTATATATGTACCCCAAATTTGTCCCACAGAGCTCCTTTTCACCATGGATGACAATGCTTGCTGTTAGCTTTCATTCTCTTTGTTGAAATGTCAGGGATCCAGCCTTGGAAGTTTACATCAGCTCCAGAGAATTTCTGTTCTGAGAGTCCATATGGAAAGAGAAAAGCTCTCCAAAATATTTTACTGCCAGGGCTTAAACCTATTCCAGTTGTGCAGACCTGCCAGATTTTGCTGCGGGAGTTCGTTATGCTTAAAAGCCTACCTGGTTTGCATTGTCTTAGATAAGCTTGCTGGGTACGTATGGAATTTGGAATATACAATAATGTGTTCAATGCCTGTGTTACAGCATAGGACTTTTTAAAACTGGGAGAAGCACAATAAACCTTCACCTCCCCAATAAAGCCTGAGCTCATGCTGGTTGCCTTTTGGCAGACTGAGGAACGCTTCCTTGAGGTAAAATGTCAAAGCCAGTATTTTAAAGTTGGGCAAAAAATTAAAGGAAGAGTAGATGTTATGGATTACAAGAGCAAATGTTGCACTTTTTTATGAGCTCACAAAGCCATGAAATTCCCCATATGGAGATAATTTTTTCTTTGGTGATAGCTCCAGGGGGAAATTCCTTACTGGTTTCCTTAGCAGATTTTCAAATAAACAGCAGTCCATGCAACCATGTTTTGCTAAAAGATAATGAAAAAATATCTCCATCAATAGAATTTTCTTAATTGGAGAAGAATAGAAAGTGGAAGATATCTTGGGAGATATTCCCTTCATGTTAGGATCTTTTAGAATTCCATTCCATAAGGCAGAAAAGCTATGCAGACAAGGACGTAGATATATATTTAAATCCTGACAGTTTTAGCACTTGAGATAGAGTTACATATATATAGCACTGTGTTTACATGGCTGTGTGCATGTGTGTGTGTGCATGGATGTCTGTGAGCATGCGGCTGGTTTTGAAACGTCTGCCTGTAATGAAACTGAACTTGTATTCCCTGAGCCTCTTTGTGAAAATCCTTGATTCAACAGGGCAGGTACCTGGGGAATCTGTAAGGCAAGAGGAAGTGGTCTGAGATTAAAGAAGGTCTGCGGAGCTCTAGAAATAATGACTACTTGAGAGGGAAAAAAACCCAGGAGAAGATATGTGTATTTAAACTGCACACAAGGTGTATGAAAACATTTGGAGATAAATTGTTGCCACAGTACCAGAGGAATAGTAGTTAAGTTATTCCACTTAACCCAGCTTTAGCTTTCTGGTGGCTCGGAGTATGTGAAAAGATATAAGGGAGCACACAGTCTGGGTCCTTGGAGCTGGCTGAGGAACCTCCCACATCGTGATGGGGACAGGCCATATCAGACTGGTTTTTGCTAAGTCATGCTCCCTGTAATTCCAGTTCAGCTGTGGGTATTGGGTGATTGCAAACTGTGTGGTGGTCTATCTCACCTGCCAGAGGCTATAGTAGAGAGGCTTTTTGTTATCTGGCTATTGAAGAGAATGGTCCGCTAGTTCAATGGTGCTAGAGGTCACCAAGCATAGAGCTACAATAACTTTGAAACCCTTTACAAGGTATTTTCATAAGAACAGCTAAATAAGTCAGTCAGGATCACCAGATCATGGGCAAAGCTGAGAAGAGCTGGCTGACTGATAAAGCTGCAGGTCACTAAATGCCAAGTAATACATATGAGGGAAAAAATCCACACTGTACCTAGACAATTGTGGGCTCTAATTACTAGTAATTATACTAAACAGCTTTCTTAAAACACCAACTCAGTGCTTTACAGTGGTCAGAAAGGCAAATAAGCTGTTAGAAATTAATTAAGAAGCAAGTTGAGAACTGAAGAGGAAACATCTTTTTGCCACTGTATAAACACATGCTGCCCTCATATCTTGAGTACTGCTCTATCTAAAAGGAGGGTTAGCTGATGCTAGGGGAGGGTGCAGAAAAGGGAAATGGGAATGGCCTAGGGCATTGAATAGCTCCTTTGTGAGAGGAGACTAAGTGGATTAAGAATTCAGCTCATAAAGAGACTAAGGAAGTAATGAGAAAAATCTATGGAATAATAAAGTGTTGGAGGAGGCAAGCAGTTATTCATCGCTTCTTAACAGCAATGGTTATGGGAAGGTCCTGAGGTGCTGACTGCAGGAAGTGGGAAGAATATTTTCAGGAAGAACCAGGACTAGCACAGAGAATTCTCACATTCTTTCAGTATCTGCTGCTGACTGCCAAAGAGAAGCTACAGGGCCAAGTATGCTTCTTGTCTGATGTGGTGTAGCTGTCTTTATACCAAGTCTAGCCATCAGTCCAGGTTGTGTGGTGTCCAATGTGAAAATTAATGGTTCAGGTGCAGGGATGTGTCAACCAATGCAGAAATTATGGTATCTATGGCAATAATGGGTAGCCTCACATCATACGTGTTTAATTTTAGGTTATCTGGGCTTCAAATATACTGTTGTGTGAATTTCATGATATCTGTGGGAAAAGTTTCACACCAGCTTTACCGTCAGCTTTCTCAGAACAGCTCAGGACACTTGAGGGTTAATGACTTTGTTCTAGCAGAGTGTTGATGGCCCCAAGGGGCTGGACCTCAACCTCTTTCTAAGACAGCATTGGTGGCAGGCCAGCCTTTTCTGCCATTATGTTAGGTGATATGGTCAGGGGAATAGGTGCGTCTGGACTAGCACTGGCATTAATAACCAATGGGATACAGCCTCCAGGAGAGCTGGCTGACACTTCAAGGATCACCTCCAAGCTTAAGAGTGGTCCGTCCTGACAAGAAAATCAAGCTCATGTGGAAGGAGACCTGCATGAATGAACAAGCAGCTTGTAGAAAATATCCTGGGCATCCTGCAAAGGGACACAAAGATGATGCAAGGATCGGAGCCTTTGACACAAGGAGAGGATGAGAGAGCTGGGACTGCTCAGCCTGGAGTAGAGTAGGCTCAGAGGGATCTCATCTATGTATATAAATACCTGAAGGGAGGGTGCAAAGAAGATGGAGCCAGGCTCTTCTCATTCTTGTCCTGTGACAGAAGAAGAAGCATGGGCACAAACTGAAATACAGCAAATTCACCAAGTTTCCACTAAAACACAAGAAAAATCGTTTTTACTCCTAGTGTGATCAGTGCTGGAACAGGTGTCCAGAGAGGCTGAAGGGATCCTTGGAGATACTCAAAACTTCACTGGACAATCCTGATTATCCTGCTATGGCTGATGCTGCTTGGAGCAGAGGTTGATGAGGTCTGGATGATCAAGAAATACCTTCCTGCCTTAGAGATTAAACCATCAGTGTTGGAGTGATCACATCTGTGTAGTAACAGTGCAGTCATGTTGCAGCTTTCTGGCAGCAAATCTAACAGGCAGCTTTAGGGGAAAGATTTTCTTAAAGTGCATCAGATGCAGATGTGTCCATAAATACAAATATGTAGCAGGGGGGTATTGCATGTACAATTCGGTAAGTGCCTGGAGTTCTGCATTTTTAGCTGGAGTAATATACCTATGCAACAGTGTTGTGCCTGCACTGCTGCACTGTCAGGCACTTTCATATGTCTAGATGTGCTGTTGGAACGTGTTAATGAAGGTACCTCACATCCCCTTCCTACTGTCCCCTGGGAACCTATGCATAATCATAACTTTGAGCATCTAGTCCTAATAAAACACAGCATTTCCAGCTGTATTTTAATCTATTGTCATGTAAAACCTTTCTTACCAGGAAGGTACAAAACCAGTTTTCAAGAAAACAGGTTCATTCAGGCTCCTGAAAAAGTCTTGATTGAAAAGGAATGATGGCAGACAAGTGAAATTTTTACTTTTGTGTGATAACCACGTGTATTGATTCATTGCATTCATGTGGATTTTGCACAGGCATTTTTCCAGATATTTTTTAGAATCACTTTTCAATCATGATGACAAATGGAGTCTCCAAGGAAAGCTGTGACTGGTGGGTAGAAAACAAAGAATGCTCTAAATACCAGGTCAACGGATTTCTCTGTGTGTGTTAGTAGCAAAAGAAGAAAGGTTGTTGCTTAGACTGCCAGCTCATCTTGATGTAAGATAAATGCTCCGCAATCTGGTTCATTCATATTTCTGTGGTTTAGGATAAGAAAATCAATTTTTGAGAATTCAGTGGTAGAATCAAGATCAAATTTACCACAGCCTATGAGCTGTGCTTCAGTTTGGCCTTGTTAAAGTATTTCATCAGTGTATAGTAAAGAAAAATGTAAAACTCAAAGGTTTCAGACCATTACAGTCAAACAAGGACAAGAGTTTGACTCTGCCTCACCCCGTGCTTTCCTCTGAGAGGCAAAATAGAGCTTCTGTGATGTGGGGCTGGAAGTAGTGGGGGATATATCTGAGCCTGAGGGCAAGAATGTGTACAGTAGGAATGCTATGAAATGTAACAGTTGAGAAAGGAAGTGGTAGTGTAGTGTTTTATGGGCACTGGTGTGTTTGTCATTGATAGGCTAGTGGTTTGCTGTGGTTTTCTTTTAATCTATGATCTTGGTAAAAGGAGCTGCAATCAAGCTGTTGATCAGAGGCATGATACCCTCTGCTTTGAAGACCATCGAATTTGTAGCCTGGAGTCTTACCTCTCATAAGGGATACTATCTCTCACTGAAACCGGTCAGTTCTGGTGTCCTCAGCAAAAAAAGGACATGGAACTGTTGGAACAAGTCTAAAGGAAGGCCACGAGGATGATCAGTTGACTGGAGCACCTCCAGTATGGAGATAGGCTGAGAAAGTTGTGGCTGTTCAGCCTGGAGAAGAGAAGGCTGCATGGAGACCTCATAGCAGCCTTCCAGTATCTGAAGGAGGCCTATAGGGATGCTGGGGAAGGACTCTTCATGAGGGACTGTAGTGATAGGACAAGGGGTAACAGGTTCAAACTTAAACAGGGGAAGTTTAGATTGGATATGAGGAAGAAATTCTTTCCTGTAAGGGTGGTGAGGCACTGGAATGGGTTGCCCAGGGAAGTTGTGAATGCTCCATCTCTGGTGGTGTTCAAGGCTGGGTTGGACAGACCCCTGGATGACATGGTTTAGTGTGAGGTGTCCCTGCCCATGGCAGGGGGGTTGGAACTAGATGATCTTAGGGTCCTTTCCAACCCCAACTATTCTATGATTCTATCTTTTACATTAATGCAAATTGGGAGCACTCTTGAGGCAGTAACTGCATCTGTCCTTATCCTAGCAGAGGAAATGTTTCTCCTTGAAAAACTCCAGGAAAAAAGGAGTTTCTTTTCTCTTTGTCTTCTGAGACAAAGAGTAGAGAATAGAGAAAACTTCCCCCTAAAGTATTAAGAATGTGCAACGGGTTGAATACATACCATGTGTTTAAAAAAGAAAAAAAAAATCCCAAAGGCTAAACTTTCCTTTTGATTGCTTATCTATCTTGGCAATAAGGATACTTCTGCACATCTGGGACAAAACATTGCTGGAAGAATGGCCACAGATTTGTCATATGTATGTTCAGAAATGTAAATCCTACCTGGTTCCTTCTGAAATTAGGTCTGGATTGTGCTCTCTGGGGAGAGCCATGGCCTCATGAAGTCCCATGGCCTCATGGGACTTCTTAGACTCTGCTGAAGCTTTACTGTGATCTTTATTGTACACTGAAATGATGAGGCCAAAAGGCTACAGGGATAGCCTTGGGTGGCATGGTTTAGTGGGAGGTGTCCCTGCCCATGGCAGGGGGACTTGGAACTAGATGATCTTAAGGTCCTTTCCAAACCTAACTATTCTATGATTCTATGATTAATCTGAAATATGTCCAGAAGCTTATGTGGAGTCAAATCAAACATGCTGAAGCTGAAGAACAAATCTATTTGTTAAAATGCGCTGATTTACATCAAACATTGTCATTTCTAAGAAAATACCTGGAGCAATCTCTTTTTATTCTGTGCTGTATAATAGCTCCTCATTTATATTCAGGTCTTGAAAATTTGGAAGAAAAGGGTTGTGCTGAAATATAGTATGACAAGGCAAGTTCCCTTGACAGTGAGTGTGGGACTTGCCTTGGTACACAGGGGCCAAGCTATCTTTTAAATTTTTAATCTTTTTATTGAGGAAAAGAAGAGCTCTGTTTAAATATGCATGCAGAGCAGGAACAGATAGTTAAAAATAATATAGCCAACTTGTAAAAAATAGAATTAAATAAAATACAAGCCCCTTTTTTTAAGAAAAGGGAAATTAAAGATACTTGCAGCATGATTTGGGCATTCAGTCAAGTAAGTTTAATTTCAGGAAAGTTAAACACCTTCTGCTCCTGCTGAAACTATGTAGAGCACATAATCAGTTTGCATATCCCATTTGGAAAACTTTAATTAGACTCATCAAATGTGGCGGACTATGGTATGCTTGCTGTAGCTGAGACATGCATTGTTTAATGAGTACACTTACTGACTTCAAGAGAGGTTGTGGGAACAAGATGTATTGCAAAAGTAATGCAGTTTATTTCAAAATAGTCATTTTCAGTTTTGTGCACAAATGACATGAAGGAAATGAGTTAAAAATTAGGGAAAAAGTCATTAGTTCTGGAGAAAAGCCATCAGGCTGAGCTAAGCCAGGAGATCACAGAGAGAGGTGTGATGCAAAAATGTCATCTCGGGATGTTGGTGGCTACAATTACTTTGCTGCTGTTTATAAAACAAAATCAAGTCCCAAAACAGAGTGTAAATAAATGCAGAATTAAGGTGGAATGCTTTGTCTTCATGAAAAATCATGGAAATAGGAACTTTAATTCAGCTGCTGAAATCCAGCTCCTCAGAAACTTCATTCTGGCTTGCCACGATGCTGTGGCATCCGATGGCTTGTGGCAGCTGGTGGCACTACGAAGTTATGCTGCCTTGGTTTGTTCCCTGGCCATGGTTTGTAATTGTCACGGTGGTGGGAATTAATTTTTCATTTCCCTTCCTTTCTACAGGGTATATGTCTGTGTCCCTTGCTGCCTTCTCTGTTAATTTTCCCTCATTATGTTTCTAAGGCACTCCTGGTTCCCTCCCGTCAGTTGTGTTTCTGCAGTGCTGCACTATGAGAGGCATCATGAGTCAGAATTGTGCTCTGGGTACTGAGTGTCCACATTCTCGTTTTTAAGGTCATTAATCCCATTTTTTGTTTACCTTCCAGTCCACATGAACATGAAGTAGGAATATATTTTCTCTCTTAGTTCCATATTGATTTAGGCTCTGAGTTTCCGAAGTTTTGTGTAAAAAGTAGCAAAGTCTTGCATTCTTATTTCATCAGTAATAGTACATGTAAGAAACAATAAACTTGCACAGCATAGGTGAATATAAATATTAAACCATATATACAGTAATCATCTGCTGAACAGGCAGTGCAAAGTCTTGATTTTTTCCAAATATTTGTTTCCTGGTTCACCTGATTAAAAATAATCTTGACTATGTGAACCAATTTGTGAAGACACAAGCTAATGGAAATGCTGTGAATGAAGTATTGTTATGTGTGTGTGAGAAG
Source organism: Myiopsitta monachus (assembly GCA_017639245.1). Classification (NCBI taxonomy): domain Eukaryota; kingdom Metazoa; phylum Chordata; class Aves; order Psittaciformes; family Psittacidae; genus Myiopsitta; species Myiopsitta monachus. Next base: position 14,803,714 of record CM029928.1, read on the forward strand.
TGTGGAATAATGGTGAACTGAATTTAATGGGACAAGGGGGGGAAAGATGGAGAAAGATACTTGATATGTTTTTAGAGGAAGGAAGAAAACAGAAAGGGAATGGTGGTACTGAGAGAAGAGGATGAATCCATGGGGCTGATTTTCTTACAGGCGTGGAAGAGGAATCCTCGCTGGGTCAGTTTGTTGCCTAATGAACCAGTGAATAGTCAGTGGAACAGCTTTCACAAATGATGCTTATTTGTTGGTATTGCTGATATTGACAGCTTCTGCACGGAGGCAGCAGTTTTTGAAGACTAGCATAGCCCCATACGTGCATCTCTCTAGGTGTCTGCTTAAGAAGGCAGTCAGAACATGTAAAACCCTTCTGAGAGTGTCCTGGGTTCAGCTGTAACAGTTATTTTTCAACAGAGCTGCAGCCAGAGAAGGTTTTATCTCCTCAAGGATAGTGACTTTGCACCCTTGCTCAGCAATAAATCCCATTAGAATTCATTTTCATTTAAAATGTGAATGAAGGTGACAAATGGCAATAGAGGCTTACAAGAATGAACTGCAGAGACTTTAAAAGAGGACAGAACTGCTGAGAAGTAACTGTAAATCCCCATATTTTGTTATTGATTTGGGTTTCCTGTTGTGAATCCAGTATGCGTGTCTAGCATATCTAACTGCAAGAGAATGCTGACATTGTGAGATCTCCTGAGCAAGGGTACTTGTTAGTATCATTCCCAAGTATTCCAGCCCACTGCTCAGGAGTTGAATACTAGTTCTCAGTTTTCCACAGCTTGGCTTCTGTACTTTATAACATCCACCAGTGTTGGTTTTCCTGGCACACTGCTTGGTTAAAATACAGCAGTAGTTGTGTAAAACATATCAATGTGGGACACTGCCTTCCCTTAAACACCATTACGGTGGCTGCCTAGACAAGGAAACTGGAGGACCTCCCTGCTTCCTTTCCCACCCCCTGGACCTTCCATGAAAAAATGAGGGCGTGCTCTTCCATCCTGCCTAGCTGGACCTTTTTTCTCCCTAACTTCGTCTCTGGTCTGCAGGCTGAAAGCATTGCTATCTTTGGAGTGAACCCATTCCCAGGGCTCTGAATATGATACTGGCAGGCAGCGGTGGCGTAGGCAGCGTTTGGATTAAAGCTTGGTGTTTTGTACAAACTCCTCATTTGTATCTGGAAGTGCTGAGAGGATATCTAGAGCATGGTGAGTGGCAGAGTAACACTGAAAGACCCATCACAAGATCTCATTAGCCCAAGAGCAGTGTTGTGAGAGTTGGTGTTCCCTGGGAGTAATCTCCAGTCAGCTTCACCTTCAGCTGAAGATAGTCTTCATGAGAAAGAAATTATTTCCTCTCTCTGAGGCTTTTGTTCTTTGCTTGAACTGTCAAAAACCTCCTTTGCGATAAGTTAGGCATACAAGTGCCCTGAATGAGATTCAGTGTCTTAGTGCCCTCTTGCATGCTGAATTCCAGATGATTCTTTACATGCAGGTGAGTAAATGCATGCACTGAGTGCTGTCAGGAGCTGTCAGTTTGGGTACGAGGACGATCAGCTGTGGTTATGCAGAGTTTAATACAAGTTGCAAAGCTTGTCTAGGGTTCTGGATTAATACCTAGACAGCCTGTCAGTACTGATGTCCACCCTGGTCTGGCTGCAGTGTGATAAGAACCTAAGCTAGGTTGTTCAGAACTATCTTCAAGCCTGTACGTAAACTGCAGTACCATGCTCTGACTGCACTGAAGACACATTTTCTTAGTGTGACAGACTCTGTGGATATGTTTACACTGTATATATGGAGTCAAACTGAACCCTTTTTACTCTTGGATTATCTGCTTTTAGCTACTGTTTTAGTCAGGCTCTAATTGAAACAATAACAACAAAAATTGTGCTGTCCATTATGACCAAAACATGATCTTTTTTCTTGAAACCCAGCTAATAAATCCACTTCTCTAACGTATGTACTTTAATGTCCTACCCAGCGGGAGCTGAATGCAAACAGCAGACCAGGGCTTCCTCCTTCTCTTGAAGACATAGTCCCGGCACTGAGAACAGGACAGTGCTTATAATATTCCGGAAGAGCAAAATACACTGAATTTCAGCTTTCTTTTTTTTTTCTTTATAGCTAAGCTAGTAAGTAACATGATGAGTGAAATCATGAAGTTATTGCTGATTAGTAAATGCTTCTTAAAGGTCAGGAAATGTCATCTTATTCTTCGCCATTGTCAGTCATGAAGGCTGGGTCACTGCTTGGCGTGTGTGAGAGAAAGATAGACAGGCTCAGTTTGGGGGAAAAATATCCTGAAGACTTCTGTTTTTCTCCTTGAGGAGATATCTTTCATCATCCACACATTTCAGCTGCTATTGCTGAAAGCTGGGGTGCTTATAAATGTACATTGCTGAAGGCCAAAATCTTGATGTTGTAGGAAGCTCTTGGCAATTATGTGGCCAAACCCCATCACAAAGATCTGAGGTCAGCATTGCCTTTGTGAATGCTACTGTACTGCAGTGCCATCAAACCCTCATTTAAATTCAGTCTTACATGAAAAGAGAGAGAGTTTAATTATGACATCTTACTGCAGAGGAGCAGTAATTAATTTTTAAGTGTGCTAGGTGTAATAGGATAATTATCCACAGGATGGATACAGACTCTCAGGGGGTGCGGAGCCGAAGCTGGAAGCGTGGGGACAGCAAAGCGCTGCTCTTTACTGAGTGACCGATGCTCTTAGTGACTTTTTCGCTGGAGATGCCAGGCGCACTGGAGCCAGCCCCAATGCCTGGCAGGCTGGTGTTGGCAGCTGAAAGCACAGCGCGTGTGCTCTTTGCAAGCCTCTTGTGAACTATATACTAATTTGCCTGTTGTTTACATCTCATTGGTGTAAACTCTGATGCAAGTTCACCACTTTTTCATACCCAGAAGAATGAATTGCCAGAGGCAGTTAGTAAGACTTGCTATAAGATAGAGGTGTTCGGACAAGCATCGTGCTTGCTCTTTGTCTGAGACCATTGGCAGACACTGAAGGGGGAAGTTTATCTCACCAGTAGGCATTATAAAGGAATCATTTTTAATCTCTCAACTATTTCCTAGCCTGCCTGATGTTACTGAAAGGCTTCTGTTTTTCTGTGAAAATGATGTCTTTTGGAAATCCTTTAAAGAAATTTAGCCTTTATCTTCTTACAGCATCTTCCCCAAGATGATCCCATGGGAAACCTTCTGCCACTCCTATGGAATACATTATTTTTTATTAGTATATTTGTATATCCTGATGTTTATGTTGTCAGCAAGGGTAAAGGGCTGATTTTATGGCATTTGTTGTTTTCAGACACCTCTTGACTATTCTGTCATTAATTATTCTTTGAATATTTTTAATTTTTCCAGCCCGTTGTTATAGGCTCTCTGTGCTCCTAAATGTTTTATTTTCTCTTACGGGATGAATTGTCTTCTGACTGCATTTTCTGTGAGATGAAAGGGCCATAGAGAAGCACTAGTTTTCTAAGGCAGTGGAGATTACAACCTTTACAGTAATACTTTAGGTGTTAATGACTATATTCTTTATAGTTGGCTTGCTTTTTTTTCCCTTTGTAGCTGTTGCCTGTTTCTATTTTATTTTTACTCAGCTATCACACTGACCTTCTGGCCATGTCCTTTAGCAAGCATATTTACGTATCACATCAGAACAGAGCGCTGGGCAAAGGAGATCCAGCCACATCACTGTAGTTGGCCTGCATATTTGTGTGAAACAAATATTTTAGATAGCCTGAAATTTCTGAGCTTTGCAGTGATGCAGTTAATATCAGATCCTTATTAAGAAGCTAAAAATCCAGTTATTTAACCAGACTGCACTGAACTAGAAGAATATTCAATTTCAAACTGGAATAGGGCTTCATGGAATCTGCAGCACAGTGATACTAGTGGGGTTTTAAATTTTTCATTATGTTTTACTTTGGCTGTTTGGTTGTTTGCTCACTGTACTTATCAGAAGCAATGAGGAAAGAACGTAAGGAGATGAATTGTACTGCTAATTCAGTGTTTATTTCTGGTTAAACAGCTTTCCTGTCCTTTGATTTATGAGGAAGAATGAGCATAAATGGATGACTAAAGAATTCAGCTGCATAACTCCCCTTAATTTCTGTGGCTGCTATCTGGTTGAACATTGCAACAGGCTTCAAACATCTCTACTGGTGTCCACAGTGTGCTAAACAAGATAGAAAATGTTATCTGGTTCAGCTCTGAAGAGGCTTCAGTCAAAGCAAGACACCAACAGAGTGATATTGTGAGAATAAATTATTGTATATGCACATCTTTTTGGTTTGTTTCAGTGATTAACAGTGCTGTTTACGCCCTTTCCCTGGAACTGGTCAGAAGAGCGAGTTGCTGTTGAGCATATATACAGTGGCAGAAGACTAGAGTGGGGAATGGTCTCAGTGAGTGAAAGATGAAAAAAATCACTGGAAGATCATGACCTCATTGCTAATGTCATTACTCAGTTGCTGTCATGTGGCTGTGCTGTTGTGATTCTATGAGGCTGTAAGTCAGGAGACCTGGGCTTCCACCACATACTTCCATGCATCTTAAACCCAATTATTTAATACTTCTGTGTCCTAGTTCCATTTAGAGATGTTTCTGGTTCCCTAGCTCCGTGGAAAATTTGTTGAACTCCTGTGAAATGCCCAGGGAGGGAGCTGATCAGTGATGCATAAAACAGTACAAGTAAGGGGGAAGGACTCCAGGTGATGTTAATGTGTTTTAGTTGTAGAATGTGAGACTTTATTTGAATGGCAAAGCAGCCCATTCTGCCTCTTTCAATAATTAAGGGGCAAATAATTGGCTCTCCTGAGGCTCATGAAGACTTTCCCAGAATGTAAAGAATACAGTGAAATTGCAGCAAATGTCAGTTGGAAAGGTGGATGATGCTCACTGTGGAGTGGAGGATGACTGTCCCCTTGCTGATGCTGGGAAGCCACAGCACCACTCACACACATAGATCATGAACTCTCTGGGAGAGCTCTCTCTCCTTTTTTGTCCTGTAAGCAAAGCCTTAGTCCATTTTTGATGCTGCCACGCTAAACATACATAACCATATTGCTACACATGCAGAACAGTTGAGCGCTGGGATCTCCTAGGAGACAGGAGTGGAAAAGCTTTCTAGGATTCTTGAGTCCAGTCCATGGATGTTCTCAGCAGCCATATTACAGGAGGCTTTGAGAAGTGTCTCAATTTCCACCCACCAGCCAGCGAGGATGTTTGCTGCTGTGGCTCCCACTGCAGTAACTGTTGCAGATTTACACCCTGCTGATGGAACTATTTAACATTTCCAGATTAATTTTAAGAAGCTTAATACTCCACTCTTGTGCTTGGATGGAGCACATCCCAGTTCAGGATTCTCTGTAAAATAATCCTATTTCCAATTTATATTTGTCTTTTTTTCCTCTCTTTCTCTCTCTAGTTCAAAATATTGTATTTATTGTAGCATCCGAGGCTGCCGTCTGCTTCCGCTTTACCTTTTTTGACTCTCTTTCTGAGTGATGGTGAGAAGGAAGCAGGTATTGCATTTAGTCTTTGCCCATTGGTCCTGTTTGCTTACTTGCTGATGAGTTATGCTGACATTTCCCCCTCAAGAAAACCTGCCCATGCTACTGCAAGACAGACTGTTCACCTGTGAACATTACCTGGCTTGATGTGTCCACAGGGCCAATTCTTTGCATCTGGACAAGACAGAAATGAAATGAAATCACAAAAGAAAGCAAGGAGGGGAAGTAGATATATTTTGTGACATAACATTTTTGCATCTGTTTGTGTGGCAGAGCCATAAAGATGAAGTTGTAAGAACTGCTTTTCCAAGACTAGAGATTGCTTCCTTTGCCCCATGTGCATCTTTATCCTTGTTGTGACAAGCAGAAAGAACAGATAGGCAAGCAATGGTTTTTAATTTTTCACTTCTCCTGTCCAGGCCATCTTTTATGGTTTCAGTGAAAAGTGCAGTGTAACGTCTGTATAGCCTTGTGGATTAGCTCCCTTTCATCTGTGCTGTAATTAGACTAAGAAAAGCTGTGCTTTTATAACTATTAGTTACAGACCATGCCTAAGAAATTAGAGGGCCAGAAGCCATTAACCAGTATGTAGAAAAGACTGGATATTGTTGAGACCTGTTTTGCTTATTGTTTAATTATCACCAGCTGAAACACTGGTGAAAGAACTATTTAATATTTCTTTTATTTTCTTGCTGGGGATAGAAGCTGTTTATAAATTGCCTTTAATCTATGCTCTTGAATAAACTATGGCAAGCTGGTGAGCTGATTATTGTCTGCAAAAGGAAAAGGCCAGACAAATTGCTTTTCTGTCATTGAGACTGAACATTTCCTATGTTCAGATCTGTATCAGAGGGTGCTGTTTGAACTACATACCTGCGTATTTGTCCCTTTCCTGCTGTGTGCAGGCCACAAGTTGCAGGAGGGGGTCAGAGGCAGAAGACAGGGCTCATGGCAGCAGCCCATTGACTCTAGCAGGTCTAAGTCCCTGCAGCAGTGTAACACTTACATATGTGCCTAATAATTAGCACCTGTAAAAGGTATCATTAACTTCTTAATGTTCATTCTTAAAATAACACTCGGCAGCCTTTTACATAGTTTAACACCACCCAGTTCTTACCTATTCAATTCCCAAGCTGTAGCTGTGGGATGGACCCCGTCACCAGTTTTCAAGACAGGAGAAATGCAATTGCAGAGCTTGCCTGAATGTAGGCAAGAAACCCAGAGCAAAGCTAGGGCTTTCTGACCTGTGCTTTTGGCTGGGTGCTCTTGCTTGTATTGTTGGCCATTTTTTCACTTAGCTGAGTTGAGCTGAGTTAATGTTTATGTTTATTCTACTGTCGTACAACTGAATTCAGTCATTTGACAACTTCCATTGCAAGCCAAGTTATTGTTGTGTTTCAGCTTTTGAAATTTAGCTGTTTCTGCTGTATGCTTAATAACTGCTTGGAAGACGGAGAGTCTTTGCATTTTCCTTGTGGAAACAGTTGCTTGGTTTGCTGGAGGCAAAATGCATCATGAAATCAGATGTTTCTAATTGCTCCTTGTTTCAGGAGTTTCTATTGAACACTGAAAATCATCCTTAATGCATGAGTAAGCCTGATGAACAGATAGATTTAAAAAACATTGACTCAAAATAAATTTCTCTTGGAAGCAGAATAATTGTTGACTAATTCTCGTGGGAGAGATACATGAATTTCTTGCAGGCTTTTTTGAACAATAGGACTTCAAAGAGATTCAGTGAAAAGAATGAAAGGTGCCCTTAATCTTCTAACATAGTATTGTTTATTCCCTTTTGCCATTAGGGCATCTGCCTCATTAGTGTTAATAACATTTCATACAGTCTTCAGGGAAACAGGTACCTTCCAAGAAACACCTACAAAGAAAAAAATAATTGTCCCAGTGTCATAGGCAGGAGCATATATAACCCATAAATCCTCAACTGACATCATAGCTCCTGAGGCATTTGCTTTGAAAAGGAAAACACGTGTTCTAAGGCAAAATTATAGGTGACTTGAAAGAAGTCATTAGAAAAAATTAATATTTGTGGGTAAGGATTTTTTGCAGGTGAAGGTGAGATTTTATGAGAGGAAAATGGGGCTTGAATTATTGATAGGATGCAATGCCCAGGTGTTTCTAACTCAGCATCTGCTCTCTGATAATGCAGCAGGTAGCACTCTGCAGCAGCCCAGGCAGCACTCTGCGACAGTGCCTCTTCCTATGGCTGCCAGGTCCTGCCCAGTGACCAGCAGGAGCAGTACCAGGTGTTTTAAACCCCTTTGGAGTCTGGAGACAGGGCTTGGGAAATGAAGGGCAGAGGACCCAAGAGTTTTGCAGTATTTGGATCCGTCACTTCAGATGGCATTCAGTAACTTCGGGTGCCTCCAGCTTTAGTTGCTCAACCTGAAACACTTTGTTGGCACCCAGAAAATGCAGGTTCCAAAAATTACTGGGCATCTCAAAGTGTTTGTCACCACTGTTTTTGTATAAGTTTGTGTCTGTCTGTCAAGGACAGTAAGGAAGGACCAGAGATCTGGATGCGTGTGACTGGGACAATCTCACTGTGTGGGGAGTCCTCACTGCAGGATGATGGGAACTCGCATGGAATTGAGGTCTGGGGACTCCTAAGCTGGAATTGTATAAGGCTAGAGTGGTTGGCAACCTCACCTCTGGTTAGTGAAGTGAACATATCACTCCATGCTTCTCTTAAATAAAAAATGAAACTTGGCTAAATAAAGCATGCTTCTAATGTTTAAATTATAACCCAAAATTTACCTATTTCTAGTGTGTATTTTTCATTAATGCTCTATCATAAATATAATTCAAACAACTTTTACAGCCCAACCAATTTTGTTTATTATCATAATAGGAACATACAGGCAGTAGAAATACATAAGGTAAAGCTCGCTTGAATTTTTCTGACATTCCACACACACTTACGGAATCCAGTTAAAAACATAAAACCTGTTGTAACCTTGTTCTGTCTCTTTATGCTTTCTGCCAATGCCACCCGTGGGTTAGAAGATACGAACTTCATTCCTATAAAGACTATTAAAAATACTTTCCTAACAAGCTTTGGGTAATGTCAATCTTGCATCTGCTTAACTGATTTCTTTCTATGTCTTAGATTTAAACCAAAGGTTTTGTAATGAGAGGTCTTGGTGAGTTAGTCATGAATAATTTAGCAGCCAGTCCCAGCAGTCAGTGTGAGACAAATCATATCTCAAAAAGTGACTGTCAGCATCCCTGAGAAACAAGAAGAGACATAGACTATGTGAAAACAACGGAGCCAAAAAAGCTCCAAACACATTTCATGTTTAAAGCAGCCTTTAGAGATAGGGGTGTTTTCTTTTGCTCTTCTTTTTTTTCATGCACAGTCAGATTTTTGGAGCTAAAATCAATTTTTAATTTCTGAAGTGCTCTTTCAGTTCTTGAGCCCATGTACGGCAAAGATGATTGTCAGTTGGGAACGTCTGAAAGGAGGCACATGACAAATGCCCTGCTGCGAAGACAGGCAGAGCTGGCCTGTGTGGAATTTGCAGTTAAATTTCACCAATAAAAAAGCAGCGGGTTTTGCTTTTGTGGCCTACTAACAACACAGTTTGCATGATTCTAGAGCTACGTTATGGAGCAGAAAACCAGAGGGGTGATAAAATGTGATCACAATGAAGATCTTCATCTCTACTTGTGGTACAGTATAGTTAATGAATTTATTTTTTTACCATAGTGCCTCAGTGTTCTCCTGTCCCCAGCAGATGATGTCTTTGAAGTAACTGGTTGCAAAGGAATGTATCTGAATACACCTGCAACTCCTATAGAGCCTGCCAACCATTCCATAACACAGGATTTCTGTGAAACCGTCGTTACCCAACATCAAAACAAATTGATGTCATTTAGATGTATCCTGTTTGTGCAGTTTGTTCCAAAGTATTTTTAATGTGTTCAGTTTTAAACAGAAATATTGGAAGATGTTAGGTTTGAAAAATCCCTTGAGGGGTTTTATGGAAACCTAGGGATATGCAAGGATGTGTTTTTCCCTGTGAATTTTTAGTTATGGTTCAGTTTATGATAATCAGTTCTCCCAGAATGAGAATTTATTTGATCGTATGTCATGGACTGTCGCAGCTACAGCCTGAAGTCTGTGTAATTTATTTCCTAAAAGATGCTGTTACAGTCTCTTTTATGTCTTAGATTAAAACCAAAGGGTTTGTAATGAGGGATCTGTGTGAGTTAGTTATGAAGACCTTACCAGCCAGTCCCAGCAGTTCTGGGTTCCAAACGCAGGATAAGTAATGATGCCATATCCAGCATGTGTGAATAGTTTGAGATTATTGCATGCAAGGGACAGGGTGTTTTGCTGCTTGTGATACTGCTTTGGTATTAACTCTGGCTTTCATGCCTGACACTGCAACCGATGCTGTCCCAGGTGACTCTAAATTCTGCTGATAAATCTGAGCATCTTTGTGACCCAGAGGTGGTGCTGAGGTTGTTGTACAGTGGCTGTTGTCATAGAACAGCCGTCGTCTCTCCTGGTGGGAGCCTGCTCTACATCCATCCCACAGCGCAAGAGCTAATGTTTTATGATGTACTGTCAGGAGTTAATGGAGCTTCCTGTGGTTACGAGCAACCTCAAAGGATAAAGTTGTTCTTCTCACTTTGACCTTGCTGGATGGTTTAGTAAGGCATCATCATAATTTTGTGTCCCTTTATGCTGGCCCCTAAATTTCCTCTTCATAGATTTGTTTCATAGGTCACAGCAATTTGCACATGATCTACAGCAAAGCAGATGAGAAAGGAAGGCAGATAGAAAACCACAGATAAAAATCTCTTGCTTAGACCAACTGCATCTGAAGTGCAGATATATATTTGTGTGTGTGTGTGTATCTTGCATTATAAAACATCTTGAAGTCTCTGTCACAGTTTCTGTCGCAGCAGTTTCAGATGTTGAAGACCTGGTACTTGCCACTGTCTCTGCTCAGTTACAGAATGAAGGTTTCTTTATGGTGAAGTAAGTTCATATTGCTTTGCTGATGAAGTTTCTTGAGCTCTAGGTGAGCTGCCACCTCCTGTGAAGATAGTTCACCCTTGTGCATGTATGGGGCTGAGTGTACTCTGCCAGTGCAATGCACTTTTCTTGGTGAGGCTGTGGTTATGTGATGGGAAGACATAATGACCTATACCCTCAGATTCTTTTGCTAGTACACACATTATTGCTTAAGATTATTTTCTTTTCTGTATGTGAAGGAAGGGAAACAGTGCCGATGGTTTCTGAACACTGTAATGAGAGTAATACTTGTGCCAACAGTGCCTGATGCTGACAATCCAGCTACCTGGACATCAGCACCTTTTTTTTAAGTCCTTAGTTTTCCCACACCTTGCTCATCTGTCTGGACTTGGGGTATCATAAGCAATCAGTTGTGTCGCCCTGTGGAGTGCAACAGGTGGTGGTTGTTCCTCTTAAGATGTGAAGACAATTGGTGTGAGCAGTGAGTGTGCCTTGTGGGGCATTGAGAGGTTCTCTCTTCTTATTCCTTTATTCATTGGGGTAACATGAGACCAAGTAGAAAGTTTGTCAAGAGAGATGAGTTACCTCAAACTGAGGAGAATGTTGTCCCCACAGATGTGGGACTAAAAGGACTGGGAGGATCCAGCATCTCACTACCTGTATTGAGCACATTAGGTGCAGTATAATCTGGGCAAAATACCAACCATGCTGTTGATGGGCTGAACAAAGCTGTCAGAGGAAGACAGTAGGTTTAATATGGCTGCTGGTTGTGCAAGGCGATAACTGGATATGGGAAAAGCCTTTGGTCATAGCAGTAACAGAAGTGACAGTCTGTCGATTGCTTGGAGCAAGTGCTGAAATGCTTCTCCTCAGTACAGATGTTGTCCCAGCTGGTTCCAACCCAGGATGGGAAGCTGTAAAGTATGTAGCTACATGCTGCACTTGTTCAACAGCACAACTGATGTGGAGTGAAATAGCGGACTTATGAAATAGTTCTGTGCTGGGGCATTCAGTGACTGCAGGGAAATTTCTGGCTAGAATTCAAGGTTTTTTCCATTAAATTATGTGCATAAAACCACAAGGGAAGTTCCTGAGGAAACACGGTTGGATTTGGCTACCTGTAAGACCACCTCTGCGTTAGGATAACTGTACAACTGCTTTTATGGGTGGGTTCACCCCCTAACAGCTGGTGGAAGGATAATCATGATTCTGTTCTGGGAATTACACAGTCTGGTGTGGGAGATGCACCAGTGTGCATCATGCTAATGAGGGGGAGTGGACGGCCCTCGTCTGCTTGTGCCTGGGGCTAATAACACTTATGGCATCCAGGGATGAGGAGCCTGAAGTGCTCCTGGAAGCCTGTGTGTCTCCCATGGCAGTGTTGGTCCTCTCCCAGCTGAGGGAGGATGGAATCAGAAAAGCTGTATGATGCAAACCATGCCCTGAGCCTGCCTTCCTCCTGCAGCACTGGCACCACTGGTTCCTCCTGGGTTACCTCCTGTGATGTGGATTCACTTCCTTGCCTTGGAACTGCTGGTCTAGGAATGAGAGAGGAAAAGACTGAACCTTGATCCTGGCCAACACTTTGTGTCCAAGTTTCTATATCCCAGTTTAGATTAAGATACTGCAATGGTGGATTCTCTGCTTCTTATGATATTTTTCTCTGGCTCTTTTGAAATTGAGCTAAAAGATGTGCATGTATCGACTTCTCACGTTTCTAAAGCTTTCCACTCTACAGTTCAGCTAATGAGATAATGGACATTGTGATCCAAGGATTTGTAGAAAAACCTTGCCCTCTACTCTGCTCTCATAAGACCTTGCTTGGAGTATCGTGTACAGTTCTGGTGTTCTCAACATAAAAAGGACATGGAACTGTTGGAACAAGTCCAGAGGAGGGCCACAAGGATGATCAGGGGACTGGGGCACCTCCCGTATGAAGATAGGATGAGAAAAGTGGGGCTATTCAGCCTGGAGAAGAGAAGGCTGCGTGGAGACCTCATAGCAGCCTTCCAGTATCTGAAGGGGCCTATAGGGATGCTGGGGATGGACTCTTCATGAGGGACTGTAGTGATAGGACAAGGGGTAACAAGGTTCAAACTTAAACAGGGAAAGTTTAGATTGGCTATAAGGAGAAAGTTCTTTCCTGTAAGGGTGGTGAGGCACTGGAATGGGTTGTCCAAGGAAGTTGTGAATGCTCCATCGCTGGCGGTGTTCAAGGCCAGGGTTGGACAGAGCCTTTGGTGACACCGTTTAGTGTGAGGTGTCCCTGCCCATGGCAGGGGGGTTGGAACTGGATGATCTTGAGGTCCCTTCCAACCCTAACTATTCTATGATTCTATACAATATTTATTCATAACACTGTACTAGTTGCCTTAAATCAGATGTAAAGTAGCTAAAATTTTAATTTCCATTTCCATTCTTTTGTGCCATGTATCAGTGGTGTAGAAGAAAGTGCAAACAAAGATCTCATCTCTGTGTTGCCAGTGTGATGGGGTCACCCTAAACCAATCAATGTTTGCGAGCAAAATGTGGTGGGGGCATTAGGTTGTGTTTATTTGATTTAAGCATCTAAATCCAATCTCAACATCTGTTGTGTCATGTTTAGTTTTTATATTAAGCTCCCAGCAAAATTAATGTTAAGAGTGCAGTAAGGTGATTACAGTGTTATTGTTCCCCAAGTTGCATGATTTACGATGTTTTTAATGCTGCATTCTGCAGGCTGTAACATGAGAAGCCCGGCAGAGAAGTGCAGAATAAGGAGCACAAAAGACATGTTAATTAAGAGAGCTTAAAAAGCATGGGGAAGGAAATTATTATTCCCCTTACTGGCATTTGATGTCTTAATGCCCAGACAGTGTCAACAGAAGCAGGGTTTTCTGAAATGTGGGTGAACAGGGAAATGAGAGAGGTTGGTAGAAGGGGTTCTCAGTTTTAATTGGTGGTAGCTGTTTTAATGGCAGGAACAAGAAAAACGTTATCAAAAGACTTCTCCAGAGAGCACATGTGGGCCTGGCATCAGGTGTAGGAAACAGTAATGGCCTGCCTCAGAAAGTGGTTGAACTACTGGAGTATATTCATTGTTCGACATACCCTTTAATTTTTACTTTCTTTTGTAGCCAGTGCAAGAATGGGATAGAAAGGCATAGAGGATTGTCTAAAACCTATCCCAATAAACAAAGTATCTGCTTTTCTAAGGGAATGACTGGTCTATATGTAGTAGGGTGTAATGAATAATATTAGATATGAACATCGAAAGTTTACCATTTGCCAGCTTAGTCTTTGCTGTTTATGCTGATGTGTCTCTAATCTTTGCTCCAAAGATCAGAGACACAGACTACAGAAAAGATTTATTTAAGAATATTTCTCTGATCCATGTCATACAGCTGGAATTGTGGTTATATGCTGCCTACTGCAACTTATCTGTATACAGTATTAATGAAGATGTCTCAAAAATAATAGAAAGTTTTAGAGACTAGCCAGTATTTTAGGGTATCAGCAATAAAATTTAATAGCAGATATTCTTTCCTTGCCAAAGCAATGACGCATATGCTGTGGAACATCTTTATGTATTTTCATCATTATATGTTTGACATTTATCCTTCTTCATCTTGAGAAATCCTGTTGCATCCAATAATGCACATCCAGACATGGAGGGGAAAAAGCTTGCAACAGTGGCAGTGGAAACAAAAAAAAGGCAATTATTCCAATTTAATTTGTTTCAGGGATCAATGAACCTTATATCTCTGTGCCATATAATGTAGCTGAACATTCACTTCATTTTATAAGCTTCCAGCTGGTACTCTGGGCAACCGAGCAAACCTTGTAAAAATTAATAAGTAAAACCTAAACCAAATGCAGAGAATGGAGTTTAGAACAATCATGTGAAGAGAAAAAAAATTCCAAACAAACCCTAAATCTTGGGAGGACAGATAAATATTATCATACGATTTGTGTCTGGTATAAGAAAGACAGGAATTTAGATTACTAATGTGTGATAGAGCAAAGTGAACCCCTAAATGATGTAAGGTGGAGTCTTGAAAAACTCTGACAATTCATTTGATGACCTGGAAAGCTATTTAGGATGTAAAGAATCTGTAAGAGATCTGCAAGGTATTCACACGTCCTCTTACTACATGGCAATCTGGTGGCATAGAGGACCTCTTCTACATAACTGTGAGCTGGCAAATATGTATGATCACATTGCCTTAAATTTTACAATCTTCCTAGACAATCCACCCTGATACCTATCTATTCTTCCTTTTAGAAGATTAACATGCTGTCTTTGCTTGCATCTAAACTTCATTGTCCTCTGTCTTGTCTCCAGAGTTCTGAGGTGGTGTTTGTTTTATTCCTCTTTTGCTGCATTCTTTCACACACGTGAAAGTTGTTGTCATGACTCATTTCAGTCTTCTCTAACCTGAACAATGCAGATTGTAGTCATTTTCCCCCAAGGGTCTCAAGCCAGTCCATGTTCTTTCATGGTTCTTATTTTGCTCTCTCTATCTTGTTCTGCCCTGTTACTTGTGCTGGTGCCCAAAATGCCTGCTTTGTAGTTTGTTCACTATGTGTATAATGCCCATATGTGAGTTGACCAAGATATATAGAACCTACCATCTTCAAAGCTCTTTGTTTGGACTTCAGTGTTTTTTCTTGCTTTCAGGATGCGCTACATACAGAGCAGTTTTCTTCAAAGGTTACATTTGCATTATCAGCAGAGAATATGGAAAACGACACAATTTTGGTTGATTACAAACTACAGATTCTCTAACTGGCACTGTAATTCTAATTGCTTCTTTCTGGGTTCTTCCACAAAGTTTACCAGCTAATTTGCACAACCATGCTCAGCTGTGAAAAGCAATGGCTCAGTCAGAGGCTGCAACAGCTTCCTCTCTTCTTTGTCTGGAGCATCTGTTATGATAAAATAGTAAACAATTTCTTTTTCTGAATAATTCTGAATAATTCTTCCAGTGTAATTCACTCCAAGGAAATCTTAGATAGCACACACATGCCTTTTGTTCTTATGCAACTTCCTACTAGTAAGAATATGTCTGATTGTTGTATGTGATGCTATGTGAATGTATTAGCCAAATGGAATGGGAGCCTGCCGATGATGGCACAGAGTGGCTGACCTTTATTGATGCTAAAAACCAAGGAATGTCCAACAATGAAAACCAGATGTTCTTGGAAACATACAGTAAACTTTCTTTTAAATTCAGTTTTCAGTGAAAATGGGAGAAAAGAGAGAAGAAACTTCTTTCTCTGTACAAGAATAATTAAGCACTAAAGGAAGAGAAATGCTTTTGTGGGACGAGGAGCATCAGTGGTTTCTGTGCTTTTAGCTAGGGCAGGAATGCTGTCATCATTGGACTCCTACCCAACAGTATGCTTGAGCATATTAAATCTATTACAAATTATTTTCAATAAACATTAAAACACTGTCCTGTGAAGAACTCTGTCTTAGCTCTTTATCAGTGTCTATTTCTCCTCTGCTTCTACAGGAAACAATACTGTTTAGAAAGGAAAGGGAAGAAGTTACTTCAAGAGCTGGGCAATGCAAAGGGTTTGCGAAGGAGCTTTTTGGGCTACAGGTTGGTAATTTACCACTAACTCACTGGTAGAGTGCCCTCTTGAAATGAGAGGAGCTTTACAATAAAGTGGAGTGTGGAGTGCCTTGTAGTCCAGTGCTGAGAGAAATCAACTGGTTACATGAGTGCTAGGGGGTGTGAAATCAAGTTAAAGAAAACAAATATGATTTTGTTTCTAGGGCCAAGTTAAATCTCAATGTTTCTTGTGAATGTAGTCAAAGATTTGCAAAACAAGGTGGAGAAGACATTAGAGTTGGCTTCTGAGCTGAGCATGAAGGGAAGGCATGGCTTTCTTAAGGCCAAGTAACACATCCTGGGTACTTTGTGCAATTAAGTGACGCTTCTCACAGCCAGATGACCAGTCTTCATTTGCTCAGGTGGTTTAACAATTATCTCAGACAACATGTATTTACAACATGCAGAAAGCTCTCTACAGTGCACAGTGGGCAGTCTTTCCCCTCCAGAGCCTGGTATCACTGGACAAGGCCACACTAGGTGGTCACTGGATCTCAACTGGATTATGTTAGACAGTAGTAAAAGTGAGAATGAGCAAAGCCTCAGTAGCCTGTGCTAAAGGTGACGCTTCGTATTCTTATAATTAAGGAGAGGGTAAATGATGATGCATCAATATTTTGAAGAGGGCATAATATTATTCAGGTAGAATTTACAAGAAAATATGAGGAATTCTAGGGGACTCACCAGGGCTGAGTAATCTGAGCATCACAGTGACAGTTAAAGTTATGATAGATGAAGAATTACTTTTGATAAAGACAGGACAAATCTATGATCTGAATTATCCATGCAAATAGTAGGGATCTAAATTAATGGTGACTACTCAAGAAAAAAACAAAACATCAAACTGTGGACAGGAATTCTGTAGAAACAGCAGCCATGAAATAGCAGCTAATCTTAAAGCTGAATAAGGAATTGGCTTCTTAGTTCCTTAGGAACTAAAGTGATATATAAAAATCTAAACAATGGGAATTTGCCATTTAAAGACAAGCATAAATAGCCATTGCGTTTAACATCCCAGGCCACATTTGCTCACTGTGCTAAAGTCTGTGCTGAATTCTTGTCATAGGCATCTCCTGACATCACTTAAGAAAGTGTCCTGCAAGTGATATTGAGAATTGCGACCATTGTGGCATCTGATATCAAGAGAGCAAGGAGCACCTCAGATGGATTGTTGTTCTCCATTACCCTCTTCCAGTTTTCTTTACTGGAATACAGTCAAGTACCCAGGTACTTGGGAGACCTGGGTGAAATACTCTGCCTTTGTTGGGTTGTGTGGTGTTGTGACTGCTGTTCCTGTGCATATTGACTGGGCTCACACCCAGGGTGGAAGATGATCCAATTTGCTCTTCACTCAAACTGATCTCTGGGTGAGGAGAGCTGTAAAAAGGTGTTGCTTTCTCCCACCCTTTTGGCTGTACTCTGTAGATAGGGTATTTCACAAAAGTGTAGAGTTTAGGACACTGGTCCTGCCTGTGCTCTGGCACTGCTGACAGGCTCCATCAGGAATTGCATTGTAGTGTGTGGCACAGGCTGTGAATGCAGAGATTGGATGTGCCTGGCACAATGGGACTCCCCTGACTGGGGCTGGATTAAAGCAAGTGATAATATTTGCTTTTGCTCAATTTCTACACCTCAACTCCTACAGGCTGCAATAATACTCTTGGTATTTTAATAAGACTTCCTCATAATCTGTTAAATTAAACCTGAATACATCATGTAAAGAGCAACATAGGATGTTTTTGAAGTCTCCTGACAGATAAATGATGGATGCAATGCTAGAGATCAGAAGGCAGTGAAACAAATTTTCTATACTCAGTTTACTTCGATGAGAGGTTAAATTGAAACTGCTATTCCCCTGATTATGGATGTTTGGACAGAATTTCTGTCCTGCCTCGTTTCTGTAGATACTTACTTCGAATGTCTGTTCGTTTGGGGTTGGACTAGCTGATCTTCAAAAGTCCCTTCCAACCCAGGCAGTTCTGTGATTCATTAACAGTCCATGTGGAAGGGAATGATTGTATCCTGGGAGGTTTCTGTGCCTCCTGCCATCTCATTGCTGCTTCATAAACCTCAAGTGAGATCTTTATGTGTAGTGGGACTCAGGAGCTGCAGCCTGCCAGAAATGAAATGTTCCTCCTTATTTTGCCCCAGAGAGAACTTGCAGGTAACTTATCTCTACCCTCAGATGCGATTATTCATTGCATGGCAGCACTGAGGGTTTTCTAGGAGAAGTCGGGTGTTATGTGAGCTTATGTGAACTAATATCATCACATCAGCACAGCGAGCATGAATCGTTTTCTCCATGTAATACAGGAGAGAATTTACATAGAAAATTGCAAATACTGCTAAAATGAGGAATCATCATAACTTCACCCTTACAAGATGACGTCTGTATTCCATCCAATATGGGAGGCGTGTTTCAAAAGTCATGTTCAGAGTCTTTTATCAGTCATTATGTGAAGTGCTTCCAAAAAAATTACGTTTCCGTCCAAAAGCAGGTGTCGTTCCTTGCACAGAATAATGTTATGTCAAACCTCCTAACCCTGTAAATGCAAAAATCCATTCAGACTTTGATTACCTTGAATGACCATAGCCATCTCTTCTCATGCATCTGGAAATACAACACAGCTTTATAAAATGAATATACAGAGAGAATTGGTTTTATTTTTTTTGCAGTTATATCAGAACTGAGCAACAGGAATATATGCCAAAACCAAACACCAGCACAAGTTTGTAGGGTTTGTTTGTTTCATTCTAGCAGGGCTTTTACTGATTAATACCAAATAGTCAAAGAAGCCAAGATACTTCACTGGAATAAAATCGGTGCTTAGAGTCTGGAAAATATTTTAAAACTACCTTTTTAGTTTTACTGGCGTGTGTGGTTTTAAAACTGCAAGTTTGTTTTAGCTTCCTTGATGGATTTTTTAGTGGAACATTTAAGGAACATTTAGTGATGATTACTTATCAACCCAATTTGCCTCAAATTTAGGAACATTTGTTTTTGCGATCCTCTACTGAAGCCAGCTTTGTATTAAAGTTAACTCGGTGTACTTGCACATACAGTGTTTTGCATGTGGGACAAGGTGTGCTCTGTGATCCATGTGTTATTTTGTATTATGATCATATTGCAGTTATCTGCCATAGGAGATTTGAAAAGGTTTTTTGTCTGGGCCACTGGAACAAAGCTTGTGGTTTTCTACCCTGAACATGACAGAAATCCTTTAGGGAAACATCATTGTTATGTTTAAGGTTAATTCTGCTGTGGTAAATCTTCCTAGAGTCTAACAACATGGAGAAAGCATAGTTTCTTTTTGTGGAGATTAATTGCTGTTTGGTACGACAACTGAAAATGAAAATTGTGAGGTTTATAGCATTTTTATTTTTATTGCTGCTATTAGTAACTCTGGTTGTGCAGTCTGCAAGTAAAATGGTGGATTCTCCGGGAATTTGTCATGACGAAGGACTGGCAGATCAGACCTGAAATGTAGTTTGTAGGAAGGGAAATACGTGAAGTGGTTTTTCTTTTTGTCACTTGGCATAGTTCTGCCTGTGCAATACATACTCTGCAAAATTCCTCATGCTGTTGTCCCAGTCCTGTAACATGTGGCCCCAGAGATACCTTACTGTATTTGTAGCCTATTGGTAACATCGTGTGCACCAAACTTAAGCACCAGATGAAACAAGAAAATACCTAACCTGAATGTTTGATCTGAGAACAACTGGCTTTGTATTTAAAAAGAGAAGCCAGGATACCAAGCCTTGAATATAAATGCTGTTCTATAGATAAGTATTTATATTCAGTCAGGAGAATTCATGCAACTCTTCAGTATCATCTTTATCCTGCTAATATTCTTTAGATTTTATGGTTCAGATATTTGCTAAGTTTTGATTAACCTTCATTCTTTCTTGATTCTTCTCCAATACAGTTTCAAAATGCTCCTTGACTGGAACCTGTCTTGACACACATGCCAATGCTTATGCTTTCCACTGCCTTGACCATGTTTATGCTATGTAAACTCCTGAAGGTAATTTTTTGAAGCTTGCCTATTTATCTCATAATAAGATGCATAAAATGGCATTTAATGACCTTTTCTTTAGAAATCCTGCTGTATTCCACAGAAGCTCAACATGCTCTTAAAGTTGCACTGGGGTCACAAAACATGGATTTTGTAGCTTAACTGAGTTGTTCGAACACGAGTATTTTAGCCCTTCAGTCTGAGGGGCTTTTACAGAGTGAACTGGGCTGAGCATGCCAAGGAAGGTTGTTTGCTATGGAGCTATGACCACAGACAAGATTTTGTCAAGGCAGTACCAAAATTTTTCTGGAAACACACTCAGATCTTTTAATGGAAGTTTCCTCTGTTAACCCAGCTTGTAAATTGTTAAGCTGCACAACTTTTTAATCTTTTCCTTCCTTAATTTTTTGTTTCTTCAAAGTAGTAGTTACAGACGGGAACTTACAAAGTGCTGAGCACTGTACTCCCTCCCCATCAAGCAAACTTCTTAATGTTAATCAGGCTCTGAAAAATGCTGCCAAATTGGAGCTAAATCTTTGCACATCCCCTGTATTTCTCCAGCTGGGCACCTTTTTCATTCCTGTGAAAGGATGGATGTGCTGCTAAGACATTGAGCTTGGGCTGGGAAAATTCGAGGTCCAGTTTGATCTGCTACAGCCTCATTTAATCATGGCTTAATTTAAAAAACAGAGATTATAAGTATTTTGTCTTTTTGGTTCTGAGCTTTTGAGATGGCATTTATTTCCTAGCCATACAAGGACCTTAAGACTTTATTTTCTGATCTTATGGCATGCTGTAAATAATGGCTATCAGCTTACAGGGCAGACGTTTAACCCTTAGGCTGACCCTGATTAGTACTCCTATTACCCAGCTTTGAAGCAGAAACGTCTCGGGAGGGCTTGATCTAACTGACTCTGTGGAGCGCTCTGTAACTGCATAGCAGACGGTATTAATGCTTCAGATAAGATTTTATTCAAAGCCTTGTACTTCCACATATGTAAAAGAAGGGTGAATTTCAGACCATCTTTACATGACTTCATTTTCAGAAAAGCAATGTTTTAGACCTTCAGAAAGATGAATTCAAATAATGAACATTCATTCTGTCTACATTTAAAAATGCCAGATTCCAGCATCAGCTTCAGTGAAAGTATATCTCAATTTTCTCTCTACCTTTGTTGGTAATTGTCATAATTGTAGGGTACCATATAATTTTTTGCAATTCTGTATATTACCTCTGTACAATTCTTCCCACTTGAGCTCCATATTGCCCCTTTCTCATTCATTTCATTAAACACTAAATCAACGAACTTTAAGGACACCAAGGTTAGTAACGTGGCAAAGTATTAATCCATTAAACATCCAGACTGTAAATCTACTGCCTATCTCTTTTGAAGAGGTTATAATATGCCATACAATTAATTATCTGAAACTGGAATACACTTAATTTCTGCAAACTGCAAAATGGAGCTATTAGTAGAAAACATTACACCTCTATTATGAGAAGTAAAGCAATAGATTTCTAAGGTCTAAAGACCTTTTAGCAATCTCTGATGTAGCTTGCCTACACAGCCCCTTCTGTGAAACATCTGTGCTTGTAAAGACAAGCTCACATCAAGTGTTCTGATAACAGTGATTTACACTTGCTGTGTTACCTCTCTGTCAGCCTATTTACGTAAGAGTTAGTATGTTCTTTTCAGGCTTTTCACAAACTCTGCTTTCTTTTTCAGAATAAGAGGTGAAAATCTGGTAAGTGTCATATGAAGCAGCAGACTGCTAAAGTGATGATGAATGAGTGAAAGCTGGAAGGCAGAACTGAATTACCTTACTGTTGGCTGATGTTTCTGGAAGTGCTTCTTCAACACCAGCAGAAGTTGATGGTAAGAGGCCAGAAGACATCTCTGTGCTGTGCTAATACACTTAGCAGCGCACATAATAGTGCAAAAAAAAAAAAACCCAACCCCAAAGTGTGTGTGTGTAAATAATTCTGTAGTAATTCTAAGAGCCCTGTTTAAACTTCCATCCATGAGAAGGTGCAGCATTTTGCAGTTGTATATGATACTGTTAGTTGCGCTTAAGCTCCTCTTGGTGTTACACACATTTGTGCTTGTATAACTGAATAAAAATGGGGAAAATAGGATCCTGGAAGTAGGGGGCTCTTCTCAACTACCTCACAAAGCTGTTACTCTGCAGTATCTCCAGGAGGGAAGGTAGTAACATTTTGTGGGTAATATGTAAAAACATCCTGACAAATAACCATTGGAAGAGGATAGGATAAAGCTTGGAAGTGACACTGCTGTCTTAAAAGAACCCCTGGTGGTAGTCCTTGGCTGTTTGACTGTTAGTTCATTCACAGAAACTGTTAGAGGAATACGATACAGATATCCATAAACGCCAATGTATAAGGGGATAAGGTTACTAAAATAATAAAAGAATTTAAATTAAAATCCATAAATGAACACTGTTGCAGATGAAGTGAGAAAACTCTTAGTTTTTGTGCATTTCTCTGTCATATGCTGCAGTCTCTGTAAATGTGCTGCAGGAGAAAATATATATCCCAGATTTTCTCTTATATGTTTCCAGTAAACCTCTTGTCACATTTTTTTCTGAAGGAAATAAATTGATGACAATAAATTGAAAACAACATAACAAAGGGCAGTGCTGCTTGTGACATCTCACACATGCATACCCAGCTCTTCTGTTGTCTTTGCTTGTTACTGTCTGACACCAGACGATAACAGAATAATTCTGGAGATACTCATTGTTTAATTAATTGGAGGAGAAGGGATTGTTGCCTTTCTGAGGTCCTGCTTTGTGGTGGCAATTGCAAGAAGGGCTAATATCATGCATCTTTTATGGTCTTAAAGATGTGGGCTTTTCTGTGCCACACATAATTAAAATTAATGAGGTAGTGGGTTAGGAGATATTAGAAGAAGGTCCCTGTGCAGAAATGTTATATAGTGCAATATAATTCATAGAGCAGCAAATCTTTAAAGTCAACTGTTTTACTTTATTTGGCCATTAAATGATAACTTTCAAATAGAAGTCCAGAGGATAGAGCAGCCTGATTTTAAAACAAAAGCATCCCTTTTAAAAATGATCTGAAATTGTTATAATTATGGATCAGAATAATTAACTTCATCTTTAATAAATCATTTTAAATCTATACAAGTCTTATGCTGAACCTGCTGTGATAATATTTGCTAAAAAGCATACTATATACTGTTGGAAACTCCTGTGATTTTTCCAAACCTGGCAATATTTTCTTGCAAACAATGGAGATTTTAAGAATTTAACATGAATTGTAGTGAATACTGCAAAATTCACTGACTCTTGCCCATATTCAAAAAATGTGTATTTACTGAAGTGGGGTTAAGCGTCTCTTAGTGCTCTTTGGTTCTGATATTTAGCATTGTGGCAGATGATGAGGTTAACAAGGATGAACCAGTCAGAAACTGGCCATTAGCAGCTAAGTGCAACATCATAACCTTTATCTACACTGCAGGTGTGGGCTAAAAAATGGTTCATTGCCTTTCTAAATAGTCATCTCTAGATGTGACTGGTTTCTAAGTTTTACATGTTTCCAAGACAGAGAAGCTTCCTTAGTCTAATTTCTGTTTCTTGCGCTGATACTGTAGGATCTGCTCTCAGAGTATTTGCTGGACATCCTAAGACCAGGAGAGAAGCTTCCACAATGGACCTGTGCCTCAGTAGAGATTTCTCAGTGCATCCCTCCTCCAAACTTACAGTGTACACATCCATTGCTCCAGGCACCTACCTGAGGAATTTTCTAAGCTGGGGAGTCTGTACGCTGCTGGTTTAACCCAGCTGGTAATGACAGAACAGAAAGAATCCAATTGCATGTATCTATCTCTGTGCCACAAAAGCGTTACGCTAAAAGCATTGGAAATTATATAACTGAAAATAATGAGATGGGAGCCCCTTTAGTACTATCCCTCATTTCCTGAGTGCCTGGGCAGCATCTCACCTCTGTGTCCTTCTGACATGCAGCAATGATGCGCCCATCTAGCTCAGCTTGGACTCCTACATGTAACCCAGTCTCTGTCTCTCGTACATGCTGCTCTGGAAAGCTCCAGCCATTTCCTACCTCTTTTTCACTGGGGAAAACATTACGGCAGAAGAATGAGAGTAATTTAGGACTAACTGATGAATCTCAGCTGCTCTTAAATACAGTACTTCTGTGTCCAGTAGTTTTCTGAGCTGGGTAGTTGCCTGGAAGGCAGTTCGTAGGCTGCCTTCAGGCAAACTTGCATTTATCGTATGATACAGAAGGCCCAAGTTAAATAAATCAAGTCTCATTTTGGCATCCATATTTTAGCTGATCAAAACTTCAAACTATTTAGCTGTCAAATGTCAAAAAGCCCCATATGCTACATTAGCCCCAGTTTTGTGTATGTATTAATTAGCCCCACTCCTGCCTATGTGACAGCCTTGTACTGGGAGAGGGAAGTAGAACTAAGCAGCTTGATAGATTATTTGGAAATGCTGCTAGGACAGCTGGACATGTTGTCCAGCCTGTCACAGCCCTGAGCAGAGCCTGGCCTGCTGCTGCTGTTCAGAGTTGTGTGTGTGTGGTAGGATGGGGAGGTGGAACTGTTCCTGGAGGCAGCCTGTCTCACCAACGGATACTACCTGCTGTTCCTTTTTAGTCCCTTGCTTGGTGCAGGTTAACTGCTGGCTCAGCCATCCCTCAATCCTTTCCAGGAGCTGAGAATGTCATGAGCGGTCTCCTGTTTTCCCTTTCTCATCCTCCTCCTTCCTGGGAGCTGCTGGACTGAGGTCCATCTTCAAGGTTGGGATCCTTCAAGGACCCTGGGAGGATAAAATGTAACCAAGTTTTCATTTTCATGACTATTTGCCCAGTGCCAAAACCCAGACAAATGTGAGGCTTAATGCTAGTGAAGACGGTTTGCTGTGATGGGGTAACATGGTTTAAATAACATAAAGTTTTAAAAGAAATAAGAGTGCATTTTCCTTGTAGGGGAAAAATCCCCAACAAAACCAACCCAATCACACACACAAAACACACATGCATCTGACAACAGCTGAGACTTGTGCCTGGAAATACATTTGATCCTCCCACAAAGACATTTCTTAGTTCTTTCAGAAGAGTAATAGGTTTAAATTGATCCAGGACAACTTCACTAATGATGCAATCCAACTTCCATCTGTACTCTGTGTTTCTCAGCAAAACTAATTTGAATGCAAAATAGGAATCGAGGAAGTGACC
This sequence comes from Myiopsitta monachus, assembly GCA_017639245.1. Lineage (NCBI taxonomy): Eukaryota > Metazoa > Chordata > Aves > Psittaciformes > Psittacidae > Myiopsitta > Myiopsitta monachus. The sequence goes on from CM029928.1 coordinate 14,829,110, forward strand.
GTTGTGCATAGGAAAGAACAAATAGAGTTTTAATCTTATTTGCATTGCAGGTGTTTTGAGCTATTAATTTGAATGATAGTAACCTATATTTGGTTTGGGGAAAAATGACATATTCTATGACATGTATCACAAGTCAGATTCTTCTGCTGTAATTTCTAACCTCGGTTTCGAATGCTGTCAGCATCATCTAGAACTAAAAAAGAAAAGGGAGCAACTCATCACCATGCCGATGGAACAAACACTGCTGTATGATTTAAATACCTATAGCTTCATCATTTATCCAGTTTTTTGCTTTCATTTTGCTAAGCATGAGGTTGGTGATTAAACTGGTGCATAATTATTAGCAACAGAGAGGCTGTTGTCAGATCTCACAGTTTTCTGACCAGGTGCAGGCTTCTCGGATTCAGTTGGAGCCTGCCTGTCAGTTTTATGAACAATCCAGCAGAATAAGTGACTGATTTCCTGTTATCATCATAGAGGCAGTTTTCAGCAGATTGTCACAGTAAACCTCCATTTCTGAATAGTGTAATGAACATTCTGGTGTTTGCAAAAGCATTTTTTCATATGCAGACATGTGTATGAAGAGTGAGCGTGAAAGAATTAACAAACTGATCCCAGTATCTGTTCTTCTAGCCCCTTATCTGTACCCTTTTATTAATATCCATTTCTTTCACTCTAATGTCAAAGTCAATCAAATGCTTTGCGATAATGAAACAGAACAGAAGTATGGCCTGCTAAATTAATCCAATGTGATGTGGACTTCAAAAGATTAAATTTATTTGCTCTGTTTCTCCAGCACACTTTCATGTTCAAGACCTATATTGCTGTTTTTCCAAGTGTTTATCCAAATCTCAGACTTAGGCAGGATAATGTAGGCTGTGCATTGAAAAAGCAACAGGTTTTTTTCGTCAGCTCCCTGCAAGGACAAACTCACTCTGGATTCTGAGTGTCTTTGTGGGGCTTGAATCTCATGTCTCTACTGGGGCTAGCTGAAGTGATGGCTGCTGACTGAGTGGGTAGATGCAGGAGTTTGTCCTGCACAGCTGAAAGAGACCTGGCTGATGCTTTCTGTCATTCCTACAAGGGATTTACTTATGTTCATCTTTTCGTAGTACATCCACCCTCTGGTTTTTGTACTTGCTGCCGCTTTGGTAATTTACCACTGATGTAGGCAACCTGGATGAAGAACAGGGGCTCTGTGGCCAGAAGCACAGTGTGATGGCAGGGCATGTCCCTGGGCTCAGGCTCCAGCCTTTCTGAACGCTGCCCATGGTCCACCTCTGCTAGGTGGTTTAAGAGCTGTCTGGGGTGTAACACTGTGCCCATGCAGGTATGTGGCATCACGACTGAGACCTAGCAGATACGTATAGTGCATCTGACTACTTGTTGGTCTGGAACCATTTCCTGTTCTACCAGGTTGGATCAGAGAGCCCTCGCTCTGGAGAGTGCTAGCCAGTGTTGAAAACGTCACATAGCTGGGTGACCAGACAGCTAAGAGAGGACCCAAGCCAGCCATCTTGGTTTATGCAAACTGGTTTCAGAGGATGAGACCCTGTTTTGCTTTCTTCAGTGTACTGTCACTTTTGCCACTTTCCCAACATAATTTGCTACATAGTTTTGCCGGATCAATCTTAATACACATGTGGAATAAGAATCCGAGCTAAAAATAAAGACTGTTCACTGAGAAGGGAAACATTTTGTCTATGTGCTTGTAAAGTGTTATTCTGCAGGATAAAAGGACCATGCTGGAGAAAGCAATCCGCAAACACTGTTTTTCTCTTCTCCTATATTGTACTGTGAATTTGCCTGTGGACTTGACGTTTCTACCTCTCCTTGAAAACATTCATCTGCTCTACCAATATTGGAGCTGAATTGATGCTGAAGCTTTCAGGTACATCCTATTTGCCTGTGAAATAGAAACAACTAACTAGAAATTCATGCACAATAATTATACACTAACAAGCCTGTTTATTCTTTGTCTTCTTTCAAAATATGTGCCCTGCTACTCACAACATAAACACAACAGTAAATGACTTTGAATGTTTAAGAAACAGGTCATAGAGGCAGTCTGATTTCATTTAATGCATGTATACAACAGGGTGAAAGAGTGGGCCTTCTTCTGCATCATTGGAGGGAACCGCAGCCCTGGCAAAGATGAGGAAAACTGTTGGGCAGAACAGTTTTGGACTGAAAAAGGGGGATTGAGGTGTAAAGACAACTTTAAATATTGATAAAAGGGTAGAAAAAGTTAATTGTTTTATTAGCAATGACTTAGATTCTGATGGAAGTAATTTCAAGACTCAAAAGTATTGCTCAGCCTAATTTTTTGCTTGAAGAGCAATGTCACATTCTTAGTTTTGTAATACTGTGTTAATAGCACAATGTTTTAACTGCCAGTACTATTGGAAATTAGTATTTGCATTTAAACAAGTCTTCCTGTCCTAGTAGGAACAAGAAGTCTTTCCAATAAGAGTGGTTTTGCAGAGCTGTAGCCCTTTGGGAGCCCCAGGTGTTTTTGCAAGCCCAAAAGAAATTCTGCCACAAAAATAAGACTTGCACCTGGATCTGGATGTGGGAGCTTGGAAATGGTTTTGTGTAGGAATCACAATTCCAAAAGAAATGGCTTCAGCAGCTTGTTGAGGAAAACATATGTCAGCTTCAATTTCTACTTCGAACCCTCAGCCACAAAAAGATGAAAGAGCAGGCTATTCTGGGAGAAGGAAGAGATTTATACCTTCTGATGTGCTCCTAAATACTCGTGTTTGTAGTGCTTCACAGTTTTTCATGTAATATCCTTGCAATATCCCTCTGAAGTGGAGAAAAGCCATGACTCTCATTTTATCTTACCAGTGAGAATCTGAAAACAGGGAAGCTAAAGTCCCCTGATTTGGATCAAGCAGCTTGCTTAAGGATACAGAGGAGGTTTGTGGTGAAGGAGGGACGTAAGACCTGAAGCTGGAAGATGACAACCTCAAGGCTATCTGAACTATAAAGTCAGTGGAGAGACAAGGACCTTTGCCTTGGATAGCCCTGACTATCTGCAGAGATGTGTCCACCTTTCTCCATGTGGCCTTTCTTGATCAGCGTATGGCTGGGACAAGGCTCCTGCAGCACAGACATCTCAGTGGCTGTTAGGTGTCTACATTGGTTATGATGCTGTTGATATGTCTTTTCTTTCTCTTGTGTGTTATGTAGCTCTTTTCGAGATGCTAACAGGAGAGATGGCAGCAGCACACAGCTGAAGCTGAGGCATCCAGAATCAAAATACTTTTGTGTCTCTTCTTTGACTGAGTACTCGAAGTTCTGGTTTCTGATTCTCCTGTCCTCAGTGGTCCAGTAAACAACAAGCATGTTAGTGTCCTGGGAATGCAGGCATTGCACCTTGCCACAAATGCCCGCATTATACTGATTGTGAAATGGAAGAAAGTGAAGGGAACACCTTGGAAGTGCCTGAGCTGAGAGAGCATAGCTTTTCCTTAAGTGTTCCCAGGACCAACATCATCTTCCTTATGCTATAGCATTTTCTTTCCAAGGGTTATTTGATATGCTCAAAGGAAATCTGTAAGTACTTTAAACCAAGTGTTAAAAAACCCATACCAGGTGCTTGAATAAAAATAACTGACTTTTAACAGCGTTTGCTATTATTTGTTTTTCAAGGTTAGCATTGTAAACAGGTTTTGGTCATTTCTTGCCTAACAAATAACTGCCTTCATCATCATGTCTTCCTTGTTTAATCTTTGAGAGAGGAAATGAGGGGAAAGTGGGAAGAGGGAGCGAGAGAGGAGGTTTGCTGTTGACTTAAACAGTTCTAAAGGATGTTTTCATTTCCTCCACTTGTTTGCTCCTGTGAAGAGATCAAACACAAACAATCCACTTACTTTTATTGACTTGAGCCAAAATACCAGCATGATTTTACCTGAAAGTGCAAGGGGTGACTTTGCACACTTTTGCAGGACAGAGATGCCTGCCCCAAGCCAGAAACTATTCCTGCCCTACTTCACTCAACACCAAGTTTTAAAGAGATGATCAAAGTAATACCTTATTTCAAATATTTCAGCTAGTCAAGGCTAAGTTTCCCCTTTCTAGCAGAATGACTTGAGAGGTAGGGTATTATCAGGTATGAGCAGAGCTGTGTTTTCTTCTTCTCACTTTAAGACAAAAGGAAAAAAATACTTTTACCAAAAAAAAAAAAAAAGGAAGAAAAAAGAAGGTGGCAATTTTTCTAAAAGATACCATCAAAGAAACCAAAAATGCAATTTGGGTTTTATCTCCTAATTCCAGAAAGTGAGCGAGGTTCCATTTGGTTCAAATGGATGAGCTTCCTGACTGGCACAACAAACAGCAATATTCGATGGATTTGTAATTTACCCTAAAAACTATCTGGTCTGATTGAAAATAATGATGTCTGACTGTGCAGGGTCAGTGAGGCGCCCTTTGTTAATGCACAGCTAACCAAGATCTACCATGCACAGATGCTGGAAAACCAATTAGCTATTCTAAGAAGCATTGGCAGATAAAATGTCCTGATTAATCATACAAAATACACGTGTTCCCTTATTTCTGTAACTCCTGTTTGAAAATGTTCACTAATAGTTCTGAATGAATTAATTTAGTTGCTGGATATCCCAGTAGGGTTTTTTTGGAACCAGATATAACTTGAATATCATCTGATGTATGAATCCTTAGGAAAGAACATATGCATATAAACTGATGTCAAATATATTTATACGTATAAAATGTGTATGTGTAAGCAACAAATGAGGCTTGCTTATTCTGCTGTATATCAAAAAAAGCTGAAGATTATTATATTAGAATGGCTAAATTATGCTGATTTATTTTTAGTAGCAGCTTACTACATCTTACTGCCGAATGTACTATTTTTCCTATATGTTATTAATACACACATACTAGTTTGCTAATGCATTAGTGTTTAAACGATTTCAACAAAAATTCTATCTAGCCTTCAGATGACTTGTTTGACTGAAATTACACTTGTGAGAAGAATTCAATTGCTCTTTCAGTGCATGAATACTAAATAAAATATTCTCTTCTTTTTCTCCACAGAATCAGTAGGAAGCACATGAGAAATATTCCCCTGAAGTAAAATCATGTTTGATAAACCATGTTTATTTATGCAGCTAAAGGTAAGAAAGATCAATACGAACAGGTAGAAAGGAGGCTGAAAACCGAAATGGCTCAGGAAGATGCAAACACAGTGCACATCTAGTTTATGCATGTGGGCTCCCGTTTCAATAGTTGTTTTGTTCAGCAAAGACATTCAATACAACTGCCTGTCCTTTAGGATACCTCTTTAGAGGGAAGGTATCCATTTACCATTCATCCATCAAATACTACCCATTTTGTCTTATCCTTTCCTCTCAAGCATGGGTCCTTCCTTTCTCAAGTCAGAAGGGAAGGAAATACAAGTTAATGCAGCCCTTGTTAGGAGGAGATTTCTTTTCCTCTTCTACTCATGAGTTCATGACTGGAGAGAAATGGCCCCTGTACTTCCCTGCTTTCTGCCCACATGTCTTTGCTGGCTCTCAGAAAGAACTACCCAGAGAGCAGGGGTTGTGCTTGGTGTCAGCCTTGGACCAGACTTCACAAAGACTTTGGGTTGAAAGTTTTTGCTTTCCAGCCACTTGATTAGGGTCAAAGTAGATAGGCAACAGCTTAGACAGTGATGTAAAATGCTCCTAATGGAAACACGCTGATTAAGACCTAATAGCTGTTTTCTTCTTTTTTCTTATGCTGAGGTTTTGGCCATTCATGCATTTTTCTGTCGACGTTGTTGAAGCACCCCACTTCTGTCCTTTATTTGAGCTGAACCTGGAGGCACACTGGGCTACCATCCAGCAAACAGCTCATGAACGCTCACTAAAAATATGTTCTGGTATGGTTATATCCAAAAACATCTGTCCAGCATATACTGCTGTGCAACAGAAAGAGCTTGTAGGCTGCCAGTTACAACTTTGGAAACCAACTGTTGTCATTAAGAAGTTGATTAAAAGGGTAGCATTCAGTCCAGGGAAGAAAGCACATGGGGAGCCTGTGGTTTCTACCGTAGTCTACTGCTCCACAGGTCTCTCAGAAAGAACATAAAGACCCTTTAGGCCAGGACTGATAGCAAGCAGATACAAAAATCTTAAACCTATCTCCCCTTTGTTCTTGTAGGCTGCCTTTGAAGGTCAGCCACTGAGGATACCTTGAGTGGGACACTGAGCATATAAGGGTAAGAGTGAAGGTGGGTTCCTGCAGCACCAGGACCACAGTCTTGTCTTCATTCAACTTGCAGGTAGATGTCAGGATACCACTGCTCATGTGCTGTATGTCTTCATGAAGTGCCACAGAACTTTGGGTAAACACTGCTATAGCATAAACAGCTTTCTGTTCTGGAAGGGGAAATGTTTTGCAAGCATATGTTTTTTCCAGCTAATTCTTAACTATGTGGGTGTCCGAGTTATGAGGAGAAAAAACCAAACCGAACCAAAACCAAAACAACAAAACAATCAGAGAATTTGGGCAGGTGCACATATGCCTCTGTGCTTGGTGTGGCTTTAAGATGTTAATGAAGTGATCCTTAATTTTGTTCAATGAAAACCTATTCTCCGTATTTTTGCTTTATAAAACAATACACAACATGAGCGAAAATGCATTCAATTATGCCTCACTCTGCCTTTACATGAAATGGCTTAGTGCTATCTCTAATAAACCTAAAAATGAGGAAGGAAAGTACAGATCGCTCTGTGCGAGGTCTAATTTTTTTGTGCATGCATTATATTAACTCTCTCTGCCCAATTTTGTGATAATAAGGCAAATAAGGAAAAAGCCTCAGTTGAAAACCCCAGCATATAATCAGTAATTACAAGTGGGTAGTGTTCCATTGTAGGGGTTTTTACGGTCTTCATGGATGGTAAGAGTCTTGTTTAAATATTTGAATATAGTTTCCCAGAATCAGTTAGGTCCCCTCATTGTAATGACTGCTGATGGAACTGTACGTGCACTCGCTACCCCGTTCTTTGAGATTGTGGCCCCTGAAATACATAATGTTAGCTTACCATTTGCTTCAGCATAGAGCTGCTTTCAGCCATAGGTGGATATTGAGGTCCCAGGGTGACATCTCTATATAGGGGAGCTCAGTAAAGTGTAGGAGCAGTGATACTTCTCGTATGGAGAGACTATAGCTCCACAGCCTTTGATTTAGCAAGAGACCTAAAGGATGTGACTTACTCAAAATCACTCTCTTCCTAAAAAATGAGGGAGAAAGTCTGATTAACTCACATTGAACTAAAACGAGGAGATTCATAGGCTGCGAAAACAGAAAAAGCAAAGTTCCCTACCTGTTTCACACGTATTTTCAAAAACTTAACAGACAACAGAGAGGTTTAGAGACACTTTTTGTCAAAAAAAACAGGACTGATAAAGAAATTATATGAAGTTTGAATGGAACAGATTTGCAACTGAGGACCATGTATGCTCTAAGAAAAGACTAGTACGCAGAGCAGAATCACTCGTCAGACTCAGAGCATTAGCAAACCTGTCCAGATTAGGAAGGAGCTGAACAACACTTTTGAATTACCAGCTCCTACTGTGGAAATTGATCACTTCCTTAAATATCGTAGCCTTTCTTACCCTTTTCTTACATTTAACAGACAGTACTATTAGTCAAAAAACAATTATTTGTTAATTGATTTTGTAAAATTCTCAGCCAGGAGGTAATTTATATGCTTAATTGGGCTAGGAAAAGAAAAAAAAAAGCAGTTTCTTTCTACTAAATGCACAAGTGCTACAAAGAAAAAAAAATCTACTTATTCTTGGTCAAAAATAAAAAGTAAAGATGCCAAAAAGGATCTGAAAAAAACTAAAGAACTACCTTGTGCCCAGGAGGCAATCACTTTCATGCACACAGCAGAAGTTGTTCACTGTTTAGGGTGAAAGAGCCCACACTTGTGCAAGGTGCAAGACTAGAAAAAGATGTAGGCAAATTTAGCATGATTAAAGTTGGCTTTGCCTTTATATGATCTATAAGGACTAGTTGATTTTACTCTGTATTCACTTGGTACCTTTGTATCTTGGCAGTAGTTTTGCTTGCACTAAGCATTTGCAACACCAAACATCCTGAACTGAAGATTAAAAAGGTCTGGAGGACACCTCTGGCTCCTCTCATCCCCTGTATGTTTCTGCAGTCTGGTACTGCTCTGGAAATGTCCCCTTTTGGGGCTGTCTACCACCTACTTCTGAATCAAATTCTTCCTGGTGAACACCAGCTCAGTGATCATTTTGCTCACATCAGCTGTTCCTCTGCGCACTGCTGCAGAAAGGGTTAGGGAAGCTTTCCCTCTGGTGGAGCTGCAAAACATCATTCATCAAGCAAAATCAGGGGGAACAAGTAAAAGTTGTAACTGGATTGTGCCCGTGCATGATGCATTATCACAAAAGATGAAGAACTCTGTGTGTTGACTGAACAGACCCATACCTGCAATGTATTTGGAACAGGCAGAAATTTCCAGATGCTCTTCATAAAATGCTTTTGTTGATGGCTTGAATTTGTGTGTTCACTTCCTGCATGACAAAACCAGAGACATGCACAAGAGAAACACACAGGCATTACGATGTCTGGGTTAAATTCACCCTTTGTGTAATTCCAGCAACATTTCTCTGCTGGGTTTGGAAACTCACCATTTACAGAAAAATCTGGATTGAGTTGAACTCGCATGAACCAAGCCAAATTTGTGATTACAAGGCCTGGCAAGGAATATGTCTCTTTCCTGCTTGTTTTGTGTTTGCCATTGTTAACAACGAGTGATTGCCTCTGTAATTCTCACGCCAGCCTCAAATCTATGGAGGATTCAGGGAGATGAGAAGCTTGATCTGAGAGAAATTGGAAACATAAGGCTCAAATTAAAGCACTCTGCAAATAAAATGAAGATTTTTAACTATCAAAATGCAGGAAGCAGTGGGTGGCACATAGTACTTTTCCTCCATTTAATTTGACAATTTAGAATATCAACTATTCTTTTGTGAAGGAAATTGGTACATTTATATTAACTCTTGAATTATATGCCACACAGGTATTAGATATGGCACATAATGCTTTTCCTCCATTTAATCTGACAATTTAGAATATCATCTATTCTTTTGTGAAAGAAATTGGTACATATAGATTAACTCTTGAACTATATACCACACAACACAGAATCAGATATGGCTTTTCCTCTTATTAAAACCTGCTTCTATTAAGAATTAGTCCTCTTATTGCTTATCTTTGTTTCTCCTTCCATTATTCATGTGTCCACACCCTTTCTACAAACATCATTCTCTATATTTCAGTGCATGTGCCTTCTGATAATAGATACAAAAAATGTTCTCATAATTTATAGACTGGTTTTGGGTTCTTCCTCTTAGTTTATCTGCTGCAGGTTATTCTCACAGGACTAATATTATTTTCCCTTCCTTATATACCTCTGTTATGAGGGTAGTGTTGATAGTAAGAACATAGCATTTAGCATCCAGCATTCACAGTTCTTGTAAGGGAATTTGTAAGGGTGAGTGCTCCATTGTAGCATCACTTTCCGGGGGGGATAAACCATGTTGGGATATTAGGAATCATTGAATCCTATTCTATAGTTTTATTCCTTTCCCGGTATGCTGTATCACCTCATTAGGGTGGTAGGACTCTACACCTGCAGGAGCATTGTTGTCTGCTTCTCCTTCCTGCTGTCAGATTTACAACCTTCTGTTGATCTCGCACTTGGCACTCCAGCTCAGCGAACCTTGGCACTAACACTACTGAGGCTGAAGGAAGTGCTGACCCCTTTATTTCTTATTTCAGACTTTCTGCAGACTCAGGGAGACATCACTATGCCAGTTATACTCACTATGCCAGTTATACTCACTATGCCAGTTATACTCACTATGCCAGTTATACTCACTATGCCAGTTATACTCACTATGCCAGTTATACTCACTATGCCAGTTATACTATACTATTGGTTTTAGCCTGGGCAGAAATAGGTCCTACAGTTTGACCTCCTGTGTATCACAGGCTGTGGGACTCTTCTGTTGATTTGTTTGATCTAGGTTACTGGCTTTTGAACAACATTCAGCCTCTGTTTAAAAATTGTCATTGCCAGAAAATGTGCTTCAAAAACTGTTCCTTACAAAACCCAGATTTTGCATCACTTTTCCATTGTAAATATCTCCAGCCTTAACTTTCATCTACTTGCTTTTCTTCGTCTGCTGAACTGAATAACCCATTAGCAAAGTTGTATTCCCTCGCAGGTACTTACAAACTCATCAAATTACCTTTTAACCTTTTCTTTCATTAACTAAGTAGAGTTTTTGCAGTGTTACTAACAGATGCTTCCTTTCTTTCTTTAATCTTTCTCAGTGCTGCCTTGATAGCTCTCAGTTACCAGTGACCTTTCTGGGACACGACATACGAGCCCTGATTACGTTGATGTTACGTGCAAGAGCAGAACCAGCTTCTCATGGTTTTAGGAGTTCTAGGGCTCCTTTTTTGGCTACAGAACTGAACTGAGAAAACATGTTCCTTCCTGGGAGTTATGTTGCTGCTTAGATGAAATCTCATATTCATAAGGGACACTGTTTCTCCAAATTGAGTCCCCAGAGATGCCTTCCTTTCTTTGTTTCTAAACATATGATTACCAGCTGGTTTTAATACCATGTTTCTTGTTTCTGTCCACCTTGCCACATGGTAAGATTTGGCTAAGCATTGAATGTTTGCTTTTATGTTCACATTTTTTACTTCTTCCTGCTTGTCTATGTATGTGTGGGAGAAAGTGTGAGTGTATTTTTTGATGTGTGGTAATACCATTGATCACCTCTGCTACATCAGCCCTCTATCATCTTAATTATATACTTCTTGTGCAGTCTTTGTGTTATCTACAGTTCTCAACAACTTTGTGCTTCCCTACGCATCCCAGGCAAAAAGAAGTTAGATGCTGTAGGACTGGATCCCCACTGAACCTCACTAAAAACACACATCTTTACAGTGATGTTCTGCTATGTATCTTCTTGCCAGTTTTAATCCATTTAATGTGTTCAGTGTTGATTCATTACATTCTTAATCAACGTTTTTTGCAATATATGGCACTGACTGCATAAAATGTCTTGTAGAAGCCCAAATATAGTGCTACCATTACCTCTATCAGCCAAATTGTAATCTCATCAGAGAAAGATATCAAATGAGTTTGACAGGATCTATTCACCAAAACCCCCCACTGAGTGAAGATAATTATACTGCCTTTCTTTCACCCCTTATTAATTGGGTCCTGTATTATCCATTCCTTTATTTTGCCTGGGATTGATGTTAGTCAGTCTGACAATCTCGTAATTACCTGAGTTGTATCATTTATTCTCTATTTATTTATTTATTTTTAAATCCTGGTGTTAACTGTTACTCTTTTCCATCTTCTGGAACTTCCCTGGTATTACAAGAGTTACTGAAAAATTAACCCTAATGATCTGGAGGGGCTCTTATGTAGCTTCTTTTAAACTCTCATATGTTCATTTTGAGTCTTAGTGCTATAAATACATCCAAATTCATAGCTCTTATTTGACGTCCTTATGATGCACTGTGGGGAATGAAAATTGTTTCATGATTTTCTTATGAAATGATCACATCATCTGATCTTTGGCCAAATATACAACAGTTAAATATTGAGCACTTCTGCCTTTTCTGGATTATTTTTAGCGATTTTATAATTTCCAGTTCCACCGCTAGGATTCCTTTTGCTCCCTTTATGTTCAAAATGTCTTTCTGACTTATTAGCCCTATTTATCACTAGACTTGCATACTTTTGCTTCATTTACCAGTTTCATTGTGACCTTCACTTCTGTAAAAAGCAAGAATTGGTTTATAGCTGATGTGATCTCATGCATCTCCAAATGGTCATACGCATTTGATCTGTTGATCCTTTTGTCCCCAGTGATCTGGACTCCTGAGGGATAGGAACTTCCTTAAAAAGTAATCCCAACGAACAAATGAAGCAATAATTTAAATAAAAGCCAAGACTTCTCCAAACAGCAAGCTTCCAATAGGTGGCACCTGTCAGAGAAAACCAGAACAGAGAGAAGCTTTTCAGACAAGACTACCCTGCTTTAGGGATAAGAAAACAGTTTAGCTGTGTGGACAAAAGCTGTGCTGGCACTTTGCCTTTCGTGGTCAGAGAACTGCCCTGGATCACTACAGGTGCTAATGCAGATGTGGGTGGCCACTTCTGCTATGTGGTTGTATGTTATTTTCTTGCATGTTCCCACCTCTACAGTTATGGGCAGTCTACTCTCAAAGATGAGCTCAGGGCACCTCAAAAGGCCTATCTGATTCATAGCTAGGTAATGATCAAGCAGAAACTCTGTGATGACCATGCCCTTGCTGTTCCAGTATGGCAGCCAGAATTTATCTCTGGAAATGTGTGTGTAACTTTAAATAGCAGGGTTGGTGTTTTTTTAAAGCTTACCATGCTCTTTCTCTCTACCTGTTTGTAAAATGAGGATAACCTTGAGACTTATTCTGACGTGGGTTCTCTGTCAAAAGTGTTCTTCTTGGTAATGCCTCAACAGTATTTAAACTGCCAACGTAAAACCAGAGACAAAAAGTAACATAGAGGTTTGCCTTCCTCTAACTTCTCCCCTTTCCCAGAAAATGGTCATCAGTGTGGTGTTATACTTCAATAGAAGTTTTATGGGCCCAGGCTAAACCTCAGCTAAGACAGCAGCCTCCTGAGGACTGCTAATCAGGTCCAGGCATAGACTTTTGCCAGCATAAACTGGTGCAGAAACTGTTTTAATTTTAAGAATGAAACACAAGACCATTGAACTGTGCTAGAATTATTTGAAAAGCCTGGGATTTCAGAGTCAAAAATGACTAGAGAAACCAAACAAAAAAGAACAAGGAAAGCTGGACCAGATGCTAGTTGTTGATTGCAGTGACACCATGGCTTGGGGAAGGTTGTGCTGGAATGCTGTCTGTCATGCTGCAGCTCAATACTGTTGGAGTCTGTACTTAATTAGAAGATTACCTTCTCATTATGTGTGATATTCTATCACACAGCTATTTTTTTCTGTGTTCTATGTTATTTTTTTAAACAATTGCAAACTGCATGCATTGTACTTTAAAGAAAACAAAACCCAGCTCTTGCAAAATGGGTAATTCACATGAAGTGATCTAAGGCTGACATCCAGACATTTCCAAAGATAATTTCTCCTACAGCATGCTCTGCAGTAGCAACACTTTGTTTAGGGGACACAAGTTCCTCCATATGGAAACGTATTTTTGATAAGAGTAAGAACACCTTTACCAGCAATGCTGAAGCCAGCTGAGAGGAATTCTAGAGTCACTACCAGGTACCACTTGTATCCTCATAGCCCTACCACTATGAAAAACTAGTCCCTGGAAACCTGAAATGACAGGGAAATTGCAGAATGCTCCTCAGAGTTACACGGATACAGCAGTTCCTCTTTTGAGGTGATCTTAGCTTAGATTTTTTCTATTCGATGTTCATACTTGCAGAGACACGCAGACGCAATCTGACCATGGCGCCCATGCTGACCTCAGGAGAAGTTTTAATTTAGCAAACTAAAAAAAAAGCAAAAGGCACACTTTCTCAGTTCCACCTGAACTGGAATTCAGGTGGGATATGGGTTCCTAAGTCACTGGGTGAGATTTGGAGGCTCTGAGCTTTCTGGGGGACCACCTGCTCATGTAGCAACAGCTTCAGCGGATGTGCCCCGAATTTCTAGTGCAGGCAGAGTGTGATATGGCAGGGGATGCCTCCTGAACTACAGAAGACCCTGCTTTCTTTTTTTTGCCTAAAAAGCAAAGTCAGTTCTCATTGACTCTATGAGGCCACTTGCTTTTAATGGGGGGGGAATGGGCTGCAATTTTCCTGTGCAAATTAAACCACTTGGAGTCAGTGTTCCCTCTCCCACCAGGGCTCCCTTTGCAAAGGTTTGTCAGTCTCCCCTGGTTTTTGTCACTCCATTGCCAAACAGAAGACCATAACTTTTCTCACTTCGCAGGGCACTGTGGGGGTGAAGTCACTGTTGTTTAGGAGATACTTGGGTACTTTGGTAATGAGCAGCACAGAGAAGCTAACAGACAAACATGGTTTCAGTGAAATACACCCAGAGTGAGTCTGACCTGTACTATGGTATGATATAACAGCATGTCTTGTTGCAACATACCTAAAGCTATTTACTTCCATTGGTGGTTGTATAGCCTGCGTGGCACATGAATTAGAATTGTAGAATCGTTTAGGTTAGAGAAGACCTTTAAGATCATTAAGTCCCACTGCCAAGCACTGCCAAGTCCACCACTAAACCATATGAACTAATATGGTCTTTTCCAGTAGTGAAAGCAGCTATAACCCCAAGATAAGTCAATGTTACCAAAGGTTTTCCTGTGTGCTTCCAACAATCTGACTTGTTTTGGGGGGAGATTTTGTTTGACTTTTGCCGACATGTTGCAGTGAAGGCAAAAGTCAATAAGTAAAAACTTGGGAATATAAATTCAATCATAATACTATCATGACAATGCAAAAATAATATCATATTAATTTTGTACTGCGAAGTCACTACATTAAAGGCGGATGTACTAATTCATCACAACGGTGAAGGAAGCTATCTCTATTCAATAGGACAGCTGGGTTTGAGGAAGTTACAGTAGGGACTAGTTTGATCTAACACCTTTAAATAGTAGATCATTTTTTGAATATGATTTTCTTCTGCTTGGCAAAAATATAATTGTCTGGAAACTTGTGAGAAATGGGGAACTGCTCTGAACGATTAAGAGCACAAGAAAAATACAGAACAGATATGCAAGCAAATGCCAGAAAATCTCTGCAATATATTTAGTGATTGTGTTAATTCTTATAACTGGAGAAATTTCAACTGGTTTTACAAATATCCATCAAATCTACGATGAAACAAGGAGGGGAATAGCACTGTGTGGTTGAGATTTTGTTTCTTGAGAACAATGTTTTATTGGTTCCATTTGAATATACTGAAGTGTGCAAATGATCACAGGTTTGGCAAAATCTTATATGCCCAGAACCAGATGTACGGATAATTTCACAGACACACATGCTTTATATGTTTGCAGAAAAATACTATGGGAATGGGTACCTTAGAAAAATCAGATTTGTGGGTGTCTTGGATGTCTTTCCTTTTCTTCAATGAAGAATGCAGCTTCTGCACTGATTTCTAATTATATTTATTTGACTAGTGATACTTTAATTGCTCTGTAAAAATTACAAATTTTGTGCCAATATGTTTGTTGTGAATAAGTGCTGACTCCAGCAGTGAGGTGACAGTTTCTCATTGCCAAGTAACCAGGAAATTGTTGGGGAAGTTGTCCAAAGTGCTGGCAAATAACAACCTAATCACATCAGTTGATTCAAACACACATGGACAACAAATGGGAACGAAAGCATCAAGCCTATATAAACAACAGTGCTATATGAGATCCAGACCTTTCAAGAGTCGAAGGATGGACATCCTGTGTAGCAAGTCTGTGCTTTGCCAGGTCATTTTGCAAAGCAAAGGCCAAAAGCTGTAGCAAAATATTCTCCTGTGAAGCTATTGCTTGAAGCTTTTGAAGATCTCAGCAAGGGTGAACACCTGATCTGCTGTCTTCCCTATAGACCATCCCTCCAGCTATCAGCAGAGCCCTGGTATTCTACATGTAGCATGGCTGGCAGCATGCTGCCTTTAGCTTCCAGCCTGCAGTCGATCCCTTCATCCAACCCACACTGATGCTTCCCAGAATTTGGTTCCCATTCAACTATTACAGTTCTTACAAAGCCCTTTGTCTTTTCCTGCTTTGGGTGGAGGTTAATGTAATGCATAAAGGGAGACAAAAGTATTTAAGTCTGCTCCTTCTCTCATGGGAGAGTGTAGAAAGAAAGAAAGGCATTTCCCCAAGATCTTAAACTCAAATGTAATCATGATGCTTACGAAGTGGGTAACTCCATATTTACTAATGCAGTCTCTCAGCAGGAAACAATAAACAGGTGATGCCACAGAGAGCACAGCAGTAGGATGAGGGGCACCATATCAAATCGTGCTAAATTGCTTCTCTTTGCATAAATAACATCAGTGCTAATTTTAATAATGTATGTATTAGTCAGTAAGAACATATAGTCAAAATGTAAGCAAAAGAAAAAAGAATAAATGTACTCAAATCAGGCTGAATCCATTTTCAGTCATGTTTGTTGAAGATGTATTTCAATTTCCCAGGACCTTGATGCGTGACAGAAAGTCATGTGAGTGGATTAAGAGGAGATAATAAGAACTGAAATATGAACTAGATTTCTAGTTTTACCAGTGTAAGAACTTTAGAAGGTAAGTTTCAATGCCAGAGTTTGTAATCCATGTTCTTGTTATGCTTGTCATGTACAAAATAAGCCTGTGCATACTGTTGCAGCTGCCCTGCTCTTTTGCTCCAAAATGCTCCAGTGTGCAAGGGAAAAAACACGGAATAATGGATAAACATTTCTTTCCTGATGTCAGAATTATTGAATTAATGGCTGCACATGGCGTTTATTTGATGGAACTCATCCATTCAGCAGGAGTGAAAAGTTGGTACCTAAGATACAGTCAAACTGCATAAGGTCAGTGCACAGCTAAAACCATTCAGACATTTTTTTTTTAGGAGAATATAAAGACATTTCAATGTGTCCCTTCTCTGTGAGACTAGTACAGCTGGTATGATGCTATCTTAAATGTATGACCCTTTCCTAAATCCTGCACCTGTAATTTCAAATGTGCATGTTGGTATAAATGAAGAATGAACTCTAGTATGGACAACTGTTGTGGTCCTCTGTGGCATCCAAGCCCTTGTGATAGCAAAGGATTCCCTGTCACAAGGGAATCCACACCAGCGTGCAGTTTGTTCTTCAGGTTCTTTGTGCACGATTCTATGATCTCTATGGTTTAGGATGACAAGGAGAGAGGAGCATCTCCTGGTGGGTTCCCAGTTGTGACAGACATTTATTTTACATGAATTGCTTTGCAGCCACCTGCTTTTTTTCTTTTCTCTTTTGATGATAAGGAGAGCCTGGACCAGTTCCTAAAGCAAAGCCTAGTATTTGGATAGCCAAAGTTAGCACAGGCATATCCCTGAAACTGACCAGTCTTTCACCTCTGCCTCCAAGTTTAGATCTGCTTTTAAAAAGTGCTGCAGCTTTGGCTTTTAAGGTTTCCTGTGCTGCGTGCCATGACAAGTAATAAAGCATTAAACACGTACAAAATTATGAAACCATAGGGGAGAAAGTTAACTCTCAGCTGTGTCAATGTTGCAGGACAGGAAGCAAAAGTGATTATGGCTGTGCTTGGACTGTGAATCTGCTAGGAGAGAAAATGGGGGGTTTTGTATATAAAGTTCACATTTTAAGCAGAAGGATATTTTTCAGCACCAATGCCTTGGATGCAGATGACTTCACTCCTGTAAATGATAATATTCTGCGAATGAACACTCCTAGCAGGATTTTTCAGAAGCCTTTGCACAAGTCTTTCTTATATCTGCCTCGCTGATTTATTCACTGCAGGTAAGATGTGTGACAGTTCTCCATGTAAGTGTGATTGGATTTCTTCAGTCTTCAGCACAATCCCATCAACCTCTGATATCTCTGCTGTTTCAGGCAAGTCTTTGTTATTTCATTTTCAGGCAGAGTCACTCAGTACAATCTTACAGCGCAGACTGTCTGGACTTCTCTGTTCTCCTATTTCTTTCTTGAACAGAATTGAATCCAAGATATACACTGAAGAAGTGAATGGTTAATTCTAGTAATTCTGGTTGTCTTCAAGTCACGACAGTTTTGTCAACTTCTTCATCTTATATGCACAAAAAATTATTTTCAGCATGGAGAATATTTGTTTCTGATGTAAACACTTAATTCATTTGCTTTAAACCACTATCTTCTTGTGAGCTGTTTTTTATTGCCTTTAGTCTAGATGTGTTGCCAGAGGTAGTGTTCTGATCTCCATCCTACTAATCTGGTTTTGGTTTTCTGTTGTCCTGGGGGAGCGAGAAAGAGAAGAAGGTATAGCAAAACAAATGTCATTATGGTTGGAAATACTGGGTTTGGTTTTCTTGCTTGAGTACTGTTGTGTTCCTGTCAAAACTGTGCATTGTACTCTGTGTCCTCAGGACAATTGCTGGTGCCGCTCTGACCTTGTTGCAGCATTTCAGAAGTCTCTCTGGCTGTGTTTCCATAAAAGAAAAACAACAACTTTCATCATAAGATTCCACTGAAACAAGGTTTTATTTTTCTGGTTTCCAGTCTCATATCGCTGTGATTGTGAGTCAAATGCTCGCAGGTCTTTTGATGCGAAGCTATGAACAGCATTGCTTTAAATAGCAAAGAGTTCCTTTGTATTACAGCTCAGGACTGCAGCTTGCAATCAAGTAGTTGTATGGGAGCCATTTGAGCATCACCAGAAGTAGCTCATGTCAAGGAGAGTTGCCTTTCCTTTTCTGTGCTGGAGGGCAGGAGTCACCACAGAGATAGGTCTGTGACTTGGTGTGGTAGCTCTGTGCCTGGGATGTCACTGCCATGGCATGTGAAGGCACTGACTGCCTCGGTGTGTGAATACCACCCATCTCCCTGGCATCAATGTCAGACTGTTCTGGTGCTGTGAGGAAGGGTGATGTACACGGGCAGGTAGTCTTGGCAAACCAGTAACAGAGGGATAGTGCCAGCTGATGACTTCCATTCTTGTTCTGTAACCCACAACGGGAATGCTGCTGGACTGATGCAGGAGGCTGGTGATGCTCAGAGTTTGCTATCATGTACAAAATCATGACTGCTGGTTAGAACGTCCCTAACACACAGTTTTATAGAGTTTGGGAAAAGTATGCTGGAAAAATAGTGTAACATGCATTTCCTGTTCTGATAGTCCTAAGCATCTGTTTTTAGATGCCATTGAGGGCAAGACAGATGGGCCTTTGGTTTGATCCAGTAGTGGTTTTTTTTTTCCTTTCTCTTATGTTTTCATGTTGTTTGTGCCCACCTACCTAGAGCCCTACTCCTTAGTGGAGTATTACAGATCTGCTTAATGTTTGCAGGACTCAGAATGATGCCTCTTGAAAACAGTACTACTGCTGAGCGGACAGAAAGGGGTGGTAGCTTTAGGTGGTTCTGTTCAGCTCTTAATGATATGTACAAGGGGAGGTGAATAAATGCACTGGAAAGGACACATAAAAGTTTGGAAATGTGGGCACTGGTGTGATGTATCAGAACACAATGAGAAGCTTTTCTGAAAGTATTGCTAAGCACTAAGTGGCTTGAAATCAGCAATACTGTAAAGTGTGAGCCTGGTTTTGTGAGATTAAAGCCCCATTTTCTGTCCAAATAGGTTCAGATAAATTCGTGTGTCTACTGAGTAATTATCCACTGCTTATCTGACTGAACTTCCCGTCCTAAAGATTCAGCATATCTGGAAAGTTTGCTCAACTATGGAAACCTTTAGTGAGACATTTTAACTGCAAGAGCGCAAGCAGCATCAGCTGATAAAATCTGCTGTTTCCAGGTCTCCAGTACCACTTAATTGGGCATCAACTTTTAACACTTTCCCTCTACTAGGGCGCTGAACTTGTTCTTGTATTTAAACCAAGGATTATTAATGGGCTATTATGGAATATTAGTTTAGAACCAGTGATGCGCACAACCTTACTTTGTTATAGTGAGAAAATGGCATTATGTGTACTTGTAATAATGAAGAACAGCTTTAATTCCATGCCTACTACAGAAAACACAGCATGAATAATAATCTGTGCAAAGTTATTCACACTAAATTTTGTTTTAATTAAGGCAAATATCATGCCCCTGTTTAATGAAATCATATATATTACTGTTAATAAATGGCTTGAATTTTCTTTTACATTTAAGCTGTGTGTAGAACAATATTATCTTACCTTTAATATGTTGGTATCTTGGATTTTTTTTCCATTCTCAGTGTAATCTGAAATGTGTAGGTAAGGAGCTGTCTGTTGAATCTTTAAACATCATGACACTAAAGCGCAGGTGAAAGTTGACTGTCATGTTTCTTTTCACTTTCCTCACATTGTGCTGTGCATTGATACCTGCTCAGAGCTTCGAAACACTCGTGTTTCTGTCTGTGTGTAGTTAAATACTCTTCAAACTCTTGATTGCTATAATGTAGCTGGGAGTTGCACATCTGTAAGCCCATAATACTTGGCAAAACAAAAAATGTGGGTATCTAGGTGGTGCTGTAGCTGAGCTATGTGTGTCTTTCTGCTCTCCCTCCCAGGCTTCATTCTATAACTCTGTTAGGTTCTTCTTGACTTTCTTCATCAGCTTTTGTGAGTCTAACTGTCTCACTGTCAGAAAGATATGAGTCTTTCTGAGTCTTCTCTCCAGTCACCTTCCCTGCCTTCTTGTTCACCTTTATTGTCCATCCTAAAACTGCTTGTGGAAAGCGCAGCTCTGCCATTTGCCAGAATACATGGATGCTAGGCAAACACCCGTGTGGAGTAATCATCAACAGGAACCATCAAAGGTGCAGGGGACCTTGATTTTGGACACCATTTGTAAAACACCCATTAAGATCACTGAGACCCAGGGACACTCAGTATCACTGATAAATCAGTTTCTATATATGTCTGTAACTTCAAGTATAGGGTTTGTTTCATCAAATTAAAAATGCCAATATTTGTTGCATTGACATTATACTGATGATTGTGTTATGTGTCTAAAGCATGTTTCATCTGTGTTACTTAAGATTAATGTATGTTTTATGGTAGGAAATGGATGGGCCTATACGGATTTTTAGCGTTTCAAAAGAGAGTGAGAGGGAATTTTTGTAAGAACTTACAGAATGGCTCTAAACATCATAGTTTCTGGACTCAAGAAAGGTCTAAGTTGTATGATTCATCTTAAATGATGAAGCAGGGCGTAAGTACACACCTGGTACTTATACTGCTACAGAAAGAGACGCTGTAGGAAGCAGGGTGATTAGAATTTTGGGTTCAGTGTTCTGGGTTTCCCAAATTCAATGCTGGAACTGTAGAGAAAGAACTGTTATTACGGAGGTGCAGCAAAAGTGATGAGGTTTGACATCTCACGAACCTTTAGGCCACCTTAAGGCACAAGCTGGGAGATGCTGCTTTGTCCAAAGGTAAGACACAACAGATGAGTTGGCTGGGGTCATGGTACCAAAGGGAAAAAAACCTCTCTCCAGACCCTACCAAGCAGCCTGCAGTTGCAGGAGCTGCTGTCTCATGTGGGAGGTGAGTGTGAGTCCTCCTCCTGCTTAAGAGACAGTGGGGCTTCCCTCACTTCTCATGCTGTGAAGCAAACTGACTGTTAGTGTGGTCTGTACCTTATTTTTGTGGGCAGCTGTTGGTCCTGACCAAGTGCTCTGTAGAGGGACCTGGCAGGTACGATTTATTAATCATTTCCTGGAGAGAGCAGCTTACTGCTTGTACCTCCTCACTAGGAAGGGAGCAGGGATTTGTCCAGGGTTTCTGGAGATGTTGACAGCCCACTGCCTGGATGGTGATCTGTGACAAGATGGGCAGCGTGACGTTACTGTTGTGTCAAGCAGTGCAGACATGCCTGTGACGAGGGAATGTTTTTGCCTCCTTATAGCCTAAGTAAGCATGTAGATGGCAGACTGTGTTTATCTTGCTGTGCCTTCCAGTCTGTTAGCTTATTCCTCTTTCTTTGAACTGCCTTGAAGATTGATAGTGTAAAAAGAGTGGTGCTGGTGGGAGAGAAGCAATCTCATGCATAGTGAAAGAGCTTAATGATGAGAAAGTCACCTCTGGTCCTGTGAGCTGGTGGGAGATGGTGGTGGCAGAATCAGGCTGAAGGTGATGAGAGCTGTCACTCTGGCACACCTACCCAGATGCTTCAGTCTCTGGTGCTGTCACTGCTTGTTCCTTACACTCCATAAAAGCTGGTAAACTGGATCAGTGCACGTTTTGGATCAGGCAGCTTACTGGATTCAGCTTGGCAAAAGGAAAGTGATGGAGCCAGAGCACAGTTGCTCTCTAAGGCATTTGCGGTGTCACAGGTATCTGGCTGTCACATCAGCTGCTTCTGTTGCGCCAGTGTGAGAACGACACAAACACCAAATGTGCAGGAGTGCTGCTGGTGGGAGGACAGAGCACAGGGGTGCAGTGAGGCCACTTTATAAGCCATGAAGTCACCTGTGCACAGATCTGCTGAAATTAGGAGCTAGAATTGCTGATTGTGGCATGGAAAATTATTCACACACATCGAAAGTCTTCCCTGTGTTAACCAGCAGCCTGTGAGCTTGATCTGAAGTTTGTGGGCAGTGCACTGTGGAGTCATGAAGATTTCAAAGTATTTATTGACATCAAGAGCTCTGAAATTTCCTTTGCTTCCATATCTTGAACATATTCCAGTGAGCTTCCTCGCGCTCCACAAGAGCCATTTATTTGCTAGGGTTTGGTTTTTTTTTTTAGATAATGATGAGATTCTGCTTCTGGAGTGATAAAAACCATTTCTATCTTTGCTCTTGTGAAGTGAATATTCGTTTTCAGTATCTGCTGGATTATTAATAAGCCAATAACTGCAAATGATAAAAAATATAGAAATTAATAACTGCATTTACAGTAGTGTATGTATGGTATAATTTTAGAATATATCTTTAAACTTTCCATCAATATGTCTAACGTTCCTACTTGCGTGACTGTTATTTTACCTTTGAATTAAAGTAAAAATATACGATCAGAGTCATGATTTGTCATTCCAGTTGGAATTGGTCATCAAGATGCTAATCAAATTACCTGGTTCTAAAGATCTGATTTTACTAACATGTATGAATAGTTTCCAACTCTATCAATTCTGAAACTTTGTTAGGGTTTGTGTCATCTTACCCAGCTTCAGGCACTCTGGTAGTTAGGTATCTAGCCTAGCTTAGTGGCCTAGGCTGCTGCCATTATCAGTGGAGAAGAATATGTTGCCAGATGCCCCACTCTGCTAATCTCAGACCTCTGTTGTTCAAGGGATCAGATGATTCTCAGGGTGCCCATCTCTCCCCACTGGCTCTAGGTCTGGACAAGTTTAGGAAGACACATAAGTCTGGCACTTTGGCCAGGTCAGTCCCTGTAGACCCATATTGCTGAGAAAAGTTACCATGTCCCAGGTTCAGCAGTGGTTCACTTGTGTCAGGAAAGCCTGTCATGATCCCATGGCACTGGTGAGCTGTTTTCTGTGGCATGTGGCTTAGGCGCAGGAATGAAACAGAATAGTCACTTAGAAAAGCCACTCCAAAGGGCAGGGTGTAGGGGGTCTCCCAGTGGAGTGGGCATGGAGGTAGGTAGGGTTTCATTGCTGCAGCTCTGCTATCAGTGCCCTGAGGAGTTAAACCTCAAGATTTAGCCATTTAATAGGTATGATGTCCAAGCCTATGGCACTGATTTGGCATTTCTGGTTGCCCCAAACCACCCTTCTCTCTTGGCTGTATGTCCGGCTGCACTCCTGTCAAGAAGCTCAAGCTCGGGGCCCCTCAGGAGCCGTAGGAGAGGGGTAAACCCGCTCCCTGAACTCGCTCCCTTCCCCTGTGGGCACCGGGCGGCTCGGCGGCTCCGCAGCGACCGGCACCGGGGTCCTGCGGCTGGGCCCGATGCAAAGCCCTGGGGACAGAGCCCCGGGAGGATTTGCCGGGGGGGGCAGGGGGTGCGGGCTGTGAAGTTCAGCGGCGGAGGGGCGACAGGGCCAGAGCCCGCCCCCTCGGTCCCTCTCGGCCCCGCCCGGCGGTGGCCGCCGTGCCCCACCCGTGGTAGGGGCAGGCGGAGCGGGGCGGGGGAGAGAGGTTCGGAGCCGGCGAGGCGTGATAGCCCGAGGCCCCTCCTGCCTGCGGGGAAGCCTTAAAACACCCCGGCGAGGCGCAGAGCCCCGCACTCGGGAACCCCGACCCACGGGCAGAAAGAAGCGCCTCTCTGAGCCGAGAGCCGCTCCGCTGCAGCCGCCGCCGTGAGTGCCGCGACGGGGCGGGCTGGGGACGGGGACGGGCATGGGCATGCGAGCGGGAAGGGACGGGACGGGGCCGGGGTTGGGCCCGGGGGGTGCTGGGGAGGCCGCGCTGGTGTCCCCGTCGGGTCAGGTGCTGACGGCCGTTCTCGTCCATCCCACCCCTCCGTGCAGATGCAGGGCACTGTGAGGCTGTGGGTGTCGGTGCTGACTTTCGCCCTGTCGCTGCTGGTCTGCCTGGGGACGCTGGCAGAGGCGTACCCCTCCAAACCGGACAGCCCCGGCGAGGACGCTCCCGCAGAGGACATGGCCAGATACTACTCGGCGCTGAGGCACTACATCAACCTCATCACCAGGCAGAGGTAGGCAGAGCGGCCGGGACAGAATCCCTCTTTCCCGCTCCCTGAGATACCGTTCTCCTTGACGAGGCTGAGGGGAGGAAAGTGGGGTGCCCCTACACCCGGGCGTCTCGCCCTGCTTCCCCCACCGACACGGAGGAAGACGTGGGACGCAGGCTTCCTTTAGAGAGGGGCAGCACCCTGAGTAGCCTCTGGGTCCAGAGCTGAACTTCCACCACCAACACTGGCAGAAGGGGCAGGGGTGTCGATGCTGCCCCTGCTCTAACAGCCCTTTATAGCCCTGGCACAGACAGGCTGGCAGGTAGGAGCACGAACTGCAGGGCAGTGTGCATGAGGAGAGTCCCCCGAAAGAGGGACAAAACATAACTAATCTGAGAGATGGAGTGAGTTAGACAGGGCAGGAGGAGCAGTGTCCCACTTCTGCTGCTACCACCGACTTCAGTGAACATTTTGATGAGAAAAAGTGCCCTTCTAGCCTTAGTGAGGAGTTGTAGTAGTCCAGATGCTTTGTGGGTTACCAGCTAGCTCATGCAGCTGTGAGCGCAAAAAAGCTCTAGTATCCCCCAAAACTCCCTCAAAACCACAGGCAAGAGCCCCAGCTCAAGCTGAAAGAGTGTGACCAGAGCTTGCCTGGCTCTAAACTGGCTTTCCAGGGATGACCATGCTTGTTAAAGTAGGGAAAAAGGCTCCATCTAAAAAAGTGTCAATTATTATTCAAAAACTGTTTTCTTTGGGAACATCTGTCCATTCTAGACTGTGTGATTAACAGAAGTTTCCCCTGAGGTCCCTGAACAGTGTGTGACCCAGAAGAACTTTGACATATTTATCTATTTGTTTATTATCAAAACCAGATGGGAGGTCTAAAATTAGGCTTTCATTTGTTCTTCTAGAAGTCTAAAGAATTCAATTAGAAGGGAGGCTATCATGTAACTGAGAGCTTTCCCAGCAAACCCATAACACTGCCAGTGCACTAATAGCACAAGAGAGATGAAGAGGCTGATAGAAACACAGTTCTTCAGTTCTGAACTTTTAAAGCAATAGTCACAGCTCGTTCATGTGCATGGTATGCTTCTTCGTGATAGTTCCATGCTCGGATAACTTCTTCCCTAAATTCCTGCTATAATAATCTGATCCTTGAGTTCTGCCTCCGCTGCCTATTTCCCTTGCATGTGGTGGGATCTCCAGGCTGGTCTCTCGTCTCTTCTTTCATTTCTTTCATCTCTGATTTCAAAGGTGGCTCCTCTCCAAAAGTGGGTGATATTTAAAAACAAACAAAAGAACCCCAACCTAACAAAATGATCCCTTCTTTCGGTATTCAACGCCTGTTTCTTGTATGTGCCCTGTATGCTTGCTTTAATGTTGACTGTGTAGCTTTTTTCCCCTAATTTTTGAGGTACAAGTACACAACTCAGAGACTGAAACTCTTTCATTCTTCTGTGTGGATCTGGGTTCTGAAATGAACAGAAATAGTTATTGTTGCTGATAGAGAAAACAAAGCAGAATTTAAATCTCGTTCTTCAGATTCTACCTAGATTTCTCACCTGCCCTCTCATATTTAAAGGGAACAGAATTGATCTGGAAGCACAAGAAAGCTGGCAGAAAACCCACACCGCAACAGCAGCCTCATGGTACACATTCAAAGTTAACTGCATAGGTTAACTGAAAAAGAAAAGCTGTGCTGCTTCCACTGTGTGGGGAATTAACAGTGCAGAAATAAAGTAATTGCCACCTCCATTTGAAAAGCTCAGCCAGGTTCCTGGAGGTTCTCTGTTTTGACAGTGACACAGGCACTCACAAAATGAATCAGTAACTTTTATAGCATTTGAGACTGGTCTGTTTCAGATGTGCTCAAAGCTGTCTCTCTTCTTACAGGTTTTTAGCTCTGAGTTTTGTGCTTGGCGCTGCTTGGGAGCCCTGTAACAGGGGGTTGTCCATGGGCTTGCCCTGTTTCTCCTGAGGGTCTGTGAGCAAGCCATGCTTGGCCTCTCGCCAGACCTTGTGCCTGTAGCCTGGTCATTGTGCAAATGGTGAGATGGATCACTAAGAGCACGTTGATAAGGAAATGAATCTTTTCTTTGGCTTCAGGTTCATTTGTCTTGTCTTGTTTGATGTTTTTGTGATTATGAATAACCTTTTGGCTCATCCTCTTGCCTTCTGCTTCTGACCTAACCTGAGTATTTGAATGTCATTCCCCCCCTAACACACAGGGTCTTCACCCCAGCTCCTATGAAGCTTCTTTCTTCCAGACCACCTTTTCTTCTTCTTCTCCTTAGACCTTGTCTGTGTGGCTGCTTTGCTTCCTCTCTCCTTTGAGATCCTCCTTCTGATCCATCTCACTCAGCTTTAGCCATCTGTGCCCGTCAGCTTTATACTCCTTTGAGGTTAGCTGGGGGAAACTTGTAGGATGCAGGTCAGCAGAACGCTGTAGCTTGTTCATGAATCCGTGGATGTTCAATGCTGTAGCAAAACAGTAAGGCTATTTCTGCTGGAGATGGCTTGAACTACAGGCAGGGCAGAGAATATCTGAAAATGTGTCTGAGTTAGGCAGTACTGATGCTGCTGCTTCGTGTCAACACCCTTTAATGGAGAATGAAGCAGATTTTGAGAGCTTGGGTTTTTTTGTCAGTTTTCTGAATCAGACCCATGAAATGCTTCTGGGATCCCTTGCCTCCTGTTCCTGGGCTTGGGCATTGATGGGATTTGACTCCCAAGTTCTCATAAGAAACTTCGAGATTTCTCTGAAATCTGAGATACGATGTCCCTAATCAGAATAAGTGTGTTTACTCTTCCATCCCTTTGACTTCAACTTGAGTTGTGGGTTTTCAGCATGCCTGAAAGAAGACCTTGATATCTCAAGCTGAGCACAAAATATGACCAGGTAATTTCACAAAGCTTGGAGCCTCATTCTTCTGAAACAGTGATGATAATTTGATAAGTGTTTGCCAAACAGCAAACAAAGGTTTTCTGTGTTCATGTTTTCTCAGAGCTGGGCAGGGTAGACAAGGAGCAAAGCATGAAGCAGCTGAAGCAAAGATCTCCCAAGGCATTTGCTTAAGTAGGAAGAGATGACACTGTCCATGGCCTCATTTTAGTATGTCTGTAGCGTGGTTGTTTTGCAGTGTCAAAATTACAGGTCAGACAGGAGCCTCAGGCATCTGATACAGCAAAAGCAGCCAGGTGGTCACAGTCAGTGACCGCCTTGTGTGCAGCTCTGCTGTGTGAGGACATCGCTGGTCCATCCATGCACAGGTAGCAGCACTGGTCTAGCCAAGGCACGGAAGTTGCTCATACAAAAGCTATCTCCCCAACACAGCTGTCTCCATGATTTGACCAAATCTCTGCACTCTGGGGGCTGCCATCTATTTCTGATTCAGACAAAACTTTCTGAGAGAGTAGCAGGAGTTTTGCTCAAGTGTGATCTGTTGGAGCAAGTTGTTGATTTGTTAAATTGATTTCTTTAACATAACAGCAGGTTAGATTCCCCCTCAGTTGAAGTCCAGGTCACATCCATATTAATCATAGAAGGTAACCATACAGAAATAAATCCCTTTGTGGTGATGAAGTGCAAGGTATTTGATTCAGCGTCATGCTTGATTGTGTTATTGTAATGGCATTTTACTATGTATGGCTGGTTCTTTTCAGGTACCTGCTTTTAGTCAGCTTAGATTAAGAAATTTACATTTCTGAAACTGATGCTCTGTCTTTCTGGAGCACAGATAATGTACTAGAATGAACAAGGCGATGTAAAAATACAAAGAGTTCAATAAAATGATTGAAAAGTGACATGTGTTTCCAATTTTCAGGAAATATGCCATCAGTGGGTAAAACTGCTGGGTTTTTAGATACAGTTTGGGAAGGGTTTGTTGGGTTTCTTTCTGCCAAGCTTTGATCAAGTCACAAGAGAAACCTCTTGTTAGCAATGGATAAAATGTAAGTCCTTACTTACACCTTTGATTTTTCTGGAATTAGAATTTCCCTCAAATGGCATTCACAAAGCTGTTATCTGTTAATGTGCTTTGTGATTCTGACTGATTACGTACACAAGTTATAAATCAGGACCTTAATGCTTTCTAACCAAGGGAGTGTTTGCTCCTAAGAATCATCACTCTTAGGCTGAAGAATCCTTATAGTGATGAAATGTCTGTCAAGCTGGCTGTTCATTGTCACTTCTGTTTTCTTGGGAAAAGAGAGCAAATTCCTTCCCAAGAACCAGGAACTGCAAATGGAAGGACATCTGCTGTGTAAATAAAGGTAGCCAGTGGCATCCCATTTAATTTTAGAAGAATTCTGAATCAGAATTTTCTTTCACATAGTCACATAGTTCCAGAGTGACAATCACTTTGGGGGTAGCTCAGTCTTTACGACCTAATGTGCTGTGTGTTGGGCAGCTCCAAATGTACTACATATCTTAAAAAATCTTGGCCGATTCCTTGGCTAATATGGCGTACTGAGCTTTGTTTTCTGTTAACTTCATAGATAACTCTACCTCCTCATTTACATGTATATCCTGAGGGAGGTGACAGTAGCACCTAAAGCAATGAGAAAGTTGAGAAAATGATGGAACTGAGCCTGAGGGCAAGAGTGACCTGGTCTGAGGCTTATATCACGTGCAGCTTCCCTCTTCTTCATGCTCATGTTGGTAAGGCGCAAGGTTCTAGGGCATCCAGGAACAGCCACCAAATTGAGAAATATTTAAGTTTCTCAACGCTATAATTCAAAATGATCTTGGAAAAATACAGAAGAAAAAGAAGTACCGAAAAATGAACATTTTCTCCCATGGCTAAGTCAAGTTAATCTGAAATACTTGCTGAAAAGTTGTATTTATGTCTGCTCTACCAATACGTTTTTCTGGAAAAAGGAAAGAGTGACTAATGGTTCTGGTCTTAATCTTTATTATTAAAAACTGACACCTCAAAATATCATCTTGTTATCTTTTCTCAGATATGGAAAGAGATCAAGCCCAGAGACACTGATCTCAGACCTCTTGTTGAGGGAAAGCACAGAAAACGTTCCTAGATCCAGGTATGTATGAAGCGTTTTTTAGTGGCGTACAGTTCTCATTTAGATTTAACAGTTTCATTTGTTATCAAAAAATATGTTTCACAGGGAGAAGACTTATGCCAGCAACAGATGGGTAAGCAGGTACTTAAAAGCATTAATTCCTGTTTTGTTAAGAGCTAGAACCACCCATGAATGCAATAAATGCCTTACCAGATATAATATAGTCCGAACTCCTTGTTTCCTGACTTTGGGAGCAGGCCATTCCTGCTCTTCGAAAGAAGGGAAGCATTCCTGCATATTGGTCCTATACCGGGCTTTATTACACAGAATTATATGCTGATGCCTGATGATGATTCCTTACGTACTGGAGCCCCAAAGATGGCCCATTTCTACTCACTTGCTACTTAAACAGGTTTAATTTTTTTCCTCTAAAGATGTCTAAGTGGTAAATATGTACATAGGTTAACTTATACACAAATGTATGGCTAGGACTGGTTTTTAAAAGAAACTATTTCACATTGGGTTTGTACCTAGTATTTTACAAAGGGAAAAAAGGCCTTTACATTTCCATTTGCACATGGTTCAAAATAACAGTGGTGTTACAAGTAACAGTGAGATTTCAAATGTACATGCTGTATTTATCTAGTTAGGTAACAATACTTTAGCTATAATGTAAGATACTGTAATAGTGGCTACAACTTACACATGTGAGGAGTATATTGAAGAAGTAAGATGTAGAGGGAGTTTTGGCTCATGAAAAAAAAATACTGGTTTCAATTTTATTCACAATAGAGCTCAGTTTAAGCCTTTACTGGTAGCCTGAAGTTTGCTGATAATATATCTGCTGCAGAAATAAATGTTTTATGCAGTAGTCTCCTCAGGAGTCTACAAGCAAATGCTCTGCACTTTCATTAGCTTTGCAAAAGCTCAATTAGAGTAGTTTAAGTACTTAAATGTAATAGTCTGTAGCACTGAACTTGGGGCATGATCTTCTTACTGAAAGGTGACCAAAATCTCTACTGCCGTCAAGGGAGATTGTCCATGAGATTTGAAGATCGGCACATAGGGAGACCATTGACTTATAGTTTGATGACTAACCACAGCTGTGGGGATGCAGTTTTCTCTGCAGATGCTTATGTAAAAACTGCATGGAGTGCAGTGAAATGTATTAGACTATTTTGTGTTTGGTAATGACAAGGCAGAGCCTTTACATAATGGGAAATTTCCGCTGCCATGAATTTGAGGCAACACACAGGATAGTACAAACTCCAATACTCTCTGTAATTTTCACCCTTTCATAAGAAAACTTTATGGTTGTTATTATTATTGTTTCAATAATGCTATTTATAACACACCAGGGAGCAAAAACTCATGAGCAAAATAATGAACTAGTCTGCATTTACGATCAAGAATTGATGAGAAACAGATTTTTATTTCATACCCCCTGTAACACTATAATAGCACTTTAAACTGAGTATGGTATTTGTCATTCATTGATGACAATTATGGGAGTACTGGCAACAATGATGTCTAGCTTCCTATCGATATGTTTTCTAGGATAAAATCCTGCATGGATTCTGAACCCCACTCCAGATTTTCCTCCATGTGTGGACATAATTAAGTCTTCTTTCCACCCAGTTCTGTGTTTCATGGCACATCAGGAACTTAATATTCTGGAGATATCTGTGCCTCTCTCTGACTTGGTTAAAATCATCCAGAGCATTTGAAAGCTTGTGGGGAAATTAGGGGAGGCACAGGTAGAGGGAATCCAACAGTTAGGGGAGTCCACAGGGGTGAACTGCTGACACACAGCATGTATGCCCAGGTACAGCACAGCTGCCTAAGCCTTCTTCCTGGAGAAAGCCAGGCTGAATGACTGAAAGGCACCTGCTATTGTTCTAAACTTAAATTAATGAGGTATATATTTTAGAAATAGTTAGATATGCAGCCAGTTAATGGAGCAGATTTACAAGTAAGTTCTTAAGACAAAAACTTAATATGGCAAATTTCTGATCTTATGAAGTCATGAGAAAACATTTAATACTCAATAACAGGATGTGTCTCTTCTGATACTGGCTTTTTAAAAGTCAGGTATGTAGTGTGGAATAGTTGTCTAGACTGCCTTTGCAGCCAGTCAGAGATATGGGTATCTTCAAAATGAGCCTCCCGTCCTAAAATGGGCAGGATATCAATTGCCCTCAAGAGGTGTTAGTGTCTCTCCAATGACTGTGGAGGTAGACTAGATGTTTAATCAAGATTAGACGTCCAGCTTTTAGATGGGAGAAGCTATGGCATATGCATTTCTTTTGATCTTTCTCCATGTTATTTCACTTGTTGACTTTTCTTTCTGTGTGGACAGACCAGCTGTTTGCAAGCAGAGGAACTCTGGATCAAATCCTGCCCTCAGCACCCCTTTCAATATATTTCAAATGTTTGATATTGAGCAGTGGAATGCTATGATAATATTTTAGGATGGTGGCTGTGACTTCAGTTGTGTTTGAAGGTGTTTACAGCACGACGTGATTTTTTTTTGGCTCAGTGAATTCTCTTTGGAAACTGTTTACTCCTGAGACAGAGTGAAAACCACATCTTCAAAAAATGTTTGTATTACAACATATCATAGTGTTCCAGCTGAATCTCAGTAAGTGCTACTTGATGGCATAAAGCAGCTTTGCAGGCGAATCTCAGTGGTATAAAATATGGCACCAACCAGCAATATGGAGGAGCAAGTTCTGGTACCAAAACACAGACTTCTGGCCACCCACAAGGCGTCTGCTTTGATGGGAATTGCATACACAATCTACAACTGCAAATACGCATATGTATTCCTTATTGCTGCTATTATTAACATTAACATTTTACATAGTTCTAAAAGGATTTTTCAGAAGGGGCTTTAAAATGTGTTTAATGAGGTTTTTTATTCCCAACATGTATTGCAGGTTTGAAGACCCTTCGATGTGGTGATGGGATTTTCAGCACTCCGTCAAAACTTTTCCTAGTTTTCACTTCATACAGCACACCTATGAAGCAAATCATAGCGTCATTCCCAGTGCATGCAACCATTGTACTGAATTCTGTAGAGTTTTTCCTTCATCATATTTGTATATACCTTTATTTAAATAAATTATTGTGCATTCCAAAATATAACATCCTAAATGAAAACAGTCAGCTGTGTCATTGGTATAGCAAAGAGTTGTTTTAAACGATTAAACCTGAATTATAATCTCCCTGCAGCCTAATGTATTACAGACAACAATAGTGTCACAGCTATTATAGTAATTAGTGCACAAAGTAAGATAAAGACATCATTTATTGTGGCCTCAAACTCAGCTCAGCTGCTTGATTTATGAAAAACTGTTAGAAATAATTTATCATAGGCTACATAATCTAGGAAAATAGTGTTCTGAGAGGCGATTTTTGAGAATGACCGGACTAAAAACTTACTTAGTACTTACATAGACAAATGAATTAAGATTAATAGCGTTTTCAAATTACAAAGGAATAAATCACTGCCTAATTCTGCTAACTCCTCAAAACTGGCTTGAAGCTTGGCTGTAAGCCTGGATTATGAATTTTAAATGAAACAGATGTAACATCTTTGTTTTGGCAATTTGCAAAGCAGTAGAAAATATCTAATGTAATTCATAAACCAAGACAAATCTACAGCTACTTGTGCCAGCAAAAATATGTCTAACACTGCCAAAGGTCTTGTAAAGGAGCGCACTGATAAATCACAACTCTTTGGGTACCTGCAATCTATCTGAGCCTTTCTCGTTTGGAGCCATCTGTGGTTTCTGTTTCAACCACGGGAAGGTGCTTGGATCAGGGATTAGGGGAACTGTCTTCAGGTTTTCATTTTCTTTTTTTTTTTCATTGCATGTACAATGAGGGAACAGACACACTCTCGAAGTTCTTATTCAAAGTAACATAATATAATGGCAGCGTGTTACCCTTGTTCTTAAGTGGGTTTAATTCACAGATATGTATCTTGCAGTATATTCAGGATCCACATTGGGTATGTCACAAATGTTGGTCCTTGGTTCCTGATCTTTAGGTACAACTTCTTTTATTTCGACACTGTGACTAAACACTGCATAATAAAGCACATTACAAAGTTCCAAACTGGAAAAGAATCAGCATGAAGGTTTAATGTATTTACATCTCCCTCCTGCTTTTCAAAAGTACCTGCATGTTTGTTACCCCCAGGAGAGATATGTCAGCACAAGTAAGTTCCAGATTTCTATAAATGCACACTGAGTGCATTCGTTACCAGGACTGGCCAGCTTTTGTGGCCACACTGTTTTCAGTCGAGCATAACGTATTTTTCCTTTGCATAAAACACATGGGTGTTACTGGAATGGGCAAATTTTGCTCTCAGCAGTGGTATAAACCATGGCTACCCAAGACAGTAAGTGATAATGCTCAGAGGAACTCCAGGATGGCCCCAGGTTGCTGGGGTTAGCAGGTGCCCATCAACTGCAGGGCAGGACCTGCTGGGTTAGAGTCCACATAAAGTTCAGCTTTGAATAATTATTAAAATGGAAACTGGAAATTAGTGAGGTGTCTGCTATACAATATCTCCAGCTCCTGGTAATTCCTAGAATCTCTCTATATATTAATGACCGTGTAAATGGCAAAACCAGTAGATAAACTCACGTTGCTTAGCACTATCATTACAAATCTTCGTGGAGAAAGTGTGAGTTAAAGGAGCATCAGTGAATGCTAATTGCTTGTGCTGAGCTGTTCCACTCAATTACCTGAGTTTTCTTGAACTTCAGAAACACCCATCTGTATAGAAAAGCTAGAAAAATCTGAAAAATGACAGGTTTATCATCTCATGAGCTGTCAAAAACAGAAGGAAGGCAAAGCACTCACACAGTGTTTATCTATCCACAACGTGCTATGATTTTCTGTCTAAAATCTTCCTGTGTTCAGTGGGGCAGACACAATATTGCTGTAAAAGTCCAGTGCTTTCTTGTGTACTTCATATAACAATCTTGACAGGCCAGAACATTGAAAATAGTGGATTAGCTCTCCATACTGCAGGACAGACTTAAAAAATGAGCTGTGAAAGGAAGATAAATGCTGGATTTGTTTAGTGTGGCTTCTGCATTTTGACTTTAGGGTTAACCTTTTAATCTTTTCTCTCTAAACATGAGAAACAGAACAAAGGCTGAAATTTTTGTCAGACTATGAAGAAATGCCCGGAAAAGCAAGACATGAGAACCATAAAAGTAGGTGATAGTGTTCTCCTTTATTTATTGCAGGTTTGAAATCATAAGGAATGTACATAGATAGGAGTAAAACATCTAAGAGAGTCCACTTTCACCTTTGGCAATTTGTTTAATTTACATCACAGTTACCCCAATTTTGATTGAAATAAAGAGGGGATCTAGATGATCCCAAGTATCTTCACTTCTCGGAGATGAAATTCTCTTTATCCTTTTCTCTCTCCATCCCTAAAAACCTGATCCATTGCAATGCTTTCAGCTCTGAAAGTCTTCTGTGCCAAAAGGCACAAATTCCCCAGTCCTCCTCTGATGGTTATTTCACTTCTCCCTACCCATGGAGTGAAACGTTGCCCCTGTGACTGGGGTTTGACCCAATTGGGTGGCCTGGTTGCCGCCTGCTCTCCTACTGTCCCGCTGCTGCCCCCATTCTCTGGTGAAGGAGAAAGAGCCATCTATCAAGCTGAATTTTCCTCATGTGTCATTTGGGAGGTGGAAACCCTGCCCTGGTAGCAAGAAGAAGGCATGGACAGCCTTCTGCAAAGCAGGACAGCTTTGCTCTGTTGGACCATCCTGAACACAGGGGATAGTGGCGTCTCTGCTTTTGGTGTGGGGTTGTAACCAGATGATCTTTAAGGTCCATTCCAACCCAAACCATTCTGTGATTGTGACCATGACTGATCAGGAAGGAGAAGACATCCCCAGTGCGACCTCCACCATCACCTGCCAGAAGACACAGGGAAACAGGGAGGTGCTGGTGGTACAGAACTGGAGAGTATGTGCTAGTGATCTTGATAGATGAAGCGGCCCAGATCAGATCCTGGAGGCTGCAGCAGTGGCTGTCCCAGCCAGGCAGCTGCTCTTCATCATGGATATGAGGAGGGAAGCAGAGGACCCACTACAGAGCCCCAGTGCTTGTGTTACCAGCAGGTAAGCATTAGCCACTGAAAGTCAACAAACACTTTAAAGCAAAATCCAGCAGAAGATAGACCAGAATTTGTTGTGACAGAGACTCTGTTTGTCTTGTGAATTTTCCCTGGGAATATTTCTGAAGTCAGGAGAAAGAGCAGAATACCAGGAATGAGCAGCCATGGCTTTGTAATGTAAAAATTGAGAGGAGAACATGCCTCCTTTGCATTTCCAAGCTGAACTATTATAAGATGTGGGTGCTCTCCATTTTCCTTTGTGCAGATGCTTCATAACACCCCCTCACTTTTTCCCCCAATACTCTTCAGGTTTAAAAAACCACAACAAAACCCTGGTAAGAATAAATTCCTTTCAGGAAGGCCTTCTTTTTTCAAGTATCAGGAAAAATCGTATTAGGAAATATTTCCTAGAACATCTTTTCTTTCATTAATTTGTGTTTTCTCTTGAAATCAAAAGCATTACAGGTTTTAATTGCTTTGAAGGTTCAGTCCAGAATATTCTTCTCTAGATGTTAACTGAAAGGAAAAAATGCCATTGTCTTCCTCCCCACCCTGCACAACTCAGCTGTTTCACAGAGTAACTGTTACTGAGTCTGCACAGTGTATGCCTAGGAATAAGAAAAGGTAAAGCTTCCCCTACAACTGCCCCCATTGTAGATACACAGCTCTGAGAAACACTTTTCATGGATGTGAAAGTGTAGCCCTTAGAAGAGATTCAATATGGCAAAAAGCAAGTGGTTTGTATAAATCCCCCTATTGCTATTTAAAACAGATGGATCTCAAAACCCAAAAGCAAACCAGAGCTATGGCGGCTATACAGTAGATGGGATGTCTTGTATGTGAACCAAATAGGTGGATTCTAACCAAAGAGTTCCCATATGGATTTCAGTGAAGTCAGAAAAGCAAATGCAAAATCTCTCATTAAGGGATAGCTTATTTCTCAAGAGCCCCAGGGTTATAAATAAGTGTCTACCTTCCAGTCAATAATTCAGATTCTGGATTATCACATCAGAATTTGAAATTATGTCAGAGCTGGTTGTTTAATTTTAACATTTAATAAAGTTTTCCTGTTAAAAATATCAATGAGTAATTTAACACACACAGTAATGAAAATTAAAGTCCCCTTCTCACTTTTTTTTGGTTGGTTAGTACCCTAAGTGAGAAATTGCTACTGAGAGGAAATTGCCTACCTAATGCAGTAATTCTTATCAGCTGAGTGTATTTTATTTATCTGGCTGTATGGTTATCAGTCATTTATTAATCTGTATTACAGCAGCACCTGGAGACTCCAGATATGGGGCTCTTTGTGCTCCAGTCTGTAAGACCATAATAAAAATATAAGCCTAGACTAGAAAAGGGGAGAAACTTGGGCTCATAGATAAACACGGTAAGTTATAGCTGTCCTACTGCACCTGCGGGCTTGTCCTTATAGTCTCTCTGATTACAGCAATTAAGACTGGGCTATAAAATGGGTACTGCAACGTTATCTTGTTTCCGGTTAATATGTGTGTCTGCTAAGCTCTGTCTTATCTAATTTATTTGCTTTTCTTTAATGACCAGGTCTTTGCCAGGCCCAGAGACCTTTCAAGCTATATTTAGTCTGGATCTACAAGAAGATCCCACCTGTGACAGACACCCAGCTTCAGTCTTGTGCTTGCTGTAGACCGTGAATTCCCGCTAAACTCTGCCTAAATTCAAGATTTTAAACATACCCTAGGGCAATCCAGTCCTGGACTTAAAGGGTGAGCCCTCCTGCCACTTTAACCTCAGCCTGGAGCCAGGCTGTCAGTGCTGAGTACGAAGAGTACCACTAGCAGACTGCAGTGGTAACTGGGTATATTCTGAGTTGGAGAAACTGGCTGGAGATAGCTTTTGTGCAGTTCGGTATTTATTAGTGCTAGTTGTATAGGTCTAGGACCATTTTTAGAGTTTGGGTTAAGGCAGGGTTGGACCTGCATTTTAGACCGGTTAGTCTGTAGTGTGTGATGGCAGACTTACTTCTTATCCTTGATTTGTTAGATGCTTTTCTGTTCACACGAAATGCCCTTCACAAGGGCTCTTTGGTGAAGGGGAAATAGCAGGGTTCATAGGTAGGTATCCCCACTTGGAGCCCTATATGGGGCCAGCAATCAGGTCAGATAATGGGGACAAGAATAGCAAAACTCCTGAATTATCACAAGAGAACCTGGACCAGACAGTCAGAACCACTTACATGTGTTGTGGTTTAAGCCTCACCCAGGCTAATAACTCATGAAGTTTTACTCACTCCCCTCTTTTTCTTCCCCCAGTCCTGGGGGAATGGGGAGGAGAATCAAAAGAATGCAACTCGCCCAGGTTGAGATAAGAACAGTTTAGTAACCTAAGGTATAACACAAATCACTGCTGCTACCACCAGTAATAATACAAGAGAAATACAAGGAAAGAGAATACAACTGCTCACCAAGTCCGACCCAGCCAGTGCACCCCCAGCAGTGAACCCCCCAATACCAAAAACCTGACCATGCCGTGCACCCCCAGTCCACTGCCACACCCTTCCGGGTCTCTCCTCTCTGTCTTCACATCCTGGACATGACATGCTGTGGTATGGAATACCTCTTTGGTCAGTTTGGGTCAGGTGTCCTGTCTCTGCTTCCTCCCGGCTCCCCCTCCTCCCTGGCATAGCATGAGGCTCAGAGAGTCCTTGGCCAGACCAAAACATTGCCAAGCGGTAACTGAAAACACTGGTGTTATCAGCGCTGCTCCCGGGCACGAAATTAAAAACACAGTGCTGCACCAGCTACCAAGAAGGAGAAAAACTGACTGCTGCTGCTGAACCCATGGCAACATGACTACTTATGCAGATAGAGGATCACTGGATTTTTTTCACGTGTGTTGTCTAATTTGTCATGATCAATGACTGCTTTAAGTGCTTGGGAAAAGTCCATGGTCCACTTTGA
The DNA here is from genome assembly GCA_017639245.1 of Myiopsitta monachus. Lineage (NCBI taxonomy): Eukaryota > Metazoa > Chordata > Aves > Psittaciformes > Psittacidae > Myiopsitta > Myiopsitta monachus. The sequence goes on from CM029928.1 coordinate 14,867,547, forward strand.
GACATAGGATTGCACCTAAATTCACAATAAGCTTTGTGGGTTTAGGATCTATGTTACAGAATGTCACACAGAGACTGGTGGTCAGCTCAGATTTCAGACTTCTTTCTTTCTTTTCCCATGCACTGGACAGAGGGTCCTGGTCCATGGGCTGTTGATGCTGGCAACGCAGTGCCTTCCAGGTGTGGGTCTCAAAGTGTCTACCTTTGGAAATGTGGCTGGAGGGATCCCACTTTCGACAATGTTAGTTACTTTTCGACAAAGTGGGATGGATGGGGAGAGCCTTGAGATGTTCTTGCAGATACAGCTAATGGTGGCTAATACTGAACATAGCTTTAGCAGTTCTTTGTCAAAGAAATATGTTAGTATCAATTAAGAATGGACTTTAGAAAATTCCGTGCTAAGTAGGTGACTGGCTCTTTAAGAGATCTTTCATATTTGTCTTTGCACAAGTTTCTGTGTCCCATCTTTAAACGTATTTTCCTTTAAAGAGTGCCTTTCTAGTTTCTGTTCTTGGTTGGGTTTCTTTTACATGGAAGAAAAAAAAGACTGCAATTTGATGTTATTCTGCATTTAAGATGCAAATTATTTTCATAGCCAGGGATAATTTTCTTGAATTTATCCATTCATTCACTCCACCACGTTTCTGACCATTACTGTGGTTCAGCTCTTCCCCACTAAAAGCAGATGGAACTACTGTCTTTCAACACACCCTTTTACAAATCCTGTTCCATCAGTAATGGCACAGATTAAAACAGATTTTACTTTTCTTTTTCTTAACAATTGCTCCAGCACTTGTTTCACTGCATTATAAAACTTGGAGGTAGATTCCAATTAAGTCATCTAAACCAGGAAGTAAACTTTATTAATTGAATAAAAATAGTCCAAAGGCTCGGACACTTTTTGGTGTGGTCAGCTTTTTCTAAGCAGGAAGAGTTAATCAAATTAATCAGAAACATTAACTTGCTTTTGATGCATTCGTAATTGAAACATTTTTACTTTGACGTCGTTGTTTGCTGCTTTCAAATCAGCAGTCAGAAAATGGCAGAAAATTACTGACTTTTGATGTGAAGTTTTGTGTTGCAGCACCAGAACCTTAACTTAAATCTGCTTTTAAAAGATGAAATGCATTTAGAACTGCTTAAAAACGCATCTTAAATTGGCTGCCTTATCTGCCTGAGCCAGCAGTATGTTTTACATTTCTCCAGTGGCCAATGGTGGTACCTGAGCCTGCTGCAGCTCAGCACACATCACAGTGTCTGTGCTTCAGCACTCGTGGTGACTGTTACAGTACCTACACTGAAAGGACTAAAATTCATTTCCTGTACCATGAGTCAGGCCTGGGTATTAATAATGAGTTGCATTTAAGTGGGAAGAAATAATTTTTCAGTTATCAGCTCTGATTTACCAGCTTCTTTAAAAAGAAAACATACCCAAACCCCCTGAAAATCACCTGCAGTAAAAAAAGAGGTTCAGCTTTATGTTCTGACAAGGAAAGGGGCTGAGACAATGTGTGTGTTTAATTTCTTTCAGCATGTTTCTCCCTGGCCAGACGTTACTCCAGGCATTCAGTTAATGCAGCTTCTGTCCGTATCACCTTCCTTCTCTCCTTAGACTGTTAACACTCTTTTTCTCCTTTTTATCATTTGATGGGGAACCTACCCCAAACTTCGAAGGTGTTCAAAGGAGCACTGACTGTCCCCAGGCCAAGTCACACAGAGAAACATCTGCTACCCTACTGCTGAACAACCAAATGTGCAAAAATGCAATCTCTTCCTCTTGAAGTGTACCTGAGGGTCTACAGGTATATTTCTGCTTTAAAATGTAGTTAAGGTGCCTTAGATTGATGTTTCTTATTTCTTCACCAGCTGGATAGCTATTATCTGAGTGAGGCTGGCTTACAGGCATTGCATCTACCCAGTAGTTTGCCTTCCCTCTTCATTATCCACACAGTGGCTAACAAAGAAAACAGTTTTTACATGGAAAATATGCATTTCTAATGCACTTTTTTTACCTGTTTAATGTTACTTAGAAGTAAGAAGGGATAATCATATGATTTTGCCAGCCACACAGGTTTTATGCTAAAGTCATCTTCTATAAACTTGCAGTATGTTACTCCTCATACAATGCAGTAGGGTGAGCTTTTCCCTGGTACTGTGACCCTCTAAGTTGTTCCTCTCCTTTGAGAGATCTGCTCAGACATCTCCCTGTCAAACCTGCAGTGTAATGACAATTCCCATTCATTGATCTAATTCCATAACATGAGGCAAAGCTAAATCAGATGAAAAAATTGTCACTTGGAAATGTCAAAAATGAATGAACTGATGGGATTTTTTTTTTTTTTTTTAAGTGGTTGCAGGGGATTTTACCATAGATCATGGTTAAATGGAGGTCTGTGTGCTATATCAAGAAGTAATTAAGGACATGTGTTTGCCCTTTTTCACTATGTTTGGAAGTGGTTTATAAGGTGAACACTGAATTGTGACACTTAATCATAGAATCTTAAAATGGTTCGAGCTGGAAGGGCCAGAAAGCTCATCCAGTTCCTGCCCCCTGCCAGGGGCAGGGACTCCTCCCACTAGAGCAGGTTGCTCCAAGCCCTGTCCAACCTGGCCTTAATCACTGCCAGGGATGGGACAGCCACAGCTTCTCTTGGCATCCTGTGACAGTGTCTCACCACTTTCATAATGATGAATTTCTTCCTAATATCTAATCTCCTCTCTGCCAGTTTAAAGCCTTTCCCACTTGTCCTGTCCCTACTTCCCTTGTAAAAAGTCCCTATCCAGATTTCTTGCAGGCCCCCTTTAGGAACTGGAAGCTTCTCTAAGATCTCCTCTGAGCCTTTTGCTCTCCAGGTTGAGCAAACCCAACTCTCTCAATCTGTCTCCATAGCAGAGGTGCTCCAGTCCTCTGAGCATCTTCATGGACCTCCTATGGACTCACACAAGCAGGTCCATGTCCCTCTTGTGTTGGGGGCCCAAGACCAGATGTAGCAGAGAATCAGCTCCTTGTTGTACTGGATCAACATCAGGTGGCTGTCTTACTGTCTTAGCAAGATTTGGTGTTAATCTCTCTGTGGAAATTACATGTTCCAGGCAGCTGGCACTGGAAAGGTACATAAAAAACTTTTTTTAACACAGGTTGCTAGGAGCTCTTTGCAATTCAGAGTGGAGACTGTGGCGAAGGCTGGCTAAAGTTCTCCGAGATTTGTTACAACACACAACGCACCTCTGATCACCAGCTGTGCTGGCCATGGAAACCTTGTTAGCAAAACCCTGCTGGAGCTCACAGAGGGCATAAAAAGTTATTCTAAGAAACCATTGTGTCCTGTGACTTTTGGGGACCATGTGTCTTTTTGCCTATGCAAACTCAAAGGGGAGGTGTTTCACTAAAAGAGAAAGCAAATATCGAAGATGAAGCAAGACTAAACATAAACTGGGGGCTCATCCTCAAGTGGCCACCAAGCAATTGGCAGGTCTGAGGGACAGAAACATGTATTAGCTTTCTTGCCCTTTTCCTCCCATCTTCTTCCTCCTCCGGTGCACTTCGGTCAGGCCATCAGTGCTGGGGTAGCACCAGCATCTACAGTCATGTGTATTTATGAAAATCGTAGTAATAGAAGAATGTCAATAGTCAATTAGTCATTCCTTCTGCCTTTCTCAGCAAGGATATTTCTAGCTGCCTGTGAAGGGAGCTGTGAAATGCACACCTAGATGCTCAGGATGGAAAGCTTGTAAAAAGACCTGGCCTGTTACTTGCTAAAATATGCGGGGTTTTAATTCTATATAGTGAATGTGCAAAGAGAGAAAAGGGAGCTGATTCATGATTTTTGGGTGCTCAGGTGGAAGACAGATGTTTCTATTCCGCCTTCTTCCCCCTCCCCTGTGTACTCTTTTGGTCAGTTGTAAAGAAAGGGCCCAGAAATCTTTCTCTGTGAAATCCATGCTGGCATACGAAAGGTAGTTGTATACAGCTCACCAAAACAGCTCAGCTGGCCAAGCTTGGACATTCAGCGTCCAAACTAGGACTGCTGCTGAATCCCTATGGTTTCTCAGCAACTGTTATTCCAGCTCCTGTTCTCACACCTTGGCTCCTTGGCTTTTTGGACTATCCTTGCCTACAGTGTGGAAGTAAACATCACCAGAAAAGCTGTAATGAAAAGTACATAAACATAAGCCACAGTAGCTCAGATAATCAGTATGTGCACTCTGAAAAGAGCATTTCTTTCTTCTGTGGATCTTATGTGGCTGTTTTTTATTCTAAGAAGATGTTATGTAAAATAATGGGGGGTTTGCCTTTTTTATGTTACTATTTGCTTACTAAAATAATTTTGTACAGTAAAATAAAGAATAAAAACCCAGTGGGGTCATTCAGTGAATCAGATAGAGGAAAACATATTGGCACACCTCAGGAGTTTTATGCCTCTTTCTTAGTCCATCTGTCGTAGCCTGCTATTAGAGACATAGCACTAAATTCAGCTGACCCTTTGCAAGTCTTGTGGCAATTCCTATCTCTGTCTAGGTAAACAGTTTCATTAATAATGTGTATGGTCTGTGTAAACAGCCCTGCTTTCTTCTCATCTCTGCTCTAATAAGTGTTGGTTTGAAAAGTACAGCTCAGGAAAAGAATATAAAGCATAGAACTGACCTTTCACTGGGCTATAACATAAATGGCATTGGGAACATTTCCATGATGAAGAGATGTTTCCAGAAAAACAGCTGTAATAGCACATAAAAGCCACTTCATAATAATTTTACATGGTCTCAAATATTCAGCATTCCGCTGCACCCTAATGGGTATGAAACTGTGCCACATGCTGCGGAGATGTCCTTTGAAACCTAAAGGTTTCAGTAACAGGATACCTGAGAGTTGTATTTTAAAAAGCCCTCCCCAGGACATGTAGCAGATTTAAATTTTCTTGGGAAGAACCTCTTAGGATTCCAGTCTTGGAAGTTATGAACTCGAATTTCACTTAGGCATCGATGCTTTCTCCTTTACATTTTTATCAGGGACGGCTCAATGCTCACTCCTTTTCTGCCTTGATCAAAGGCTGGACCTGCTCTTCTCAGGGCTCTAAAACTGCTCCATGCTCAAGTGGATACAACAGCTTCACTGCCTTGTGGAGTCCTCAGCACCAATCACAAACGGGCAGAGAAGGGTATGTGTGGAGAGGGGTACGTGTGAGAAGGGTGTGTGTGGAGAGTGAAATTACTGTTTCACTCCTCAATTCCTACTTGCCCTGGCCCCTCAGGAACTGCAGAAGGAGGTGGATTTTGGAGGAATAGGGGGACAGTGAGGCATTTCCTGGGGTGGGGATTGTTTGAAGAGAGACCACAGACTTGTAACTCCTTTGCCAGGAAACTGTCAAAGCCAACTCTGCTCGCACTGCAGCAGTGAAATGGTGAAAGGCAGCCTAGTGGGGATCCACAAGTACCTTTCACAAAACTCCAGGGTGGATATAATAGATGCAGCCCATCAGTGCCGGTTCACCTGGCACAGCACCACCAATCAGAGCTGCACTGGGCAGCATCAGGTGATGCTCAGGAGAACACTAACCCATTATCTGGGTGCAGTATGGTGCATCTACTGCCACTGAGATAATTAGACCTAATTGTCTTTATGCTTGCATGAAGTAGGATCAGCTGCCTGCCTGGAAAAAAATAAAATACAGTCAGTTCACAAACCTGAGCATTTTTGGCAGGGACATTACTGTAAATGATGTTAACAGGATCTGGGTGTTACACCTTGCTGCTCAGTGAGTGGATGGCATATTTTGGCAGATTTACTCATTTCATTTATGCCTCTTAATGAAGGAAATGTGATCAGACATTTCTTCTGTATTGTTTAGAGAAAAGCTCTAAGGGAAATACTTGGAGAGTGCAATGACCTATTAAGTTGCTTGATTTGTGGCTGCAGCTGTTTCCTTTGTGCCAGCACAGGCAAGAATAGTGATTCATGCATGGGAAAAGATCACTCTTGCATTTGGTTTGCTGCGAGCTGCTCTTCTGTACCCTCTTGCACTCACTGTGTCATCAGCAGGTTTGAGGCACTCACCCAGAGCATCTCAGTGGTGCAGGAGGAGGCACATCCATGCTCAGACCTGGGAGAACTAATTTGAGGCTGCAGAAAACCCATCAGTGATGCAAAAAAAAAAAGCAGTGAGATGCCAAGTTTCTGCTAATCAGGTTAAAGGAGGCCAGAAACATGTCTGCATAAGGAGTACCAAGCAGGTTCCTGTGTTTTTAAATAAGGATCTGATATCCGCTTCTACAAGGGCATGGTGGGCCCCAGCCCATGCAGTCTGAGTATTGCTGCCTATGCACAGCTCCTATGGCAGTGCAAGAGGGTTGGAGATGGGAGGTGTTGATGAGCCCAGGGCAGAATTTGGCTCTAAGGCTTACAGAGTACCAGACTGGTACTTACCCGCCTCTGATATGCTTTTTATGCAAAATAACGAACATCGTGTACTAAGAGACTGTCATTGCTGGAAACGCTGTGTAAATCACGGGGCTGTACACTCCCATATTGAATGGCAGAGGATGTAGGTGACTTACAACGGTATTGGTAGAATGACAATCTTTAGGTAATTTCTGGAACAAAATCTAAAAACCGCTGAAGTACTTGAGGCAAATTATAACACCCACCTTACAATTTTAATGCCACCTTAAACTGTATTCTGCATCAGTCAGCTGTGGGAGGAGATGACATAAACAGACAATTAATGTTTCTTTTCACTTGCCAGTCAGGATTGAAAAATATGGTCACCGAGCTGTCTTTTTCTGACATTTTCTGAACAGTTTTACACTTTGCAGAGAAGCTGCTGTCAGTTCCCGTGCTAGGGCTGTGCTGCAAGCAAAGGGGAGAGCCTCTTTGCTCTACCTGGTGGACTTTCAGCATTCAAGAGCACCCCTTGTATTCCCATTGACCCTGAAACCCCCTGCTTGTTGTCTGGGGCCATGTGCTTTGCCGGGTGTGGTGGAGTCAGAGTTTCTGAGGGCTGCGGAAGGGTTCGTTCTTCCCTGGTTGGCCCCAGGCAGGGCTCTTTTGGGGCAGTACTGCACTCAGGGCCACCCAGAGCTAGACAGGGCCAGAAGAAGACCTCTTTATCATCATGAAGCTGTAGTGGCCGTTAGTTGCACCATTCTGACATACCCTTTGGGTCTCTTTAAGCAGTATTTGTACTTGAAGTATTACGTAAGTACAAATAACAACCTGTGATTGAACACTTGAGGTCACAATGCTTTTTGGAGCAAACCCCCCCTGGTGCCCATCACAGCACAGACTCGGCTCCCTGGAAACTTTGGGTTGTCTCCCATTCACTACTGTATGTCAGGTACCTAGTAATGAGCTACACCAGTGATTTCAGGGTTTTGAGCAAAACTCCAAAATAGTTTTGGGTTCCATGGCTGTTATCTGCCCTGTCAGCAGTGATACTGTGGGTACTGAGAAGCTGAGCTCAAGCTATGTTGTCTTACAGGAGGTGGGTGGTGGGGAAAAAAAAAATCTGTCTTTTATAAATATATTTGGATAATTGCATTTATGAAAACCACCTTTGTGTCCTTTCCCACTCCCTTCTGAAGACGAGAGTGTTAACAAAAGGAAGTCTGCTATTTTATCGCTATGGGGATAACCAGATTCCTGACTTTTCCATCATAATTTAGATTTTTTTCTTTAAATGTCATACATTTTGAGTGTGATTGAATTGCTGCCAGAATTTTATTAGATAATTGGCACAGTACTTCTCCCATCAGTGAGCCACTGAAGAGAAGATGCAGCAAAAGGAAGGAAAAAAATAGGAAGATAGAAGAAACAAATCGGAAGACAAGGAAATGGAAGCAGCAAACTTTAAAGCAAACAGTATTTTTAATAAAAAGAGGGTGAATCACAGCCCAGCATCAGCTTTATAGCTCAGTTTCACTCAGTTAAACTATGGAACAGGTTAAAAATATAAGCTTCCAGGTGTGATTTGGGTCTGATTTAGTTACCCTGCTGCAGTCTCTCCTACAGAGAGTCTTGGTTTTATTTAAATCACTCTTATTCCTGATTGTGAATATCTGGCCCAAACCTAAATTTGCATGATTTCAACCAAATCTATGCACAAATCACTAATTACACCCACTGAAATCTGGGTGTGCTCTGGAAAAACAGTTGAGCAGCTCTGCCTCTATAACTCGGGTTCTTCAGTTTCCTTGTTAGAACTGGGGAAGCTGCTTCCCACAGCTTATGCTATTTAAGCTAATCTAGTGAAAGGAAGGGAGAGATGAACATGCTACAGTGAGGTCACACAGGGTGGACTGGCAGTGTGTCAGCCCTCCTGTTGCAGTGGCCTGACTGCACATTTGTGCCTGTAGCACGTGGGTACCTTGTGGGGGCACGAGCATGACCAAAGGTTGTCACCACCGACCCACTGTTGTACGTAGGGCACAGCAATTGTCCAGCTGTCTGTAACCAAAGTCACTCCTTTTTGTGTGAAACAAAAGCACCCTGGAAGGATTTGCTCTGGTCAAGCTGTGCAACTTTTCCACAAAGAAAAAGCAGAGAGGGATATGCAGCTGCTTAGGTTGTCAGAGGTGCAGTAGTCTGAAGAGAATGGGATGAATCTGAGTAAATAAGTTTGATAATTACTTTAATATTGCTGCAAACAGGTATTAAAATCCCTCAGTGAAGAAGGGACTATATGTATGTATGCATATAGCCTTTCACTACAAGAAACAAATACAAGGTGAAACTAGGCCAGATGACCACATATTGAACAATTTAAATGCAACCTGGAGAGGAATTGGTTTTAGAGCGCAATAAAAAGAAAACATGGCTTATTCGGTCTGATGAAGCCATTAGTCATACTATCAGAAAGGTGTACCAGAAAGAGGGTTAGTAAAACCAGAAAACTCCTTTTGAAGGAAGCTGTATTTCTTAAAGGGTAGTAAGGAAAGCTTCCCTTCCCTTCCCTTCCCTTCCCTTCCCTTCCCTTCCCTTCCCTTCCCTTCCCTTCCCTTCCCTTCCCTTCCCTTCCCTTCCCTTCCCTTCCCTTCCCTTCCCTTCCCTTCCCTTCCCTTCCCTTCCCTTCCCTTCCCTTCCCTTCCCTTCCCTTCCCTTCCCTTCCCTTCCCTTCCCTTCCCTTCCCCTCCCCTCCCCTCCCCTCCCCTCCCCTCCCCTCCCCTCCCCTCCCCTCCCATTTCCCCCTTCCCTCTTCCCTTCCCTGCCCTCTGTTCTCTTAACTCCCATTTATTTTGTTTTAGCTTTAAAAATTTGAGTATCTGTTTGGGGGGAAGGGCGGAGCAGATATTCATAATAAATAGGATATGGATTAATCGCATTATTCTAGGAAGTCAGACCATGGATCTTCATATTTTCAGAGATCACTTAATCATTTTGTTCCCTTCCCCCTGAAGTGAATCAGATTACTAACCACTTCACTGCACCTAAGGCTGTACAGCGTTTTGTCAGTCTCTTCACAGTTAACCTCTTTGTCATAATATTGATTTTTAACAAAAATATCCTTTCTGCCTTACTTAACTTTGATATGCTGCAGAGCCCTGTAACTATAGCTATCTTTAGAGCATTGTCTAATCTTAGTATTTGAAATCAAGTTACTATGTCTAATCAGGTCTTCCCAGAAGTGCCTTACTAAAGCCACGCAAGAGTTCATTAAGAAACCCATCTGACTGCAGATCTGCCTCCTGATGGGTCTTCTCAACCCCAAAATTACGCACAGCATTTTGCAAGAGACTAGTCACGACAACCTCCCCTCCTCCCCTTCTCCCGACCCCTCTGAAGAGCAAGGCAGATCCTGAGATGTTGCAGAGCCTGTGCAAATGGAGGGGGCTATGTGCAGTGTCTGCGGGGAGCAAGGGATGCTGCTGAGCTCCAGGGACAGGAAGAGGTGGCACCATCAGGGACCTGTGGTGTCGATGTGATGGCTGTCAGGGAGAGTGAGCTTCACCGTACAGACACTGGTACTAAATTCCTGGGATCTTGCTTGTATGCAAACATGCAGAGTCTGGTCTTGGCTGGGAGGTACATGTGTCCATGGTAGCTGTGCTCCCTGCAGTGCAGCTGAACCCATACACCCTTCAAACAACTCAGCAGCGGGAGCATATCCCATGGGCCAAATCCCTGCTCTGTGAGTGCCTGCTTCATTCTGTGGTGCTGCACACCAGGTCTGCTCTGTAACCATCCAAGGACCCAATGCACACTTCAAAGAACATAACTACTGTGTTTGCAGTATGCTGTTTGCCTCTGCCATGGCCTGGAGGACAAGGAGAAAGTGTCCTGTTGAGGGGAAAGACCTGGAGTAGGGGCAGGAGGTCCCCATGAGATGGAGAGGAGTCTGTAGACCTCTCTGTGGAGACCTGGCAAAGGGAGATGATCACAGCACCCAGGCCCTGCCCCAAAACCAGCTCAGACACTACTATGAGATCTTGGTTGAGGTCAATATGCTGACCACAGCACCAGAGGCACATCAGGAAAGCCATCTCTAGCTTCTGCGCCGTGGCTTTGCACGGAGCTGCTGTATCCTCCCCATCCTTTTCTCGCTCTCAGGCACACAGGCACACTCTACCACTCAAGGACCACTAACCTGGCTTATTCATCAGCATAGGGCTCACATTTCTTCTTCTGATGGTGGGCCACAAGCACACAGGCTGGCAAACAGTTTTGATGAATGAGATCCATGCCCTTCACATGCCAGAGCCCTTGAAGTAGCGTGTGCCCAGGAACGGCTGTGAGCCCCTGGCCAGTGGCACTGTAATCCCTCTGGTCCTGGGCATTGAAGTCTGCTCAGTGACCACAGCTTTACCTGGAGAAATCACTTCTGTCTCAGGTCCAGCCTTGGGCGCTTTTCCCTTGGGACCTCCAAGGGCAAGGCTGTACACATGACCTGCAGTTTCTGTGATGTTTTTGGTGCAGAGCTGATGTTCTGTCACATATGTGGCTTGCACACACATACTTGTGCATGTGCACACACTTCTTTCCTATATGTTGGAGCACTTGCCTTGTGCAAAGGAGCAGAAAATGGCACAATGCTCCATCACTCTGGTTCTACAGAAGGAATTACATCATCCTTGTGGGTGCCCACCATGTCATTACCATCCTAACTTTGTTTGGGTGTTCTTTTTCAAGGCCCATCTGATTAGGAGTAACAAGCTTGTCCACCAACAGAAGTATTGCATCAGTTCATCGATTTGTAAACATTTCTGATCAGAGTATGTAGTGCTTTATGAAATGCTGGCAATTAAGTGCAGATAATCCCTCTGGCCTTTCAGGACAATCAAGAAATAAGTTAATTAAACAGTGTCCTCCATGTAGAAAAAATGTAGTTCAGGTCATGGCGATTAATTATATTTTTCCCTATTCCCCAAGCAGGTTTTATGGCTGTGGTCTGTGAATATTAAAAATAATCTGGTGATGAGAAAGCAGATGGCTAAGGAGGTTGAAAATGGCATGTGTTGCTTTTCACTTGAGAATGATGCGCTTCATTCAGATGTTGTCGTTTTTGATGGCTGTTGAATTGCCTAAATGAAATGAGCTAGTGAACCACTAAATCACCCCAGAACAGGCCATAAATTGCACCAGTGAGGAAAAATACCCACAAGCCTAGGAAGGATTTAAAGAGGTTTATAGCTGGTTATGTTTGCTGTATTAATGGCTATAATTAATGATTCTAGGCACCATCTTATTTAGGGATTATTATATTTATTGCATATTTTAGAAATATATTATTTTAGGAATAATTACATTATTCCTAACTTTTCTAATTATCTTCAGATTATTCTCCAATTATTTCAGATTACTTATTTAGTTATTTCAAATTAATCTTAATTATTTTAGAAATAATAGAACTTAGTCTTGAATTCCAGATTGGGCTAATTTGGTGAAAAGACTTCACTGACTTTTGCAAATTTTGGATCAAGCCTTCGGAGACCAGTATGATTTACACGCTTGTTTCAATTATGAATGCTTGTGTATTTCTTAACCCACAAAATATATCACATCCCTTGCCTTTTACAAGAGTTAGATGTATTTGTGGAGGTATTACAGTGTTTGTGATCTTGTCTTCTGGGAACTTCAGCTTCCAATGCAGAGTCCTCAGTACTTCATAGGGAACTGTGTTTTAAAAAAACAGAATAAAAAGCAAAAAATCACAGCATTAAAGCAACAAAGCTGTTTGTTTATTTAAAGGGGGGGGGACAAGACAGTGCAGAACAATTTTATGTCCAGATTTAGCCCCTTTATTATTGAAGAGAATAAGGCAATCCCAGTCTCAATTTTACCTCCTTGTTGCAATCCAAGCTTTGTAAGCCTTGACTAAGGCATTTTGTGTTTTACTGCAAGTTCCTGAAAGGCTCTTTTGTGCCGCAAATTGACTTTTCAATTTACAACACAAATGTTCAAAGAAAACCACTTTCCCTGACGTCCTTTTCACAGTTGCACTGGTGAGTGGTCCATGCTGAATCTAAAGGGATATTGGGGTAGGCTGTTCCCCTGCCAGCATAGGACCCCCTTCCAAAGACCTCCATAAGGAAAACCCTTTGAAAAGCATCACTCTTACTTGCCCATTCCAACCTGAATTGTCCTATAATAGTATGAAAAGTACTTAAAATACTGATAATGGCATGTGTATCTTTCAGGGATGTTTGAAAAGAGGCTTATTGGTCACTCTAGGGGATTCTGCTGTGCTGAAGAGATGCTTCTAAGAGTAACAGTACCTAGTCTTAGCATATGTGGCCTCCTTGTTAGAAGAAGCAGAAATAAACTGACTGTGAGTCTGAAATGCAGGTTTGAGATAAGCCAATCTGAAGAGCACTGGAGGCTGATGCCAGTTCATTGCTACTTCCAAGCCAACAATCTGAAGAAGTTTAATTTAAAGCTGGCAGCTAAAAGCAAAACACCATTCCCGGACCCATATGTTTTCCCTGAGAAGCCAGTGGCAAATCCTTTATAACCAATACTTCGTGAAAAAGTCAGAGGCTGGAGACAGCAAATGTTTAAATCATTCTTCTACTCTCACATGAGCAATTCCAACAAGCAGTCCTGTACAGTAATAACAGGGGACAGCTAAATGCCAAATGTATTTGTCTGCTTTCTATTTGGATGAGGAACATGATTATGAAAAGAAAAAAACCAAAAATCCTGCTCTTTGTAGAAAGAAGCAATAATCAATCAAGTATTAGAGCCTGGAACAAACGTGTTCTCCTGTTTGTAGGACCACCATGCTCCTATCACTTTAGAAAGACTTTTATGTTGAGATTCATGAAGTGTAATTAAGAACCTAAATGAGATGCTCATTCTTTGCAGCTGTCTCTCCCTGTACTGGTCACAGGGTAGTCAAAGGCCTGATGGTCAGGAAGGTGATTCTTGGCTTGTACTTCCAAAGACTTCAGCTGCCCCCCCCCCCCCCCCCAATGGAGATGAGAGTGATGTTCTCTAAATCACAGAGTTTTGGGGAGAGTTGACATTTGTGAGGCATATCTGAGCGCCTCAAGTAGTTCTGAATTGATCATATGATTCTCTACTTAAACCATTGCATTGATAAATAAATTTATAGATGTGGTGCTACTTCTTTTCTCCCGGGCTGATATTTAGAACATTTAGATAGCAATCATTCATATTAAGTTAGTATATTAATAAATCCTGTAATTCTGCTTTGACTGTTTTGTTTCTTTTTCCTCTAGAGGCACAGGACCAGCAGTACTCAGTACTTTGTGATTTTATGATGTGATGTTTACCTACTGCTAAGTCACAGGAAGGTCACACTTTCTTCTGGAACAATATCCAGTCAACACGAATGCTAATTCTCTCAACAGGATTGACAAGGCTCATGTAACTTTGAAACTTCATATATTCTGTAAAGCCTGTCATTTCTCAAGTTGTGCCACTGCTGATGTTTGATTAACAATGAGGACTTACTACCTCCTACATGGAGCTCTGGCTAGGCAGCAAAGACGGCTAATCAGATGGTCCTAATCAAACTCGCCTCCTTTAAGGTAGACCAGCTTTCAGAATGAATGAGACTTTGGGTGCCAGTTTGTCAGGGATATTTCTGCCGTCTGACATGTAACCATTGCTCCAACTCTGATCTTTTTATTGCTTTTTAAAATTCAGGTGGTTCTGAAGCAGTCACTTGAGGCCCACACACAGAGCTACAGACTGGATGAGGAAGCTCCCAGTTCAGTCCAAAAGCTGAAATCTGGCTACAAGAACCAGTCCTGCCAGCAAATAACTTGCAACTAATTCAAGGTCTGAAGTATATCTACACAAACTAACATTCAAATATTTTTAACCAGGAAGAAATTTGGAGGAATCCAGCCTGTTCACTGACAATCTCCATACAGAACGATATCTCAAAAGAAAGGTATTTTCAGTATCAGCTTAATCAGGTCTGTCTTCAAGAGACAAACCAGATCTGAATTCCTGTTGTGAACATATATATGCCTTCAATAACCACTACTAAAGACCAGATTATAAGTTTTATTCTCTCAGTACCCATAAAGCTGGGTTCATACCCGCTTCTCACACGCAGTACATAACTCATGTTTGTGAGTACATAAAGCGGAGTACTCCGGACACTGTCAGACATGTGGGAGGAATGGGCATTTCTTTTCCTAAAGATTTACATAGATTAAGTATTTTTTTTTCTTTGTTTCTTCTTGCCTTGTTGCAGTGCTACCTAATGAATTACCAGACTTGTGCTAGTGTGTCTGATCATCAGTCAGGCCGTATTGATCAGTCTTGTTCCCGCTGACACTAGTAAGGGGACAGCATGTGTAAGGTCATGACTTACAGCAGGAAGTTCCATTCCCAGACTTTCTCCCAAGTTTTCCTGTAGGCTATATTTCTGCTCCGAGGACCTCAAGTGCTTCTGTTGCTCTGCAGGGTCCTCTGTGTCTGGTTTCTTGGCTAGCATTTATGGGACATTCCTCCTCAGGCTTGGAAGAATGGAAGACCGCAAAACACCTGAGTCTGGAGGCATTGCTGGGTGTCTTGACTTCTTCTTCCCAAATACCAAGAGAAATTCAGAAGCACACATGTGTGTCATGGCTCAAAAGCTGTAACCAGCTCCTTGGTTTCAGTCTACTGCTAGTTGTGGCAAGCAGGAACAACACTAAACCCATGGAAGACACCACCTAAGTAAGACTTGCATCTAATTGTCCTCATTTGCTGGTACCCCAAAGAGACAAACAGAAGCTATGAACATTCTTTTCAACCCTGCTTTCCTCCTACTCACATCTCTCCTGAGAGAAGTTTGTGTACTTCCATTCAGAAAGACACTCCACCATTTCAGAGAGCAGGATCTTAGACACCATTGCCAGAGGCTGGATGAGCAAGTCTCCTGTCTTTTCTGCCCTGAAATCTATCATTTGCTCTTTTTATTCTCAGAAATTTCTCTCAGATGGGCCTGGTTTGGCAGCAAGTGAACTCTGTACAGGCCTTGACTGCAATAAAACTCAGTTTCTTGCACCTCAGAGACAAAGGGCAAAGTTTTATGATGGTGGTTATTTTTGATGGCAGAACAGACTGAAGGGTGGTAACACCTAGTGGACTTAGAAACCTGTACCTCTTCACTGGCTTGGACTCAGAATTGGCATTGCCTCAGTTTTCATGACCATTCAGGGAAATCTTTACCTCTTGGCCTTCAAAATGCCTGCTACAATATACCTATCTAGGCACCTTATTAGAAATATATTTGTTTCCAGGTTGTCTATAAATTTTTTCTCTTTTGGACTCTGGCCTGACTCTTCTCAGAAGTGCACAGGGGTAGGGCAAGGGGAAAGAAATATTGCAGCAAGAAATATTTCAATCAGATAACAGGAAGAAATTTTTTTATCATGGGATAGTCAAACTCTGGAACAAGCTACACAAAGAGGCTGTGAAGTCTCCACTCCTGGAGATACTCAGTGTGACTGGGCAAGTCTCTGGGCGGTCTGACTTAAGTTGGTCTTGCTTCAAGTGGAGGGTGGGACCAGACGAGCTGTGGAAGTTCTTTTCAACCCGAATTATTTTAGGTTTTTATGACTCATTTAATTCTTATCCACCCCTGAGTGCAGTAGGAAAACATTGGTGCCTCCCTTCCCAAAGCCAGGTGTGTGGGTCTTTGTTGCATGGTGGCCTTTTATCCAGCTACTAAAATGAAGTCCTTTCTGGCACTGTGAAATACAGAACTGAGCATCTATGTGATAATGCACTCTGCATGACACGTTAAGCCTCCTCAACTGCTAAATAATCTGGAAACGCTATCTTTGCTTAACAGCCACAGTTATTTTGAAAGCAAGCTATTTCCTGCCGGGATTGCAGTTTGTGGTCAGTGTGGCCATTAGATAGTAAACAGAGGCCTCTGCTCCTATGCAGAGAAGTGGCCACCACCACCATCTTATCTATTAAATCATTAATTGGTGTAAAAATTAAATGGCATTAATAAATTAAAGAAAAAAAGAAAGGAAGAAAGAATTCCTGGAAAGTCATTTCACTCTAAGGAGATGTACCTTCACATTTGTGTCCACAAACATCTATAGTGTCAACACTATAGTCCAAGAAAATGCTACCAGGAAGGCCAGCTCTGCTATTTAGAAATAACATCAGTAGCTGAAGTTACAAATGATGCTGATACTTCCTCACTCACCTTGACATGTTTCAAAGCGAGAAAGCTTTTCCCTCTTTGTCATTTCATCCCATATTTCAAAGAGCAATCACAAGCAAGTTGTGTTCAATATTATTACTGTATTCTTAAGCAAGTGGAGTATACCACTCCATTAACTGTAAGGCAAAAATATTAATCTTCTCCAGTTACCCACCACCAAAACTACATGTGCTGTAATTCTAAAAACTAGAACCACCACAGCCTTGAAAGTACATTAGGATTTTTCTTCATGACAGAAAAATGCTCTGTACCGTACTCTCTTGTAAGTTCTTATTGGTACTTTCTTGGGAGATGTGGTGTTAAACAAGATTAGATTGTGAGATATTGCAAGATTGTACAGAAGCACTTTTGTGGATAAAAAATAAGATGTTTTTTACTTTTCTCTGTGTACAGCTAAACAACGTAACAGCCTGGGTTAGCAGCTTTTATTGTGGTACTCTAATTTTCTTCCTGGTGGGTACATTGGAAGACACCCCCCCCCCCCATTTCTGAATCATTATTTTTATGGTTGCATATTGCTAACAATTAAACACTCAGAGCTAACTCTGCCTGTATCTTCTCACCAATAAATGCCAGTTTGAAATGATAATGTGAGCTGGAGTGGATGGAATAGGTGCTTTGCTTCAGGTGACTTTCTCTCTGAATGCTGCTTTATGCATATAGATAAAATGAACTTAGGTTTTGCCTGATATGATATTTTCTCTACAGGGTGAAGCATGATCTTTTATTACTTTTCCACAGTGCTAGATGGTACCGATCAAGGTAAAATAAGAGCCCTTCTTTATGATGATTTTTTTGTGGATCTGAGTGTATTGTCAAAAAGGAGTTGCAGGCTTTGAAATTAATTAATTAGCTGTTATTTCAGCTCAACACTCAGGAAGTCCCTTGCCCTGGGACTGCTGAAATGCCGCAGGTTCTTTTGGATAGCAGCAAGACAACAGGTAACAAAAGAAATGAGTTTCTGTTGAGTGAATATAAACTACATTTTAATGCCCTGCATAATACTTCAAAGTATTCTGTTAAATCAGTCACATGCTATGAGGCAATATTGCACTGAGAAGAAGGGAAAAATCCATTTTGAAAGCACATAATGAGGTAAGTTTTCTGGTTGTGTACATTTCTGAGGAACTGAAAATTGTTGAGATATAAAACATTCATAAGAAACACAAACGATAAGGTTCTTGTTCAAACCAGTAAAATTAGTGTTTCTATTCTGAACTGTATGTCTGGAAGTTGTTCCTTTTTCTGAAAAATTGCTTTGTGCTGGAATGTTGCAATAAAGATGATAGTCCTGAGGAAGGGTCATCTTATTCTGCTGGTCTTGGTTCCTGTTTGAGAAATGTAAAAATTTATTACTTGAGGATCCATTCTAATGTTTTTGGCAAAGTGCTCCATTTCTGATTGTATTACTATATTACCCTGCTGCCTTCCAGCAGTTAATTGTGTCTAGGAAGAAAGATGCATGGGTTATCACCCAGCATGGTAGAATGGTCAGTGCCAGTCTCCTTTGTGACTCCAGCTTTAGAAGCCAGAGGCCATTTGAGTCTCAGTAGCACCTGGGCTCTTATGTGGCTTGGTCCACCTTGCAGGTGAGGCTTGGACATCAGTGGCATTTCATGGCCATCAGTAGGGAGTTGGTTGAGGAAGTTGAGGAAACCCAGGTGAAAGGAGATGCCTGTCTGCAGGCCGGTGCAGAGTCTGCAGAGCCTCCATCACTTCTCAAAGTGAGGCAAAGCCACTCACAGTCACTTAGGACCAGATTTTTTTCCTTAAAGCATTTAGGTGTCTTAATGCGGGAAATTAAGCTCCAGGGTCCTCATGATAAGCTTGCCAGATGCCTGTCTGCACCATTAGTTTGTGAAGCACCTGTAAAATCAGGCCCCTTGGCAGAACTGAAAAAAGCCTCAGCAAGTTTCTAATCTGGGACAAGGATGGTGTGACAAGAACCAGGTGTGTCTGGAGTGTGTGCATCTCTTTGGGACACCACTGCCATTAGCAGCAGAGAATATTTGGTCTTACTGAGAAGCGTGTGGCCTGGCCCCCAAAATTTCCTTCTACTTTTTAAATCACAACAGAAATGTATTGCTAACACAAATAAGCTTCAGAGTGTGTGTCAGTGCCATCCTGATGGCAGGGAGCTGGCAGAGCAGCAGTGAGGGGTAAAGGTGTAAACAAAGTCACTGCAGCTGAAGGTCTGAGGGTAAGCCTGATACAGAAGCCATCTCTGAGCCTGTCCCTGTGATAGCGTTGAAGAAATCTGTGTACATTCCTTACCTTGGCAGGTCACATACATTTATTCTCATAAAAGTCTATTGTGCAGATATTAATATCTGCAGCTCCCTTTAATTTTGGTTGTAATGATGCACTTTTATTACATTAGAGTGACCTGAAACTGTGTCCTAGTCTCATAGATGCCATTTGCACAGCTTGCACTGTAGGTTTAATTTCACAGTTTTTAGTTTCCCAGCTTAAAAATATGAACAATTTATGGAGCAAAATTAACAGTTTATTAGAAATATCATTCACTGCAAAAGTCTTAAGGGTAATTCACAGCTTTCTGAAAGGTCGTGATATAAATAATTGCTTGATGAATATGGACCATGTCTGTTTGTCATTAAACACCAGCAGAGAGCTAATGCACTTTAATAGTCCTGCTAACTGCTGTCAGACAGGCATAGAAATCACAACCAAATACAAGAATTAGGCTGAAGAATTGTTTCTTCCTTTTTTTTTCTTTACACGAAAGGTAAAATAATGACAAATGATGTTTTCTTCACACTTCAGTAGTGGTCACGACTTATACTCCTACCAAAATACTGTAACCAATAGCATATGTATTGCAATATTACACAGTTTATCAAACAAATTGTCACATTAATTCCACTCTTTACATGCTGAAAGACTGCACTCACAGTGTGCAACAGTGAAAACTGTTATTCCTCTTCCTAGTTTGTAGAGAACATATTCAAAGTCCCTGGTGTAATAATCCCTGTACTCGCAATTCATGCTTAGAGGTGCCCTGATTCAGCTCTAGACCACTATCTTGTGATACGCACACATCTGTGTAGCTCATCACACAGGATTAGAATATATAGTTTTAAACCTCATTAAAAGTGAAGAAGCCTTCTAGTGAGGTTTCCTTAATAAATGTGATGATTTTTGTTTTCATTAGGACTTACTATATCCAGTTGTGACTGAACCTAGTTACAGCATACCTAGTCCAGCCAGTGATGATGAGGACACAGTCTGTGTTTGGGAATGGATGCAGAAGTGATAAAGGATGTTGATAGAGATGGATTTCCCCTTCTGAAATGTCTAGGTCTCTTCCAAATGAATTCCTGTTGTACTTGGCCAAGGAGGCTAAGAGGTAATTCACTCCTTCACACCCACATGCCTCATAGCACCCATCCCAAACTCAAGGGATAATTCATCTGCCTCCTCCTAGTGCCCTTTGAGAAGCTTTTCTATACAACCCAGAACCCTTAGGTCTGCTTCAGGCACCCCCAAATCCCATCATCTCCTCCCCTACCCATCCTGAAAGGTCTCTGTAAAGTCCCTTTCAGATCTGTCTGTAAGCTGACACTATCA
The DNA here is from genome assembly GCA_017639245.1 of Myiopsitta monachus. Lineage (NCBI taxonomy): Eukaryota > Metazoa > Chordata > Aves > Psittaciformes > Psittacidae > Myiopsitta > Myiopsitta monachus. Next base: position 14,887,768 of record CM029928.1, read on the forward strand.
TATGTGGTTGACTTGCTTTATGTTAAGATATTCCCCCAGATGAACTGAATACTTCAGCTGACCTGTGTTACAAAGGGGTCAGAAGGTAGTCTATTTGTGTAAGAAATTATTTAGGCCAAGAGAGAATATGTGATGCTGTGGCTCAGCTGACAGGAAATCAGGCTTTTAAATGGAGAAATTTCAGTAGTCAGCTCCTCAGATCACTTTGGCACCTAAATCTGATGGTGAATTGAGCCCTAAGGTATGAAGAGGACAGCACACAGAAAACACATAAGAAACTGAAAAAAAAGAATGCTATTCAGGTCAGGATGCGACACATGCATGAAGCCACAACTGATAGAGACAAGATAAAATTGCTCATTAACTGATTCGCTATCCAGCTCAGGGCAGTAAGTCACCCAGGAGTACCATGGATAAAATAGTATGTGACCCTGTAATAAAATGCTGTACCGTATTGAGTACACACAAAAACATGCTAAAATGAAGTGACATGGGCATGTCCCTTAGTTTTGGAGTTTATTGGAGTCTGCAATGTTGGCAGAGTTTGCCCAATGCAGTTTCTTGGTTACTGTGTGGCAGATGTCTCAGGTGAGTGTTTTAAAGCAAATCGATTCAATTTATTGAAACTGCTGATAGGAAATTGGACGAGTAACTGCAGGGAGTTAATCTTTGTTCTGATGAGGTGGGATTACATTAGCAACCTGAAATAATATCAGGTGGAACTTATCCCTGTTTTCAGAGGCAAGACAGGACCTATGGTGTCATGGTAAATAATTATGCATGCTGAAATTATGACTTGGTTGCAGAATCTGGTTGCTCCACCGTCCTTTGTTGAAATAGGATGAGCAGTTTAAGGGAAAAAGAGACTCATGTTTTTAATGAAAGCATATGTTTGACATTTCTTTTCCCTGGATCTACTCTGCGTAGTGATACCTAAACAATGAGGAATGAGCAGTTTCCCAAGAGAGGAGGCAGCTTAAGCTCCTCCAGAAGGTTAGGAAGTTTTTGCCCTTCCAGTTTCCTTCCTACTTCTTTAGCCCAGACTGAAGGAGTGAAAAATTAGCTGCCCCCAACTTCCAGATCCAAATTTTTGGGGTACAGGGACTTTCTGCTTTTTAAAGTACCTCATGTGGTAATGTGAGTAGAACAATGCATCTTCCCTTAAGCTTGTGATGAATGTTTTTTCTAGAAAGAGATCAAACCAGTTTTAGCCATGTCAAACACTTTCATTGAAAACTTCCATACCATCAGTCAAAAGTCTTAGAGAGCTGAGTTTATGAGGTTTCCTTAAGAGCAAAAGACCATTCCCTTGTCCCAGGTGGTGTAACCTAGATCTCTTTCATTCTTGGTAGGTGTCTATATTGTCTTCTAAAACCTCTAAAGACAGAGTCTATATCCTCATTAAGCAATCTGATCAAAGCTTCGCTTGACTTACTGTTTCTGCTGGTACCCATTCTAAATTCTTTTTATTTCAACACATTATTGCTTTCTCAGGATGGACATGGAAAACAGTTTACCTGTACTCTGTCTTTGGCTGTTTCTTGCATATTTGAGAGTCAGTATAATTTCTGTCAGCTGCACTAGATTAAGCTGCCTCATTTTCTTCGATGTCTTCTCATAGCATAGATCATGCCTTCTGGACTTCTTTTCATCCTCACCATTCTTATCCAGTCCATCTCCAGTTGGCCAGTATTTTTCATGACTAGTGCTGTCCAAACCTGGACACCTATTGCTTACAAGTACAGACAGAAGTTTCTTCATCTGGATCAGGGACGAAAGTCTAGCTCAGACACCCCAGGATGCTCTTTGCCTGTTTTGCAACTGTGTGGTACTTTTGACTCATGATCAGTTTGTGATTCACTGTAAAGCTGTACTTTAGCTTTATTTACTGTAAAGCAGTACACAGTACTGCTGCATAGACAGGCATTTTCTCTTCTCCATTTTGAGAAATAAACATAGAGCTTTGCATGTCCTTATTGAATTTTTGCCTATTACTTTCAGGCAACTTTCCTAATTCATCAAGAGTGTTTTAAATTCTAGTTCTGTCCTCTATGTGCTTCTAGCCTTTCCAGCACTGGTGTTGCTTGAAAATAAAGTATAATAAAGTATACTTGTTAATTCATCATCTAAGTCATTAACGAAAGCATTAAATAATAGTGGATGGAGGGCAGATCCTTGGGAAATCTTGCTTGAGACATAATTCCATGTCAATTGTGAACTGTAGGTAGCTAGTACCTAAGTATGGGTTCCCTGGCCAGTTATATACCACTGGTAACTCCTTCAGCTAGTGCACGTTTCACTTGCTTGTTTATGGGTCTCTTGTATAGGCCAGTGAAGAGAGGGTAGCGACAGTGAAGGAACAAAAGTGATGACAATGACTGCTTCTCTCCAATTCACACGGCTTTTTATCTTGTCATAGGAGGAAATAAACTTCTCATGATTTATTCTTGACAAATCCATGCTGGCTGTCATTGATCTCCTTTAGATGGTTGCAGGTTGCCTTATTATTTCCTCCAGATCTGGGAGAAGAAAACAAGATAAACTGACTAGCCAATAATTTCTTTGTCCCTCTTTTCCCCTCCTTTTCAGAGATAGGAATAGCATTAACTGTCCTCTGCTGTGAAATCTCTTATTATCTAAGCTCTCTGAAGCTCTCTAAAGCTCTGAGACTGCTCTGGCTGGGTTGCAAAGAGTGGCTTTGCAGGATGACTTCCCAGAAGAGGTTGTGGCCACAGCCATTGGTCCCTGCCAATTACCCTCTCTCTGCTTGGCACAGCCGAGCTGGGGAGCTGGACCAGGGATTGTGACCAGGCTGAAAAACAGCCTTTTCATTATGGGAACACAGCTGCAGGAGTTCCTGGCTCTGAGCTGGAGGGGAGCTGGCAGCGGACTGTGAACATCTCACCTGGCTCGAGCAATGCTCCTTCACCTGAAGCCTGTGACTGGAACCCAATACCCTGCTGGGGATTTCTGAAGCATCATGTCTGAGAGCCTCTAACTTGCTTGGACACTGGCAATCCACCCATTCTCTGCTGCAGCCTGATTTCTTATGTTTGGTTGATGATGTTAACTACATTAAATACCTGATCTCAAGTGGCCCTTTTAGTGACAACTGATTACACTTTTCACAATGTAATCAGTAGATAATTTTCTTGCCCCATCAAGTCAGGATGACTCTTGCCTTATTTTGTTCAATATTATGAAAGTATTAATATGCCCTGTTTACCTGTGTCCCTCAGGAGCTGTATCTTGGCTTGCTCCTGAGCTTTTATGATTGTGTCCCTCCACAGCTTCTATATTAAAAATCTTCTATATTTGTCCATAATAATGTGAAATTTCTGGGATCTTTCTTCCTTCTTCTCTTGAGATGGCAGAAGAGCTTGTGGCTGGCGGAGTTGGTCTGTGTCTGTGCCACACAGCCTTCTCTGCTAGGAAGAAGTTTGCACTTCTGTCCTTCAGACAGCTTCTTTAAGGAGATGCCAAGACCTGTGAGCTCATTTGCCTCTAAGACTTCCAGTAGGAGATTACTTACCTGCAAGAGGTTTCCACTTCTGTGAAATCCATTCTTTTTACAATACCAGTTTCTCTTTCTTTTTGCAGTTTGTGAACCCCCTCAGACTGCACATTGCCCTTTGCCTTCCCATTTTCATTCACCTCCTCCTGTCTTGAACCAGGGCCTGAACACTTAACTGTGTGCTACTGATGGAGTTGGACAAGGTGCTAACACACAAGGAGGTGTTTTCAAGAGAAAAACAAGACTAGCTGAGACATAGCCAGAGAGAGACATTTTTGCGTCTGAAATGGAGTCAGAGATTATTTTAGCCCACCACTAGGTAAGTAGATTAGCTTCCAGGAGAACCAGATGGAGGCAGATACACCAGAAGACTTCAAGTGGAATTCTCTATGGTCTCATCTGGATGCATTGAAACTCAGCCACTGCTGATGAATAAAAAGTGAAGGTAAGGTTCCTACTCCTTTTATTCATCCCACCACTTCTCACATTATTTTATAAGTATATATATAATCCTGACCAAGTTTTCACAACTTGTGGAAAAAAATCCCAAAGCAACCAAGGTAGGTTTTAGGGCAGTTTTCTTACTGTTGAAGCCAGGTCCACCATGTACCAATAGCAGAATGCTTTGCTCATGCAGCTAAATGACAGATTTGTAGGTTACTATAAAACTGCCTGTAGGTTTATTACTCTGCTGTCATGCATTTCAAAAGCTACAGTAGAACAAACCTGAACAGTGCCCCAGCCACTACTTGCCATATTTACCTGAAGACAAATGTTGGGTCCCTGTTGAGTTTCAGCAACAGAGCAGATAGTGGCAAGAAGAAGACCTTGGGTGGAACAGCATCACCAAGAATCTGACTCTGTGTGACCCATCACATTTTTTCATAACACAAAAAGATTGTGCATGACAACTGCAACCACTCCTACAACAAGACCTAAAGAAGAACATTTTCCTTCCATTCTCGGGTACCCAGGATCTTCAGGAGAGTTATCAGGAAGGGGCCTGTTTGTATTTGCCTTCTAAGAATGAATACTTAAGAGTATGAATACTTTAGAGTATGAATACTTAAGCCTGTCTGCCAGTGATAGCTCCACAGATGTTCTTAAGTATTTTGCTGATGGTTTCAGAGGGCCTGCGTTTTCATTATTTTTTGTGCCAAGGAACATTAACACTTCCAAGAAAACAGCATGTTGTAAAGGCTGTCCATTAAAAACAGGGGCAAAAGCAAACCTCTTACTATCAGGACACTCACAGTAAAATCACAAAAGTTAACAACCATGCAAATCCTGTCAACAGCAACTCAAATGATCTGAATATAGACTGGCTTTTATGTCTGGTCATGGAGAGCTGACCCAAGATACCAGATACCAGCAAACTGAAGAAACCTCTGAAAATTCTCACGTTGCAGGACAGCTGATGTTGAATAGTTTAAAGCCTTTTCCAGTTTCTTGGCTTTCAGGAAACAACCCCTAACAAATTTGTTGTGTTTATTTGTGTTGTTTGCATGCGTATCACACATACACAAATGCAGCATCCTGGATCCATTATTGCAGAGTTTTTCAGACTGTCTCAAAGAATTGTCAGTCTCCAAGATGCAAAGTAGTTCTCCAGCATAATGGCTGTTACAAAGCGTTAAATCAAGTATTCAAGATTTATATTGCTAAAGCACCCTCTAGTGGGGCAATAACAGAAGAGTTGTTTTTGCATTGGACGTGGTAATTACTCTGCATATTAGAAAATAGCCAAGTAAAGGGCTGGATAATGGTGGGAATAGGCAAACACATTGAGTCTTTAGTTTAGTCAATGCTTTCTCTGGCCACGGAACATGGAGTATTCACTGTAATATCTGAGAGGTGGCTGTGTGATTTTATTGCATTTAGTCACAGAAAATAGCATTATTTTGGTTGGAGACCTTTGAAGGTCATCTCATCTAACCTACTCAGAGAAGGTTCAGATAGATCAGGTAGCTTGTGCCTATTTCCAGCTGAGTCTGGAGTATCTCCACAATGGGTGTTGCACAACAGCTCTGCACAATATTCTGGTATTTGACCATCATCATGGTGGAAAAAATTCCTCATAGCTAAACAGAATTCCCCTTGTTGCAATTTCTCTCTGCTGCCTCTCAGCCCACATAGTTTCTCAGGGCCTTTACAATGTCATCATCTTGAAATACTGCAAAAATTATTCAGTCACCTCTGGATATTTTTTGTTCATTAATGCCTTCCTAAACGACAGTGAATCATTGGAGATAAAGCATGATACTGTTAGATGCAGCACTCCTGGCACAATGAGGCAGATTGCTTTTTGTTCCCATGCCGGGACCCTCATTCTACAAGAAGTTCATCTTGCCAAGTTATTTCCAATTTAAGGGTATGCTTTAAAAAGTCCAAATGACATAAGCTTGCACAGCTGCTTGTGGGACCTGGACCAAATATCATAACTGCAACGCTTTTATATAATACTTTACAACTCCCTGACTAGTTTTGCCACTTATTAAGCAAAAGAGAACAGAATCTTAAACTGGATTTTAAAACAACCCAAGTATTACTAAGAACTGGTAGCTTTGTTGAAGCTAGGGAGTGTATCAACCACCTTTCCACAGAGATTGCATGTGAAGAAGCCAGTAAGTGCCTTCCCCAGATCATGTAGTTGAAACAACAGACAACACCCTCCAGAACATAGGCACATGGCGAAACATGCATTTATAAGCACTCACATATAGCTGGAGAGGACCTCTCTGTGGGTAGCATGAGGCAATGGAGGTAGAAGACCATTTTGCTGAAAACACGGGTAACCACACGTCTGCAACAAACAGCAACAGGAAGACTTGAAAAGGCACAAACCAAGGTGCTGCTGGATGGTGCTTGAATAACCAGTGGGAGCATATCCTGGAGGGAAATAAAAAAGCACTGGAAGAGAGAGAAAGCTTTTGGGCCAAGAGTTGGCTGACAGTGAATTATGGTTGTAGTAAAGAATGCCCTCTTTGTTCCTCTGTGCAGGGAAAGGACATTTTGTAGGTGATTTGTAAAGAAACATAACAGCTTCAAAGCAGCTCACTCATTTTATTTCTGTTTTTAAAGGAAACAGTTGTGAGGTCCTGACTGAGGCTAACCACTGAGCTGAAGGTGGGTAGGAGTGAGTGCTGCAGAGTACTCATACAGCTTTGAGGCGAGCACCCAGTACAGAGCACCAGCTTCATTGGCAGTATAATAATTAACAAATAATAAACAAACAAGCAAATAAATAAATTATATAGTTTTGATGGGAAGGAGATGGTTGTGGTCAGCCCAGAAAGCCAACTGTATCCTGGACTGAATCAAAAGGAGTGTGACCAGCAGGACGAAGGAGGTGATCCTGCCCCTCTACTCTGCTCTCGGGAGACCTCACTTGGAGTATTGTGTTCAGTTCTGGTGTCCTCAACATAAAAAGGACATGGAACTGTTGGAAAAAGCCCAGAGGAGGGCTATGAGGATGATCAGGGGACTGAAGCACCTCCTGTATGAAGATGGGCTGAGAAAGTTGGGGCTGTTGAGCCTGGAGAAGAGAAGGCTGCGTGGAGACCTCATAGCAGCCTTCCAGTATCTGAAGGAGGCCTATAGGGATGCTGGGGAGGGACTCTTCATTAGGGACTGTAGTGATAGGACAAGGGGTAATGGGTTCAAACTTAAACAGGGGAAGTTTAGATTGGATATGAGGAAGAAATTCTTTCCTGTAAGGGTGGTGAGGCACTGGAATGTGTTGCCCAGGGAAGTTGCGAATGCTTCATCGCTGGCGGTGTTCAAGGCCAGGCTGGACAGAGCCTTGGGTGACATGGTGTAGTGTGAGGTGTCCCTGCCCATGGTGGGGGGGTTGGAACTAGATGATCTTAAGGTCCTTTCCAACCCTAACTATTCTATGGTTCTATGATTCTAAAAGTAGAAAACAGCTGAGATGTGAGCAAGGTCTGGACAGCCAGAAAGTCACCAAAGAGAATGGTAAACTCCCAGCCAGTGGTGATCTCTACTTGCTGCCTATTCATTACCTGGCTGCAGCAAACAGATGAAGAGGAGATAGCATGATCTGGCCCTACAGATGCTTACCCATATAAGCCAAATTGTAGTAATGTTTTCCAGGCCTTCAAAAGATTTCCTAGCAGTTCAGCTCTGGCTGGTCTCCCACCATGAAAAGGGAAAGAACAAATGGTTGTTTTCACCTTTTCCCTTTCCAGCTGATGGCACCCATCATGGCGTGTGGAGGGGGATGCACAGCATAGCTCTGGGGGTATTTTTGTAAGGAGGTGGGCCAGCCACACCATGGCACAATTTTCAGGGCACAGTTTTGTCTATTTTCAGGAAACCGACAGCATTAAGGTCTACTCTTTTCTTTTACTTCCTTAAAACGAGGCTTTGAAACTGCTGAGACCAGGGATAGATGCAGATCTCAGGTGAACACCGATGCACCTCCTGGGTCTTCTGCAGATCTCCCTGGGGCCACAGTCCATCCCTGAGGCTGCAGCATCCATCCTTGCCCTTCTGCAGTTTGTTCTTGCACTGTGCATGCCTGCTGCCTCCCTGCACTGCCCACAGCCACAGCCTGCCAGTCTGGCACAGGATGTTTATAGGGAGGATTAGTCAAGGAGTAATGATAGTTCTTTCAAACCAGCTGGATAAAATTAGACACGTGTAATCAGCAGTCAGGAAAGAAGCTTTGTATGTGAGTGGTCAGCAGCTACTGACATACAGACTCATGGCCTTGGTATTTGTGTGCTTGCCTTTAGGCACCTCAGCATGATAACTCATCAGGGCCAGTCACAGGGACTGAGGCTCCCCTGGAGCTGGGATGTCTCCTCTGTTTTCCATTTCCACCCGCCACTGCTCACTGGACCAAACTGTACCTTTCTGCGACCTTGCTTGGCAGGAAGGCCAGAGCCTCTGCAGGCAGCCAGCTGCCAGGGACATTAATTTTTCCAATTAGTGGAAACAGAGGCCTTTACCTCTACCCATGATTTAAAAACAGCAGCAGAGAAGAAACCCATAGAGGGCATCCAATATCCTGGTCAATATGTCGCAGTTAAAAGCCAGCAGTGATTTCCTATGCACAACCGAGAACCCTCCTTCCCCCCTGACTTTTTAGCAAAACCCTAGCAATGATACTTCAGAAAAGCTGGGTAGGGGAGCACAGGGCCTTGAAGTGTGACTGGCTTTGACTCCCCTCGAGCAGAAGCAGCAATGCACTGAGCACCTTGTGCAGGTGAGGGGTTCAACCCTGCGGAACTGCCCTGGGTGCTTGAAAAGGGCTCCAAATGCTCACAACTTATGGTAAAATAAGATCTGAGAAAGCCCACGACACCATGGTAGATCCCAAGGCACTAAGGAGGCTCCCTTTTTCTTCTCTGATGAATTTCAATGGTCCTTCCCAGTATTTTCATCTTATTTCAGCTCTCCACTTTGGCGCATTTCTGTTGCACAATTTGGCTTTTCAGATGTACCCTTTCAAAGCAGCAGTTTGGAACGAGAATTAAAGAAGGTGGCAAAAAGCCTTAATCAGAGACCTGGCTTTATAAGCATGACAAGTACTTATTTTATTTCACTGTTTAATAGTATATTTCTTTCCTACAGCTGCAGTGCTGAGGAGGCAGAACACCAGTGTGTAGGACTGTTGTTAATTCTACATATCACTGTACCCTATTAACCTTGAAATGTGGGGAAATGAAATGGAACCTTGCCTTAGCATTTATAGCGGCATTTGATCAAACGTGGTTTAAGCCCATATACAATTTCTGACACTAGAGGGAGTGCATAATGTATTTTATGAAAATAATAAGAAAACCCTTGCTTTTTAAATAGAAAATGTATCAAAAAGGGAAAAGCAAAAATATTCGAGGAGAACCTATTCTCTCCCTTTAGGTTTCACTTTTTAAAGAAAGCTGAGAAGCTGCATTATGTGTTACCCTTATCTAGGTAGGTTATGCAACTGATGCCTGTAAAAGCCATTGTGGGGCAGATAACCAAACAGCCTGTGCTCAATTTGAGTGTCTGCGTCTATCGAGTCTGAACACATGCGGTGAGTAACCAGCCCACAGGATAACATACACAGACATCTGTGCCCACAGGTTTCTATCTCTGGTGCTGCTATATTCCCACTGTCCCCCACAGCCACTGCGGTGCCTGAATAGCTATGATCTCCCCAGTGCCATTTACCCTCTCAGTATGCCTGGGAGCTAGGGAAGAAGCATTATCCTATTTTATGGCTGGAAAATCAAGGTGTGGAGAGGATGGGAGATGCACCCACAGCGCAGTGGGAGCCTGTGACAGAAGAGTAAGACCATGCCCTCTGTGTATCCTCACCTAGGCTCACAGTCTGTGCCTGGGTACAATAGGCTGCTAAGCTACACGGCACCCTTGCATGGCTATTCTTCCAAACCATGAAGGTTTCCCAGTGCCTTCAGTGTTGTGTTTTTTGTGTAATTGGACAGACGTGTTACTGTGACCTTGTGATCCTCTCTCCAGTCCCCATAAGCAGGAGGTGAGTCAGGCTCAGGCTGACGCGAACACTATGATCTTTGCAGGGTGGTGTGGGCAGAAAACGGCTCCCTCGCCCCTGTAGGGGTGAGAGGCCATGCAGCACAGTCCCTGCTGCCTCTGGCAGAGGCTCTCACACATGCTGAAGCAGATCATCTTGTCCTCCTAGTAAAATATTAATAAAGTAGCAAGGAAAATACAAATGCTGTCGTCCAGGACAACCTGAATGGTTTTACAGCCCAAGCATCTTGATTTTCATGTAAGATTAGTCTAACTCGCAGCATGCGACAGCGTTTATTGCATGCTTATCACCATTACAGTGCAATTATCTGATACAGACATGTCCTAGAACTCTCTTTATCATGGGGAGGATTTCTTTTAAATGATGGAAACAAGGTCAATTCTGAAAATGCTATCATCTTGTTATCACTGTACATGCCAACCGCTTCTGAGAGTCTCTTTGGAATTCTTCCACCAAGGCCTCCTTCAGCCCATATCTGACTGCAGTTATTAAAGCAATGAGTAACTTAAGCAATTCATCCCATTAGAGAATATTATGCAGTTAAATTACCCTGCTTTTAAAATGAGTTCTAATATCTTTAGCAAGGATTTGTTTTGTTACGCACTGGTTTTGGGACAGATATTCAAGCCAAGTGTAAAAATACTGGAATGTTTGTGGGTGTATCTCGTCTCCTGCCAACCACAGCCACCAAATACTAAAGCCATACCAATGAAGTGCTGTCTTTCACGCTTTAGTCCACTCACAAAAACACAGATCTAGGCTAAGAGAGCTCAACTAATAAGAGGGGCAAAGTCTTCTTCCCCTCCCTGCATTGCTCCAGTCAGCAATTCCCTCCTTGCTAATGGGTGGTCGCTCAGCCTCCAGGGCTTCCTGAGAAACAACCTCAGCAGCTCTTCACTCTTGAGAAGGACCCTACTTATGCTTGAGATTTCAGGAGCTGGATCTCATTCCCACAAATGTTTTCTAGCACTTGGGCAATGATTTGTTACTGAGAAATCGAGGCTGCCCTTGGGACCCTAAAGAATCCATATAGTGCAGTGCAGCTGCATTTGGAGGTTTCTTCTCTTTGCATGCACAAAACTTGCAGTGAGGTTTGGTTATGTATAAGAAAAGCAAGATCTGAGCTATGCAGGGAGCATCTACTGTTGTGCATCAGGACCTTCCTGCCTCTTTTGCTCAGATGTGAAATATTTCTCTTCCTTTCAACTGCTACCTGTCGAAAATATGTCTTTTCTTTCTCCTGTGTAAAGATTCAGAATGAACAAAAGAATCATAAAAAGGTGATCAAACACAGTATTCTGTGTCTACCTGAACACCAGTGCACATCATCTATCTCCTCGCTTATGTCAAAATTCCATGCGGGGTAGAAACTGAATAGACTACTCTTGAAAGCTCATACTCCAAGACTTGACATCTCTGCTTCCCTTGTGTCTCCATCCCCTTCTGCAACAAGAGGTTTGACATAAATGAGGAGGTAGGCTTGGCATCTAATTCCTTGACGTTCTTATTTCACCTGGTTAATGAGTTCCTTTCCATAACACCTCAAAAGACATGACTACCTTGTGTCCTATGAGAATTACTGCTTCTCTCCCCAGGAGAGAAGTGTGTGCAAGATAATGGACTACTTCGTTAAAATTTTGTTTGGCAAATATGTGGCCATTTTGTGGGACACATAATACATATCCCCTTGGAGCTGCCAGTCCTTCTCCAGCAACTTCACACTTGGTGCATGGCTGACTAAGGAATGATATCTCTCTCTTTGTGTGTGTGTGGGTGTATATATATATATGTGACAAGAGTGATGGTATACTGAAAAATGTGGGATCTAAGCATGGTGTGAATGGTATGGAGTACCATAGAGGGGAAAAGTTAAACAGCCCACTGATATGTCATCTTCTTACTGTAAGTGCATAAAGGAGAATGGAAATGAAAAGGCAGGGTAGGGTCAGCGTCCTTTTTCCTTCTTCGTTTTTCTTTTTCAAAACAGGAAGCACAAAAACCAGTAAAAAATACTGGGAGCTAAGGAAAAGTGAGAAAGGAGAGCGGCACCACCAGCAAAGACTTCAGTGACCTGCCCTGTCCCAGGATGCTTTGGTATGGTGCCAAGGTAATGACTGCAACCCAGGAGCATGAAAGAATTGAGGCAGTTACCACCTCACTGAATTCAGCTTTACTGGCATCTGAACACCTAAGCCTTGAAACAGCCGAGCCTCTCATCTGTCAAATAAGGGAAATATCTCTACATGTTGTGAGAAAAGACTTATTAAAAGATTGTGAGACACTCGGGTCAAACAGCGTAGGATGGGTCACAGAAATGAAACCCAAACCTTGTTAAAAAGAGAGGGGAGTGGAAGGGGGAGCAAAAAAATGAGCAGAGGAAGGGGAGTGAAAGGCCATGTCTAGTTTTAGAAAGAGAGAAAAAAATGGAGCAGACGAAAGCCTGGGAAGAGGAAAAGCCTCAGGGACAAAGGGATATGTTTTTATGTAAAACTACATGTGCTGAATATCATAATGAAAAATACAGCAGCACTGTCAGGGGACCTGGCTGCTTGGGAAGCAGACACTGAGCAGCTTGGCAGTGAAGAAACAACCCCAGTGTCCAGTGTTCATGAGTTAAAGGCTTAGTTTTTATGTGGGGCTAGTAACATATAAGCAGATTTTTGCACATTTAAGTATGTGATGAGGAACATGTACAGGTTTGGTGCTCTGTGACTGCGGTCCACCTTGTTGTGCCTGTGATGGCACATTCATAACCCCTGGCTGGGAATCCCATGTAAGAACGCTGCACCTTCCAGCTTCCCCTTGTTGCAGCAGCTCCTCCCAGCAAAGGGAATGACACAACCTCCCTCCCCCTTACCTAGCTTGCACTGAAGTTTTCCCTTTAGTTGTCCTTAGTTATATTCAAATTCACCTGCCTATATATATTGATGTATTAATGCATCTGTATCTATCTCTCATGGTTCCCGGTTACATTAATTTCTTCTATGTTTTTTTATGTTCTGTGTTTAATTCTGCTGTTGAAATTGGTCTTCTTGATTGGCTGCATGATCTGTACTGACTTTTGAAACAACCAGTTAATTCAAACAGGGGGACGTAAGAATGCTCTAGTCCATTCCACCTAACCCAAGCAAAGCTGCAAACCCTGCCAACAGCCTGCAGTGTTAGAGCTTGGGTAATTGAGATATTTAGCTTTTACATTTTTCCCAAGATATTTGAGAAGGAAAGGATATCAAATATCCAAAGATATTCATCAGGGACTGATTCCAGCCACTTGCAGTACTTCTTCTCATTATGGAAAATGAATGCTTTTTGGATTTGTCACCGAGTTTAGTGCTCACAGAAGGGTTGATCAAGCAGAGCAGTATTGAGCCAGACCCACTGTGGAGAACGTACAATACTAACTCCTTTCCTGAGTCCCTGCTAAAGCACTGTTTCTTGGCTAGGTTGCAATGCACTGGCTGTCCTTGTTGGCACCTCTTCTATAGAAGAAAACACATAAATTTTTAGTGCTTGGGGCGCTTAGCATTTAGATTGAAATGGGAGAAAGCAACTTACCTTTACCTACTACTATCACATGGCAAAATTACACTGACCTTGACTGCATCTTTTGTTTGCCTGGAGCTCTCTGAATTCAGACAGAGTTTGGCTGCACAATAAACACAGGATAATCCCCATCATGGTTAAAATGAAACACCTGAATGAAGGCAAAGGGACCATCTTTACCTGTAACTGGTTTCCATGAATCAGATTTGCAAATCAAGCTTGGTATCTTCTCTCCCTGGCTTTTAGGTAAGATCACCTCAGCTGAAAAAAATCCTATTCCTGGTCATGAGCTGCTTTGCATATAACACCCAGAAGGACTTTTTGCTCCAGATGCAAAACTTAATGCAGATCTTTTCCGGATATAAATGCAAAATAAAGCAACATATCCACTGATGTATGGAAATCTATTTCGTAGAAACCCAATTTAGAGATAAGAATTTAATTTCCTGTAGTCAGGAACTACTCAGTAAGAAGTGGGGGTGAAAAAAACTGAAAGAATTAAAATAATTGCATTTATCTATTTTCTTCCTCTGCAGATACCCCATTATCTAATCTTGCACATTTCTAATAAGTAATGATCAGGCACCTAGTTTGCTCATGACTGATATTCTATGGAAGAATTTTAACTTATATAGTAAACATTCTATAGTAATATAAATTCTATGGACAATATAGTAAACATTCTATAATCATAGAATCATAGAATAGTTAGGGTTGGAAAGGACCTTAAGATCATTAAGTTCCAACCCCCCTGCCATGGGCAGGGACACCTCACACTAAACCATGCCACCCAAGACTCTGTCCAACCCAGCCTTGAACACCATCAGGGATGGAACATTCACTTCCCTGGGCAACCCATTCCAGTGCCTCACCACCCTTACAGTAGAGAAATTCCTACTTATATCCAATCTAAACTTCCCCTGTGTAAGTTTGAACCCATTACCCCTTGTCCTCTCACTACAGTCCCTAATGAAAAGTCCCTCCCCAGCATCCCTATAGGCCCCCTTGAGATATTGGAAGGCTGCTCTGAGGTCCCCACGCAGCCTTCTCTTCTCTGGTCTTTTAAAATGTGATTTGATATGTGTGGCTGTAAAACACATTCTGTTTTTACAGAAAAAAGGTGATGAAAACGTGTGTTTCACATCAGAATTAACCCTCTAATGGGTGGATTTTTCCAGGCAAAAATCAATCTTCCCAAGTTTTCAGCCGGAGACTTTTGTCTGACAGCTAACATTTCTGATTGCCCTTCTGGTAGAAGGAAGATAGAAACCTGAAGTAATCAAGAGCTTCACCAAGGAAGGAAAGGAAGAGCAAAACCTGATAGACATTGCAGCAAATAGAACAGTGAATGGGCAGGGTCACTCCTGATGCCTCTCTTGGTTTGGCAGAAGGGATGTAAAAGCCTGAAGTATGCAGGAGCTTCACCAAGGAAAAAAGCAAGAGCAACACTTGCTGTGTATTTGATTGTCAGGGAAAGAGAAGAATTCACATGCTTTGCCCTCCAAAAGAGCAATTTTCTTCCCAATCTTTAAGAACTATGAATGCATTCTTAAGGAAGGCAAATGAGAGGAACATTATACCTAAAGACTGATTAAAAAAAGACATAACTTTCAGAAGGATAATTTTGGCATTACAAGGTTTATAAAGTGCTTTTAAATGTAAAAATGGTTAATAAGAAGTTCTTTCTTCTTACTTTATGAAGAGGAGTAAATGAGGCATATTGTGGAAAAAAAAACCAACCCAAACCAAACCCTCAGGAAGTTATACCTGTAGTCAGAGCAATGTGCTACCTGTTAAACTTGCATGAGCTAAAACTCATAGCTTTTTCCCGTCATTTGAAGGAAAGGAGCAATTTGTTACTGAAAGACTGATCAGAGAATGCATCTGGTATATGACTTAATTTTATTTTCTGTGAGAAATCTTAACCTTTCAACAAAGTAAAAACATAAAAAGAAATGAATATTTTATGGGTTTGGGATGCTCAGAGTTTAATGAAATATTTAACATTTCCATTGCAAGTGTCTCTTCTTTCACAAAAAGAATATATTTATTTCAATTAAAAAAAAAATCCTGTGCTATTAAAATACAGTCCCTTTAACATCACCATTACTGCCAGCAGCATCCATAGTCTTGGCAAAGGAGAGAGCAAAAGAAACACGTATCCAGAAGACTGTCTTCGACCCTGAGAAGAATTCTTCTCCTCCCTTTGCCAGGTTTCTAGGAAGAAGGAAGGTAAAAAGCCACCTCTGATGCATTGGAATGGAAGGATAGGAAGCTACTATGGGCTCACAGAAGTTAATCCTGTTGTCATAAAACCTCTTACTCAGCCCACTTGATTACTAGTGTGAGAAGAGAAGGCTGCAACAGAAGAGAGCTCAAGGATACTTAGCTCAGGAGTTGGCTGCCATAGTGGCTGTTATTTAGCCTTTTGCAGGATGATTGCAGTTGATCACCTGCCCGCAAATGTGAGGGAAAGTAAATCTGGAATTTGTGAATTCATCTGTTGTGTTTTGACAGGAGAAAGGCTTTTGGCAACCGGTTAGTGGAAAAAAACTCTCTCCAGGGCTCAGAGCCATGTTGCAACTGCTGGACCATATTTATATCCTCTCATCCACTCTTTTCAGTGAGGCTGTAGTTCAACCAGCTGCAGGGCTCTAAATCAGAAGCATTGTTTTAGCAAGAAGGAAAAGTCCTTCAGCCTTGAAGATGGAGCTGCTCTTTTCAGGTACTTTAGGAGGATGTAGTCGCAAGACCTCAGTAACTGATGTAAGATCAGGCCTAATCCTTGATGTCACCAATTTTTTCATGAGTGGGAAGATTTCATTCTTTTGGAGAAAAAAAAAAAGCAAAACCATAAAAGCCAAAGTACTTTTCATTTTAATTAAATCTATGATTACTGGGCCACATCCTTAGTAACAGTGTCACTGATGAGGGAACATCAGAAGCTTGCCAAACTTAGGTCAATTAGATAAGTACCCCAAGCATGGCTACTAATCTGAACCACTTCATGACTAGGTTTAATCACTTGAGACTGAAAATGAAACTCAGATTTCATACAGACAGGCGCTCCCATGTGCTTTCCCATACTTTTTTCTTCCAGGAAGACTGGAAATCCCAGAGGAACAAGTCTTGCGCATGTCATTATCTGCTTCTATTAAAAAATGAATAATGACTTAAAAGAAGAAAAAGGGAGACAGTTTGGCTCAATTTATGTTGAAGTTTTAAATAAAGCTTTGTAGGGTGTGGAGCACTGATGTCCTTGGGACTTGTTACAATAAGATATAAGATGATGCCAATAAAGAACTTCAAGTATTCTCTATAAGCCCAAAGAGAAACAAAGGAGAAAGGTGGAGTGGATTCAAAAGGCTAACCCTGAGGCTTGTCTGAGCTGGCCTTAAAAAAACAAAAATGCATCAATCTAAAGATAATTCCTAGCTGTAGGCTTTGAGTGGTTGGTCTGGGCTCCATAAAGGGCTTAAGCCTGTATGCAAACATTTTCTGTTGTTGTTTGAAATCTTCTGATGGGATGAGCACCCTGTGGATAGGGCTGTGACTAGTGGGCTGGCTTTCAAGACTTAATGCTTGCCAGCAGCCCTTGGGTGAGGCCAGTTCATCTTGCTGCACCGTAAGGAAAGGTTTTCACATTGACAACAGTATGTTATTTCTGGGTTTTATTACATGTTTATCCTGACGGCTCAGCAACCTTAGGGCGGACCCATCATGTCCTGGATAAGGAAGGCAGCCCTGCACTGCCAGGCAGGCTGTTAGCTGCTGCAGAAGAGGTGGACCCCCAAGCCACCACCTATCTGGAGGAGGTTGCCAACAGATCACAGCATGGGGCAGAGGACTGTGGAAGGGCATAAATAGCATTCTCCAGGCAGACATCAGCTTTTCAGCAGCTCTAAAGGAGAAGTTGCCCCCTTCTTTTTGTGCTGTTTGCTCATCTCACCCTCCTGGCTCTACACCAAGAGCCATTGTTTCTGCACGACAGTGGGAGAGGTGGACAGGACGGAGGTGCAGTTGTGTGGGGTACAGGTTATGCTCCTCCTGGTGTGAGCTCTCACACAGGAAAGCCCATCCTAGGATGATACTAGCTGTGTGTAGCTGATAGCATAAAAGCACATGGATGGCTGCACTTATTCAGATGAAAGACAGAGCTAGCCCAGTACCCTCCCTCTAAACAGAGGCCATAGGTGGATGCCTGATGAAGAATAAGAGCCGGATGAACATATATGACATTTTCCCCAGACACCCAAAATGGTACTCTCAAGCTATTTTCTGTCAAGAAATTTCAAGAAATTTCCTGATATAGCTGTGGTTTCTCTGTATTCACTATCTTCCAAAGGCTTTTCCATCCATGAGTGTCTTCAATGTCCCTTGAACTTACTGTGGCTCCTTGTAACTCTCTATTAACATCCCCTGCTCCCCAGCCCGCCCCTTACCCAGCCCTTCTGTTGCAGAAGAGAGCAAGTGACTGATTTTGAGCGTCTTCTCCATGCTACTCTTAGCACTGTAGGCTGCTTTCATCAAGTTGTCTCTCTGTTCTCTATTGTCTAACCTCTATTCAAACACGGGTCAGTCATGAGTTTACACACTAGCATAATCTTCCCTCTTTTGGTCTTCATTCCTATCCTACTAAGCCCTAATATTTATTTGGGTTATTTGGTTTCTTTTGACCACTACTGAATGCTGAGCTGCCATATTCATGGAGCTGTCAAACAGGTCCCAAGATCTTGCTCCTGAGTGATAATGGTCAGCTCAGAGCATTTCATTTTAGCTGTGAAACTATGGTTGTTTTTCTCCCCTATGTATTAGTTTATATTTACCTACACTGCATCTCATTTACTGTTTTATTGTCTATCACTACATTTCATAAAGTACTACGAAAGTACTACTCATAAAGTCAGTCCTAGCCCTTAACAGCACATCTCTTTCTTTGGCAATATTCAAAATCCACCTGGATGCAACCCTGTGGGACCTGCTTTAGGTGAACCTGATTTAGCAGGGGGCTGGATGAGATGATCTCCAGAGGTCCCAACCCAATCATTCTGTGATTCTGTGAAAGATTTGGCGTGTTGCAAACTTTCTCTCCTGTCTGTTCACAACCTTTTCAGGCTGCTTCCAAATACCTTGACTGTGCAGCCCTGCAGAATTCCTCTAGTCCCCTCTTCTGTTTCCTACCTTTCAAATGTCTTTTTGTCATGCAATGACTTTCCTTCTCCCGACATGGCTGCTTGATTCCCTTAAAAATGTGTAATGGAGAATCAAGAGCCATATTTGCTGAAAGCCTTTGGAAATCTAAGTAGGCTCTAGCAGCTGAATTGCTCTTATCTTTATGTCGTTGATCTCATCAAGCAACTCCAATACCTAAAATGGCAGAGGTCATGCTGACTCTTTCCAAGTAAATCTAATTTATTAAAGTGAAGTAAATCTAATTTATTAAAGTGTCAATGAATTTTGTTCTTCATTACATTTTCTACTAATTTACCTACTGCAGATTTCAGCCTTTCAGGTCTGCTGTTTCTCACATCTCCCCTGGAACCTTTCCCCAAAAGTTGGCCTGGCTTTTGATATTTGGTAACCACTCTCTTGATATCAAAGAAGTTTTAAGAACAGGGTTATAATCTGCTATTAGTCATTTAGTGATTTCATCCTTGAGGTCCACTGAAACTCCTGGGTGATATCATCTGGTTTTTGACAGAGTTGCTGATCATTTTGTTGCAGCGGTCCTGGGCACAGCTATTTCAGACAGAATTGCCAATGAGAGACACCCCATCGCAAACAGTTTTCTGATGTGGGATTCTACTCTTCTACAGTGAAAAAGTGATGCAAAGGGTTCATTTAGTTTCTCTTAATAGCTTTATTTTCCCTGAGTGTTTCCTTTGAACTCTGATAATCAATGGATGCCACATATTTTCTGGCAGGCTTCCTGATCCTGATACATGGGAAAAGAAAGATTTATTGCTAGTTTTGATTGCTTTTGCTAGAAACTTATCAAACTCCTTTCTGGCTGCCTAATTGTTTTTCTCCATGTGATCTTACAGAGTGTCTGTTACTTTCTAGCTTATTCATTTGGATCCAACTTTCACTGTTTGAAGGATTTGCAGTTATTCTAATATCCTCCCTTGTCTTGCTATCTTGCAAAGCCACCATGTACTCCCATTTTCAAGCTTACTTGATGAATAATGTGCACTGGCCTTGCGCTTTCAGCGCAGTGCCCTTTTGCAGACTCTTTGCCTGCAGGAGAGAATTTACTTTCTTTGTTGTTGCATTTTGCTTCTTTTAAACAAAATACTTCATTTATATATGTTTTCATTCCAAGCCAGTTCCAGAATTGCCTGTTTTCTGATCCATATCCCTACCCAGCTCCTCCGTGCAACAGTTATCGACTGTTACATCCTTGTGCATTATCTACCCAATTTGCATGGAAATAGCTGAATTCTGACTGTTTGAGCAGCCTTTCCTGCTGCTCTGGTATCTCAGAATTCCCCTATATACTGCAGTTGGTGTTGACATGCTTTTCTTCCTGTGATGTAGTAATAATGCTGTGTTCTTTGTATTTAGGCCTGGAATTTTGATGCACAGCAGATTGTATGTTTGATACTGATGTGGCCAATTCATTAATTTTATTGATTCTAGTATGGCCTACTCTAAACTTGCTGAATATTTGATTGTTACTGTGGCACACCTACTGCTCTCTTTCCAGTGTATTTCTGATATCTGTTACATTGATGACTTCACTTGGACTACGTATGCCTTTACCTTATTTCTTAGCCAGGCATTAAATGTTCTGCCTTTTTGCCTCTCTTTCCCTGTTCAGTGTGTGGGTACTAGGAGCATTTCAGAAAGAGCTACTATAGAAATCCTGGTTGTCAGCACCACAGAGCTTCAGCTTCACCTCTAGCACTCTACATCACCTCTCTCCCACTCTCCTGTCTCCTCGCCTTTCCTTTCCTACAGCATTGCTAATCACACAGATCACAGGCATCTGGTCCTCGCCAGCACTTCCTAGGAGCTGATCAGGGCTCCTCATGAACTCCTGAAGTCCTCCCCCTTTCTGCTGGATGCTGTCTATACACAGGGGCTGCAGCTCCTTAAACAGGCTTTCTTATCTGAATGATCCCACTGACCTTAACATCCCTCCCTGCCTGTGTCCAAGCATCGTGTGTACTTCCTATGGCTTCAGGTTCTGCAGAAGGGCACCTGCCCCCTCCAGCATCACAAAACCTGCAGAAATACAGGTGGAGCCAAGTGAATCCCAAGTCAGCAACTTAGATGTGCCTGGGGCACTTTCAAGAGCCTGCAGGTTCTTCAGTGTGAATCTCTGTCAGTGGAGTACCCCTACATAATGACACAGCTGGGTAGCCCTGGCCCCTGAGGGGATATGCAGGTATACAAAATGAAGTGGGTGCACAGGAATTTACAGGGTTCTGGTCTGGACTTGTAAGTTGAAGGCAGGGCCTTGCCTTCCTCTCTTCTGCTAATTAAGCAGAACTCCATCAGCTTAGATAAACACATGGGATCTTAATAAAATGCGCATTTACAGAGCTGAATATTGGGATGCTAGCAAATGCCATGCAAAGCTTTTAAAACATTTCTGTGACTCAGTATTCTTCCCACATTCAGTTTTCCCTGGCAGAGGAATGGGATATCTAGGCAGGCATGACAGAAACTATTACCAAGGACTATTGACAGCTTTGTGTAAATTTTCATATGCAAACTCTATGTGGAATTGGGGATGGAGGGAAACACAAGGAAGTAGTAGGCAGTTTTGTAAATATCATGTACTTGGTCTTATGTGAAGCCGCTCATTCTGGTAACATCTGAAATCAGTTTTAAACATGAGCTACCAAACGAGTTGTTGATCCAGAAAGCTGTCGTAATTTGTGTTCGTTTAATCAGCTTAGCCTTGATATTGTTGTCCTGTTTACGCTGCTGACCAAGCCACGTAATCTCCTTCATGGTTATGCCTTAGTGCTCCTAAGTCCTGTGATGAGATTCTGCAGAAAGCATTAACCTTCTTTGTCTGACCCTGACCCTTTTATTTGCACTCCCCCCAGGCTTTTGTTCATCCTCCTCTGCCACTTCAATTAAGAAAGGAGAAAAAAGCACATTTTCATTGGCTAGTCCACCAGTGTATATGTGTCTGATATGAGACGTTATAAAGGAATGCTTGTAAATGCAGTGAGAGCTCAAGTACTATGGGGTACATTTTAAAGACAGTGTTCAGAGGTTCAGCAGCCTGATTCCCACTGACATTAATGGCAGGCATGAGGCTAAATCATAGTGCATGCTTTCAAAACTGACCCCAGAAGACATTTCCTGATGGGAAGTGGCACAGCCTGAGAAATAAAAGTTTACAAAACCAGAAAGCTGAAGTAATTGAATAAAAACTAGGAGGCATAGGTGCAAAACTGAGTGAGTTATGGCTCTGATAAGCTTGCGTGCAAGCAATAAATCCCTAGGACAAGCAGAGATAGGAGAGAGTTTAATCACAGTGGCAACGTTTATGTATTTGCACTCAGTGGAAAACTTTATAGGCTTGACCTCATTTTTATTTACCAGATCTCGAGATGTTGATGTCCTATGACAGTGAACACTGATTGACAGGCTGCAAAGCCGACCTGCAGGGCACACAACTTCCCAGCAGGTGGCTTGGGCAGAGCAAACCGGGCTTGTGCTTTTGGGAAAACCGACTTAAAATAGCTACAAAAAAGTATCAGCGAGTTCATTTATGGCTTATTGATGGAACAGATCTCAGTTGCATTTCAGGGACTGAAGCATAAGGCAAAAGATCCTTCCCAGCCCTAAACACTGCATCAATACTGCGTGACCTTTCTGTCTAAAGTATTCCCCTTTTTTCTGCCTTTCATGGTTTTGAGTCAGCACTGTGATGCCTGTTTACGTAGCTGAGCATCTAGCCTACAAAATTTGGAAGGCGAATCTCGCCTCTGCTTGGGTGTTGGTGAAAGGCAATGGATCCTACAGAGACAGGAGGCTGAGAAGGCTGGATTTTGTGGCATGCAGCTTGGCGAAACGAAAGGCATTAGCGCACACTGGCTATGGGAGATCGCATGAGCTGACACTGGGACAGCAGCTAAATTAGGGGGTTCTTTGAGGCTGACAGTAACATTTCAAATGCTGTTGTGAATTAGCAGCTCAGGTTTCTCTAGTTCCTTAGGTTCTGCTCCCAAGTCAGTTGGAAGATATTTAAAAGAGTATGCCTCGGGTTCAGGGAGGCAGAGCCTGGTAGAAGGGTGAGACAGCAAAGGCAGGCAGGAGACAGGGGTTTTAAAAGAGAGAAACAAAAATCCCTTCCTTCCCTCTGTTCATCCCACATACTTTTCTGAAATATTGGGTTGTTTTGATAATTTGTAATTTACAGCAAACCACAAGAAGGGATTGCCAGCATAAAGCAAGCAAAATCCTAGCATTCAAAATATGAGCAAGTCACCATAAAAGTGATAAAGAGCCAAGGAGAGAAAATCAGTTTTTGGAAAAGGGACAAAAGGATAATGAAGACCAGACCTAGGCTGCTATGTGCCACTGCCTCACAAAGAAAAAGCATCATCAGCTGTATAAAATAGGAAGCCAACAAGAAATATGCAGAGAAGGATCTACAAATGATTACTTGGAATGTCAGAGCTTCTGTCTTCCAGACAGAATAACAAATGCGACAGTTCAGCAGTCCTGGGTGAGAGCAATGCCTTGTATCAGCTCTGCACCGAAAGGAAGGCTGCATGCTGCAAAGTGAGGGAAATGCCTGCTAGACCATAAAACAAATGGTTGTTGCAGCCTTGGATGGTATGAGCAGAAAAGTGAAGTTGTTTAATGTGCTTCTTCTTCAGCAAGAGCCTGTGCTGCTCTTTCCTTCCCTAGTTATGTTCTTAGGTGGGAACAAGAGTGGGATTTATCCACAGTTTCACCTGACACAATAACTCAGCTTCAAGGACAGTGTTGCTCATTCTTAAAGAAGAATGTCTGTCATCAACAGTAGGCATGTTTAGTGGAACATAAAAATATCATTTTAAGGTGCAACCATACAGACGTGATCTTTATAATTATGGGTAATGACTGTGGATCCCGCTCTATGTTTAGCAGTCAGAATTGGGGCATTGATGCTTTAAAGATAGGATCTGACTTCTCTTCCCACAGTGGCTTCTCATTCCTCTCAACTAAGCAACCACCACATCCATATTCATATACTGTTTTTTATTCCAAAACATTGCCCTTGGTCCTGGTTGTTTCCATGTAAAAACGGCTTGCAGTCTCTGAACAGCCCCACAAAATTTCCTACCCTAATTGCAAGTGTGCTCTGGAAAGAAGCTCTGCCACAGCCAATATAAACAGAGTCAAGACAGAGCTGAGAAGCAAAAGTGACATACCTAAGCAAAAGGGAAACGTTTCTAGTCGTAAACTGGTTTTGGAGGCTCTGCTGAATCCAAGAGCAGTGTCTGGTTTGACCTCTTATGTTAATAGCCTTACCATTTCCAGCCTTTTTCTGACACTAGTCTCTGGTACATCTGCTGTAAGTGGTGATCTGTTTAAAGAAGCATTTTTTACTTGGAGTGGATTGGATTAAGATCTTCAAAAAAAAAAGCAGCTCTTTCAAAGGAACACGAAAAACTCAGGAAAAAAGCCTCTGTGTGGCAGAAGTCCCAAAATTCATCTCTGAAAACACACAGAGCTGCACTCTTATGAAAGTGGCAGTTGTGTGAAATCCTTGGCAGTCCCTGCAGGGCGCTGAGTGCCCTCAGTTCTCAGGATAGTGCTTGCAATTTAAAGCTGCTCAGGAGGCTGCAGGATCAAGCTACTAGCTGCTAAAAAATATGCCCCGCTTCTTGCTCGTGCACACACCCTGCATGCCGATGCGGCAGTCATTAAAGAATTATAGGCTTCGCAGAGGGCATGATCTGACATCCTTCAGATTAAGTCCGGTGCTCAGCCTTATTTTGCAAACAGAAAGATAAAATACATCCATATTAAAACAAATCAGTGGAGAAGGCATGAAGTTGCGAAAATAAGTGACAACATAAAGCAAAAGTAAAGCAACGTGGAGCTCACTGGTGATTTTTCTGCTTCTAGCTTCCACAGTGACACCAACTGGGAAATTGCATCTGGTGATGACATCTGTGTATGTTCAGTGGTTATTTATTCCACTGAGGAAAAATTAGCTATAGAGTCATCCTGAAAACACTTTCTCATAGAGCATAAAGATGCTGCTTTGCTTTCTAGGGATAAGGAACTCAACTTTGCAGGGGTTGAGCAGCCTCCTTCCTCGATGAGCTTGCCTGATGCCAGCTGAGGACGCATCGCAGGAATACATTTCACTTCCAAGGAGTGAAAACCTGACTCTTGAAGTTAATGGGAGTTTTGCCAACAGTCTGACTAAGATTTCATCCTAGGTCTGAAACACAGATCTGTCTGCTGTCCGCATACATATTCTCTGACACTCTGATGGCCTTGGCCATTGTTACGGTGTATATAAAACCACAGATCATATTTTGAAGCTTACCATATTTTATAATTACAACAAGGAAACTTTTTTTTCCCTAGGGGCTCCTAGAAAAAAGCCTAAGCCCATCTTCCATTCACAACCCTTTTTGAAGTGAGGAAAAATGAGGAGGAGAATGTTTGCAGTGATTTAGGCTTCTGCCAGCCTGTTCTGATGTGCCTCACAGAAGGATTGGCCCAGTAGTAGATGGGAACATATTAATCTGAATAAGTATAAACATAAAAAATGCTCAGAAGCTACTGCCCAGTTACATATCCTGCCCTCCCCCCTCCACATATTGAATTACTGCATTTGTAATGGCATCTCTGTTTATTTAATAAATCTAAATTTCTATTAGAGACCACTAACAATTAGTCATACAGACTAGATATGACAGATGGGCCTCATCCATGGTTGATTACACTAAAAAATGTTATGTGAGTCTATTTTTAAAATACTATCATTCGAATACCCTTGCTGCATGCAAATAGCTGAGAATTCCGTGATGTATTAGTAAGAAATGTAGCTTCCTGATAATACTGCAAATTGCACAGGATATGGGGTTTATATTATGAAAGAGTTCATTATAATTTCCTATTATCTGGGGTTCATTACTAAAACTTCTGGCAGTGTTGGTGTAAAGAAATGCAGCACAGTGTGATAATCCGGTTAGTCTTATTTTTCTACATGCACTAGATTTAAAAGAGAAAAATTTTCCAAGATAGACAAATATTTGTACAGATCACGGCAGGGGTGTGCCTGAATCATATAAAGGGTTTTGTATTTGCCTTTGACTCCCTTGGATGTCTGATATTCTAAAATTCAGCCATGAATGGACAGCTATTTAAAAGCATCTCTGGTGATGAAAACAAAGCCTCTCCCCTCCCTACCAGCATGAAATGTGTTGTTCCTTTGATATGCTTATGTAAACTCATGTAAACTAAATAAATGGAGGAACTTATGTTCCATCAAAAGGATTTTAATTAAGATTTAAATATCAAATATATAAATATTTCAATATTTATATATATTTCATTGCTCCTGAAACTCCCATCTAGTCCAACATAGTAGGTGAAAATGATCACAAAAATGTTACAGAAAGTAGTATATTTGAATGGCATTAGACTTCTGGTTTCTGTTCTCTTGTCCTTTCAAACCCTATTCGCAAATGTTTCTTTTTGTCGCTGGCTAGCAAAACTGAATTATAATTCCATGCTACATGGAACAATTCTGACAGAAAGCAATCTTTCTCTAAAAAAAGCACCACTTCTTAAAAGAGATTTATCTGCTTCTCTTGAAACAATTTTGGGAGAAAAAAGCCTGCTTTAAAGAAGACAAAAAGGTTGGGAGAAAATCCTTTTGAGGAACACCATTGAGAAAACCACGAAAGGGTGTATCAGATAACACAGAACTACCCCCAGAGAACCATTGACCTTGAAAGATTTAAGGGGAAAGGGCAGTTTTAATCTAAGATGTAAAAATAACCTAATTCAATTGCACTCTGTGTTTCATATTTATAGCACAAACCTTTATCCTTTTCATTTATTTGTATCAGTGGCACTAAACCTTTAATATCTGGAGAGCCAGTTTGTCATCTGATAGAGTCTCCAATGGCTCTGAAAAGTGAAATATATACGGAATACAAATATCAGACCAGAACGTTAGTCTCATAATATATATAGCACTTCTGCAACCCCAGTGTAACAGAAAGGGCCATAAAGCAACTTAACGTGTCTTCTGAGGAGCCTTTCCATCCCAGCAGGACCCCGGGTGACAGCTCTTGCCATGAAACAGCCAGGCGAGGAGGAGGCAACACAATGTAAATGGTACTACAGGTCAGTGACCCCTTGCTGTTGCAACAGCCCCTTAGGTTTGACTATAACTGAGGTCATTCTTGTGGCCGGTATCTTTATGGTATCCCTTGAGGACACCAAAGGAAAGGAATAAAGAGACAGTGGAAAGTCCCTCTCTCTTTTCTCTTTCTTGCATCTGGTACTGTGCCGAGTGCAGCAGTGGTAACAGGCCAGCATGTGTAACCCTATTCAGAAAAAATCATGGCTGGTAATTTTGTTAAATCACTTTATCCCTGCGTAAAGCAAACACCAGAGCAGATTTTTGTAGTCTTATTTTTACAGTTTGCTTATTTGGCTGACAAAATAAATAAAATTTATATACCTCTCTGTCCATCTGAGTCAACGTGGGTTTTCATGTTCAAGTTGGCTGTGATCCCTGGAGTAAATGCCGTGTTGCCATTAATCACTACGTGATGATGTGCACTAAAAACACTCTTGGTGTATATGGCAAGAGAAGAGTTGAATACTGCTCTGGAATCACATGCGGAATTCACTCCTTCATATGACTCGCAAAACCTCTTTTTCAGGAAGGTAAGAAAAAGCTGCATATGAAAGGAGCTCCAGGGGTGCTTCCAGGGCAATGTCTAACCCATGCTCAACATCCCTTGGAAGTTCTTCGTTCTGCATCATTGGAAGAATTTGTGCTGTTATGATACTGATTGCAAATTTTAACAAGTTTGAGCTGGAGATCCATGGGTGAAGGTTAACCTCTTGCAATTGCTGAGGCAGCTCTGGGTTCATCTCAGCTTGACAACGCTCTTGTTAACAGGAGGTCCAACACTGTACTGAGTTCCTGGTAAATAGCTCTTGGCCTGTTCACAGGGCACAAAACAGCCATCTCTCTGCAAAGGGGAGAAAACATCCAGCTATGGGTTCTGCTGCCTGAAGTTCTTCGACACCTCTCTGCCTGCCCGGGTTCTGGGAAGGGCTCCTTTTTCTGGTCGGAAATGCTATATTCCCCATCGACCTCAAGAAATGCCTGGCTACCTGTGCTCTTCTTGATGACAGACACTGTAGGACCAGCTGTTCACGCCTGGCAGGAGGCCATCATACCTAGGAAGGCTGTGAGGTTGGGTTTCCTTCTGTGATATGGTCCCTGCCTCCCTGGGAGGGACCTGGGTTAGGTGATGCTGCAGAGGTGATGTGAGGAAATACCAGGGGACTCCACATCATGAGTCTCTCTCAGATCTTGGTTCAGAGTTCAGAGTAATTTCACATTATTCTGGATGTAAAAGTTCATGTTACCATTTTCCACTGGGGACATATGTGCATGTTAAATTAGCAAATCTACAAACCAATGACCTGCACCTAAAATGTATGAAGTTAAAATGATTGAGGAGGAAATCATTGTTATGCTCTTGAGTGGTGCTAAGCTGGTTGTAAGAGATAAAACACTTCCTTCAGCTTGCAATTCTGAAAGAGGGAAAGCAGTGCTATATATATGTTTGAAGTCTGAAAAGGTGGTGAAATTCAAAGTTTATTTTCTAGTTCCTATCCAGATACACCAGCATGAAAGACAATACAGAACCCTCATTGCTTTTTCCTGCAGACCCTTATTATTCCTGTAGGCAAGGTATGGGAGATATATGATATTTACACAAGTTTAAACTATGGCCTCTCTCTCAGGCTGTATCCTATGGGGCTGCAAGATGGATCTTTTAAGGGACTCCACTTTCACGCTTCTTCTCCATCTTTCTAGTCCTCCTTGCAGCACGACCCTGCAGGGAGCACACAATCCAGCTCTGATATTTTGTTTTTTCCATGGCAGCTGTGCAGAAGCAAAGAGGAGGCCTTGAGAGAGTTAAATCTGTGTCAAGCAGCATTAGCAGTAGCTCTGATTTCCAGTCAGAAATCCCTGGGGTCGGCTGAGGACAGTGCTACAGACACGAGTTGGTCTCCTGATCCATCTCCCCTGCCTCACTGATTACTCCAGGCACACCGAAATATCTTGGGGCATCTTATTTAGTATCCAGCTGATGGAGGGACAGTGCTATGGAGGAATTATGGTCCCTGCCGCTGACCAATATTATGTCAGGCTTTCATCCCTTCCCACTCACAGTCAGAGGGAACAGTCTGATACTGAAGCTTGTAGTGCAGTACTTCAGCAAAAGAAATCCAAGCATATTTTTCCTCCACATTTTCCCCCTAATTCCCATGGTTTATCCCCAGATGGCAAGTAAGCACCACAAAGCTACCCACTCTCTCCCCAGCGGGGTAAGGAATAGAATTGGAAAAGTAAAAGTGAGAAAACTTGTGGACTGAGGTAAAGAGAGATTAAGGGTATAGAAAAAGAAGATAATCATTATAATAATAGTAATAATAATAATAACATTAGAATTAGAATACAAAACAAGTGATACACAATGCTCACTGATGCCCAGCCAGTTCCCAAGCAGCAGCCCTCAGCCAGCTTCCCCCCCAGTTTATATACTGAGTCTGACATCATACAGTATGGAATATCGCTTGGGTCAGTTAAGGTCAGTTGCCCTGACTTTATCCCCTCCCAACTTCTTGCGCGTCTCCAGCAAACTGACTGGTGAGGCATGAGTCCTTGACTTAGTATAAACACTACTTAGCAACAACTAAAACATCAGTATGTTATCAACATTATTGTCATACTAAATCCAAAACAGCACTGTACCACCTATGAGGGAGAAAACTAACTCTATCCCCGCTGAAACCAGGACACTAATATTTCTGTCAGGTTTTTTTTTTTCCATTATGAATATATTGACACGTGAGCCGGTTGGAGCAGGAATGTTCTCCGTATGAAGCTTTATATCTGATACTGTAGAAGCAGTAATGTCACTCGTTCCCCATGAAGATGCATAGCTGAATTAAAGTTTTTCCAATGAAGGAAGCAGCTTGGATTTCCTACAACTCTTTTGTTAACACAGGCACTTCTAAAGAACCATTCCAGCTGAAGAACCCAAACAACGCTTTGCAGCAGAAGCAGCCAGGAATATAGACGTCTCTGTTCAGCCCATGCTGAGGAAGCTGCAGGGCTTTCCGAGCCCTTCCTCTGGGTCTACCTCCAAGAGTTTTGTGACTTCAAGAGCCTATAGTTCCTGAAGCTGACGACAAAAGACATTTCATGGTCACCTGATAACTTTGTGTATATATGTACATTACTTTTAGAAATGGTTTACAGTTCAAGTTTAGTCCAGTGTTTCTAACAGCAGCCTGTTACAATTACTCAGTCACCCTGTTAAATCTCAGGCTTTTCTTAAATCCTGGAACTGACAGCAATCTAAATACGTGACTATTAATCTTAGGTCACCAGGGCTTAAGTTTCTGCCACGTGCAGGTCTTGCATTAATACATTGCTGATTCGACTGGTAATTAGGAGCAAAACATAATTCAATCCTGTTTAATTGTAGTTATCTTTTGGCTGGATATGGAACTTCCACAGTATCAAACCTACAATTTCTAACGCTAATTTTACTGATGTGAAGTGGGGTGTCCATGTCTCTTAAAAATATGGCATCTTTTTTTGTGATAGGAATTTTTCTACAGGAATTAACCATTCTTCTGGGGAAAAACGGCCACATTTGCTGCTGTATTAGCTCTGGTGGAGTCACACCAGCAGGGAACTGCTAACATTTTTCCTCTGCAGGTCTTTATCTCCCTATTCTATAGAAATGCAATTTCATTTACTTGTCCCTTCTCTTGTGCCAGGACAAGATGATGGTTTTGAGCCCATGGTGACCATGAGGTAAAATTCATGAGATCTTTAAAATAGGATTTAAATGCTATCTGTTTCTCATCCTACCTGCTTACACAGAAACATTTTCTATCTCTCAGGACAGGAATACAAAAGGATTGAAGTAATCATTACAGTTCTGATTTAAAAATCAAGTGAACTTGGAAATTGCTATTTTCCGTTCCCTCTCAGGTATCTTGTGATATAGGCCTGGAAGTATTTAGCATGATGTTTCAGGGAGACCTAAAATAAAAGTCGTTTTCTGAATAATCCCAGCAATACCCAGTTCTATGGAAAAGATTGGTTGTCTGCACTGGTGACACAAACAGAGCTTTGTAGTGTTCATTTCTTGTTATCTACTGGAAACAGACAATTAAGACAATACCCAGGCGCTTCTTTTCAGGAGCAGAAAATTGTAGTCTTGCAAGGAATTGCTCAGTTTACCTTTCATCAAATCAGAAAGATTTTCACTTTCATTCTCTATTTTGAAATTCACCCAGGATTCATCCTGCAAATGTCAGGTGCCCGATAATAAAAGCAGATATTTACTCTGAAGCCAGAAGCAGCTGGTATTTTACATGAGACTTGGAATTGTGTGAAAACTGTGATTCCTCTTTGGCTGAGCTGTAAGTCAACTGGTTAGTAGTGTTTATGTTTATAAATAGTTTGATATTTCCAGTAATTTATTTTGATCCAGCCTGGGTGTAGTACATGAGAAGTACCACTGGCAATGTTCAGAGATGTCGTGCCATGTTTTTCAGATTTCTTCCTTCTGGGTGTTGAGAAGCTGGGCTGAATGTGCCCTTTTGAACAGCACTTTTAGTGGTGTACCTTATTCCATTGACTTCATGGCCCTACTAGTGATTGGGGCACTAGCTAGTGTGCTTATTTGATTGGACAAATGCAACAAATCCTGAACAAACAGTTAAAGCAAACGTTGTCAAAAGCAGCCTCTGACCTTGGTACACAGTGCAGATGAGTGCATATTTGGTAATGTGGGTGTCTGTAGAAACTGCCCTTTGGCCACTGGAGCATAGGCAGCTGTGATCTGCCCACCAGCCATTTCTGACCATTTCTGACCATTTCCATAGGCACAGCTTGAATTGAATGACCTCTCTGTATACCGTGATTCTTGAAAAGTAAATAATAGCAAGAACTGAATCAGGGCCACAGCCACATCCAGACTTGTCTAACTATGGAAGCAGGTTCCAGAGTCTCAGTCTCAAGCTGAAAATATACACACACACACACACACACACACACACGCATACACACACATACACGAGCTAATACACACAAACACTTTCTTATTAAGGACAATTAGGACAAAATACTCTGTATGATTGATTATATTCAATTGCATGTAAGGTGCCATTCAACAACTGGCTGGCTCATTGCCTTTGTTTCAGAGTCCTTGCTTGCATTCTGCTGCTGCTGCTGCTACTTGTATACCAATAAACTCAATAAATACTTCAGATATGACATACTTACACTTTTATTTCCTCATTAAAATACTTTACTCAATAGGAATCAAAAGCTAAGGGAAATTTCAAATAGATTTATAGAGTTCTTAAGGTTGGGGTTTTTTTCCATTTTCACAACTCAAACTCCTGTGCATGAATCTCCCTTTATCTTTAGGCAATTGCAATTTCTTGAGTAAAAAATAATAAATAGAGCATAAATCCACTACCACTAGAATGAATTTCATTAGCATGCTTAATATTTACTGGAAATTTATTTTTCTTTAACACCCAATGATGACAATCCTCTTGCTTGCTAGAGTTAGGTCCATGCTCTTTGAGGTGTTGATCACCTTTCTTGAAGTGCTGAGGGCTCTGAGATCGAGAAATTATTCAGCAGTAGAAACACAATGCCCACAATACAGTTAGTGTCTTAGCTGAAAAAATATATGCTTTTAAATTAAATGAAAAGCCACCCTCAACTTTCTATTCAGAATTTAACTTGGGGCTTTTAATGGGTTTGCATATTGCTGTGAATGTAGCCAAATGTCTCTGTTAATGAATTTAATTCTGCTTATGATTCTTGTACAGATACAGTGTAAATTAAATTATTTATCTTTGTAGACTTTCCACACTTTTTACTATAGGATTATTTCTTTAAACTCTCTGAATTATCATCTCAGGGAATTAGAGCAGTTCTACCAGCTACACGGCATGCAGCCCAGCCTGATTCATCTGAGAAGCAGCCCAGGTCAGAGAATGATGTCTAACAGCAAGTGTGATTCCTTTCTTCAGCAACCAGTAAATCAGCATGTTTCTAGGCATGCACTGAAAGAGGCATCTTTTAAACACTGTAATCTGGTGGTAAGGGTGCTAAGGAGTATGATTTTATGTAAATATTTCTGTGATTAGGAAAAATGAAATTTTGGCAGAGAGCTCCTGGGTAACTTTTGCTCCACAAACTCAAATCATTGTGCAAGAGTCCAGACCTGTGAACTGTTTTGTTTTGCTCAAATCCTGCACAGTGATTTTAAGGGCCTTCATAGAGGTCATCAAGTCTCCTCACAAAAGCTCATCTGCTCCAGAATCAAACGGCAGGCATTTGTACGTTAAACTTCGTGCTTGCTCTGGGGTTATCTGGTGAATGCCAATGGTATCCACAGACGGCAAATACATGTAAATATCTGTTCCCTGTGTGTATGAGAAATGGTGAATGCTACAGCAGTCAAATCAAAAGTAGATAAACACCAGCTATATCACTGGTATATCATGACTCCACTGAAGTCAGTAGCAAACTCCAATCGATCTCAGCAGAGATAGTGCTTTACTGACCCTGCCGCAATAGCAAATTCATGCTGCATGGGGATCAGACATTTGAAAAAAACCCAGAGCATTGGGACCACCTCCTGAAACAGGCTGATTAAAATCAGGCAGATCAGAATATTCTGTGCCTCTCAAATCACTCTGATTTTAATCAGCTTCTTCCAGGAGTCGCTCTGAGGGTATTTTTGTATGTGCATAAGTGCTCTGCAGACTTAGACCCCCTGTACCAAAGACTGTAAAAACACACCGAGTTTTACAAACAGGTTGAAGAAACAAACACACAATAATCCTCCTCTGTTGACTTTGGGAGAAAGAGAAATCACAATTTATCAAAAAAAGCCAAAGCATGTTTAATATCCCCTTAGCAGCTCAGCTGAAAAATGTGACCCTGGCAGAACTGGATGCTTTTCAGCTTTATTTTACTGCTTGTTTTAGTGTAAGAATTAAAGCTAATGGAAGTCAATAAACTCAAGAAGCATAAACATGTAATTTAAATAGAACAGTCCATACTAATAAGACTTGTTTGAACTAACAAAAGAGGCATGCAAGGTAGCACATTTTTAGAAGCTAAGCCAGGCACATCCCCTTACTATAGAGTGGGCATGAATCAAAGGGCAGTGGTACAGCACAAATAAACAAACAAAAAACTAAATATTTTGACAAGAAAATACTGAGCATCCAAAATAAAAATAGTACAGGTGTTCTCTGCAGGAGTGTTTCCACTCTTATCCTTGCTACATAACCAACCTAAAAGTCTTCAGCTAGCAAACGGTCAGAGCTTTAGAGGGACTTGAATGGCTTAGGGAATACAGATTGCTTTTGGTATACAGAAGCTTTCATCTCTACGTCATGGCTTCTGGCTCTCGTCCAAAGTGGGTAGGGATCAAAAGCTGCTGTATGATGAGCCCTTCAATACTCCACATGAAACAGATGGAGGGTTCTGTGCCTACCTGCACCCACAGCCCTCAGCCCAGACCCCAGTCAGCCTTTGCTTGTGACACAGAGTCCCTAGAGGGGTCCTGTGGTGCCTGTACCCACCACCTCCCCACAAAGGATTTGTGCATTCCTTCAGAAGACAGCTGCACCCACAGGGTTTACGACAACAGGGGTACCAGAAGAGGGTGTGTACCACTCCACTGCACTGCTCCCTACCCCAGAGTCTGGCAAGGGCATAAATACAGAGATGCAGAAACGCACATCTGGATGGATGGGATTTCATGTAGCAATGTGGAAGGCTGCCCTTCCTCTCACAAGTGCAAGCAATCCCATCAATTACACTTCTTATTAGGCAGAAATTGCTAACAGGGGAGGGAGGGAGAGGAAACACAAAACTTCCAGTTAATGCTAGCACTAACTGTAATCATGGCTGAGCTTCTGGCAGTCCTCAGCAGCAGGGTTCTTGGATGAGGTGGTAACTTTCAGAGGGTGTGCAATGCATTCTAAATCAGATATGATATCCTTAACTTTATTTTTCTTGTGTCAGAAGAGCAATTTGAGAGAGCAGACGTACCTGGTAGGCTCTTCAAGCTGTGTGGAATCAAAGCTTATCTTGGTTAGAGAATGCAAAAGTTTGAAAGACTGGGATGGGCTGGAGAAGGAAACTGAGGTCTTCTGATGAGGTGAAATTCTTGGTGTGGCCACCCAGAAAACTTACTGTTGGCAACCATGAAATTGCTGCAATATTAACAGACATCAGAGATTCAAGCACATGGGTTTAAAAGGAGTTATTATTTTAAGTATGAGAAAGTCCTTGACGAAAAATTAATGAAGGGGGGTTGACTCTGCTTTATAGATGAGATTTGGAGAAAACTTGATTTTACAATAAACAGAACCCTCTGCATATTGAAGAGGAGTTAGTTTCAGTCACCTACCTGCAAAGCTGCAAATCATCATTGCTTACATGGGTTAAAAAAATGTTTCTCAGAATTATGATCTTAAGAAATGACAGAAATGTTTGTTCTTAATTACCTCATGAAAGAACTGGAATTTAGGCCAATAAATACTGCCTGCCAGGTATTACTGCATTTGTTACAGGCTGTCACCCACTAATGTGAATGAACAAGAAGTGGAAGAGGGAAACCATCTGAATTACTGCCACTAAACAGGGACAAGAATCCTATGCAAGCCAATGATTTTTAAGTCTCATACAGAATTAATGAATGAATGACAATGAAATTGATGCATAGGAAGAAGTCGGTTCCTTCTTGGCTAGAAAAGTATGTGAGGACACACTGCCTCTGAGGATTAAGAGGCACAGGAAAACAGAGCAGGAGTTAACCGTAAGGGCTGGAAGGGAGGGAAGCTTAGCTAGCAGGCAGTCACGCAACATAGCAACTTCAAGGTGGCAGCTGCTTTTCCCTCCCAGTTGGAAAACACAGTGTTGTGCGATGGGTTTGCATCAAACATGGAACTAAAATCGGAGCATCCCCAGGGGGCCGGGCAGCTGCACAAACCTGGCTCCTTCATTTCTATTCTTGTTCCTGGTGAATGTGACTCCAAGCCTCGTTTATGAGCTGGCGGTGTGCACCTGGCTTGCAAGGCCGTATCATCCACTACCATTTACCTGCCAAATGGGGCATTTTACTTCCCTTCCTGTGACATTCTAGCTCTGCTGGAAAGGGAAGAGTGGTGGCAAGAACTTGGCTCTTCACCTTTACAAGCTGGTGTGTGCACATAATCACTTGACTCAAGGAGCTGAGACTTTGGGAAAAGCACCAAATGTTTATGTGCCCTGAAATAAAATTGTGGGATTTGGCAGCACTGCTGCTTGGAGTGCCAGGAGCTGGCGGGGAGGGCACACCTAGGTTTCTGCTGAGGCAGATTAGTGTACTTAAAATGACAAGCCTGATACAACCCCAAATTCAAGCTTCTTACCCTCAATCACTTGACACACCATGCTGAGGAAAGGGTGGAATGGAGCCACTGCGCCGGCTCCCAGCAGAGATCCCTGGGAACTTTTGCCTGAGCCAGTGTGCACAAGGGCAAGGTACAGGAGTGAAATTGGCCTCGTGGAACTTTATTTGCTCTGATGTCCTCCTCATGAGATGAAATGTGCACCGCTTTTCAGACACCAGTGGATTTTGGTGCTCAAGTCAAAAACTCTGTTAAAAAGAGCATCTGGAATTGACTGATCATCGGGAAATGGCAGTCATGGATGTGAACTAGTTGTGGGCCTGCAGAGTGGCTTTAGGAAGTAGCTCTGCTCAGGGTGAGGCTTTCGGCTGCAGGCTGTGGCCAGCGGGGCTCAGGACATGGAACAGCTTAGCATCAAAGATCTCTGATCTGAGTGAAGCTGGATAGCTCTTGAATTATAAATGCATTAAAAATACCAAGCATTTTTCAGAGTCGTATTTTGGAATTTTTTAATCTATCAACACAGTAAAAGAGGTGAAGAAAGATTTTGCAAGGTGCAGGGTAAAACAGAGCAGAGTGTAATAAAATACCACTTGTAAACGAGCCCAGTTGGAATGAGAGGCTCTTTATGACAGCTTGCCGAGGCTGTAGTGTTTTGCAAAACTGTGTGATAAACTCCAAATAGCTTCTCTGCAAATCTCTGGAGGCAGAGCTGAGCTAAGGCTGGCTGCTGTTGCTGCCACGGCTTTCAATGAATGAGCTCAAAATGGACCCTCTAGTGACAGCTCTGTCAAAGAATAACAATTAGTTGCTCTCAAAGACAACAACTTCTACCTATATATTTTTGTAAATATAAATGAATCTTAATGTGCTGGCTTCAAACAAAATGAAAAGCTCAAAGTTTTTAAGATGCATGGTTAGACTATGATCAAAATAAAAGCAAAAGCAGATAGTACTGCATTTTCCCCTCTATTTAGTTTGCAAAGCACGATTCTCACTAGAATTGAGATGAGAACAGAATACAGAAATAGGTGTTACTGGTGAGGGGAATGACTGGTTAAAGGTAGCTCTGCCAGGGAAGGGAATTGCCAAGGAGTCATCATTACCCAACAAGTCAGGTGAACTGACTCCAAGATGGAGGGCCCGAATGATTTTGCAAGCTCACAGTTTTGACAGCCAGCACAAAAATCATGTTCCGGGGAGAGACATTTCAGACTGCAAAAATCAATTGCATAGAAATGGGCTTAATCACAGCCAAATTATTACCTCATGATATTATTGGTTTCCCTACAAATGCTTGATTTAATACAACCAATAAATTTTGCATGTTTTGTGGGGTTTAAGGTTGAATTGTGTCTTCTCTCCTGAGCAGAATAAACCAGGAGTGTCTGCCTCGGAAAGCACTACAAGATTTTCAGCAATAATGTACGGAGCAGGTTAGGTAAATCTTCACACTTACAGTTATGTTGGCTAAAATAATGGTTGTATTATGAGTTTCATTCATTCAGTTTTAGCTGTGTGACTGTCAGGAGGACTCACCTGCACTAAAATACCAGGAGCTCGCTCCCAGCCACTGTGCAAGAGCTAACGGGAGAAGCAAGGTGTCCTCTTTGGATTCTGCTCAGGTGTAGCTGCTTGTGCAGTCTTAAGGAGCTCTTGCTATTGCCAAAGGAAAATTAGAACAAATCTGGCCTG
Organism: Myiopsitta monachus; assembly: GCA_017639245.1. Classification (NCBI taxonomy): domain Eukaryota; kingdom Metazoa; phylum Chordata; class Aves; order Psittaciformes; family Psittacidae; genus Myiopsitta; species Myiopsitta monachus. The sequence goes on from CM029928.1 coordinate 14,925,729, forward strand.
GCTAATAAAAGGCTATGAGTATTAATGGCTTTTTCTCCAATTACCAGGAAGTTTCAGTCTCTGATGAGATGAAGACAGAGTATGTACATGCTGGTGTTGTCACGCTATTTTTAAAGGTTGATACACTAGAGATTGTAGTCATTTGCCCTGGTCTTTGGCAAAGAAATCCTCAGGGAGTGTAAAGGTCACAATAGGAATGTGATTGTTATTTTCATTAGAGGAAAGAACAATTCTTAGGCATTAAGGCTATTAGTTTGGACAGTTACAAAAACAAGACCACTTTATGGACCCAAGTCTCAAGTGCTGAGCATTCACAGCTCAGTAAAATCAATAGCCTCTACTCAGGGTTACTTAAATCTAGAACATACCAACATTCAATGCAATTTAATATCAGTTACCTATTAGCTTTTATTAGTTGTATATACGTTGACAAAACTGACCAATTGAGTTGTTATAAATGGGGAATTCTTAACTGTGCCACACAGTGGAAAATAATCCACCCATACAAGAAAAATTATATTAACAAATGGTGCTAAGAGCAAACCTATTTACAAACCAAAGCTGAGCAACTAGCATATATGCCAGATGTTACTGAGATATAGATAGTCTGAACTGCTCAGCTGAAGTTCTGCAGAGGGATTTTTTTGGAGCATCTGTTTAATGATGGATATCCTTGTTCTTGAGTGAGTTGTCATAGAAGTCAGAATATGGTGGTTTTGAAGCTGTATTTAAAATTCAGTGGTAAGTAAAAGTTTAACAGCTTCAGATAAATCTACCCCTTTTTCCTCCATATCCATTGGTAAGAAAGGATCTTCAGCCATGCAGTTGATAACTTGTTACGAATAGAAATTTTGGAAAGGATTTCACACTGTCAAATAACCACTTTCATCAAGACGCAGGATTATCCATGAAGTGACAGAGAAGGGCCTTCCTTCCCTGTTGTTCAGTCCAGAGCTAAGCTAATTAGCTGTTTCCCCTGCCTAAACCCCGTTTTCTTTTCAGCAAGTCCCATGTTTCACAGTGGTTGAGGTAGTCAGAAGGTGCACCCACACTGGAAAGTTCATCTGGGGCTACGGCTGCACTTCACCTCGCACGTTCCCTGCTTGCCTACAGTAGCCTGCAATTTCATCTCATCCTTTTCATCCAGTTTGGAGGAGGCATCCTGGTTTCCTGGCAGGAAAACCCAAGAGCAGAGGCAAGCCCAAGCTTTGCCTTCACAGTCTATACAGATCCATCCAACTCAAGCCACTTGGCTTCGGAGACTGAGCTCTGAAGCAGCACAGCCATTTGCATGGGCATTTGCATTGCTGGTATCAGATAACTTCTACCACAAATCCTCCTTGCTCAGCTTTCCTTCTCGTGGGCTGTTTTGGAGACTATCTCAGTATCTCTTGTTGATGTTTGTTTCAATTCCTTGACAACAAAAATAGAAAATACCAGCTTTTATAAAACACCCAACAGTATAACCTCGAAAGCGAGTCCCCAGGGAATTCCTGCAGCATGTGAGATGGCTTTTCTGAGACACACAATGTTACCTCAGGCCTCACAAATGCCTTGCATGTGCTCAGCGCTGGGAGCTGCACTGATCTGTCCCTTGACATCATACACCACGCCTCGGTGGATGTGTGAAACTCCACTTTTTGTACTTAACCAGGTAACAGCTAAAATTGTAAATTTTTATGATGGCATTCCACGTGAGCTGGCAATGAGTCAGCAGCAGTTTGTCCAGATCAGCAATGCAGCCAGAACCATTGGTTTTATTCTCTGATAGTTTTTTACCTTGCATCTAATGTTGTCTGGATATATTTAAAGGTCCCATCAGAAAGGATAGTGGTATTATTCATAGAAAATACCTGATATTTTCTTTCTAAGGGAAAAGTTTCTTACGATGAGGGAAGCCTGCTGTTTCCTTCGGCAGATCAATGAAATTCAGTCAATTTGCAGAATGCTCCTGGCATGAATCAAGCCGTAGGCTAAAGACAGGCATCTTGGCATTCCTGGGATGCCTTTTCCTTGCTGAGCAGAGATTGCCAGCAAAAAGCTATTGCTCTCTGATTGCTGGGAGGCAGAGCATGGAGACAGGGAAGGCGGAAAGTGTAGCAGGCGCTGTGGAGCTGATACCTGTTAACCATTGGAGTTAAAACACCCCCTGAGGGTGGTTATGAAAAACTGGATTAAAGAGGATCACTTTGTAATAACTGGGACAAGGCTGACACTGGGGAATAGTGGGACACATTAACTAAGAACAAGGTTGTCAAAGAAGTCAGTTGGCAGCTTTCACTGCTGAACCCCTTGGACAAACCCAAAGGTGTTCTTGATGGCTTGACAGCCAGGTAGAAAAGGCTCTCACTACTAAAAATATACTGTTATTTCTGCTGCAGCTCATCACACGATGTGTCTTCAGGGGTTCAGCAGATGCTAGAACAGAAATGCACCAGAAGAGCAGAGGTTTATCTCTGAGGTGGATCTCAGTGTTGGTAATTTGCTATCTTTGAGCTGCAGAGGTGTTAGGAGAGAGAACTGAGTCAGTACTGATGTGGTTAGTAAGACCAGAAAAGCTGGGTCTTGTCTTACCCAGCTCCCAGCATCAGTGTCCCTCAGCTTCAGTGGGGAGAGCAGCTCGGTGGGGAGTCACTCAGCCATGCTCCTTGGAGCATTAAGTGTTAGCGCTCAAATTCACCATACAAATTGGCTTCCCACAGTTGTGTCCACGCTGTAGTGCCTGGCATGCAGAGCTTGCTTCAGGCCTGCATCAAACATGTCCATGCAGTAGCAAGCTCTGCAGGTCCTCTGTACTACCATAAAGGTATATGAAGGCATTTGTCACCTGGTTTATCTGCACCACACACTTCTTGTCAGCCTCCAGTACACTCAGGTGAGAAGTCCTCCATACTGCATTCACGCTGCAAACATGATATTGGTTGCCATTGCTGCTGACATGATAACACAGCCAGGACTCAGGAGTTTTCTGGCTGCCTGATAGTGCCACCAGCAGCTGTTGGAGTCCTACAGGGGAATGGGAAACTGTGATATGATGTGTGTCTCTATGGGTCGGTGTTAAAGAGCAGTACGTTGTAGTTGTCCTCCTTTTCACGCTCCCCTGTCCCATGCAATATGTACTGGGCTTTAAAGTCCTCCATGTATCCTGTCCTAAATATTAAAATAACACATCCCTATTATGAAGAGCTGCTGCAGTCTGGCAGTTTCTTTCTCCTTGTGCCCTACACCCATCCAGGCTTTTCTTCCCACTCTGAGATATCCCTGGTATGCACATGCAACCTCCTTGGTGTAGATCCTGCATCTGGATGTCCTTAGGATGCTCAGCAGAAGTCCCATGGAAGTAGATCATATTATACCCCAGCTGGTGGCTGGGATAAATGATAAGAAAACCTTCAAGAAGCTGGAGTGCATTGAGCTTCAACAGGCTCCCTCAGGAGCATTGCAAAATATGACTAATCTTGGCTTGCCATAGGAACACAAGTGATTAGGAAATCTAGAGCCCATAGGTACATTACATGCCAGCACAGAAAGTGGCAGCAGCAAGATGTGACGAATGCAGGCTAACTAGCTTCTCTCAGGAGTCCAGAGAATACAATGAATCACCATGTGTTAGGAACCGATGTAGATCGGCCCCTTTTACCCAAGCATCCAGGAAACACATTCAATTTTTTGGTGTGATTTAGCACAACATATATTCTGTTTTAAAGCAGAACAACTTAATTAATAGAATGTAAGTCAGATCTCTTCCTCCTCCCTTGCAACACACCAGGCAGACAGCACTCCAAAATACATTTCTTGAGGTTTCTCATCTTCAAGCAGATGTCATTCTGGAGTAAACATGTCAGATGTCCTCATCCTTCTCAGCAAAGCAAGACATGGCTGGCTGTCACATTTGCATCTCCAGGAGTTCAGTTTACAATTCAGTCACCCAAACAAGAACCCTCACTATGCATACTATATACTATGTAATATATAATGTGTGTATACTATGAGTATATACTAATGCGCATATACTATACACCTTACGGCAATATTGTTGGTAGGACTAGGAGGACCTATAGCCCTTCAAGTTGCAGCCTCCCCAGAACTGCATCCTATTTCCCTGCATAAGCTTCTCTACACACTGGCTGACTGAAAGAAAGCTGAGCAAAGGCAGATGATGGGATGCTTTTGCATGTCTACACTTGAAGCTTTTACCCCTCCGGAAGGCAGCTGAAGCAGGAGAGCATCCAGAAGGTAAGGGCAGGAGAGAGACACGGGAAGATGGTTGTCAGGCTGTGGCTATAGGTGCATCTGGGAGGCTTCCCACCCAAGTGCTAATCTGCTTCCTCTGTTCCTCTGAGGTATGTTGAGCTTAAAACTCACAGCTGTATTCTTATGACTGGTTTTTGCCTGAAGAAAGTAAGATGTAACTCAAGGTAACAGGGATGAATCTGACTCATTACTTCTGTTTACTCTCATACTCCTGGTGCTTCACAGTTGGTATGGCTCAGAATACCACCTACCCGGAGCACTGCCAGCAGAAGTGGAGAGATGGACTGTGAGTCTGACAAAGAGCACACTGTGTAACAGATGACTCTGGGTTCTTCTACTTCGGTGATAATAATAATATATTTTATTTATATAGCACCTATTTGCATGGCAATAAGAGCAGTATGTGTGCTTCAGTGAAATGAGACATGACAGCAAACAGATTAAAAGCTACAATTCGTCTTAAAATGAGGGAAAACAATCAAATGAATCACAGAGCCAAGCAATGGCAAATCATTATTCTTAAAACAGAATAATAGCAAAACAAATGAAAAATACACTGTGCAACACTTTTTCCTTGTCTGATGGCAAATACTGAGTGATGCTGCCAAGCTTATGCACAGAGTCCAGTTCACCATTTAAGTTCCATGGAAACCCTCAAAAAAGAAATTATTTCAGTAGGACTTCAGTTGTGCATTAGCTATGTGCTAACCCTCAGCTACACATGGGTCTACACCCTTACAAAAAGTAGTATCTCCTAATCCTTGCATTATTCATCATGTCACAAGAACGAGAAAACATGTTTTCTCAAACTTTAAGCCCCTTCAAATTTAATGGATTTAAACCTGTACAATAATGGAGCAGAGCCTATTAATATTCAAACTCCATTTTCTTAGATGGAATTCATCAGCTTCCTCTACCCTAATAAGTTTTCCTGAGGCTGTTAGATGCAGGCAATACCAATACTCTAGTCATCTCTTCTGCCTTCTCCTTCCATCTCCTCACCCATATTCATGATTACTATCCTCCCCATGCCAGTGTCAAGCCTTTTTCATCTTCAAGTTTCTCATAATGACTCCTCTTCCTATAAGGCACCAAAAAAGTGATACAACAGTCTATGATCTTCAGGTCCTTTCCAGCCCTGACCATTGTATGGTTCTGCATACAAATGAAAGACTTTTAACTTCAGGGTATGAAAGAATCTGATGTTTTTCCAGTGGGAGGGTTATGCATCTGACGCCCTATCAGATGCTGGCTGGCTTGCAGGACCAGAGTACTCTCTCATTTAGTGAGAAAAACTCTTCATTCAGATTTCTAATGATTTGACTTAGCTGGTCTGTGAAGCTCTCCTCATGGGAAAGCCAGGGTTTCTCCTAGAATGTGCATCTTTAGACTTGTGTGTTTATCAGGATTTTCTACTGACAAAGCTCTTCCCTACTTACTATGCTACATAAATATTTCAAATAAACAGTGGGATACAGGGAAGAGATGTCCTCCTGCCAGGCGACAGGACCTACCTCATATTAAAGAGTAGCAGCAAGAGTAGCACTTCTGTCAATTCAGAAAAGATGCACTGTAATTCAGATTAACAAGGCTGCCCTTTCCTGGGCTTATAAATGTACACATCTGGTCATCATGAAAATGTATTAACACATGGACATGTTTTTATCTTGTTAGCAGCTGGCCAGCTACCGTTCAATCATGCTGCACCAAAGATGTTGGCAAAACTCTCTCTGACATCATATGTCAAAGTGTTTAGTTCTGATTCCTGATATTCTCCCATTCCTCAGAGAGAAAACAAATACCAGCATGATTCAGGATATTTTAGGAAAACAATGTAAGCGCCGTAAACCCCTGGGTGTCCTCTGTTTCCTGTCACTCCACTACTGTCAAATTAGATTCTGACGCAGAATCAATGGAAAGATGTGGGAGCCAAGAAATAATGTGGGTAATTAAATTGAGGCATTGAAATGCTTGTCTTTCCTGAATTTGGCCCAGAGGGTGGGAGACTGTACTCTGTGGCAAATATCTGAGCTCCTAAACTAGGTGTGGAGGCAGGTGGCTTGTTCAGAAAGGATTTGCAGCAATGAACCCGGAGCACACAGGCACCTGGCACTGGCTGATAGGAAATGCTCTGGTCTTTCCCATCCCCAAGTACCTCTAGCTGCTATACAGGGACAAGAGCAGCACTTAGTATTTTCTATTAAAATAAGAGAGAGGCATCAAGATGAAATCAGCTGGTTGGGAGGAAAGTCTCAGCTGAAAGAGCCCAGTTAGAAAAGCTCACTTAAAACTGCTGTTGATCTAATTTCTCTGGCAGGTCATGAGAAGACTCATATGGTCACTTTCAAACAAGCTGAATTTAAGCCCAAGTTTGGCTAAGCTCAGGGATGCAGTCCAGAGCTGCCAGTTGGTATCTAGTTTAGTCTGGGTACAGAATAAGAGCTGCTTTTACAAGTCTGCAGGTGCTTTTATGGACCAAGGTCTTTGCAAACTGTGGAGTACAAGTAGAAGACATTTGCAGTGCTGCTGCACAAACACAGTTGCAGTGCTTCATCCTGTCCAGTCCTGCAAGCACTGAACTGCTCCCATCTCATGTAAGAACACTCTGATTTGGTGCGATTACATTTATTCCAGTATTTTGCTAACCCAGTGGAGCCATTTCCTCACAAGGTTCATCAGACCCCATTTTGGAAACACTGTCAGAGAATTCTGTAGGAAATATGATGTGACTACAGTGGATTTTTTGTTTAAGTGTTTTGTTTTGTGATCTTTCAAGCATTTTCCAGCACAAAAGCAGTCACTATCTACTTGCAAGACCCTGCTGAGCCACAAAAGACTGTGCTTTGAGATGCCCTTCAGTAACGAGCCTCCATGTTAAGAAAGGGTTAACTGTTTAAATGATCAACCTCAGCAAGACACAGTTCAAGCTAACCTAATGATAATGCCTCGGTCAAAACCATCATACAATTATGGCTGAAGTAGCAGAAGGAAAAGTGTGGTATATAAGGATACTTATAACTCTTCTTGTTGATTGACATTAATTAACTTGCCAACTGGACAAACTCACAATGAACCAACATCCTGTGGAATCACAATGTTCCATCCAAAGTGGGAATATACTTTGCTACTGAGCTGTTAAATATATTTATTAGACACCACAGTGTTGGAAAGTGGTTTGCACTGTCAAGCAGTGCAGATAGGAGCTATACATCTTGGTGTACAGAATTGGATTTTTTTACTTACTTGTCTATTTCTATATAGGCCACTTTTTGCCTCTATATTTGTCTTTCAGAAAGCAGTAAGATATAATAAAAAACACATGTTAGAAAAAACGTAAGCAATGTCTTGGTATATGTGTTCATCATAGCAATACTATTTGGAGCTAGTGCAATATATAGAGGATAAATACTGTTACTACTCAAATGTGCTAGTTTAGAATACCATGTTAGGGAATGAAAAGATAACGTTTTCACCACAAGAGGCGTTCTGTATTTTCCTATTAAACCAACAAAAATGTGTTGAAAAACTTTAACAAGTTAATTTGAAAATTAAATATAGACATTGTTCATCCTGTATTTTCCCCATTTCTCTATTAACTGCCAAAATCTACATGCATACTTGCTTTAATGGAACATCTGTCTTAATAGCCTGTATTTTGATTCCTGAAAGAGAAGAGTCAATTGTATGCTATTAAGATTCAGATTATTTCAGAATGAGCAAGATAATTATAGGCCAATCATATCTTCAGTTTTCTATCATAACTTAAAAGTGCTGATTCTGATTTCATTGATACAAAGCAGTTCAAACAAAAAAAAAAGTCTTGAGTAAAATACTTTTTAAATAGGAAAGATTTCATTTTTTAACAGGAACAGTTGTGTTTTGCATGAAACATTTCCACTGGAAATTAATTTCCTGGTCCCATGAAATGAATGGAGTTTGAATCTCCTACTGAAATTCAGGAAAGCTGGTGTGCTTAGGCCACTAGCAGCATTAGAAGGGGGACAAGAGATGTAGACACTTTTGGATGCTGTCCATTCCATAATCTACTTTGGACATTGCCTGTTTTCAACACTTCATAAGAGCTATTAAAATCTCAGAAGAACTAGTTCTTGTTTTGGTTGCCAAAGTTATTAGTGAAATTTGAAGGACAGTGAAAACTATTTCAGGTTATTAATAAGAAAAGGTAGAAGAGACCTAATGTTCTTTATGTACCATGTTCTTCATGTCTCAAAAGCTGCTAAGTGCTCTTCTCTCCTTCTAGGTTATCTTTCAGCTCTTCAGAGTATAAATGAAGCATTCTCTGGTTGAGAACAGTGTACTATTTTCTCAATTAATAACATCTGTAAACACTCACATTTGATGAGAACTACAATTCATTTTCAGCTTCAAAACAGAATTCGTGATTTTCAGCGTGAGAACAATAACCAGAATGTGAAGAGGATGAAAAATACAATCTATTTTGCCCATATATTTTTAATAAATGGAACACATATTACAATGCACCATTTTGAAAGCTTTTTCATCTGTGATGTTAAAGTGTGTGGGTATAAAATCCATCAAGATAATACATTAATGTTTAACAGCTAGCGCATCAAACTGTGTTCTGAATAAATAGAGAAGCTCTTTTACTAACTTGATTCTATTCTCTCCGACATTTCTTTATACTGTCATAGCTTATTTATTTCACACTATTTTTCAGGAACTAGTATAATCTTTTTTTTTTTTAACTCACTAGAAGACTCAAGAGCATTGATATATTTGTAAGTTACTGCAGCATACAAGTTTGGGATCTTTTATTATTATGTGTTTATTAAGATCTGATAAAGCACAAGGCACAAATATATACAAATCTCTGCTGTAAAAGTTTATATACTGAAAGAAGAAAAAATGTACTGAGACCACTAGAGTAGCAGGTAAATTTAGAATATTTCTAAACAAATCTGTTCTGGTTTAGGAGCTTTTTTCCCCCTTGTTTACAGTAACTGCAGCAGTAGTGGCCACTCATTCTGAGCTCTGATAACACTGCCTTAATTGTGACAAGAGGAGGAAATCTCAACATATTGTGTTGAAACTCCTGTCCTTGTTAGATATCCACAGAGAGGACACAGATACTTGAGAAGCTTCATGAGGGGCTGGCAATTTCCTTTAGCTCATCCTCTTCTGAGGAAGAGCCAAAGATTTCATGGAGAAGGCCTTGCAGGAACTAATATTTGAGATGGTAAAAGCTCTTAGTGAGAAATGCATCAGCTGTCTCAGATGAGACAACTGCACTGAGAGAGCTCTGCTGCCTATTTCCTATCATCTTGGAAGAACCAGAACACCTCAACAGACTTTGTTAATGGAAAGTCTTGGAAATTGTGCTGCAGAAAGTTTACCTATCCACCTGTCTGTCCATATATCTATCTATATTTCATGGCTGAAATACTTATATACTGGTCTATCAGGTTTATTATGGGAGGTAGAGGTTGCACTGGTAGTCATTCAGCTGCCAACAAGTAGGCATTTGAAGTCCTTCAGATGATATAAACTACGTAAGACATCTACACAGAAATGACAGTGAAATAAAAAGGATCTAGAAGAGGCTGGCACCTTCTAGAGAGAGAACTGGACACCATGCAGGCTGCCTGCAGTGTCAAAAATGGTTCAGTTTAGGCAACAGATTCCTATCCAGTATGACTCACATGTTCCCATAAAGTTCTGTGTCACTGGGAAGAAATGCCACAATTTTCTGGTTCTCCCAACATGTATGGAACACAGTGTTCTCATCCATTCTTCCAGAATAAAAGCAGCCAATATGTTATCAGTGAAATGCAGCTTGTTTCACTCTGTAAGATACTGCAGTAAGACAAGACATGCCATGTTTTAACGATCTGTTAAAATGGACCTCATGTGCCTCAAGAAGGTCAAGATTGCATCATTTCAGCTATCCAAGGACTATACTAATGGTCAATTAATAACCTTATTGCATGCTACTCCTATATTACAATGGTTCTCTAACATTTATCAATAAACATCCATTTTAATGAAATATGTTCCAATTAATTCATATTCCTATTTAGGGAAAACCAGATTGTAATAAAAGGAGAGGGCTTCTAGTGCACTCTATGATGATTTTTAAAGCTGTCATTTTAATCTAGTACACTGGAAATGTGATAATCACAAATCATATCTGTTGGGCCAAGATTTCTGTTAAATAAAAATCAAACTCAAGTGTTTGGTTTAGATGATTGCGAATTTGCAGTCGGTGATTAATACACCACTAAAAAGGTAGGATTTTTTTAACACTCCTTTTCCCTTATGCGGACAGGAAAAGGTCACGCCACAGAAGATAGATATATGAAACCATATGTTCCCTTCTGTTTCTGAGAGGGGAAGAGAGCAGACAGCTGCACATCCCAGCAACAGGATGGATCCCCCATAGGGATTGCCAACTCTACATTGGCCTTTGGCTCAACACTTCTCTAACCCTAGAAGGAATAATTTATGCCATATAGATAATAATTTATGCCATATCCCCTATAGTGATTTAACATCCCTTTCTTTCTAAGACAGGTCATACTCTGGAGGCTGTTGCTGTGAAACACGCGGCTCCCCTACAAAAGGCTGTGCTTGCTGTAGGAGGTGGAGGTCAGCCTTCACTGCTGGAGGAAGAAAGGGAAACTTGGATCTGAACTTCTAAGAACTTATTTAGGTTTTTAAACAACATTTGGTGTTTGGCATTTTAAGACCAATTTTGACACCAATGGCTTTGCATCATGATCGATTTCTAGCTTGAGGAACAAGCTCATTAGCTGTAATACAACCTCAACCACTGGCCTTGACAGTAGTGGCATAGGAAATATGAGCTCTTAGGAGCAACGGTACTAGTGATTTGAGAGTGGATGTATGTCCCTCAGAAGCCGCAAAGAACTGAAAGTCTAGTTCTGGAGCCTGCATCTAGTGCTTCATGGGCTATATTATATCTTTTGTTGGTACAAGACCAGCTGTGCCCAGCTCTAACAGCCACAGAGACAACCAGCCAATGTAGACAACCAGAAACAGCACAACTGTAGCCTCTGCAATAGAACCAGTGGGTATGAAATGCTTTTGAGATCACATGATATGGAAGCAGCATGTGGCTCTGTATACCTTTGCATCTATAGAGCAGTTGCACCTCACCTTGCTGTAAGTCATTTTTGCCCCACCTTTGAGCTGTGTCTTGCATTCTTCAGACACAGATAGGAATCTAGATAAGATACAAATTCAGAAACCTGATCCCCGGTTGTGATTAGAAGAAATCACATGGCCTTATAACCTGGCCAACTATTGTGCACCACTTTCATAAATCCAGCCTACAGCTGAATACTTTCCTTACTTCTTGTCTTTACTTTTTTTTTTTTAATTATTTTTTTCCGGAACAGTTGTGCACTGTTAAGTGTCAATGGCATGTCCTCTTCCCTTCTCCCTCCCCCGACTCCAGATTCTGCTATTTGACTGGTAGGCCAAACACTTTGTCTGCATAACATGCATATGAGTTTATAAAGTAACTTTGTCTCTCTCAGGCTGAAATCCAATACGCCACCAGCTTGTAGGTAGTTACCACTATTATCTAGCTTTGCTTTGAGTAGTCTTGGGAACAGCCTGGGAAAATACTGTTGCCAGCCTTTAATTCTGATTGAAGATGTATTTGATTTTTTTCCCTTAATGAGAAATGAAAAGCCAGGTGGGAAGGAGGTGCTATTATAAGTCACTGTCAGTCTGTTAAGACATGTCTGATAGAACTAAGTCAGCTGTGGATTTTAGACAATACTGCTTCTAAATTTTTCTTCTCAAAATGTCCTAAAATTCACTTTTGATTTTTAAGAAAACCTTTAAGCAGTTGCAAGGAAGTCTTGTGGTATGAACACAGCTTCTGAAAGGCATAAAACTCCAACAGAACTCCTAGACGAGGGTCTGCTTAAATCTGAAGTCAAAACAGAAAAGAGGACCCTGTATCATAGAATTGTAGAATCATAGAATCAACTAGGTTGAAAAAGACCTTTAAGATCAAGTCCAACCATTACCCCAGGTCTGCCAAGTCTATCACTAAACCATGTCACTAAGGGCCTCATCTACATGTTTTTTTGTGGTGTTGCTGAAAACTAAGAAACATAATTTACTATTTTTAGTAGTCTTATTCATAGAAGTGCCTCAGGACCAATAATAAGTGAGTTTTAACAGATTAGGCACTGTTCAGGCACAGAATGAAGATAATCCTTGCCTTATGGAGCCTAAATATAAATAAATAAGTTTGAAAAACAACCTGAGGAAAAGGGTGTACAGTTGCTAAATGCTGTAAAAATAGGATAGTTCCCTCATATACTGGAGCTTCTTTAAAATATATATAATTACTTTGTATAAAAGACCATAGATATTTTAATAATCCAGTGCAATGTAAACCCCTGGATAAGTACACTTTCCATTTGGTTTATAAATTATTCTCTGTAAATGACAGGAAACTAGGAATGCAAAGGACCTCAACAGTCAAACAGTCCCTGTCACTGTCTCAAGGCAGGATGTACCATACCTGTGAATACCCTGAAGGTTCTCAAAGACTGATGATAGTGGACATTCTGCCACATCTCCGAGGTATTGTGCAAAAACAGTATCCTGCAGAAGGGAGTTTAACCAATAAGCAGTAATTCAGCCCTGCCAACAGCCTTTGTGTTGTGAGAAATAAAGTAACTAGACTGTACCTCCCCTTTGGCAGGTGCTGTCCCACATTTAGTCAGCTTTGTTCTCAGTTGCCTCCTCTGCCAGAAATTTGTCTGAGGCAATGGAAATGGGAGCTTTGTCTGTGGCTCCCGCAGACAGATTTGTATTGTACAGCTCCATACATCTGTATTGTAAACATCCCCTTGCCCCAGAAGCAATTGTATAAAGAGGTTCAGGAGGCCCAATTTTCCCTGGCTTTCCAAAATACACTCCACAGTAAAAGCAGTGTTTTGACTGGACCTAAAACTCAGAACAAAGGGTATCATTAGTCCTACAAGCCAACTTTTCTCAAACGATAAGCAATTTTGCAACAGAAATTAACTGCAGGAACAAAGAGTACAGGTTTAGGATCTGTTTAGACCATATAGTATAAGTAATCAGACTTTAAATGGAGACATTGTGTTATATGTGCCCATAGTCAATTATTTTTTTAAAGTCTGGTTTGCTGTAGTGGCCATAATTGGATTTCTTTCAAATACTTTTAGGATAAATGGGCTCAAATCTTAAAATTACATATTGCAGTCTTAAAAGCATTTGAAAATTAGAGAGGAAAAGGAATTAGAAGTTATGTAAGATCAATACTGGTGGAATAATTCCTTAACTACTCTTCCCATGATGCCATATTTGTCTAAAATATTTGGTTTCTAAATGGGGTTGTAAGTAAAATGAGTCCTTTCTAAAGAAGTAAAATACCTACTCAGCATTTATTCTTCCCTTTGTTCTCCTTTCCAATCCTTGTACATTTTTAAACCACTTCATATTTTGTCTTCACTATTTCTTCTTTATTTCCTCAGGCAGGAAAGTGAGCTCTGATGCTGCTGCCATCTTTGCCAGACTGACTTGTGGCTTTCTTTAAATGAATTTGCCATGGCAGATAGCAAGGAACAGGCAGCAATTTTGCTACTGACAATGATTATCTTCTACTAGATTTTCACCAGAGACACAATTTTTTTGCTGGCATCCCATTGAGCTGGAGACATGAACAGCAATGTACTTTGTCTCGAAAAGATTTGCAGCCAAAGAGTTGGGGAAGGAGCTGCCTTCTGTAGCTAGAGCTACAACAGCAGCTTAGGACAGGGGTCCTAGTAGTCCAAGGCTGCTAATACTACTCATTGCTCTTTTGTAAGGGATGGTTCTTCCCGACTTTAGCTGTTTATTTATTTTGCCTCGAAGCATGAGGATGACAGTCTCTCTGGCAATGCTTCTTGTAAGGTGGAGAACACTGTTAGGAAATGAACCGAGTCTACTCAAGTAGGCCGCTGAGCCATTTTCTGATATGCTTAGTTTCACAAATTATTTGATTCCCTTGAGTTTATTTGAAGTTTTTAATTAAAATTCTCTGCATTGGTACTGTGATCTTATTGAATGTGATGAAGACCTCTTGGGGATTGATTTTTGTTTAAACTGGGTCCCTTTACAGCCATCATGTAATGTAAAAGAATCCTGAAGTGGGCGTAAATGACATCATTTTAACAGTGCAAAGGAAACCTTAGGGAAAATGAGAATGTCAGTATTCTGTTTATCTGGAATTTTATTTTTGTGTGTCTGGATTGAAGACAAGATGGTGAAATAGGGGAATTTCTGTATTTGCTTTCAAGAAATTGTTTTCAGATATGAGTTCCTTGTCAAGAGATCTGGCAAGCATTACTTTTGGAATTTTTCCATGGCTTCTCCTTCACTCTGGGGACCTCCTTCTTTGGGAAGGAGGCTATGGAAGGGGGGGGGGGAAAGTAAATTTTCTGGGGGCCAAAAAGATTTCAAACATCTAAACCTTCCTCCTAGAACTGTGCACAGTTGCTGAGGCCAAAAAGGAAAGCAAACAAGGGGGAGTATGGACCTACTGCCAACTTATTACAGCACAGTTGGGCAGTTGTAGCTTGGATTCTGGTCCATGCTTCCAGTACAACTGAAGATTTATCATTTCATTGGATAAACCATATTTGCCAGAACTGTCTTCTCTCCCTGTAGATATAATTCCTTCTTCTCCTGTATTGTACAGAAATTGTGAACTCATTGAGTTATTGAATCACTGAGTAAGTCAGATAGGAAGGGACCACAGGAGGTCTCTAGTCTAACCTCATGGTCCAAGAAAAGACAGCCATGGCAGCACACCATATTGCTCAGGGCTTAATTCAGCTGAATCTTGAGAACCTTCCAGGATGGAGACTGTACAACTTCTCTTGGCAAATTCTTCCACTGCTTCCTAATGATGAAAAAGGTTTTCCACATCTGCAGCCTGAATTTCTCTCAATTCCATCTATGTCTTTTGCTCCTCTTCTTTCAGTCATGTGCTACTGAGGAGGTTGGCTCCATCTTCCCTATAACCTCCATGTAGGCACAGCCATGCTGCTGTTACCTTCCCTCAAAGCCATCTCTGCTCCAGACTGAACAAGCACAGTTCCCTCAGCCTCTTCTCCCTGGCCAAGCACTCCAGCTCCCAACCATCTTGGTGGCCCTCTGCTGAACTTACTTCAGTTTAATCATAGAATCACAGAATGGTTTCAGTTGGAAAGGACCCTAAGATCATCTAGTTCCAAGCCCCCTGCTATGGTCAGTGATGCTTCCCACTAGACCATGTTGCTCAAGGCTCTGTCCAACCTAGCCTTGAACACTGCCAGGGATGGAACATTTATCACTTCTTTGGGCAACCTGTTCCAGTGCCTCACCACCCTCACAGTAAAGAACTTCTTCCTTGCATCTAACCTGGAATTCACAAATCCAGTCATTTTGCCATAGAAACACAGGTTGGTAAGGCATGACTCACTCTTTGTAAATCCATGCTGCCTTTTTCCAGCCACCTTCTTCATATGCCTGGAAATGTGTCCCAAGAGCACTTGCTGCAGGGTTTTCCTAGGAACCTAAGTGAGGTTGTCCCTCCTGTAGTTTCCCAAATCATCCTGTGGGCGTTTTCCAAAGATGGGTGCAGTTGTCAGGGACCTCCTTTGATCTCTGAGTTTTCAAAGTTTGAGAGCAGCCTTGTAAGGATATCTGCCAGCCCTCTCAGATGCAGCCCCTCTGGTCCCATGGACTTGCATGAGCTGAGTTCTCATAAGTAATCCCTGTCATGATTTTCATCCGCTGCTGGTATGTCTCCTCCTCCTTGCACAAAGGCCTGAGAGACCTTGTTTGTGAAGAACAATGGGAAGAAGGCACTGAGTACCTAAAACATTGCTGTGTCTGTTGTGACTAAATCACCTACCCTATTCAGTAACAGACCCCATTTTCATTGTTCAGCTGTATGGATCTTTTGTGCCTAACTCTCTATTCAGGAGGATACTGAAGACAGCAGATTCTTTACTGAGCTTGCTACTGAATCCTGAGGAGTAAACAAAAATTTTATTTTTCATTCAGCTTTGTTTAGCTGAACCTTCTGTAGCTCATGGCCATGCAGTCTAGCTAGAGAAAGGGGTTGAATATTCTTTATATAAGAAAGATTAGCACTTCTGCACCTGTGAAGAAATCGTAAAATTATCTTTTTGTAAACTCCTCTCATGTTTTTAGATTTTCTTGTAATCTAACACAATTTCAAGATGGAGTTAAGGTTATCTTTTGGGTTTTTTTCTGCTCTGAAGAATGCATGGGCTAAGAGTTGAGAATGTGCATAGGTTGGGCACTGTGGAAAAGCATAGGTCACCTGAAAATAATTAGAACGTTTAAAATAAATACCTTTGAGATAGGGGTCAAGGAAATGCCTGCTCCTTGTATTTGATGTATAGCTCACAGAGAGTTCTTTTCACAATATAGGTTTTCAAAGGATATTGTTCTGCTTTTGTGCTTTCTCTGCCTTATGAGGAAAAAACCCACCAACTCGTAAAGAGTATCACATTCACATATAAACATAAATTTTGCAGAAAAATATAGCTAAATATTTTCAATTTGAGCTAATATAATTTCTCTGATGCCCACACTGATGGAAAATAAAATGCAAGTATACACACAGAACACCTACAACAATATGTTCAGGCAATTAAAGAAAACGAATAGTCCTTCCCAAACTAATTATTCCAAACACATATCATTTCAGCTCCTAGCTAAGAGCTGATCATCAGCTGGGACTATGTCTTTCTGCCTAAACCACTACTGAGAAGTACATTCTGTAACATTACTGACCTAACCAAAGTGCAATGTGCACTTGCAATCTGCAGCAGCTTAATCAATAGCATTCCTGCATCCAGTCAGTGGCAGCTATTTTAACCTGGGTTGCCATTCACAGGTGTAAGAGTTTTTGATACATTTCAGACAGTAATGCACTTGGCTAATCATGTTCAGGAGATTTTTATTTTTTTTTAAATAACTGTGAGTATTGTAATTCTAGAACTCTGGCAGGGAAGAGGATCAGAAGTGGCATAAGAAAATAATACTCTTTTGTCTATCTGGTCAAGCACAGTTTCTGTTCTCTGATAATGGTAAAAGCTTGTTGCTTTAGAAGGCTGTACTTGTGCTCCCCAATAATAATAACCTTGCTAATTGTATAGTGTTGTATACGGTGGAAAGATTTTTCCTGACCCCGTAGGGAACTAGTGCTGTGAAGCATGAGATTTGATTAGCCTTATTATCTTAGCTTGCCCAGTTACCAATGTTGTAAGCTGCCATGAAATTATCCACCCCTTTTAAAAATAAAGCCATACTATTTGTCTTGATTATCTCCTCCTGTGGAGTTGAATTCCACATGCAAACAGACCTCAGTGACGAAAATAGAATTAGAATTAGACATACAGGACCTTTTAACTCTGTAGGTACTGTATCCTGTTACTCTTTCATATTGCCTCTACTTGTAAATCAACATTCTCCCAATTATTGTGGTTTTGATCATGCACAGAAGCCCTGCCCCAAAAAACTGTTTTTATTTGACCTTCAATATTTGTAATCATCCATGTGATCTTTTAATGAGTTCCCCTGGGATAATTTGGAAAATCATGCAATTTCTTACAGATTTTGCTATCTTTGCTAGATCCTTTTGAAAATCTTAAATGACATTTTGTGTACAGGTATGAAAGCATACTTTATACAAAAAAAAAAAAACCAACCCAAACCCCTATCTCACTTCTTTGTCACAAATAACTCCATAGAAACCCCCACTGTTTCAATGATCTTGGATGGTATGCTAGCGGATACATAAACAAGTTACCATCACAAGATTCCCAGATGGTGATAAGCACAGTAAAGAAGCTGATAATCTATTGAATGCAATTTATAAGGTGATGAAGACAGCATAGTTTAGGGGTTATCAAATAGAGTAGTAGTGTAGAGTTCCAGCTGCCTGAAGACTGATCATAACAACTGATTATCCAAGTCAGACATCAATAAACTAAAGTACATAGAATGCTGGTCTTGCAGAGCATGCCAGTAATCAGCTTAAAACTTCATTTTTAAAAATGTAGTCTTAAAGTCTTTCACTTCAAGTGCTCAACCTCAGTTCCCCACAACAATTAAATATAAGAAGGGGAACTAACTCAAGAAACTTTTCTGTGGGGACATCTATTCATTTTATCATTAAAACAGTCATCGGAGCAGTGACAGAAAATTCAGGATTCAGACCCAGAATTCTGCAGAGCATAAGACAGAAATTTGGCATAGCTGACCCCAGCCAGTAGATAATTTCTCCAGAAATAAGTGAATGCAGCAGCACTGGTGGTGATTACAGGTTTTGTTTTCCATTTGCATGCCCAAAACTGTAAGGGGACTGAAAACCACATCGTCCTCCTTCCCATGTTTTGCATACTGAGGTCTGCTCTTCTAACCCCTCTACATCAGGGTAAGAGCCCTAGCAAAGCAAAAAAACCCTGGAGAAAGACATCTACCACGTTATTTGCAGGACCAGCAGAGAACTTCTCAATATGAACAACCCTAGCCTCTGAAGTTTTACAGAGAGGAGCATCAGACTTCACAGCAAAAGAAACCCTTTGCTTAAGTGAGAGCTGTATCATCAAAGGCAGAGTTCAAAGCTCTGTAGAGTCATAAACTCCAGTTCAAGTGAATGTGAATCATCAGCCCAAAAGTATGAGGGCTGGGGCTGACCTACCATACAGTCTTTATGCTTCTTGTATCCTGTGGCTTGCGATAATCCCTGGCATAAAGCACCTCGGCTTTGGCACTGTTTTAATTTACGCCTGGCTGACCATGATCACTAGCCAGAAATTGCTCGGGCGTAAGTCAGCCCTGGCCAGGTCCCTGTCTTCTCTGCCTTAAACTGGGAACAGGGTGAGGTTTGGCTGAAATGCAGTAATTGCCATTAAATGGATAAGAGAGATTTACAGTGGTTTGCACTGCAGGAATGATGCAAAGCTATCAGATTGAACTGCGCCATCAAGGTCCTAATGACCATCCTTGGATGAATGTGAATGCAAGCAGTAAAAAGCCAAAAGGATATGATAATTCCTGCCAGAGGGTAAACATCAATTTCTAAATTATTTTCTAAACCAATACATCTCAGTTTCTTCCTTGACCCTAATGGGTCAAATGGATTAAGTAGTGGGCAAAAATGGTTTGTGAACATTTGGGATACATTCCCTAAAGGGCTTTAATAGCCAAATAGCAGCTGCAGAGGCCTGAACGGAAGACACTCAATAGGATGTGGAACAGTTGAAGTATTTTGTGTTTAGATATTTCTGTTACAGCTGAAAACAGGCTCTTGTGTTTCACAGGTTTGGATTCAAGCTTGGAGTTGAACTATAATAAGGAACCTCTAAGTTTTGCCGTGAAGCAATTTTCTTTCATTGACCACGAAGGTAAAGTCAGGACAGCATGAAAGATGCCAGCATAAATTGCTGCAGCACTTTATCCTTAATAGAATAATGTTCAGCCTCCTCAAACATAGGACTGTAAGGGAAGAAGTCAACAAGATGTTGAGTTGTGAAATACAGGACGAGCTGACAGTTATGTGTTTTGTGGCTCTGGTTCAAAAGGTTTTCCATCAGGACATCACAAAAAATAAACAGGGGGCAAAGGAGAGAGAAAGATCTGGAGGGATTTTTCAGGGAATGAGGATTTTCTGCGCCTGTCAGTTTTTCCATTGTAGCTGCAGGGGTTCAAACACCGAAAAGGGTGGTAAATCATTACTCAGCTTTGAGCCCCTTATGACGCAGGCAGTTTACTTTCACTTTAATAAGGAAAAGGTAACTTCTTGTGAAGCAAATTAGAAAAAATAGGTTCAATTTGGACTTTTTTTACTGAGAAATCCCAGGAGGGCTGTAAGCTCTTTGGACCCAGGGGTGCATAATTCCATGTGCTCACGAAGCTCTCAGCACAAGGTAGCCACTGTAATTTCAAGAGTGAGTAAAAATAATTCCTAAAGGAATTTTGCATGCTGGTTTCCTAAGATGAGGGGAGCGAGATCTTATTTACTCAGTGCATCTCTATTGGTCAATCCGAGGAAGGTTTTTTTCACCCGCTGGTTGCTGTTCCATCATTTCTTTAATTACACCCATCATACATATGCTGCTTCTTTTGGTATCTTGAGTCGCATGAAAATCAGCTTATTTGTTATTTGGTAGAAAAGCACAATCTGAACCTGTTAGAATGAAAATCAATACCTAGCGGATTTTTCTCTTCAAACTCTACCCCCACATAATTTTGGCTTTCCCCTCTCCCCAGTGGCTCCCAAAGCAACCAGGGAGAATTGCAAGCAGATTATTATTAATGGGTACCACATGTCACAACAGGCTATCATGTATTCTTAAAACAGCATAATTAAATAGATTACCACTGAAGTGTACACTTGGATTTAAACATTTGTGAAGTCTGTAAGAGAAGGAAAAAGTGAATGAAAACAAGCTGAGGAATGAAGTATTGGTTTGGATATGAACATTATGTTTTCCAGGGCAGATTTTAATCTGGTTTTAGCAAGAATTGTGCAGGCATGGCTGAATTGCTGTTTGCAACTTAAATTTCAGTAAGTCTAAGAGTACCCAAAGATGAGAGTACCCACAAAATTAACCAGAACCAAACCCAGAAAGCTAGTTTATTATCACTGCTCAAAACACATGGAATGTTTAAACAGCGACCAGAAGTGCAGGAAAATAATTTTTTTTGATGCTGTTTCCACCTAAGTGGTTTTGTGTGTTATTAGTACCAGGGGAGATCTTCCATCCCCCTTCCCCTTTGAAATATTTGACTTACCCTTTGCCAGCGTTCCTCACACTTTGGTGCCTGATCACTCAGCACCAAGTGAAACGGCTCAGACTGAGGAGAGCCCAACCCCATCCGAACACTGAACCCAGTCAGGGATCGCGCGTGGCCCGCAGCATGGGGACACGCTCGCCCCCTCACTCCACAGCGCTTTCCATCCATCCCCAACGCGGTCACCCTCGCAGACACTAGTTCCACACAAACGCACGGGCACACTGCTCAAACACCGCGGCTCCCTGCCGGGCACACAGGCACCTTCGGTGCTCCCTCACACACAGACACGGTCACACACGCAGGGGCTCCCTCACACACAGACACGGTCATCACACGCAGGGGCTCCCTCACACACAGACACGGTCACACACATCGGTGCTCCCTCACACACAGACACGGTCACACACGCAGGGGCTCCCTCACACACAGACATGGTCACACGCGCAGGGGCTCCCTCACACACAGACACGGTCACACACATCGGTGCTCCCTCACACACAGACACGGTCACACACATCGGTGCTCCCTCACACACAGACACGGTCACACACGTCAGGGCTCCCTCACACACAGACACGGTCACACACGCAGGGGCCCCCTCACACACAGACACTGTCACACACGCAGGGGCCCCCTCATACACAGACACGGTCACACGCGCAGGGGCTCCCTCACACACGGACACGGTCACACACGTCAGGGCTCCCTCACACACGGACACGGTCACACACATCGGTGCTCCCTCACACACAGACACGGTCACACACGCAGGGGCTCCCTCACACACAGACATGGTCACACGCGCAGGGGCTCCCTCACACACAGACACGGTCACACGCGCAGGGGCTCCCTCACACACAGACACGGTCACACACATCGGTGCTCCCTCACACACAGACACGGTCACACACGTCAGGGCTCCCTCACACACAGACACGGTCACACACGCAGGGGCCCCCTCACACACAGACACTGTCACACACGCAGGGGCCCCCTCACACACAGACACGGTCACACGCGCAGGGGCTCCCTCACACACGGACACGGTCACACACGTCAGGGCTCCCTCACACACAGACACGGTCACACACATCGGTGCTCCCTCACACACAGACACGGTCACACACGCAGGGGCTCCCTCACACACAGACACGGTCACACACGCAGGGGCTCCCTCACACACAGACACGGTCACACACGTCAGGGCTCCCTCACACACGGACACGGTCACACACGCAGGGGCCCCCTCACACACAGACACGGTCACACACGCAGGGGCCCCCTCATACACAGACACGGTCACACACGCAGGGGCCCCCTCATACACAGACACGGTCACACGCGCAGGGGCTCCCTCACACACGGACACGGTCACACACGTCAGGGCTCCCTCACACACAGACACGGTCACACACGCAGGGGCTCCCTCACACACAGACACGGTCACACACGTCAGGGCTCCCTCACACACAGACACGGTCACACACGTCAGGGCTCCCTCACACACAGACACGGTCACACACGCAGGGGCCCCCTCATACACAGACACGGTCACACGCGCAGGGGCTCCCTCACACACGGACACGGTCACACACGTCAGGGCTCCCTCACACACAGACACGGTCACACACGCAGGGGCTCCCTCACACACAGACACGGTCACACACGTCAGGGCTCCCTCACACACAGACACGGTCACACACGTCAGGGCTCCCTCACACACAGACACGGTCACACACGCAGGGGCCCCCTCATACACAGACACGGTCACACGCGCAGGGGCTCCCTCACACACGGACACGGTCACACACGTCAGGGCTCCCTCACACACAGACACGGTCACACACGCAGGGGCCCCCTCACACACAGACACGGTCACACGCGCAGGGGCTCCCTCACACACGGACACGGTCACACGCGCAGGGGCTCCCTCACACACAGACACGGTCACACACGCAGGGGCTCCCTTCCTCGCTCTCTCGCACACACACACACACACGCACGCACGCACGCACACACCCACAGACACACCCCCGTTCCGCACACACGCACACACGCTCACACACACGTCGCCGGGAGGCGGGGGCCGCCGCCGGTCAAGCGGAGGCGGGGTGAGGTGGGGGGGGGGAGCGGGCTGGAGGGGCGGGGGACGCGCTCGCCCCCTCAGGCGCCCCGCGGTTTGCTCCGGGAGGCGGTGCTCGCGCGCATTCGCCCGCCCGCGCGGGCGCGCGCCGGGAGGAGGAAGGAGAAGGAGGAGGAGAGGGAGGAGGAGCGGGAGCGCGTGCTACAGCCACGCCGGCGGCGCGCGCCGAGGCGGGCGCAGACCGGCGGCGCTTCTGGCTCGCGCTTGTCCCTCCGCCAACCGGCGGCTCGCGCGCCCGGGCTCGTAGATGGGGCTGAGCGGCGGCCGCTGAGGAGGGCAGCGGACGGACGGGCGGGCAGGCGGGCAGGCAGGCAGGCAGCGGGAGCCGGTGCCAGCCGGTGAGTTGGTCGCGTGTGCCGGGGGGAGGGTTCGTCCGCCCGCTTCTCTCTCTCGCTTCTTCTTCCCCTCCAGCCGGCGGCGAAATGGAGGTGGGAGGCGGGGTCCCGCAGCGGTCCCTTGCCCCGGGGCCGGAGCGGGGCGCGCTGCCCCCGGCGGCAGGAGCTGAGGCTCCCCGCGTGCGTGTGGCGTGAGGGAGAAAGAGCCGCCCTCCTCCCCGGCTGGCTGCAGGTACCGGTGCCGGGCGGGCCTGCAGGGGAGCGAATATGGCAGCGCCGGAGTCGGGAAAGAGGGTTTTTTTTTTTGCCCCTAGAGTGAGGATTAACCCTCACTCCTCCCGCCTCCGGATGCGTCCCCGGGAGACTAGCTCCTCATCTGCCGCTCCGGATTATCCACCCGCCCACCCTCCTTCCCCCACCCCCTTCCCAGTATTTTCTCTCCTCCTGGAGATTATCAGGTTTCCCGCCCCTCCCTCTCCGGGATCCTCCTCCTCCAAGTGGATTATCTCCCTCCTTCACTGACGGATTATCCCCCCGGTTCGCTGTCCCTGTCTCTCCCTCTCCTCGTATGCCCCTCTGCAGCCTCGCCTCTCAGGGATTATCTCCTCTCCCTTTGGGGTAATTCCTCCTCTCTCGATCTCTGCCCCGGCCGCTCCTTGCTTGTTTTCCTCCCGAGGAAGTCATCCCTCTGCTTCCGTCTCCCTCTGACTGGGGAAAGGGGAGAAAACGTGGTTGAAATCCCGTGGGCAGGAGTTTCCAGTAGCGCTGTCATCTCCGTGGACTCTGTACTAGTACTACAAGCAAGCGGGTGTAGGTGGTAGGAGAGGCACCAAGGATGTACAAAGCTTGTGGCAGGAGTTCAGCCTGTGGCGTGGTGCTCTGTATGCAGGAAAATACCTGCACCCTTTCTGCAATGTTAGAGCTGCTACTGGTGAAATAGAGCCTGTCTGGATCAGTGCTTATAGAAAGACATGTATATGTATGGCTGGGTGGTAGATACCACACTTGAACCAAAAATTGCACTGAAAAGAAGCCAGCAGCCTCCTAGTTTCTTTGGAAAGGTGTAATGTACAGTAGTAGCATTATAAGTGGGAAGGTGCATGGATGACATTGCTGCTGTTGAGGGGTCAAAGCTGACTTGGATAGCTTCTGTCTTGGCTTTCAAGGCAGTTGTCTTCGGCTGTTGCTCTGTGGTGAGGAGAGAGGAGGCAGGTGTCTCTGATGCTGATGTGGTTCATTACTGCCAACAGGCTGGCAGAGGAAAAATGAGTTTGTTCCTAAAGCGGAGAGATAGGGTTTATCCCATGTATTATGCTCCTGCGTATGTTAAACCATGCTTTTGTCATTTCTTCTGGTCTTACTGCACGTGGGATTGCACGAGGAGAGTTGCAGATCTTCTAACCATCTTGCGGCACAAGGCCCAGGATTATATCTGTTAAACTTCCCCATCTTGGCTTTGAGAGGAGGAGAGGCTGTGAGAAATTGTAGAGAGGCTGGGCAGCTATAAATAGATGTCGGACTAGAGGAGGCTTTGAAATCTTAGCATGCTGCTTCTGAACACATAGTGTCTGTTAAACTGGTTGAGTTGACACTAGCATCATAATGTTTCCTTTTATTTCTGCTGAGGTGGTTGGCTTTTAACACTTCAACATGTGATTGGACCATGCAACATCTGTCACAAAATTCTTCTTGAAAATGCCATAGAGAAAATTCTCATTTAAATAAAACACTGATAATGGGAGTCTTGTTTGAGCTCGTTTTGATGTGATTTTTAAAGGACTCTTCAGAGCAATCTTTCATTTCCTTTTCCCTCCCTTGAAATGTTTGGAATTGAAGATCTTGCTCTCCATATTTTGTTCTTGAAGTATTGCAGTATACAGATTACCTGAGTTCCGTATTGCTGTGAGAAATCTGCAGTACTGGGGCATGGTGTCATAATGCTGGTACCATTGTTAGGTGGTTTTTTTATTTCCTCGTCTTCAGTACTCTCTTTGTAGTTTGGGTTTTGTGGGGTTTTTTTTGTTTGTTTGTTTGTTTTTTGTTTTTGTTTTGTTGTGGTGTTTTTTATGGAGCCTTCAGCATCTCACCAAAAGTATGTATATTCAGCTTCTTTGAATTCTGGGTGCCTGCATTTGTTTTGGATGCTATGGATCACTGCTGTTTCAGCCTGTCTTGTCAAGAGCTACTTAATATGGAAATTATTGACAAATATACCGTACCAGCTAGTGGAGTGGTGTCTGTTCTGCTGCTATATTAGTAGGCTAGCTCTGCATACTAAAAGTATCTAAAATGATTGAAAAGCTGTTGCAACATATGTGCAATTGGACCTTTCTTGAACTACCTTTCATTGCTTTTTTTTCCTTCTCTTTAAACAAATAATGGAAGCTATTAATTTAAATCATGGCTTAATCACATATGTTTGGTGGGTTTTTTTTAAATAAGAAAGGAAGTAATGAAAACATGTCTAGCTAATCTGAAGGAGCCTTAATGAAGGCTAATAGAGAGGATGAGTGTCTGCAAGACCCATGACTTTTAGGATGTTCCTCATTTGAGGCATAAAATTTTAATCTGATTTTTTTTTTCCTGAATTGCTGTGCTTGCAAACCTCAGGAAGGTAGGAAGGAACAGGAATCTAGGCAATGTAGTTTACTACTTTTGGCATTATTAGTTTAATCTGTAAAAGCAGGAGAACCAAATAATCTACCAAATAATTTGGCTGGCTTTATTTTGGGCTGTTAAGGATGTACTCTGGATATTGCCCCCAAACACTCTGCTGCTTCAGTCAGAATCAAGCTCCAGCCTGATATTAGGTCCTTGGGCTGAGTATTTGTACATGCAGAAACGAAGGTCAGTTATCTGGGAAAACTTTAAAGTACCATAATGACAGGCAAAAGATTCTTTAGCACAAGTCTCTTTGTACAGTGACTCAGTCCCTGAATCATTCTGGTTTTCTACATGTATTTATTTGTAGAAATTACTTACCTTTTGAATGCAGTTTTTATAAAAGTTTTGCATCCTGCTTTGAAACCATTCTTTCTGCTATAGTCAGAAGTGATTTGAAGTTCTGACTTGATGTTACTATCCCAGGTTCTGGTGAGTGCCCTTTGATCCTCCATGAGGGATCTGCAAATGTGCGAATCTTTTCATGTGCTGTAGTAAAGGGGGAGGAATCTCTTTTTACTTAAGGAACAGGTATGCATTTGGGATTGTGATAATGGTTGTGGTAGTACTTTAGGTGTTGCAGTCACCATCCAGATGTAGAATTAATTATACTATCCTAAGATTTGGAAAGGTAAAAAACTCACGCAAGTTTAAATAAAATGTCCTGTTGTGTTCTGTGGTTAAGGTAAGTAAGGATGAAAATTGACTCATCCTGGTTTGAGGGAACTGACTGAGTGACCACACTGGTAGATGAGGAAAGAGTATTTGCTGCAGGAGTACTGTAGGATGGACAGATTGGGTTCTCAACACTACATACACCTGAGCTCGACATTTTGCTGTTTTTTGTTTCTCTCTGTCTTTTTGGGGGGCTGGCCTTGAATGAGATGTTCATATTTGTTCTTTTGAAAAAAGAGAGCCAATAGAGGAGTTGAGGTGTAGGGAGAAACTCTTCTTAACAAGCCAAGTAAGTTCCTGTACCAGTAGGACGTGTACAGTAACTGTTCTGTGTATTCAGTGCTGAGGCAAACTGGAATTGGTTTGGCCTTGCATTTGGTAAAAAGCTTGGCTCTTTAGAAACATACTGCAGCTGGAGTGGTGCAGACACTATTGGAGTTATTTATGTGGAAATACGAAGTATAATGTGATGGCAAGGGTAAGAACATGTGCGTGAGAAGCATAGTGGTTTTTCTGTCCTCTGCAGTAGAAGAAGCTCATAAAGGGTCCTTGGAGAAAAGTGAGTTTAGTTCAGGCTGATATGTGAGAGGCAGGCTGAAATAATACATATGTGCTGGTCACAGATACTGTTAAACGAATGTAATGGTTTGGCTTCATTCATAGGAAGGTGCCAAAGTGATTTTTTTAATCACAGGATAGATTATTTAGTAGATGATCTAGCTTCAGAGCTTAAAACTGATCTAAGATATTATTCTGTCTGATTACTTGGTCATAATAACCATCTGCAGTTGGATCTCAGGTCATACTACAGCAAAACTGTTGTCTTTTGTGGTGGGACAAACAAAGCATTGTGATGTTAATGTGCTATCCTGTGGCTTAAAAATTGCTTTTTTTTTTTCAGAATAAAGCAAGCCTGAATTATTTAGTTATGGCTGATGTCATTCTTACTTGAGTAATGGAGACAAAAGAGAAAAAGGGAGGTTAGGAGAAGTGGTTTTCCGTATCAAAATCTTTACAATCCTATTTGTGTTAATTAGTCTATAAAATGATGCTAAGCAATTTCACAACCTGTATTAAATAATAAAAAAAAGTTTGAAAATGGGAGGCTCTCTACTTTAACCTCATGTTTAATTATTTTCAAGGTTTCTGGCTTTAAAAAAAAAGTGTTGCATTTTAAGAGTGCTTCGTATCAGCAACCATTCTGTGGGGTTTACACTTCAGTTATTTAAAGAATTTATTCTAACATTAATATCCAGGTCTCCTGAAAGCATGGAGGAAAATTAGCAGCATTGAAATTAGATGACATTTCAGATTTACTGGCAGCAACTGTTATTTAAGAAATTACTTGGATATGTTATTTTAGGAGTATTGCCTAGTTTTGTGTTCTGATAAGCAACTGTTCGAGAGTAGAAACCTTGTGAAATCCATGCTGACTACGGAGAACATCAGTAGTTTCTGCCAACCTTTTTTGGGGGAGTGTGGGGAAAGGGGAAATCAAATTCTTTGCATCTTGCACAGAAACATGGCTCTTGCTTACCCAAATTTCGCAGGATCAGATTACTGTTTCAGTTAAATACAGTTTTCCAGTAGGTGGAGACACAACTGTTGAGTTTCAATAAGATTAAGCCTTTACTTTTTGATTCCAAATATTTTGTCAAGACACTATTTAAGTAAATGAAAATTAGGAGATAAGAAAAATGGTTTTATGTTTTTATTTTAAGATAGCTCATTTAAGCCTCTTTGCTGAGGTAATGATTCCATTCAAATAGTATTTCTGTAGTAACAGCAGCTATTCAAATAGTTTGGTTTTAGTTTTGTATTTAAAGCCTTATCTCCACCCACTGGTCAAATGTGCATTAATGAAAAGTTAAAGTGATACAATTTTAAATATCTAAATACAGGATGGAGGAAAGTAGATATGGGTAAATAGATAAGGTAAATGGACTGACAGTAAAAGGTAGGGTAAAGCTTTTTCTTAAGACCAATAACAATGTAGGGGAGCACTCAAGTAAATCTGTAAGGGAATGAAAGTAAAATATATGAGCCGTTCTGACTTGTGTTATTACATTTCTTTGATACATTAAAAAAAAAAATTACTTGATTCCTTCATTCATTAGTTACCAATGCTATGTTTGGAGACATGCATCCAACTGTCATGTGAGAAGTTTTGTATGTAAAACATCTTAACTTTTTATATGACATTTATTTCTTTAACAAGTCAGTGAGCCAACTGGTAAGTGAGCCTTTACATATCTTCTTATTAAAATTCCACCCCATGCCTTTCCTGACCCACTGCTGGAGTTTACAGAAGTCTTTCTGGCAAAATAAAACTGCTTATACAGCAGAAGTTCCGAAACTGGGAAGGCAAACTGCAGTCTAGTGAATAAAGTTAGTGAAAAGTTTATTCTGCCTTTCCGAGCAATTCTGGCTTTCTATATTGTGAACAATTGTGCTGTAGCAAAGCACAGTGTTGCTGGACAGAAATTGCTTGAATGATACCAAATTTACTATAGTCATATTACTTACATCTTCACTTGCATTTTTTTGCGTCAGTAGAAGTGCAGGAGTAATTAAAAATTGAAAGTTCAGTTTGTGCATTCATTGGTAAAGAACATGTGGGTAGAGAGAAATTGTTAAATGAAACTTAATGTTTATGGAGTATATGACTGTAAGGCAGTCATGTGGATGCAAAACATACAGATACTCAGTTGCCCTTCCCAGAATTAGTACAGTTTTGCTGCTTACACTAGATTTGGTAAGCAAAAGCAGAGTGGGATGACCAGTGCTTGATTTGGTCAGTTCTGATCAGTGAAGCTCTTTATGCAGATTTAATCTATGTAATATTTGAGCAACTTCTAGAAGCATGTTGCTTGGTGTCATTTGTATTTGTCATATGTGATTTTCTATCTGAGGACAAACTCCTTTTGTACATTGCTTTGTGTGATATTTAAAGTACTGTTCAGGTGAAGCAAAATGCTAATAATATTTGCGCTGGCTCTCTGATTTTTGTTTCATTCTTTCATAGCTTTTTCTGGGGTGGCCCACTTGCTGCAGATAAAATTTAACCTTGGCATGAACCTGTGTGAGGGGAGTTGTCCCTCATTAGTTCTGTGATAATCTCAAAGGTATCTTGGCTCAAGAGTGATAAAATAAACAAACTACTTTTGAGTCACTGTTCTTTGTGAAGCAAGATAAGCTGGTAAACCAGTGTTACTGGGTGTTAAACAACACTTCTGTAACATTAGCTGGTCATATAATGACTGTGCTTGAGTTGCTTGACTGGTGGTTGAGCATCCTCCTCCTTGCTCTGCTGCGCACAGGCATCATGTCTATTTCATGTTACCATTGCTGTTCGGGCAGTTCTAAGGACAGGTAATAAGTACACTAAAAGAAACCTTAGGAAAGGGATAGGAGAGCACTGAAGAGTTGGCAATTGAATTGTCTCTTGACACATAATTAGGTAGGAAAAAAAATCCATCCATCCGTGTGTGTGGTGTTGTCCCGTCCCCACTTCTGGCTCTCAAGATCTAGGTCTTAGGGACCAAGACATTGTTGGAATTCTTGGTATTGGGATGGGAGAGTAAATGGATGTATGCATTGGCGAGAAGGTTATGACGCCTTGGGTATTGTTAAAAGGTGTAGAAGGTTTTTTTGTCATCTCGAAGTTCTGAGTGTCAAGTGGGAAAGCGTGCAGCAGAGCCCCTCCTGTTTCTCAGTTGAAACGTAGCTCGAACGCTCCCTCTCGTGGTATCACTGAGACATCTACGTCGGGGAAGCGCTCGGGGAGCCGCAGTTACTGCTCTGGTTGAGTGACAGTAGCCAACTATTTTTGAATGGGTGCCGGCTTGCTTACCTGAGTACTGTGATAAATAAGCCGGTGCTACTTAACAAGTAGATAAATATATTAAAAATTCCACTGTAGCCAAAACTCGATACATCTAGAAATCTTGGACAATCTCCCATCCAGTAGCCTACTGCTTGGAAAAGTCACTGCAGACTATTTGCTGGGATTTTTTGTGCTGTCACCTGGAAGCATGCAGATTTACTGCTGAACAGAATTTATTAGCTATGAATTGAAGGGTGCACATTAAACTGCCAAATCTTGGCAAATAGCTCTGCAAACAGCACAGACCCAACTATGCAGCAGCAAAATGAAATGCATAGTTCTTGCCATATAGTTCTCAGTCTTAGGTCAGATTCCATGCTATTACAGTGCAGGAAGACTGTAAGCAGCAACAGTAAAACTGTTGAACAGAGGTCTTCAGAAGGAAGTGCTTCATTAGTGCTGATGAATAGGAAATGGAAGAGAAGGGCAGACTGTTCAGCAGCTGAACTCCAAAATAGAAGGTCTCAACATGTATTATCATAAGTAATTTGAAATTTCCAAGAGAATTGAATGCTTTGCACCTGATTCTAAGCTTCTGGTATTGATTCACTTTGTTTCTATTTAACTGTTTGAAACTTGAGCTTCTGGCTCCTAGTAAAATTATTTTTTGAAGATAAGATATAAGGTCTGGTCTTATTTGACTGCATATCTTATTTCTCCATAAAGCCAGCAGAACTGTTTTAAAACAGTTTTATATTGCAGTGAGACTGTCAGAATGGTGCTTTAGGTCTTGCTTATTAACTGGAGATTCAATTAAAACACTTTATGTGGACTGCTAAATAAGTTAGGGCTCACAAGAATATAGTGATTTATTTTTTGAAAGTAATCTGATTTGTAAGCTACTGGCAAAAAACTATAAACTTTCAGTGAAACCAGTAGGAATATTTTCTTTGGAGTTGTAAGAACAAGCCTAGCTACAACTTAGGCAATAAATGCTTTTGCAAGAAGTTCCAAAACACTCTTCTGCTTAGCTAAGAATGTACAAGCATTATATGGAAAAGTGGAAATATATGCGTGTTCATACTTGATGGCTGGTGTTCCATAGTCTTACCAGTTACACATAACTGTTTACCACCACTGAAAAAGACAATTCCACAGACTGTGTGCTTTTGTACTCAAAATAATTTTCTCAGTATGAATGCCACTTTGAAGCTTTTACACATTTAATAAAAAGAAAAAAAAGACTATCTCTTGGGCCTCCCCACCCCAGGCATAAGTGATTTTACTTTACAAATATAATTACTGTACTTCCAGAAGGTAATCTCTCTGGACAGCCATAGACTAGCTTGAATTAGGTTACTCCATTTATTTCCTTCAGGGTGAATTAATACATTAAGTCTTATTTTTCTGTGATTACTTAAAAATTCAGGTAACTTCTAATGTTTTTTGTTCTTCCTTATTACCTGACTGGGATAGCTAAGAATACTTGCACTTTAAAGGTTAACTTCACTTTGTTTTTTACGCGTAACTTTATTTTCTCCAGGTACATCTCTGCTCTACTCCTGGAGCTTATTTTGTATGCACTTAGTCTCAGTTGTAGAATTTCTTATTCAGAAATACTGGAAATATTTATTTAATAAGCAGAGACTAAGCGCATTAAATCTTTCAGTTGTGACATTTAAGTAAGCCTAGCTAGAGCAATGTTTTTGTTAAATCTGTATTTCCAAAGTTCTGGGTTTACAAGCCTTTCAAGTAGTTTGTCAGTAAGTTGCATAAATAAAGCAAGTTCCTACATTTTGCATCTTACAAAATTCTCGGGACTGGTAGTTGGGATGGAATAAACACAGGAGCAGAGTTAGTCTTGGGCGATACTGTAGTCAAGAAAGTGTTTTTCCCATTTTAATTCATGGACTTAGCAGGAAGGGCAATTCTCTGGAGAGATGATTGTGAACCACAGTGGGACACTAATTCCAAAATGCAAATGCTTTTATATAAATGGCCTGTTCCTAATTGGATTTTACATTCTGTAAGAACTTAATTACTTAAGCATTAGATCAGAGAAATATGCAAAGATGCATTTGTATGTGAACCTCATTGTTTGGGAATATAGCGCTGTTTTGAAATAGGCAGAAGGAAATCCTTGGCGTTTTGAGGTTTCAGGATATGACTTCCTGTTAGTGTTGAATGTGGGACTAGTCAGGATATCTTTAGAGACAGTTAATTTTGTTTCTGTAGTTGGCATTTGATACCGCAGTGCAGGGGTGTTACATACTAATGCAAGATGCGTTTGTTAAATACAATGTTATTGGGTAAAACTTGTTACTTGCATTGTTAGTGAAATGATACAGCCTAGCTGTGTAACACTTGAGTCCATTCCAAACCTGAAAGCGTTTGGGTGCTCTTTAATGCAGTAAGTTTTCAAATAATAACTGCCATTGAGTCAGACTGAAAGTCCATCCGACTCCTTTTTCCAACATGCAGTGCAACTTTTGAAACCATTCAGAATCTCTCAGGAGCTCCTATTAACTGTGAACAGATTTTCAGGAAGATGGAAGATATGCATGTCTCTTGGGAAGGAGCTGGGGCCAGGAAATTTAGTGTCTAGATAGCCTTAAATTCAGGTAGAAAGGGATAAATCAGCATATCATGGTTCCCAAACACCTAGACATCATTAGCCAAAAACTAGTGAAGAGCTTCATTGTGCTAATCTGCAGAAGTAGCAGAATCCAAAATTTAATGTGTTGCTCCTGACTAAAATAACGTCTTATGTAATTGCCCTCACCCTGCACATTAACAGCTTCCAAAAAGATCCAGTCTCTTTGTAGAGAGGATTGAAAACTAAGCAGAATGACTGATAGTGCTAAAGACATCCGTCTGGAGGTCTGCTGAAAGTCCATCCCCTGGTAGAGAAAAAACATAACACACTTGCCACCCTTTTGCTTTCTCTGCTTTTCTGCAAGTCATTGGGGAACCAGTATGAATGCAAGAGGATGACCTAAATTCCAGGCACAGGTAGCTCTGGGTATGGCTGCGTGTAAAAGGAAGATTTTACTCTTCTCTTCCCTGAAGAAAGCCCTGCATCAGGACCTTTCTCCTGTTCACTGTGGTCTTGCTCTTTGTTGAGATATTACCTGAAACTGAATGGGGTTGTTCTCAGCAGTGGGGTGGAGCTGTCAGTTCATTAAATGCTCTTTAAAAAATGTTTGTATGTGTGCATGTGACTGTATACATCTATGTATACATACATGAAAAGAGGACTTTCTTAAGAAAGCGTAGTACTGTATGTGTGTATATATATATGCACACATATACACATATATCTTAAAAAAACCCGGTATGCTTGTCCTGTAAACAAAAAACCCAGCATCCATAAGCTGTCTAGGGATGTATAAAACCAAAGCAAATGTACATGGTATTTTCCTCAGGCAATCTTGCAGAATCCAACTAATGTTTAACCTGAAGACTTTTTGAACCAAATGAGGTTTGTGGGTTGTTTATGTAATTTGTATTGTATTCTTTTGATATTCAGGATGCTTTCATTTCAAAACTAGTCTAAATGTCTTCATGGACTGGTATTCATGTATAAATTACTACTGCGCACTGGGGATCTGTTTGATTAAACATGAGGAACTCTCTTATCCTTGGGCTGTATTACTCTTTAGTTTCTTTAAATAATTGACATGGATTTTCTCTGAAGTGCTTGATAACTGAGATGTGATATGTGTATCATGATAGCCTACCATGAAGATCAAGCCAGTACTAGTTCTTGTTTTGGTGATAGAACTGGTGGCAAGTTTGCAGCACATTAATGATTAACCATATATGCAGTTTAGAAAGCATGTCAGACTGTCAAGGATACCCACAGATTGTTCTTTGGTTGGCCAGTTGCTCCACTCTGCCTAATCCAAGCAGTGATTGCCATACAGAATACAGGTACAGCGCTATAGAAATGGGTTCTGCTACCTGTTGGAAATGTGATGAAAAGGACCCCAAAAGATGTAAAGAGCTCTTTCTTCTTTCCTTTTCAGTGTGTCGTCTTTTCACACTTGCTAGTAAAAGTCAAAGTTCTTGTGTTTGATCATTTCATCAGTCAGTTGAAGAATTGTTAAAGAAGCAGTGAACAAGAAGTATAGTCAGTGGCAAACTCCTAGCTTCAAAGTAAGTGGAATGTAGAAGTTCTCAGGCTCGATGTAAGTTGGTTAAGTGTATAGAAGTAAGAGCAGTTTCGTTACCAAGAACTTGATTTGCAGTTTAGAAATAATGTAACAGCAGAGTCCAGAAAAAAATTACCAGCTTCTCTTATCCCAAGCTGCACCAGGAGGGCAGGTCTTCTCTAACTATTGGTATGTCTTGCTCAGAGAAGTGATGTTGGTATATCTGACTTCCTTTCTCAAAACCAGCCATAGTTTGATATTCTGGTTTCTTGAAAGTGAGGCTTAACTAAACTTATTCTTTCTATTGCTGCAGCACTCCTATTCCTTGTATAGAAATAGGAGAAAAAAGAGTAAAATTTACCAGCTGCACATTGAATATTGTCTGTTCAAGTGATGCCCAAAAATACTCTTGTGCATCTGAAGATGTTGAATGCATCATAAATCTCAGCTAATATTACCTAGAATTACTACATTTGGTTATCTGTGACCAAAATTAGAATCCTGCTAACGCTTTTGTGACATAGTTTAATTTTAGACTTCATTGGCAGCTTCTGACTGAGTTAATATGACAAAGAAAGGCAAAAGAAGTGGAGTCATCAGGACTCTAGATCCTGGCTATATTTTAAAATATAATTTAAACATGTTAGAAAGATTTCTAAATGCCTATAGCACAGATTGTTTTTAATCAAACTACGCATCCTGTTAATGCAGCTAAGCCACCATTTTGGTTTTAATCTCTACTCTTTTAAGCATTTGGATATACTTAGGAAACAGGAGGGTACTTTTTTTGTACAAGCAGAAATAGGCGGCGAGTGGAAGGATAGTGGAAAAAATCTTGAGTGTATGTGAGTATGAATAGCCTTTGTGAACTGAATGGGTTAATCGAGTTATGCTATGTGACATTTCACAGTTTGTACTTAAGGAAATATATGCAAATACCTTTTGTCAGCCTCTTTGGAGAGGATCTGAACATACAAACCTCAGAATGAGTCTTTCATTCAAGTAGGTCATTTCTTTCCTTTTTGCTCTTTTTCTCAGGCCTAATTCCCCAAAAGAACTTTAACAGTTGTATTAACTTTGAAGTCACTGGGATTACTTACCTGTTTGCAGCTTGAACATATACATAAATATTTCAGTAATATTTTAGCAAATTCCATTTCTCCATATTACTGTCTAGTGAACTATTTTTTAAGGCAGTAGGCTGAAAAAGGAGCACAATGAGTGGCAACTTGAACCTACTCACCTTTGGGACCCCACCAGCCCCCACTTTCCCTTCAAGGAAGGAGTTATAAGCATAATGTCATCTTCCAAGGCAGAAGTGCCATGGTGTGTACATTAAGTGGAGCAGTGAGCACAAATGATAGACCAGATATGGTTCCTGGGCCATCAGTTTTAACATGCTGTAAGCCATCATACATTTTTTCATTTTTGAGCCACTTCTTTTCCTGGACCAGTTTTTTTTAACTTTAACATAATATGTTTTCTACTTGCGTTTTATTAAATACATTTCTAAATAATTTGCTATTAAACAGGCATTCAGGACTTTTGGGCCTCAGATAAAATTTTACTCTTGTTTCTGCGTTGGAGAGATGACCAGCTTTTCTGTGTATGGTAAGGTTTAAGTTTTGACTAAATATTGTAAGCACTGATGTTGGGGTATGTATGTACATGTGTGTGTTATGCTGGCTGATATAATTTGGAAATGTGCAAAACAGGATGACTGCAAAAAACTCAAGAGAGGTAATCTGAGACTGAGATGATCTTGAATTTCTGAGTCTCAGGGGGTGATTCAACTCAGCAATATATATATTTCTGCCCCTCCCAAAAATGTAATCTAACAAAAACCTTCAAGGGATTAAAATCAGATAGTTCTTTTACAGAGGCATCTTTGAACAAGGTCTCAGAAATACTGTGTCTATAAGTTTGTTTGGGATGCTCTTACTGGAGTGTGTGTCATCGATGTAATCTATTTATCTTCCTCAGACACTGTGTGCTGGATTGGCTTTGCTGTTAGCACTGTAGAATCAAGCAGAAATTTTTAGGGAAAACAAGAATGTCCTAGATGCAGTTGCAGTGTTATTTCCATGCTTCAGATTTATGGTAGAGTCTTGCAGCTCTGCTGAACTAGAAAATCTGTGCTGTACTATGCATTTCTCTTCTTGTCAGTCTTTGCATTGTTTTTCTGTATCTATCATACACAAAAACCTGTATCCCCCTGTTCTTAGCCTCGTAACTGAAGAGCAAGACTGGTAAAACTACTTTACAGATTTATTTATTTTTTTAAGACTTAAACTTAGCATCATTTTCCTGATACTTTAAATCAAGAGAGATCTGACATGTGCTCATATGACATTTTATGGAAGTTCCTTTTTTGCAAAAGATACCTGTTTAGGTTTCAGGTATTTGAATAGATCAGAACTGCTTGCTGAGTGATGCACTTGGTTGAAGAAGAGTTAGGAAAGCTGACAGTCCTTTATCCATCAGTTGTTTGTGAAAATCCTTTAAGGGAAGGGTTCTACAATTCCCTGCTGTTAGTCAATATTGTCTTCAGAATGGATGAAAATATTTATCTGTTTGTACTTAAGTTTAGATTCTTTCTGTGTGTTATGCTACTGAATATGGGCCAGTGACTGCTTTTGCTTCTAAAATCAAATAACTTGTCTTGGGACTCTTATTGGGGCTGGAGCATCTCCTGTATGAAGACAGGCTGAGAATGTTGGAGCTGTTGAGCCTGGAGAAGAGAAGGCTGCATGGAGACCTCATAGCAGCCTTCCAATATCTGAAGTGGGCTTATAGGGATGCTGGGGAGGGACTCTTCATGAGGGACTGTAATGATAGGACAAGGGGTAATGGGTTCAAACTTAAACAGGGGAAGTTTAGATTTGATATAAGGAGGAATTTCTTTGGGGGGGGGGGTGGGGGGGGGTAGTGAGGCACTGGAATGGGTTGCCCAGGGAAGTGAATGTTCCATCCCTGGTGGTGTTCAAGGCTGGGTTGGTCAGAGCCTTGGGTGGCATGGTTTAGTGGGAGGTGTCCCTGCCCATGGCAGAGGGGTTGGAACTTGATGATCTTAAGGTCCTTTCCGACCCTAATTATTCTATGATTCTATGATTCTGTGATTTGACATTTGTCATACACAGCAATAGTATATGGGTAATTGAACTCTGGTTTTGTCTAGAGGCAGTAGATGGCTTTGGTAGTGCTTAATTTTATTTGTACTCACTACCTGTAGGAACAAAGATGACTGACACCTTACGAGTCTAAAGAGGTGTAAAATCCATTGGTACAAAACTCAGTTTATGGCTAATGGTGAAAATCTGAATTACTGCTTCTGAATCATAGTTAACACTGCCCAATCTTAAGTTTGGCTATCTGCATGTTCACTTGCTTCCTACTGCTTCTTCCCCTTCTTGTAATCGAGTATGTATGCATAATACAGGTCAAGAGATGTTATATGGAGCCAGAGGATGGATTAACAGGTATTGTCAGAGCAAGGAAAGTGTAACAGGCACAGGAGACCAGGAAATTACAATGCTTCTTGGTGTACTGTGCTTAAACTTGCTCAGTATGCTAACAATTCATTTATTAAGCACAGGAAAATCACTGTTTTGAGCACATGTGAAATTTACATAATTGCATTGTGAATTTCAAGTACTTGGAATCGATATTAAAAAAAAAAACAAATGAAAATCATTTGACTATTTAATTCTCTACCCTTTCAGCCATAACTTAATCCTATGTTGAGCCAACATGATGCATGCTTGATTGTATCTTTTTCCTTCACAGCTCTTGATGTCCATTGTTCAGGACAGGGGGATGGTAATTAATTTGAAAGAAAGAATTTTTAAATACAGAGACTTGGCTTCTTTTTGAACTACTGGCAGCAGCCCATTCAAACCACTCTCTCTGGTATTAAAAAGCAAGTGTTGATTTCTTTTGTGTGAAAGTTGGCTTGTCTGAGTCTGAAAACTTATGCTGAGAAGTGGTGCAGTATTTAAATCCCAACACTGTGTTTAGAAAAACAGAAACTCTGCCAGTGTTTCTGAAACTGAGAAAGCTTCTTTCATGTTTCAGCTGTTTCAGTCATTGAACACAAATTCCTTCTTGTGGGATCAAGTGTCACAGCAATTTGCTACCATGGCAAGTTTCAGTAGAGAAATAGTACCATCAGTAAGCTCGATATATGGAAAGGATATTGTATTAATGATAATAAAGACACTTTTCCAAGCAGTATGCTATTACTATTGCTAATGATCTCTTCCAAATTGAGTATTCCGAAGGAAGTTTCAAGGTGAAGTTCTGATGCTTCTTTATGTGGAGACTAACGCTAGTAGATGGACTGGTAATCCAGTGAGTGCTTGCCTGGCTATGAGCAGGCTGCTGTGTTTGTACTTTTGTTAGCATGCTGTTGGATCTCTCCAGAGATTGGTGCTATGACAGTCTACCTGCATGTGCTGTACCTTCTATCTGTTTCCTCAAATATTTCCTCCTGCCAACTGGACTAAAAAGCAAGCTGAAGCCCAGCATGCTACCTTGCAGCTTTGCATGTGCATGTAGCTGTCATGTAGGATGCTTGTAGCTGATCTGTCAGGATCTCTTTGTTCAGAGAGAGAAGTGCGAGCCTGGGTTATTTAAAAATTCAGTCTGTTTTTTGAGTAGAGACAGCCAACCAAATTCTGTCCCGAATATAGGACTTGCTCTTGCACCACATGACAGGTGAAATGTGTGCAAGTATGCTGAGGGCCACAATAACAGATAGGGTATCTGAAAAGTTGAAGCAGAATCAAGATTTCATTTAGGCTTTGGGCATGTCTCTGGGAACTGTGCAGTAGAAAATGAAAGAAATACAGCTGATTCTTTGAAAAATAACATAAGTTGATTTCCTTTATATGAAGAGGAATATACATTTTCTGAAAATGCATTCTTAGACTCTGTTTTGTTTCAGACCTTGCAAAATTGTGCGGAAGAATATGGCCATTTAACTTCAGTGCTGAGTTTGCATGTGACAATGACTACTCCATCTATTTGGTTCTCACTACTTTGTGAGTGCTGTATGTCTGGTGTGCTGAGATAGTACTTGTTTTCTTTGTTGCCAGTACTTCAGGGTCTCGTGAATGACTGTTTTTTGGGTTTGGTTTTTTTTTTTTTGACCTTGTAACACCCAGAAAAGGCTTGGTATCTTAGCATTATGGAAAAAGACATCATTGCCCTTTTAAGTTCACTTGGAAACTGTGAGAGTAACTTCATGTTGAATTATTCCACAACCTTAAAGCTAGTTGTGTCCAAAGAACAAATTTACCCGTAGGAGGGTGCATTGCTCTATTTTTATGTATCTCTCAGGCCAATACTTTTCTGGTAAAGAGAAATTTAATGGGGAGTATCATAAGCAGAAACGACTATGGATGGGACTGACTGCTCTGAAACTCTTTTAGTGTGATGAAACAGTCCTCTCAACTGCCATGCTGAAGATGATTGGCAAAGCAATTACTCTTTCAGCTCAGGACACAGACTTCATAAAACCTTCTTGTGGAAAAGCTGAAACATGGATTTATTTTATCTATTGCAATGGAATTCCAAGGCTAGGGATTGAAATGAGTCATGGTCCTTAACTTGCCATTTTTCATTGTACATGGGAGTACTCTTTAATAGTCTCCTTTCAGAGTCCTCTCCACTTCTTTTTTGTTGATGGCATTAGTAACTAATTCTATTGATCCCTAAGTAACTGGGCCTTGAAAATGACACAGATCAGAGTGGTTCTGTTACCAAAATCCAACGAGGTTCTTGGCTCAGTGAGGTACTCCTTATACTAACAGCTTCTTCTCTCCTCCCACCCTTTTCTCCGAGACCCCTAAGCAGTGGGGAAAAGAACAAGCAACTTGGGTCAAAAACAAGAGAGTTTGTGGCTTTTATTGTTTCACCGTAAGTAGGATCAAAGCAAAATTTTTATATATGTATGAAGCTGATCATTATATTTCTGAGCATGACCTCTATTCCTTTGTCTTTTACTGCAGCCCTTCCACTACTCTGAAGTTTCAGTTAGGTCCTTGAGCTTCTGTCATCTAGTATCCCTCATTCCAAAGGAAGAGTTGAGTGGAAAGGTGTTTAAAACTTACTGCGTAATCAGAAAACTTT
Organism: Myiopsitta monachus; assembly: GCA_017639245.1. Lineage (NCBI taxonomy): Eukaryota > Metazoa > Chordata > Aves > Psittaciformes > Psittacidae > Myiopsitta > Myiopsitta monachus. Next base: position 14,966,763 of record CM029928.1, read on the forward strand.
TAACTATGCACTGTCAACCTTTACTTGAAAGTTCTATGGTTTTGCTTCAGCTAGGGTGACAGAGTACATGACGGAGAATTCAGAACTTCTTAATCAAAACTTAATGAATCCAACTTGGTATTCTAAGGAAATAGAGTAGAAAATTTCAAACTTGTCAGTGTTTAGCACAGGTAGAAGTGTAAAATACTGTTTTGAAGGTGCAGTTTTTGTGCCTGTGTCCACCATATAAAACATAGAACACACTAGAACATTGTCATTCAATGTTCACAGCAGTAAGTTGGAAACTGAATTGGAAGTGAAGATGGTGAACATTCAAAGTGAATATTTGAGATGGTAATTTCGTTAAAAGCATATAGGTCTTAATGCAAGCTGTTCCAAGACCATTAAAAATAACTTTCCCCTCTTCTTGTACTTGCATATTCTTAAATTAAGTTTCCCACTTTTAACTAAGCACTTGTATTCCTAAATAAGTTCTGACAGCATATTGCTGGGAAGTAGTCTGGGAGGTGAAACATATGGCTAAGTGCAGCGTGACATAGTCCATGGAGTTTTGCATTTCCCTTCAAAGTCTGAGTGTCAAGGTGATCTTTTTCCAGGGTTCTTAAATATACCCTTCAAAGGACTAAAGGAAGATGACTGTTGAGGATAAAGATGTAAATCTTGATTGCATTAAATGAAAAGTTTGGGATAGAGTCTCTAACTAGGGGAGTAATTGAGGTACATTTTGGGTGTCCTTACAGGTCAAGTAAGCATTTAACATGCCATCATGTTTTGTATCTCTGTATTAAAGTACAAAGATTTTATGCGGTATTTTTCACCATTTAAAAACATGACAGTGTTGTTCTGCAAACAGATTTAGAAAAGCCTTTTTCTGTTCACTGCATCACTACTAAATTGTAAGTGTATTTTGGTACATTTTCTTTGTAGTTAAGGCTTCACCTTGTGTCCTTAGAACAAACAAGAACTGCATCTTTTGACAAAGGTAGTAAAGAAAACTTTTTTCCTTGTTGCAAGTCACCCTGAACTGTAACCTTGTTAATTTAGCAGCTTGCTTTTACAGCTTCCTAGTACCTGTGTTGTAGGTTGGAAGAGATAATTCAACAAATACGTCACAATAATAGAAATCTAAAACAGGGCATGTATGAAATGTTAATGTGTGTTAGGGTATGATATATAAAGGGCATAGGTGTATTTTTGAAGTGACTGCATCATAGTAGGGCAATCAGATTTTGAAAGTGCTGTGTTTGGATGCTTTCATTTAAAAAAGCATTCTGCTGTTGTTATGAAAAAAGTCTGAGAATGTTTTAATACAGCCTTCGCTCAATATCAAAACTCTTCATCATAAAATTCTTAACTGTTAGAATTCCTTAGTGTCTCCTACACTTAAACCTACAGAAGGATTAAAAAAAGTATTAAAAGTATATAAAAGTATTAAAAGTATAAAAGTATTAAAAGCAGAAGTAGTACCTGGATGAAAGGTGGTTTCTTGTGAAATTCATTATCTGAGCATCTTCACTGAAGCAGAAGAGGATCAAAACCAAAGAGCCAAAACCTGATTTGAAGCCTAGAGTAATAGCAGTGAGGTGAAATACACATGTAGTATTCTGCACTTAAGGAAGAAGACAGTTTGTTCAGCTACAAATTTAAGGTTTGGAGGAGATGGAGGTTCAAAATGATCTTTTGTATCCTTTTATGACAGACCAGTAGATTGAGCTGACAGTATAATGTAACTGTGAGAAAAGTCAGAATAGGTCTTCTGATCTGTCTGTATCAGTAGAAAGGGAAGTATTAATGGATTAACTCTTGTCTGATACACTTTGCACAAATCTGACCGTCTATATTGAAAAAGGTGCAGACTGGGAGAGGTATGGGAGAATTATGCCATTCTTGCTGCTTTCCCAATCAGTATAGAGGAGGAGAAATTGCCCTCTATGCGGCAGCAGGTTGCCTTCTTTAGGTTAGAACAATGAAAACTAAGCATTGTTTGCCAGATGTAAAAAAACTGGGTTAACAACAGGGAGCAGAGAGAATTGTTTAAACCAAAATTTCCTGTTAACCAAGATTTAGGAAACACCCTGTTATATGCAGTGTGGAATTTTTCTTTTTAATGATTTCCTACTGCTATACTTTTGAGTGATCAGGTGCTTTCAGATGGAAGGGTGCAAGCACCAGAGATGCAAACTCCAATGGAACCAGCAACATCTCTCACTAGTGATCAGATTCATCATGGGTTTCTGGAGGTGCACAGTGTTGTTACTTTGCTGTGCAGCAGAATATCCAATTTTGTGTGTTAGGAACACTTTGTCTTGTTTGCAGATGGACCCAAGGCATGTTACAGAATAGCTCTCTAAGTATTGTTCTGAGCCATGACATTTGCACTGACAGTAGAACACCTTACAATCCTTGCACATTTTAGTTTTCTTCTTTGAAAATATGCCTGCATAGAGTGCCTGGATTGAAGTGCGAAATGGTTAAAGAAACATGTTCATAGCAAAACTTGAACTTCTGAGTTCTTTGTTGCTGCTGGGGTGCTGTTCTTAGAAGTGGGGACCACATACAACTCGGAAGTTTCATGTTTATCTGCTATGTCACCTTTATCTGCTATGTCAATGTTGATTGAAGGCCAGTAACAAGATGGAAGCATGTAACACTGAGAGTGGAATTCTCCTTTCCTTGTAGGAAGGTTTTTGCTATTTCTCATTCAGGTCTAAATTTAGTACTTGTGTGAAGAAGGGATCTGATTTATGGTGATCTCTTCAATGATTTCCATTTGGCCTTAGGATGAAGTTATTCAGTGGGATGAAACTGCATAGATGGTTCTGCAGAACTTCATCTCAGCTTTTCCACCAAGAAAAGTGGTGCAATAAACTGAATTATTTTTTTGTTACATGTAACTTGCTTCTGTCTGTATATGACTATGATCTTTACTTAATGGTGTTAGTATTTTGTCAGTCAGTTATGCTGTCTTCAGGCTGTCACCCTGCAACAAATAAATAATGTTGAGTCCTGTGACAAAATACAGAGGTACAAAGCTTTGATTCATTTGGAAGGATGCACGTTAGAGCTGAAAAATTAAGATACAGAAAAAGGCGTACTTCAAAAGCTGCACGTACTTTATTGCCTCTGTTCTGCTGGCATTTTGGACTTCATACGTACTGGCATTAATTGCCTGTGTGACTGCAGAGAATACAAGTTTCTTCATGCAGCTGTTTCTTGCAAAATACCAGCGTAGTTGATAGATTTGATCCATTGAGTTCAGCCTGTTCTGTAAGTTGAGTGCAGTGCAGGATACATCCTGAAATTTGCTGAATTTGTACTGAAGCTTTGGGTACAAAGTAGTGTATTAGACTGCATATCCACTGAAGGCATTTTGCCTTCATTTAAAAATAATTTTTAAAATACCCTCTAATAAATGAAGTACTAAAGTAGTTGAAGAACTGAGGGAATACAGTCTTTGTTCATCAAAATTGATTTTTTTTTTCTGGGGTATATGTTAGTATTCATTTAAAGTACAGTAGTCTGTGTGTGACATCAATACATGCTTCCCTAGCAGCTGTAGCTGAAAAGTCAGAACACTACAAAAAAAATTTAATTTGGCCTTTAAAAAAAGTTTTTAGTTGACTTGCTTTTACACAGTCCAGTTTGTGCTGTGTGGTGGTTGAAGATTGTGCATTAAATTCCTTCTGTATTTTATTTCAGACGCATCTACTGCTTGTAACTTGAGGCACAATACTGGTTTTAATTTGTCTCCTCTTGGAACACTTTGGTTTTTTTTCCTACAATGGATGCGTTTACATGTGCAGCCCTACTTGTCTGGGCTATAGGTAGAGGCTTTCAAAAGTCTAGAATACCTCCTTCTATTTTCACTGACCTCCACTGCCACCAAGAGATTACTTAAATGCTTTTTAATAATTTCTTCATTATCTGGAATGTTTGGTCTTCATATTAGTGCAGCTTGGCAGGTAAATAGAAATGCTGATGCTTTGAAGTTTTGTCAAAGATCTGCTCAAATACTTTTTTACTTCCAAGTGGCAATATACGAACATCTGTAATAGCAGGAGGAAAAGCAGTGTTTTCCTTTAGGCTGTACCTTATAATAACTGCAATATACAATTTAGAGGGCAAATGGAACTGGTTTCAAAACTTGTCTCCTTAGTACTACCTTTTTGAAGACTAATCCAAATAGCTAGAGCAAGGACTTCATATATTCAGAGCAATGTATAAAGTTTTCAGAAACTTTAGAAGTAAATTTATTTGTTGGCAACTAGCAGTGATGATGTTCAAATGTTCAGCAAAGATTTACTGTAGTTATTACGTTTCTGATGAATAGTATTTAAAAGCTGTAAAACAGCATATTAGCAACTTAAAATCAGTTCACAAAGTCATTATTTGGAGACATAGATCTGTTGTTTTGCTCAAAACAACCACGGTAGCATAGTTTTTTCAGTGTTGCCTTAGTTGTCCTGGAGAAGTGCAGGCATCCATAGCAGAACTGGTGGTGTTTATAGGTTTAAACTAGGGCCTTTTGTATTATGAAAAGAGTGGAGTCTTCTGTCTTTCAGTATAGTATCATTGTGAGTTTCCAGTATTTATTTAAAGGTAGCATTTACATGGTGTGAAAGAGCAAAGTTCACAAACAGTAATAGTGAGCAAAGCTTTCTATCTGAATGAAAGATGCTGGGAAATAATTACAGAATCACAGAATCACTGAGGTTGGAAGGGGCTTTTTCAGATCATCTTGCCCAACCTCCCCGCTCAAACAGGATCAACTGGAGCAGATTGTCCAGGCCTATGTCCCTTGGGTTTTGAGTATCTCCAGGGATGGAGGCTCGATGACTTCTGTAGGCGACTTGTTCCATTGAGGGTGAGAGGCAGATGACATGAATGGAATCAAGAGAAATGAAGGCTATAGATAAGGAAAACCTTTTTGATCATTAGGAAGCAGTGGAAGTGTTTGCCAAGAGAAGCTGTGTAGTCTCCTTGCTGAGAGGTTTTCAAAAACTTACTGGGTAAAGCTCTGAGCAGTGTGGTATTCTCTCATGGCTGTCCCTTCTTAGAGCATGAAGTAGGGTTAGAGACATTGTGGGAACCCTTCCCACTTAAGTTAAGCTTTCATAACTTGATCCAGTTATTTTCCTGAATGTATTTATGGGAAGAAAGTGTTTACTTATTAGTAATCATTTGTTTTAACTGATTGCCCTTTAAACAGTTGCATATGCTGTGATTCAGTGAGAAGTGCTACTTTTTTTAGTGGGGCATGAAAACTGTTTAAGCAGAAAAATGGGAAAGTGAATTCTCTTTTTAAATAATTGCGCACATGACCCTTTCCTAAAAGCATCTTAAGCTCTCCTGCCTCTTCAAGTGTGGCACAAATACCATAATGAAGAAGCAAATTCAGTAGGTGGCTCAGACTACAGCAGGGGAATCGCCATGTAGGTCTTACCATGTTTGCTGCAGAGAACTTCAAAGTGTCAGAAAAGGCATATTCAGTATACTTGTCTGTGTGCATGTGTGTGCTTCATCAGTTAATCATCATCTGTGCCTGAAGCTTGCATCAGTCTTTCTCTAATTAAAGTCAGAAAACTTAGTAATATTTAACACATGTATAGGTTTATTTTCGAAGCATCAAGCTTAGTGAACATCAAATTCAGTCAATTGCCTTTGTATTTTACAGTCCTTTTCTTTACAATTCTTTAATAAAGAGAAGCCTATTACAATTTCCGCAGTAATAATTTTAGTGTATCTCTTACCAATATCTTAGTGTTGGTCATGATATGTATATTCAAATAAGACTTAACCTTTTAATTCTGCTGGTTTTGGAGCTGTGATGCTTTGTTCCCTTTTTATCTTTGCTGAATTAATTTTAAAATAGTGCTTTCCTTTCCAAAAGATGCAGCTGTGAGGTCCATCTGTTCATCAGAAAATTTGTGCTTCATCTTTTTTTAGACAAACTTCACCGCCTGAAAGAAGTATGGCTGCAGTGTTTGGAATGAGGAGGGGTTGTTCGCTCTTCCCCATAGCTTTTGTGACCTTAAGAGTCATGAAAAATGGGCATGTAAGATATAGTTGAGCTAGGTTTGATAAGGGTAGGGACTGCTTGAGCTTCTATTTATAGTTATGTTAAAACAGCTCAGTCTTGGCTTGCTGGGAGACTGTGAGAAAATGAAGTAAAAAAATTAGTTAACATTTCTAAGCATTTACATTAGTTCTTTTCAACATGCAAAAATTCAGTGAGTAGAATTTGAATATCCAGAGGAGCATTCATTCTTATCAATCAGGCTTTTCCTCCTTCCTTCACTAATTCACTGCCATATATGCTATTAATTTCTCTGCTTCCGCAGTCAATAAAATATACATGCTGTAGAGAGCAGCCTCCTTCATTAAGCAGTCTTACAGTCTTCTGAGAGGAGATCCATTGTATTTACTTAACAAGTAAGGGGACCTGGTCAGGAAACATGTCTCCATGATGTTACAGTGGACTGCCACCCGGAAATACTTTTGTTAAGGTGGCTATCGATAGAGCTATAGCTGCATTGGCCTAACACTTCCTGCTTGGCAGTTGTCAGATAGCCTGGATAAAACCCCAGTCTGATGTGGATGCAAACTCTCTGGGTGCTTAAGAGCCTAAGCAGAATTGTATCATTCTACAATAAGCATCATAGACATAACCTTGTATGGGGTTATGTAACTGATTTGTAGCCTGGTGTAGAGGAGCAGAAGAGCTAAACTACAATTGTGCATCACTTTTATAGTGTTTATCTGGAGGTATTTCTAGATGTGATCTCTGCTCAGTAAATACAGTTGCTGGCTGTGAAAATGCAAACATAATGTTATATGTGCTCACTGCATAATGCTTTCCCAGCGACTTTTATCTTAAAACCCGGTTTTTGAAACTTACTCTAAGAGTATTAACAGAGGTCTTTGTTAGTGTTTCATATATTCTTGGTAAATAGTCTGTTAGTGCATGAACTTCTTTGTTCTAGCTCAAAATGTTAACTTGTACTCCTTTTCTCAGGCCTTGGCTGCCAAAAATGTAATTTGTAATTGGGGAGAGAAGTGGCCAATAGAAAATAATTTCTTCTATTTCACCTTATGTTAAATCAGAAATCAATTTAAAAAAAAACAACCAAACAAGAAAACCCAACAAAAAACAACAACAAAAAAAAAACCCCACCAACCAGAAAACCCCTGAAAAAACACAAACCACATGAATACAAATAGAAGAAATTGATGCAGTTTCCATTGTCTTAGGGCTGTATGCGTGTCAAATTAATCTTCTTTCGTCTGTGCATATTGGGTGTGTTGTGAAACAACTTCTGAGTATATCCCTCTTGAAAAGGTTCTAGGTCACAGAAGAAATTGTTTCCAAAGTTTGCATATGTGACGAGATTTTAATCTAAGTTTCTAAACTTCAAGTGAAGCACCAGCCTCACCAGTAGTCCTTGAGGTATTTATTATATCTTCCTATCCAGATGAGTAGGCCATGTGGAAATAAATATGCTTATGTTTATTTAAATATATGATACATAGTTTTCTTTTAATTCCTGTTAGTTTATAAGCTTGGAGACTAATAAAATCATATTGAGCTAAAAAAAACCTGTGCCAGGCATTCACTCTAGAAAGCTCTGCTTCTCCCCAGTGAGTGACACATTTGTCTTCTGTCTGCAAATCTGGAAAATTTATTTAAATGTATGCTTACTCCTTCCTTTACATAGAATTAATGTAGACAAGAATTAGGCACTGGAAGAAAGAGTAAATTCAAATTTGATAGAAGAGTCACAGTTGAGAGCTTGATGAAAACCTGTCTTTTTCTTACAAATACAAGAAGAGAAGAGTTATCATAGTATCTTTTACTTCTAGTTGATCTGAATTTACTGTTGTAAGATAGAGTATGTAGATTAAACCTTTGAAGCATCCTTTGACTGTGTGAAGAACTACATGTGAATTGGGAGATATTAATTCTGGTTAGTCAATTTGCATTAGGAAGCGGAATTTCTACATTCTTATGCCTCAGGATGCGCTGTTTGCCACAGAGATCAATTGACATGTTTTCCCCCACTTTCCCTTTTTGATACGGGATTCAAATGACAAGCTAGTTCCTGTGAGTATGGGGTCATAAGCATAGTTGGATTAAATTGTTCAATGCATGTACACAGCACATCAGGCTGCTCTTGCTGACTCCTGCTTGAGGCTTTAAGCTTCCTATGGTTATGGAAATGTTCTTTGAAAACTGACTGTGGAAATTAATTCTACGTGCCTGTACAATCCCTGTCACCAAAGCCAGGGGCTGGAGTGGAGGGTGGCTCGTTGTAATCTCATTTTCTGTTAGGAGTCCCAGCTCAGACTCAGTTCTGTTGTCACTTTTTCCTAAGAATCCCTTTTTTTCAACACCCTGCCTCAACTGAGAGCCTGCTGCTGCTGCTCAGTTCCTCCTGTTCTGTCTGGAGGCTGTAGTCAGTGTGTGTTTCTTGTCATGTGTGTGTTCCTAGATGGTTTTGTTAACTGCTGTAGTCAACCATGCCCATCTCTTGCTTTCCTCACAAAAGCAGATCCTTTTGTGTTGTGATGATAATTTAAAATTTTACCCAGATGGGTCTTTGAATATTGAAAAAGGTTTGTCTTCTGAAAGAGAAGGAGGTGTGCAGTAGAGCTCTGTAAAGTTAGTATGTTCTTGCCAGTTTTCTCTAAAAGATGGGATGAGAGAGGCAAAAGAGACCCAATTAATTTTCCACTGAAGGAGAAGCACATATTCGCTTTTTATTGGGCACTAAAGTATTCAACAATAAGGAGCACTCCTGACAACCTGGTTTATGCAGTTTGTTCACTGTAGTCCTTTGTTCTTGTATTGCCTCAATTAAATCTAAGTTAAAGGTCTTCACCCACTCCCTCCCTCCCTACCCCCATAACTTCTATCAACATTTCCAGGGTAGATTTGTCAGAGAGGAGATGGGAGGCTTAAAAGGCAATATTTGATGGAGTATTTAGATGGGCCAGTTTCCAAACTCCTTAGTTCCATCTTTTTCTTGTTCAATAGAACCTGATCTTTTAAGTAAAACTTTCCTAAGTGAGCATTTAACATTTTCAGCTTTTATTCCTGCTGTTCAAATATAGGATAGCTTTCTAAAAGAGCTAAGGTGGCTTTGCCCCAGGAAAGAAAAAAGTGAAATTGTTTTAAAGATTGCTACTTGAAATTCCATGTGTATCTACGTTATTCTGAAAGGTAATTAGAATTAAACCTGGAAACAATGTATCTCCTGCTTTTTTCATCAAACCACAGAATACCAGATTGGAAGGGACCTCAAGGATCAGCAGGTCCAACTTTTCTTGGCAAAAGCACAGTCTAGACAAGATGGCCTAGCACCCTCTCAGCTGAATCTTGAAAGTGTCCAACATTGGGGAATCCACCACTTCCCTGGGGAGATTATTCTGATGACTGGTTTTGCTTGTTGTGAAAAATTTTCCTCTTGTGTCCAGCTGGAATCTCCTTGGAGTAGCTTTTACCCATTATCCTGCTTGTCTTTTCCATGTGACTCTTTGGAACAAGAAAGCATCCATCTTTGCAGTCACCCTTCAAATACTGGAACATGGTGCTAGGGTCTCCCGAGCCTTCTTTTCCTTTTTTTTTTTTTTTTTTTTCATTTTTTTTTTCCATACAAATGAATAGTTTAAAGCTGATTGGAAAAACTAAAGTAGGGTCTGTAATACATTTACCAAAGTGTTTCCCCCCCCCCCTTTAAATTGTCTTTGAATAAATTGTATTGTTTGAAAGTACACATATGAATATCTAAGGTGTATGTAGATCGGTATGTTGCTTAGAGTTTCAAAGCTATTTTCACATGTGAGCAAATAGTAGCATTTCACATTAAACAGGAATTATGCTTGAAGCTGGCCCATGACTTGCATATTAAATGTAAAACATTGACATTAAAGTACTACAGAAAGTACTCAAATATCGTTGTCTATTCTGTTGAAGTAAAGCTGCTGACATAACACCTGTTGGAAGATACTCTTGATCACTTTTTTGAAAAGTAACATTTGGGGATGTTCTGAATTTTTCTGATGGGTGAATGTAAAGCAGTGAAACACCATGAAGCATATAAATGTTGCTCTAGTTTCTAGCTACCATGTACTGCTTTGTTGAAACTTCTTAAAATTTTCTCTCGTAGCTGGTTAAAATAAAGGGGTACTTAACAATATGTATTATTATTTTTTATTTATTCAGCCACTTAGAAACCACTTCCCTTTAAGGTGGGGAGCTGGCTACACTGGGGCAATACAGAGATCCATACTGTGTTCAAACATAAGGAATACAGGGCTAGTAAAGGTACCTTATCCTAACTTACATATGCCTTTCTGTTTTTCTTTCTAATATCGAGTCTATGCTATTTATAGCTAAGAAGACTCTTGCCATGATGGCTGTGCCATGGGAGAAGGCAACCATCGATGCACAGCAATAGGAAGCTGTTTCTGAAGGCAGCTGATCACCTGGGATGCACATCTGCCTTTGTGAATTTTTTTAACTCTGCATGTTGATAAAGATGTTCGCTGCCTTCCAAGAATGCCAAAATGTACTCAGGCAGTTTTTATGCTAGAATTTGTGAATTTGAAAATACCCTGTCTAGTTGCAGGAAGCTTGAAAGTCGTTCTTGTGAAGCTTAATGTTGTAATGTTGCTCCTTGCAGTTTCTCCGTGATGCTGAAGTTTAAGTAAGGGTTTTATTTTTTCATTAGATCATTCTAAGATAGGCAGACTTCTGAGAGGGTTACATAAGGAACAGCTTATTAACATGGAGATATATAAGGAATGTCTTTTATGCACGCCTCTGTTGGCATCAAGTGCTGGAATTGCAACTGGTAGTTGAGATGCATGCTTTGACCTGAAGGAAGCTTTATATTTTTAGTCAGATTATTTATGAGAACCGAAGTGCTAACCTGATGTCTCTTAAAAACAATTTACATAACTGTTAAAAATGTAAAAAAAGCTTATTATTATTATCACACTTGCAGTATTTATGCAGCACCATTGGCTAGAAATATGTCTACTTCTGCAAATACTATTGCTTGCATTAAGGGTCATGAATCTGTAACTGGGAATTGAGAAAACATAAAAGAAGGCAGTTGCCTCTGCAGCTGATCTAGTCCAGGTACAGGACATACCTAGTCAGAGGAAGATGTGGTCTGTTTACAGGTTGATTTAGTGACTTTATGTAATTTATGATTGCTAAAAACACTTTATCTGCTATAAAATAGAAAAAATATTGCTTCAAAATCTGAAAGCATAAAGTGTCGTTTTCCTCCTACTCATGGTTCCACAGAAGATTCACTTCTTGAAAGTGAGGCGTATGTTTAAACCAGTTTTTTTTTTTTTAAATGCAGTCATTTGACATACACTGCTGTGGTTAAAATGTGGCACACAAGAGGATTTGGTTGTTCAGAAGTCATCTCCACTTGACAGAAAGAATGGCCAGAAATTGTTTTCTTGGAATGGAATTTCTAGGAAGAATTGAAATTAGAAAGTAGGTGTTGAGAAATGCTGTTTGTTCTGTTACTGTGCAGTGTTTCATAATAGCTTTCATTATAAAGGAATGAGGAAAGTTAAGGGTAAATTCCTGTGTGGGAGAAGGGGCATATAGGCTTTCTAATTTGCTTGATATATGCTGCTATGCAACATGAGGAGCATGGCAGTACACAGGGCTTGTTCTAATACTTTTTAACTTGTTAAGGGATTACAACAAAAGGGGTTTTTTAGTATACCTGTGTATGTGTCTGAGCATGGATTTGTAACTCAGCAGGAGTTTAAAGGAGTACAGTTAAAAACAAGAGCGGTATAGATTTTTCACTACTAAGATAACACTACAAGGTAAGAATGTATAGTCAAACACTGGAAAACAGGGAGAGAATGACCATTTACCTTGTGAAGGACATCATAACTTGTCAATGGTGCCTCCTTTTGTGCAGCCTAAGGTGGCCCACATCCACCTCTGCAGGCTTGGGACTAGCTAATGTAATCTCAGGTAAGGGCTGCTGCACGCGAGCCCAAATGCATAAGAACTCTGTAATACGTGAATATACTGATCCTGTTGTCTAAGGAAAGATCTGCTTTGTTCAACTCTATTTTAAATGAGAGGATTGAAGCACACAGTTATAAACAAATTCTCATCACTTACCGCAATGACTTCACAGGACAAGACAGCTACGATGGTGGGATTATCTGACTACTTCTTGGCAGCATTGTTCGCTCTCACTCAAGTTGCTGCATCTCTCTCTGTGAGGCTGTAGATAGCCAGGAAAATTTCCACTGGAGGTACTGGGCAGGAATGATATATTTCGCATTGTAGGATATAATTCCCATTGCAGTGCGTTGTGGTGTCAGGTTGGTGTTAGCATCTGCACCGTCTACACTTAGTGCTGGAGTGTAGAATGTCAGAACTGGTTGTAAAGGACTGCTGAGGATGGACAGAAGTGTCCCCAAGGTAAGAGCTGTCTTGAAAGCAAATTTTTGGTTAAAAAAAAGAGTGGTTTGGAACTACGTGTTCATTTTAAAATGTGACATCTGCTTATACAAGCATTGTAAAATTTGCAGTTCATTGGTGTATGTATGAAGGCTGAAAACTTCCTCTGGAAGAGAGATGAAAGGAAGAATCATGAATGAGTTGTTTGTATTGTATTGGAAAGATTATGCATACCTTATAGTTTATACTTGTTTGGTTTTTTTAAATCTCCAAGCAGTAGCAAGACTTGAAAAGAATGTGCTGGGCCTGGATTAAAGTTGATTGTAGCGATAAGGATTCGGATAGATCCTTTATTTCCATCTTTCAAACAAAAAGGGTTCTTTTTCCAGTCTGTCCACTTGTTCTCAGTAGACATAGTTGGTTGCTTAGCATATCTAAAGTTAATGTTGTGGTGGTTTCCAGAGTTTTTGTTATTTATGAAAGTCTGCTTTGGTCAGTACTTACTTTTTGTTTTTGTTTTGTTAGCAGCCATGCAGCAGGTCCTGGATAACCTTACTGATCTGCCAACATCCACAGGCGCTGAAGAAATAGACCTGATTTTTCTTAAAGGAATTATGGAAAACCCTATTGTAAGATCACTTGCTAAGGTATTTAAACTTGCTGCTTTGAGTAGAATCTGGAAATATTTTAACTCTTAAATTACTGTGTTGAACACTGAGTATGGATTGGCATACTCATACATATTAACAATGGCCTTTATGTATGGTGTGTCTTATTAAAAAACTTGAAGGCGAAGATTTGGTATAATCAATTTCTGTGCATGCTAATGTATTTTTAGATGGAAGATTCTCGAGGAAAAAGAAAAATTCAGAGACTCCAGAAATAACGTGGTAATGTTATTTATGAAGAAAATGTCAAAAGACTTGAAATTAGCAGCAGTTGGTTTTAATATAGTCTTGTGACCACTGTTGTGTGCAAAACCCATACACTTCCTGACTTAGCATTTTTGCCAAAGATGAAAATTGAGACCAATATCTTTCTTTCTTCCATGGCATAAGCAGGTTTTCTTTTTGGTTTTGGCTCAAAATTACTTTCTGATCCGCCCAGTGAAATAGTCTTTCCATGCCCTATCCTGGATCTGAGAAAGTAACACTGGTACCTTGTCAGTTCTCTAAGACATAGGCTATCCTTAGATTTTGTTTTGCATTATGAAAATCTTATATTTATAGATGGTAGTCATCAATTATTAGTATGTAATGTGATATTGTCACCACGACAGATATTTACAAAAGATCTTTGGATTCTGTAATTCAAATTACAGAAGCTGATCTTACCCGTAGGAGATGCAGTCACTATTGCTCAGAATTTATATTCTTAATCTTCATAAAAATAAGATCCTTTCATGAGGAAAACCCAGTTCACTTAAATATAGCTGTCTCTTTAATATGAGTAGACATCTGAAAGCAATGCCTCTAGGCAGGCATGAAATACTCTGTAAAGCTAAAGGATTGTTGTGCGGTGATTTTGCACAGTATAAAACTCTGGAAAAGAAAACCTTTCACAAGAATTCATACAACAATTTTGTTCTATTTAGCTGGTCAAAAAATTGGTTCTAAGTGGAAGACATTGCATAATAATAAACTTAGAAATAATGGAAGTGTCTCATCTGCTAGTGTGATGACTGCAGAGGGAAAGATTTGTGTACTAAATTGGCCAGAGTAAGTTAAAGTATTTTCCTTCTTAGAGTTGTTTCCATCTTCAGTATCTGCTGCAAAGGACATCTTTAATATTTATCATAAAGAAAAAGTTCATTGCAAAGCATTCAGTTTTTTATATCAATAATTTTTGCTTTAATGGCCAAATACAATTATATGGAATTTAATGACTAGCAGATGTAAAAAAGTGAGGTGGTAGGAGAAATTGTGATCACTGTAAAATTTATGATTTGCCTGTCATTTACTGGCATTTATAGAGTCATAGAATAGTTTGGGTTGGAAATGGGCCTCTAAAGATCATCTAGTCCAAGATCCCTGCAGTAATCAGGAACACCTTCCACTACTAGATCAGGTTGCTCAGAGCCCCATTCAACCTGGCCTTGAATGTTTCCATGGATGAGGCATCTACCACCTCTCTCGGCAACCTGTTCCCATGTTTCACCACTCTCATTGTAAAAAATGTCTTCCTTGTATCTAGTCTAAATCTACCCTCTTTCAGTGTAAAACAGTTACCCCATGCCCTGTTCACTACAGGCCCTACTAAAAAGTTTGTCCTCATCTTTCTTATAAGCCCCGTTCAGCCTGCAAGCTGCTGTAAGGTCTCCCTGGAGCCTTTTCCTCTCCAGGCTGAACAAGCCCAACTCTCTCAGCCTGTCTCCATGGGAGAAGGTGCTCCAGCCCCCTGGTCATCTTTGTGGCCCTTCTCTGAATCTGCTCCAGCAGGTCCATGTCTTTTGTGTGCTGAGGTTTATGTTTGATCTTAAAGTAGCCTTTAGAATTGTTATGCTCTTTTGAAAACAGTTGTTGAATTTGGAACATGCATGACTTTTACTCAGTTTTGGTACTGAATTGCCTTCTCAAAATTCTCTTCTGGAATGTTAATTATTCTTTTGACCTCAAAACTTTTACCTTCTTTTCCGCAGTCACACTTGCTTTTAGTAGTGTAGCATAGCCTGCCGCATACCAGGTGTGGGTGCCTAACATGGACCAAGGAAACATTTTAGGAGTAATCTATAAACATCTAGTCCAGTATTTAGGATGTTGGATTGTTGGAGGCAAAAGCCTTACTATTTGAAAATTTGGCAAGTATAATAAATATTGAATGCATCAAAAGACTTAATTCAGTATCACTATTTCTGAAATGAAAAATAATGGCACTGTTACGTATTCTTTTTATTTTTTTTTCCATTTTTCTTAATTATTCATACCATTCCATATCCTGCTACTCCAACATATCCCAGAATCAGAGGTTGTTTGTTGTTTAAACTTTCAGTTCCCCAGTATATACGTGGCCTCGATTTTGGAATGGAGGGTGAGGATATTTGAATTTAGATTATACTCTGTTAGTGGCAGTATTTTAAAGAAAGTGAGTGAGAAAAAAGGTGATCCATATTCTCTAATCTTACAAAGGTTTTGCAGTTGGAATGCGTTTAAAATTCAATAGGTTTGTGTTTTGACTTGCTGTAAAAGAAGTTACCTTTAACAGAAGGGTATTGTTTACTGTATGTATTATGTGCAAAATAGCATTCCCTTATTAAGGAGAATGTGTGTAGGTGCCAAGCTTCCCATGACTTTGTAGTCATGGTCATTTGGTTTGTGCATGTTGGTGTTGGGGAATGTTGGAAATGTCTCTCTCTATGTTAAGTTAGCCTCCAAGTGTTTGATCATCAGTCCTACAGAAATACCATTTTGTAGACATGAAGTAGAATTTAATGTTCAAATGATTTCAGGAAAAAAACGTTTCTGGTTTTAGCAAAATTTTATTTTAACATGTTTTAATGGATTAATAAGAAATACATATGTGCACATACCTTCAAATTATAGGTATGGGAAGATATAGGTGCATGAATCCCACATATATTTGTTATATTTTGTGTTTTCACATACCAAAGCAGTTGTTCTTTTTTGAACTTCTTGTTGCTACGGTGTTGCACTCTTAATTGAGTGCATTGAGAATCTTAGTTATTTTTGGCCTCCTCTTGTTCCCTAATTTTATGATTACAGCACTGTAAATTTTATGATACAACACAATAAATAAGCTTTATGAGATATTTCTCTTGTTTCTCAAAGCTCCTACCTTTCAATGAATTGAAGTATCTACAGTGTTTAGGAAAGGATTATGTCTGCAGCAGCAGCTCGAGAAAGAGATTAAAAGCTATCACAGAATCCCAGAATGGTTGAGGTTGGAAGGGCCTTCTAGATAGCATCTGTTCCCACTCCCTTGCTCAAGCAGGGTCACCTGGAGATGGTTGGTTGGGACCATGGACAGACAGCTTTTAAATATCTCCATGGAGAGAGACTCCAACCTCTCTGGACAACCTGTGTCAATGCTCAGTGATGCCTCACTGTGGAAAAGTGTTTCCTGATGTTCATCCAGAGCCTCCTATGTTTCAGTTTGTGCCCACTGCATCTTGTCCTGTCACTGGGTACCACTGAAAAGAGCCTGTCCGTGTCCTCATGGCACCCCGCCCACAGGTATTTACACATTGATGAGATCCCACCTGAGCCTTCTCTTCTCCAGGCTGTACCGGCCCAGCTCTCTCAGCCTTTCTCAAATGTGAGGTGCTCAGTCCCTTTACCATTTTGTGGCCCTTCACTGTCCTCTCTGCAGTAGGTCTAGAAATGTACACTGTACTCCAGTGTGGCCTCAAGAGTGCTGAGTAGAGCTCAACCTTCTGACAACAGCATTCTTATCACATCCCAGGATATTTTTAACCACTTTTGCTATAGACTTTTCTTTAGCATTTCCTCTGTCTGTGCACACTTTCCTTTAGAATTGGCTGTTTTGAAGATGTTTGAATGAGAAGACGCTGGGGTAAATGCTATTCTCATGGAATCTGTTTTTTTTCTGAGCAGATCCCGTAGTTCCTGTTTTTTCCTCAGTCTTGAAGGTGTACCTGTACTGGGTTCTGAAGCAGAAAAGATCTGAGGTGCTGTACTGTTCAGTTTGGTGTATATAGCATAGAGGTGATAGGAAATCAGGACATACAAACATCCCTAACAGGTGCTTCTTAAAAGTTTGTTGGGTCACATAATTAAACATGCAAAATCCTTTGGCAGTTATGAAAATAAAATACACAGATATATATGTGAATTTTCTGGCTTCTCTGCTAAAGGTTGCACCGAGAAATTATTTTAAAGGTGTAAAAATTGGAACTACTTGAAACTTATTTACAGCATAGTCTCATATATTTAATCTTACAGGCTCATGAGCGACTGGAAGATTCTAAACTTGAGGCTGTCAGTGACAACAACCTGGAGTTGGTGAATGAAATTCTTGAAGACATCAGTCCCTTAGTAAATAAAGATGAGAATATTGCAGAATTGGTTGGAATACTCAAGGAGCCTCATTTTCAGGTGACACCTTTTGACTGTATATTTCCAACTTACTGTATCTGTGTCCACATATGAATTGAAGAATAATAATGAGACAAAACATGAACTGTAGCAAACTTTAATATATGTGATTTTACTCCAAATGAAAGGCAAAGCAGAAGCCATGTGGGGTTAAGAATGAGCATGATTTTATTCTTTGATGTTACTTCTAGAATATCTTCACCCATTGTATTAAAATCTACTGGAGTTTCTGTTACAAATCTTGGAAAAGCATTTATTTCCTATATGACTGGTGTTCCTATAACAACTTCCTGAAGGCTTCATCCTTAGCATTTCCAGGTGGGCTCAGTTCCGGGTACTGACCATTCTGCATTTCAGTTCAGCTGCTGGCATTTGTACTTATGTGTGAGATGTACAGTTTGAAGAGTGAATGAGCGTGATTCTTCTATGATGCAATCTGCACTGCAGCTTGAGACTCTGCATCCCTCTCACTGTTGCTCTACTTCAGTGAAGTTTTGACATATGCTTGTCAGAAGCAGATGTTTCTCCATAGCTGCCATAGCTACCAGCTTCCGTACTGTCCCTTGAAGATTAGGGTTTGTAAATCCTTGGTAGATTCTGGACTTTCTAGGTAGGCTTCAGCTGACTTTAGTATTTAGCTCTAGGTATACTATAGAAGAACATAAGCAAACCTTTTGCCAGAGTATAAATGTGCTGCTTTTGTCAGACAGGTATAGAATCACAGATTTATTTACTTATTTGTATATGGGTTTAAATACACAATTTTTTCCTAAATTTTTAGTTATGCATTATACAAACATAACAGTGAGATGCACTACTGTTTAACATAGACACTGAAAATGCTGTCAAGCTGTGTTGTGGCCTGTTGGAAGAGGGAACACTTTTAAGAGCACAGCTTCTGAGATGGTAGCTCTTCTGAGTGCTGATAGTTCATTTGCCTCTTTTGAAGAGTAGTACCTTCATCTCCCTTCTGCTCTTATTTGCCTAGAAGGGCATCATAGCTAATGGTTCAAAGATCCTTTGGAGACTAACTGGTGAATAAACCTGCTAATCATGTCTTTGGCCCCTTAGCAGAAATTGGTACTGGAAAGGGAGAGGATGAGTTTGGAGGAATTTGTAGTTACAATGCAAAAAGATTGGAATTGAGAGCCAACTGGTGCAGTGACAGATCTGACAAAGATTCATTGTGTTAGAATCATAGCACTAAATGAACTAAAGCTGACAAGTCAGAGAGTGAATTGAAAGAGGAAAAAGAACTTAATAAGTGAAGTGCTGGAGTAGACTGACTTTGAAGGACGCTGTAACAATGATCTCTGGAGAGAGATGGCAAAGACCAGAAACCAACTGTGCAAAGAATCTTTGTGGTGGAGGCTGGAGACTGAGATCAAATAAGACTTTTAATTAGGCTGAGTGGTCAATACTGGGGCAAACCCAGCATTCATTCCTGTTCAGTGGTCATATTAAAAAGGAGGCACAATGTGAAATGCACAACGTGCTGCTGGTGTCAGTTGCTCCATTAGTTCAGGTTTAAGCAACTTACACATTTAATTTGAAAGTTACAAAGTAGCTGGTGAGCAGAAGTCCCAGTATTTATGCTGTTTCTTCGACATTTTTTGTTGCTAGATTTATAAAGAACATACTTGAAATTGCATACATGCTACATTAGCTTTACAGTTCTGTTCTGATCTTTTGCTAGTGCTTCCTAATTGCAACTGAAAGGCCCATTTAACAAATATCTCTTCTGTTTTCTTTCTCTGTGCCCAGCAGTAGGCATCTAGTGAGCGCTGTAAGGCTAGGATAAGCCAGTAGTGATACCTTCCAAAATGTTTTGTGAGAGTTTAGTGATTTGTTGCTCAGACTTACGAGTGAGAAATAGCATCATCGACCCGTGGTGGTCTGTTCCATCAGCTTGTTCAGTTGTGTTTTGAACCTCTCTGAAAAGCTGATACTCACAACATCCCCGATCAGAGTGGCTGTTTTGTTTTTGAGACTGTTTACTCTCAGTTTTACTTCATAGCACCTTGTTGCTGTGTAGAAAGTAAATGAATAGTTCTTCCTAATCAGCTTTCTCATGTTACTCATGATTTCAGAGGTCTCATTGTATATGTGTGTCTGTCTCAAGTAAATAAAAAGAAGGGAAGCAAAGCTGTATAAAGCTTCCCAAAGTCATTCACAGCAGCATGGATTTATGAAATGTCATAACAATTTCCATTGCATCGCCTACTCATTGCCTAAAAATTCCTAGTAGTTGGTTTGCCCTTTAACAGCTAGTGAATAGAATAGTGTAGTTCAAGTTGGAAGTGATTATCCGACTGCCTGACCATTTCAGGGCTGACCAAAAATTAAAGGATATTATTAAGGGCACTTTCCCGATGCATGTTAAACACTGACAGGTATGGGGCATCAACCATCTCTCTTGTAAGCCTGTTCCAGTGTTCGACCATCCTCTCAGGAAAGTAGAGGTACCTTTAGGCTCAGTAAACATAGAGGTGAGTTGCTTTTTTGGTTTCGTTTTGTACTGTTTACACCTCTGAGATACCACTTCTGAATCTGTCAGTTAATAGGTTAAATTAGGATGGTGTTTTCCCTTGTAGCCTGTGTTGAATTTCATTTGCCTTGTTCTCACTCTGTTGCTCATGAGGTGCACCTGCAGGTTACAGTCAGTTGTTTCACTCCTTGAATAGTTTAGCAGCCTCAGCAAACCCTGTCATTTCACTTCTCATCCTCATTTCCTAGATCACTTACCTGATGTGTCAGTGAATTGGCAGGTGTAGAACTGAGCCCAGATGCCTGTGGGAAATCCACTGGTGCCATGAATTTTGGAAACTAATAATACTCTGTTCCTGGCCCTAATTTTTCTGTCTTTTAACTACTTGAGAGCCTTACTGCTTATCCAATAGTAGCTTTGCTTCCTTAAAAGACTTTGATAAAAGAGTCTATCAAAGGCCTTTTGGAAATTGATCTAGATTATCAACTGTAACTGCCTTGTTGCTGTGCTTGGTGGCTCTTTCAAGGGACTTAACTAGATGTGAGAAGCATGACTTTCCTTTATAAAGCGTGTTGATGCTTCCCTATGATATATTTTGTCCAATCGTTCTGTTTTTATAAAAACAACTTCTCATTTGTTTAGTATCAACATCAGACTTACTGGTTCACAGTTTGTTGACTCTTCCTTGGAAACCAGTTTAAAAATTCATGGTTTAAAAATTCATGCTATAAACAAGATTGCATGCTGCTTCTTTCACTGTCCTCTTCGGTAAGTCATGGGTATGTAAGAGAAATAAGCTATTTCTAGAGCTTCCTACTTAATTTGCTGCAAAATCTGGATGGTACAAAAAGAATTGGTTACAAAAGGAAAAGCCTATTTGATGGTTATATGCTGTCCTGGAGAACTAACCTAACCTTCACTCTGTCAGAATTAGAATTCATTAAAAAAAAGGTCTGAAGCAGACTTGACTCTGGTTTTGGGGTTCTTTTTAATTATTATTTTCTAAGTGCCTGTTGTGGGGCCTTAGTCTCATTTGCAGAAACAGTGAGCAGTTTTGGCCACTGTGTACAGGCAAAAAGCAGCTATCTGCTTACTTTTTGAAACTAGACCTTAGGTGATTCAGTTCTGAAGCCTAAAGTTAGGGTGCGCTTTTGTGCTTCTAATCTCCACCTGGAGGCAGGCAGCAAAGATAACTCATGGCAAAGTAGCAGTGTTGTGATAGTGTTTTTATTTAACTTGATACCGTAGTTATGACCACTCTGGAAGAGCTTCTAGGACAATTTGCAGACCAAAATGTGGATACAGTATTCTTTCTAAGGCTTGGGGAGGCTTATGTCTGTCTCTGAAAAGGGAACAGAAAATGAACTAAATACTCAAGAATAAGTGTTACCCTTTCTGCCTCATTTAGTGCAAGGAGGTATGTTTCAAATTCTGCAAGAGGGACCTGTAAGGAAGAAAGAAAAAATACAGTGTTGCTTGTAATTACAGAAAACGTAGTTTGCATCCTTTCTCCAGTTCAGTGACTGTATAAAGAAGCCACCTTGACTTCTTTTAAATTTTCACAGACACTGTTGTGTAACTGGTTTAGAGGCTGATTCTGTATTTTCCAAATGAATGGTACCACTTTATCACAGTGTCACCTTACGGTTGTAACACACCTCAGCATACAAATATCGAATGTGGTGTACAAGTAATATCTGAATATATAATTTAGCGCTGACAATACTGAATTATGAAACATTGGAGAGGGACTGGCTTCTGGGGTACAGAGCATGTATGGTTATACTGTTGTGTTTGACTGACCGTTCCGCCCTTGATTCATTTCTCATTTAATTCCTTTTTCTTCCCTTCCACTTCTTATCCTTTTTAGTTTTAACTGAACTTCTCAGAGGTCATAGTGTTGGAAGATAGTAAGTTCATATGAGTTTCACAGTATTTATGTCTGGTCTTCATGCCAGTATGTATCAAGAGTCCACTGGCACATGCAGTGCGTAGAAGGGGTATAGTATACTGGTCTTACCAGCCAGTAGCTGGAGAGCAGGAGAGAGGAGTGGCAAAAGACACTGCCTTGAGAGAAGACGGAGGAGCGTTGTTTGAGTGGTTAAACCTGCAGAGGAATAATTTCTGCTGCTTATGAAAGAACTTGTTCAGTTACTTTCACCTTCCCAGGAATTATACAAGCCATTCATCCTAAACAATAGATGCTGCTGAATCTGTTTCATCTGAAAAAGAAGCCAATATGTTCTGCTAATAGTGAGCTTTGTAATGGCTAATCATACCTTTTAAAAAATTCCATTCAGCAAAGTGATTTTAAGTTGCCTGCTGGACAGATCTTAATTTATAGGGTTATTTTCTGCACATATTCGTGCCTCCTTACCAGTCCTTCAGATTTCTCTAAGATCTTAAATGATTTCCTCACTTTTTTAGAAAAACCTCTAAAAATGTCATCTTTTCACATGTACATTAGGGACCTGCAGTTCATTTATTAAATTCTGATATTTAAACAGTGTTATCAAATAAGACAACCATATTTAGTGCATAAAGGAGGAATAGAAATATTTTAAGAGCCTCTGAGGCTGGAAGTGTTAGGAAAGGAGTCCTGAATTCAAGACCGTAGAGTTGTTCTGCTCTTGTGTATTCCCCCCAGCCCAGCCCCCAATTTGTAATTTATTCGTTCTGTTGGATCACAGAACAATTAGTGTTGGGGAAATAATTATGATATAGGGTAGACAGTGCTTCAGAACACGTAGAGATGGAGCTGAGAATCTTTTTAGGAAAAACAGGTTCTGAATTTGAACTTGGCTTCAGTGCTGTAGGGAGCTTCGGATCTTTAATGGTTCTCCCTTTACTGAATTTGACTTCACAGAATCATAGAATGGTTACTTCTTAATTATTTTTTTACCTGTCAAAAGTACTGTAAAGAGGTTGACAGGTTTTAAGTTTATAAATGACTTTATGACAGTATCTTGCACAAAGGAGCCATGCTGTCTGCCACAGGACTGTATGTCTGTTGTGCAATATCTCTTGTGATTTGCACAGAGTTCTTCTAAATGTCCTATCCTGGCGATATTGCTGTTTTTTCCATGAGAATCTTTCTGCAGTTACTCAGTTTTGGATAGTCAGCTGATCCTGTTTACATGTGCAGCATGGAAGAAACTTTGAACTGTTTTATGGCTGTTCATTATTCAGTCCATGTTGCTTTGCAGACTTCGGCAGTGGTTTTATAAGTGTTCCAGCACCAGTATGAGAAAGGCCAGATTCCAGAGGAGCTCTGGAGCTGCAGGAGCACAGGATATCACTTTTACCAATACTATAAGAAAGAAACAAGTGAAGCTCATGCAACTGTATTTCTCATCACTCAGCCATATTCCTGAAATAAGTACTGAGTGACTTTTAAAACATTGGAGAGCAGTCCAGCAGTAGGTACACATAGCCCTTGTTGTCAGGTGGCTTTGTTTCAGTGTCCTTCAGGACTCTATGCTGTCACCTGGCATAGTAGAAATAGTCTCGTAAAGCTGGCATGGTATCCTTGAGTTTCAGAACCGAGAGTTAGGTATAGGATGGTAAGAATTTACCTATGTCTTGTTTTGAGGAAACCAATGAACTATTTTACTTAGAGAAAGCATTTTATAATTGTGGGCCGCAATGTAGGGTCCTTGATAGTCTTTGTATGACTCAGCCATCGTGTAAATAGCAGGATAAAGATTTTGTGACTGAGAGATTGTTAAGTAGTAACTGAAAGAATTCATGGTCATCCATAAAACTGAGTGAATCAATAGGATCAGGATATGGAATGGGATTAGATTTAAAAACTGAAGAAGTTTACACAGCATGTTGATTTTAACAGGATGATAGAGATTGTTAGTTTAGCAGTCTGTTTTGACTGTGGGTCAGATTATAATCCATAAATTATACAAGCACTAGGGCAGGGAGATGTACAGGCATGGTTAGGTATAAGGTTCCACAAGAAATCTATTGGTTTGTGGCCAGAAAGTTTGGGAACAACTTGTTCTAGCATGTGACTGAAAGAGAATACTGATAGTATCGTACTGGTGTATCCGCCTGTTTTTGTCAGTGGTACTGTGTTAAAATGTGTGCTCGATGTTAGTTGGTTTCGTATTGGAAATGTAGAAAGATAAAAATTGTTTCTGCAAACATTGGCAAATAGAGATCTGTTCTCATGGTTTCTGGATTGGATGTGTCTTGGATAATGAAGAATTAGAAATTGCTACCATCTGACAGCTGCTTAATTTAAATAAATGTTATTTTTCATGTTTAATTTGATTTGGTTTGTCCACAGTATCAGAGCTGCCACAATAAGCAGCTGTCTTTACAGTCTTAAAGGGGCAGGGGCAGAATCAGTGAATTCTCCTTTTAACCTCAAGTTCAAATATCAGCAGGATCATTGTGTGATGGGCAGATGACAATGACTGTTCAGGTTTGTGTCGTTTTGAGGGCTTGCACGTTGAGGTTAGCACTAAACTAATATGGTTGCACAACTTTTAGGTTGGAAGTGGCTTACAGAAGGGTAGAGCAGACTGCATAGCAAAACTGTTAATTTGCCTAAATTTTGCCTGCTCGCCTGCTCTGCTTTCTAGTAGTTCACTGTCTTCCCCCCTAATTGTGTCTTCTCATTTTAGCTACTTATTTGATACCAGTCAGTGATATGACTTAAGACTGTATCTTATCAGGTCACTGCCTGAGACAAAACTATGGTGTTTGAAGCCTAGTAGACATCTCTTCCACTTGCTTCTTTTCCTCTTTCTGCATCTGTCAGTGAGACTTCTGCGCTATAGGAATCTATCTACAACTATCTTAGATGGTGCTTATAGGAGTCTCTTCCTCTTCTAGGCAGAAACTGTCTGATATTGCTTTACCTGTATGTATGGTCTTATAAATCTTTTCTTTAAATTTTAAAGAATCTCTTATGAAAAAATCAAGTCTACATTGCATTGTCTTCCAAAAATGATTATATTTATTTGGATCTCCTCCTTTTGCTTTGTATTTATGTATAGGAGCTGGTGAAAACGCCATTAACTACAGAGTCTGAGTTCTTGTCTTCCAGAAAGTGAATTCTGTCAACTTGGGTTCATTTGGTGCTAGAATTCTGCCTTGGCTTTATGCGAGCAGAAAACACTCATTCTGCAGATTGCCAGAAATCCTTGCATACCTGTAATTATCCAAATTACTGTGGAGGAAAATTTTATTGCATTAAGCACAAGTATCTAATGATGAGTTATCTTCATTTTTTTTGCAGAGGGTTGTTCGTTTACTTTAACCATTTGCTCAGATACTGTCTCATTAGGTGGAAAGCTATTTTAGGTACTCCTTTTTCAATCTTCTCTGCAAGATCACATATTCTTCCAAAATTAACTGTGTTTCTTCTATACTTCCTTAAGAAGAAGCATTTGTATTTCCAAAAGAGAGCATATTTACCAAGATAATAGGCTTATCAGTCCATGTGAGTACTTGTATGTCTATTTTTGCTCCGTTCCATGTGAACTAAGAGTTTTATGGTCTGATCCCAAAAGGGCAGATGCAGCAGTTGTTCGGCACTAAATCCTTTAGGAAATGGTTATGTCATGGTTTAAAAAAAAGGTTTTTTTCTGTTCCTTTGCAGTCACTCTTAGAAGCACATGATATTGTGGCTTCAAAATGTTACGATTCCCCTCCTTCTAGTCCAGAAGTCAATAATTCTTCAGTGAACAACCAGATTGTTCCAGTAGATGCTATTCGTATCCTTGGAATTCACAAAAGAGCAGGAGAACCACTGGTAAGTCAATGAAGATATGTGTGTCTTGAAAGTCTGAGTGAAAATGTTTTCATGTGCCTGACTTCTTGCATTGTGTTTTGTTTCCATTATTATGTTGTGTAATTTAATGTGTGATAAGATCAGTATTGAGAGGTTGATACAAGACTATATTTGTTCTTTTTAAGAAATTATGGGATGGTGAACAAACAGTCACAAGGCTCAATGGCTTGCTAGCATGACTGACTAACACAATGTCCCTTTTGGTCCTGGTACGAAATGACAGGATTGCACGTAATAAAGAAAAGTTCAGTCACATGGAAAGCTTGCCTGAAAGCTCTTTTGTGTCACCTGATGCTTATCTGTGCATTAGGAACTCTTACATTGTTGTAACTATTACTGTCTGGTTGTATTGGGGTAGATAGAAAATCACATGGTTTTGCTTGAGGTAATGGTATAATGAAATTCAAATGGTGGTAAACTAGCTGTCACATACCTCTTCCAGGGTGTTACGTTTAGAGTTGAGAACAATGATCTGGTAATAGCACGAATTCTACATGGTGGAATGATAGATCGACAAGGTCTTCTGCATGTAGGTGACATTATTAAAGAGGTGAATGGCCATGAGGTTGGAAACAATCCAAAGGAATTACAGGAGCTGCTGAAAAATATTAGTGGCAGTGTCACTCTGAAGATTCTCCCCAGCTACAGAGACACTGTTATTCCTCAACAGGTCAGTAGGACATTTCTAAAGTTCCTGTCAAAAGATTATTTTAAGATCTTTTGATTATTTTATGTATTTAATGCTGGCAAGAAGTCTAAATTGTATATGCCTGTATTCACCTTTAATTACGCCTGTATTCACCTTTAATTACATTTTGGAAGTGGGTTTACCCTGTAGACTAATACCACACCTCATATCCCTGCATAAAAAAATTTAATTAGTATCTAAGATTGATAAGCATTTGTATACTACATATAAATCATGTTTCTTTGACATCCAATGACCTCTGCTGATCTAGCTACAATCACACTATATTGCAGTAAGTGCATGTGTTTATAACATGATCAGCGTCTGAGTAATCTGTTTCATAGTGTTCAGGAACATACTGAATTCAACAGCTGAGCTTCAACTCCCCAACTTAAGTAGGAACTTGGATGGTGGCAATTCCTTATCCTTCTGTTGTTGCTGTAGGCTGTTGATTTCTCCACTGCAGAGGTAACTTGTTCCTCTAAAACAAGTCCTCTAAGCCTCTGAAACATCTTGTAAGACACTCCTTCGAGCAGTGGGTCTAATGCTTGTGACTGTAACAGACTATGCCAGCACTGAGTAGATGCTGAGGGAATGTGCTGTATTTGAGACAGGCGCGCTGCTTCCTTTGTTCCCCAACCTGGTAGGAAGAAGTCAAAAGATGTTTCCAGTCTATTGACGCAACTTGATTTTTTTTTCTTCTACATCAAATTTGAGTGTTAAGCAGTCACATACCTTGCTTGATTTGAAACACTAATTAATGGCCAAATTAATTCTTAGGATTCCACAAGCCTTGAATGCAGTGCTCACATTCTGAGTTTTTTTATATTTTTAAGTAATTTAAAGTCAGAATACTAATTGAGTTGTATATGCTGAGGTGCGGAAATGAGTGTTTTGTAATACACTGTCCAAATAGAACAGTTGGGGGTGTTTTTTTTTATCATGAAGCTTTTTCATCCAAGGCTTGCATTGCTGATTATTCTACTCTCTCAGCTGGTATATGCCATTTTTTCCCACAGATTGTATTTTACTTGCCAAATGCAACTTTTGATCATGTCTAACTGTAGATAAAGACATTATTTCAGTTTAACAAATAAGTCAGAATGCATTTTATAAGGTTTAAGCTTTGTAAATTTTTACCCATTTCAGGTTTTTGTGAAGTGTCATTTTGATTATAATCCATATAATGACAACCTCATCCCATGCAAAGAAGCAGGTTTGAAATTTTCTAAAGGAGAAATTCTTCAGATTGTAAACCGGGAAGATCCAAATTGGTGGCAGGTTGGTAAAAAGATTAAAAAACAAAATAAGAACCCCCTAAAAGCTTCACTAGTCGCTGTAATAGTAAACTCTTTAAATGATTTGCTTCCCTTTAAAACTAGATACAAGAAAAAATATTCACATTGCAATCCAATTTCAAGCTCATATCAAGATATTAACAGTTGAAATACTAGAGAAAATTGAATGGTATAAATTGTGACACTCATTTTGCTCTTACTGCTATTTATTTGTCTTTGTTCTTGTATCATAAGCCTAGACATCCCACAGTTGGTTTTAAGTGGATAATTTCTAGCTGAAAGTCTTAGGTTGACCTTGTTAATTGTGGTAAGCCTTCCCTGACAGCAACTATGGAATAAGCAGATCCCTTCCTGAGTGTTCAGAGTTGAGGAGAGAGAGGGAAATTAACCCTGTGGATTTGAAGAGGGGTGAGAATGGCTATTTGGAGAAGCTGTATCTTCTGTATTTCTATATTTCTACATGGTGGTCAATATGTGTGAGCTGTAACATGCATGTTCATAATCAAAATGTTTGGCGCTATTTCAAATATTAACGGTTCATCCTGCTTTAAGGTTGTATTTCCTCATTCAGTCCTTCAGTAGAAATGTAATCCAGTGTTTATGCTGTTTTTATTTTTTGCAAGACACTATACACACAATTAAACATCATCAGTGCCATTGAAAGTGGGGTGAGTGAACCTTTAAGACACTCTTCTCAACCGAGATACTGAAAAATTGCATGTGGCAGTGGCAATGTAGGCAAAAAGTTTAGCGTTACTCATCTCTTTTTCTACCCCTTAATTGCTCACCCCTTGCTAGATAACAAGCAACAGTGAGCCAGACTTTACTTGAGAGCAATAGATGTATGACTTCTTTAAGAGCTACAAAAATATCTGAATATACATCAACAACTGTTGCTGAATTCTGTTGCTTGTCAGTGACGGTAACAACAGAAAGACTAAGAAGTGTGAGGGAAGGCAAAAAATTTCTTACTGCCAAGTTCATTAGTTTCAATTAACTCTGTAGTAGTTTGACATTTAGCTCACATACTGTGTTCTGTGTTGCTTTTCAAATCCTCCAGTTGTAACTTGTGGGAGTCCACAAGAAATAAAACTTAAATACTTTATCGGTAGCAAACATGAAATGTGTTAAACCAGTATAGTCCTGCTATGCAGATCGTGCCACTGGAGAGAAAAAAAATGAGTTTTTACTTGTGTTTTCTAGAAATGCCAGACTGTTACTGAAAACTTGCTAACTGTCAAATATCAGTCAGTCATAGGTAAAAGCAAACAGTTCCTGTTAGCAAGAGACAGGCTGACCAGTTATGGAGAAGAAAAGTGTACGTTTCGTAATTGTGTGTTTGTATGTGTTAAGCTTGCTAAGAATTGAGCTGGCAATGAAATTACTTTATACAGAATCTTAGCCAAAGATTCATTACTAGGAATACTTCAGTTACTGAGATTTTAAATCTCTAGTTAGTGCAAAAAGCTTATGGCATGATTAGGCATGTATTAATGACATTGACTGTTTGTGGAATGGCAGTTAATAAGCTGCACTGCTCCTGTTTGGAGCAGCTCAAGAGTACAAAATAAGTCTACAGTGTACTAGAAAGTTTTGGGGTTTGTCACTCGAGAGTTCAATGTCTGAAGAATTCCATTTTGATGCCAAAGGTTTATGTGCATAGGAGCTTACTAACTTAATGGGAACCAGTTATGAAATGTATCTATTTTATTTGTTTATTGAATTTTAATCCTCGGTGGGAGGACACTGTTACTGTAAGACAGAATTTTAATGGTTTAGTGTGTGGCATCCCTGCCCATGGCAGCACGGTTGGAACTTGATGATCTTGAGGTCCTTTCCAGCCCTAACTGTTCTATGAGTCTATGATGAGTTTGAATTTCCAAGTCTCGGTAGTAAATGTATTGATATCTTTGGGAAACATTGGCAGTGTGAGAGTCAGACATCACTATGTCAATGAGAAAAATGCTTCTCCCAGCTTACGTGTGATTTTTCTTGTTTCCCCCAGGCTAGTCATGTCAAAGAAGGAGGAAGTGCAGGGCTTATTCCCAGCCAGTTCCTGGAAGAGAAGAGAAAGGCCTTTGTGAGGAGAGACTGGGATAATTCAGGTAAGATTTAATAAATTTCAGGAGTAGATTTTGCTCCATTTGTTATGCTTTTCCTGCCTTCATGGAGACTAGAAAACTGCTGTGTGAGAGTACA
Source organism: Myiopsitta monachus (assembly GCA_017639245.1). Taxonomy (NCBI): domain Eukaryota; kingdom Metazoa; phylum Chordata; class Aves; order Psittaciformes; family Psittacidae; genus Myiopsitta; species Myiopsitta monachus. The sequence goes on from CM029928.1 coordinate 14,996,771, forward strand.
CAGAATGTTGCAAAATGCTAATTATCGTATTTTGGCTTTGACTGAAGGACAAAGGCTAAAGTGTATGCTTGGTCTTCGTAGATACATAAATCAATTTTGCCACTTGCTGATGAAAAGCTAAGTTAGGTGGGAAAGGCAATTTTTATTATTATTTTTTAAAAGCTCTATTCTGTTTTTGTAGCATAAACTGTAAGTTAATAAATTAAACGTTTGATGGATTTTTCTGCTGCTTTTTACAAAGCTTTCTAAGAAAATTAATTTGTTCTATCTTCAGTTCTTACTATACCATTTGATGGGAACGAAAATATATGTGATCTCCTGCCCTAGAATATATAAAAATCTAAAATAGTCCTTGTACATTTAATTAATCTAATCTTGCATATGTTCATGTAAATAAGCTTTGGAAAAAGACATTCAGCTAAAGTTATGAGTTTGTCCCTTTTCTTTATTTCTAGGGCCTTTCTGTGGAACAATAAGCAGCAAAAAAAAGAAGAAGATGATGTATCTCACTACTAGAAACGCAGGTATCTCTTAATATTACATATACGTCAGAGTGCTTTAGCCTTCTGAACTTGCAGAGTCTAGAGGATCCAAAGCTGAAAGAATTGCAGTAAGGTATCTGATCATGAATTTGTTTGATAGGTAGTTTTTATGGTTTAAAAGCAGTAATGACCAGTTGAGGATATGATGGTTCTGAGTACACCTTTTGGTAGGTGAGAGTCAGAGAAGAAATGTTTGTTTCAAAGAGATAAAAAAATGAAAGCTTTGCTTGCCAGTAGGTTGAGGGGTGTGATCCTTCCCCTCTATTCAGCACTGATGAGGCCACACCTCGTGTACTGGGCTCCTCCTCAGTGCAAGAGAAATATGGACATACAAAGATGACGAAGGGACTGGAGCATCTTTCTTATGAGAGGCCGGAAGAGCTGGGCCTATTCAGCCTGGAGAAGGCTCAGGTGGATCTCATCAATGGGTAAAATACCTGAAGTGAGGACATAGCTAGGCTCTTTTCAGAGAAGTCCAGTGACAGGACCAGAGACAACAAGCAGCAACACAGGGTATTCCCTCTGAACATCAAGAAACACTTTTTCCACTGGGATGGCGACTGAGTTTGCTCAGAGATGTTGTTGCATCTCCCTCCTTGAAGAGAATTGACAGCTGCCTGGACGTGGTCCTGAGCATCATTTCCAGGTAGCCCTGCTTGAGCAGAGGGCTGGACCAGATGCCATCCAGAGATACCTTCCAACCTAAAGAATTTTGTGATGCTATGAAAGCTCACTAACTGTTAATCAGTTTTCCCATTGTGATCAATCTCAGATTTTCTCACTGGAAGCAAAGGTAATAATCTGACTTATGCTGTCCATGAAGGGGTAACTATTTTGTTCCCATGCCAATTTAAAGTAAGAAAGCTTGTGTTGGAATTAATGCCCTTGGAGTACTATTTATATTCACATATAATCTGTCTATATATAGCATGACTGCTTAATTTTTTTTTTCTTACAGTACTGTCTGGGTCTTAACTGGTTTTGTAAATTTCTCAATTTAGAATTTGATCGTCATGAAATCCAGATCTATGAGGAAGTAGCCAAAATGCCTCCTTTTCAGAGGAAAACATTGGTCTTAATTGGGGCCCAAGGAGTGGGGCGAAGAAGTTTGAAGAACAGGTTTATAGTACTGAATCCTACTAGGTTTGGAACCACAGTGCCATGTAAGTTGCCAGCCCTCCTATTGTAGTATCCTACTGTGAGTCTCTGATTATCTGGAAAATACCTGATGTTTATCCCAGTGATTGAGGGTAGGAGAAATTTTGTCAGAATACAGAAGTTATATAGCATGGCAAAACAAAAGGTTCTTCATCTTCTCAGACAACAGAACTAACATGATGACAGTGAAAATATTTGTAACTACCAGTTAAATGTTACTTATGGTGCAGTAAAACAACTTTGTATGTGTAGTGTTTCAGTCTGCTAGGTTTCTTCAGTGCTGGTCACCATCAGTTACTGAGAGGATTCTAGAAGTTCCTAACACTCTTCTGCAGTGAACAGCCAGTGAAGTTTCTCAGGTGTGCCTTGGAGTTTTCCACCTGTAGAAGCATCATTGGCATTATAATGTGTTCCTTTAGTATCAGAAATGTAGGGAAAAGCAACATACTTCCAATAAAAATGAAGTGTGCGTGGTCTCCAAGATTTGTATGATACTATTATGTCTTAATACATCTAGCCTCAAGCCCGTGATCTTTTTTTTTTTCCTCTTCCTATCAGCTTCAGAAAAACCCCTCCTCTCTTACTGAAGCATTGTTTCCTTCCTTTCTTTCCAGAAGGTTACTCTGCTGGTTTGCAAGATCTTTGTTTCTCTAATGCTCTGTCCTGTTTGCTGTCCAGAGAGGTCCACCCAAGCCTCATTGTTATTCTCCTCCTTTCAGCTGCTTTTCAGCATTTCACTTCAGTTGTTTTCCCTTCACTTCTCAGTGGGCAACAAGTAGCTCTCATAATAGGGGGAGGAGGGAGAGGTCTGAAAGATATATTGTGCAACATGAGAGAACCAGTCTTTCTCATTTACTGAATCTCTAATGCCAGAACTGGCACTTAGAATTGCTATGTGTAACTGACAACAAGGTTGACTTCTAAGTGTTAATTTTGTAAAAGAAATCCTCATCTGGGAATCTCATTATTTCATACTGGCAAAATAGGAAGAAACTTTTTGTTACTTATAAAATTCCTTATTCCCTTTTTAAAAAGCCCTCAGAAATATTGTTTTCCCTAAAATACTATATAGGTATTTAAATATATGTAAGTAATGCAAAATAGTGTTAAAATGCTTTTACTTGGAGCTCTTGAGCAGTCTTCAAAGGCATAAAAAAAAATTCCAATTTAGCAATCTGACAATCTAATCATGCACATGCAGTACACAGTTTATGGTATATGGAGTCTTCACTATATATATCCTCTATCTTCCTCCCCCTATATATATATTATATCTAAACATATATATACAGTTTTATGCTATAAACTGTTAAAGCTCATTCTTCAAAATTTGTCTCCAGCTGCTATGATTTTTTAATTGTATTAACCATTCCAGTATTGGTCTTTGTGTAGAATCTTGGCTAAAGCCTATAGATGTTCTAGTAATACGTTTATTGCTTTATTGCTGGCAGCTTCAGAAGATTATTTTACCGAAGTTGTCCATAATAACAAAGTTGATAGGAATTACTGGAAGGGCGCGAATGCTTTCCACTTGTATCACCAAGTTGCACCAAGTGATTGTCACCCAGTGATGATACAAGTATTACAAAGGGAACCACTCACTGGAGCACTTAATATATTTTAGAGTTCTAATCTGAGTAAATGCAAAGAATGGATAAATAATATGGTGTTAGGATAGTGAAGTCGGTAATAATTTGATACTTCTATTTTATTTACTTTATTTTCACTTTCTTGCTTAAATAATGCCTACACTGCACAGTATGGCCAATACCCAAGAGAGCTGCTAATGTTTTACTTAAAAATTGGCTTTAATCTCTGCAGTGAATTCACCTTCCTTCAAAGGGTAAGTTGTCCTGGAAAGCAACATTAGCTGGCCTCCATTCATTTTCTGCCGCAGTGGCTGGGTTTCTTCTGATATTTAACCTAACTTTCTTTATAGCTAGCTCAGGTAATTCTACCCTGAGTAACAGGGCAAATAAAGTGAGCAAAGTATGTGCTAAGGCTTGGGGGGCAGGACAGTGCAGATTTCGATGTGTGCTCAGTTATTCTCAGAAGTATATTTGGCATTTGAGAGTTAAACTTTTATTTGATTCCAAGTCACTTTAAGTGAATGATTGAAAATATGGCATTAATGAGTACTCTACATGGTGAGGAGCAATACGAAGGAAATAGGCAAATGGTAAGGAACATATAGGAAAGAATAGAAATAAAGCGAACAAGAAGGGCTGTGCTCAGTTTTGAAACTTACATTAGAACAATTAATTGTATATGGAACAATTTCAATACACGTTAATGTGTATTTTACTTTCCCTGACAATCCAGCCTCATATTTGTATTCCAAGTACAAACAGAAAATGTTCAATTTTTATTTTAAATTTGTTGTTTAGTTACCTCACGAAAGCCGAGGGATGATGAAAAAGATGGGCAAGCATACAGATTCGTGTCACGAGCTGAAATGGAGATGGATATTAAAGCTGGCAGATATTTAGAGCATGGAGAATATGAAGGAAATCTTTATGGCACCAAAATTGATTCCATCCTTGAAGTTGTTCAGACAGGAAGGACCTGCATCTTGGACGTGAATCCACAGGTATATTGTTCATAATGTTACACTACAAGTGTAGGAGTGTAGTGTTGAATTGGTGTGCCTTTAAATTTGAAGTCTTCTTTTGTGGTTTGAAGATTACAATATCAACTGGATTCTTGCATTTGTGGCACTTAGCTGGAATAACTTAGAAAGATGGAAAAAAGCCAACAAGGATTCTGGGTAGAAGGGGAGGCTTACAGAGTCACAAATAATCTTTTTAGCCAAGGCAAGAATGATGTTGAGCGTTTCAAAAAGCAGTGTAGGAGTTTCTGAAATAGAAATAGGAATCTTCACTTATGTGTTTCTGCCTATTGTACCAGACTACTTCTGCAGTGCCCCTTAAGTAACGGTGACGTGTGGTGAGTCATTCTCAAAACTTTGGGGTTTTTTTAATTCTTCTTTGCTTCTAGGCCCTGAAAATACTGAGGACTTCTGAATTCATGCCCTATGTGGTGTTTATTGCTGCTCCAGAGTTGGAGACTCTGCGTGCTATGCACAAGGCTGTGGTAGATGCTGGAATTACAACCAAACTTCTCACTGTAAGCAGATCACTTCACATTTAGTTTGCTCTGAACAGGATGTTCAGATATTATTATTTTTGGGTTTTACCTTTCATTTTAGATGAAATTTGTTCTGCAATGAATGTCTTTAAGAAAAGTAAGGCAAGGCTTTTGCTGATTACATAGTAGAAGTTAATCAAGTACTATGTGTAAGGCAGATTGCCTCTTTCTTAAAAATAGACCTCTTACAGAAAAGCATTGATTACAAAAATTACTCATAATGCGTTCTTTGTGAAGTGTCACCTTTGATTATTTGCAGCAAATGGGAGATATTTGATGGTTGGAATTGTTCTTTTATGTAAATGTCTTTCCTTTACTTTCCACATCTTTTTCCCAAAAAAGTTTTCTTTGGGTTTGTCTTGTAATATAGGTGTGCTTTAAAAATGCAGTCTGTAATCCTTAGGAAAGATAACTGCACCCTACATAGAGAAAACACACACACACAAACAAAAACCAAACCAACAAACAACAGAATGCAGCTAGGCGCTGTTTCCACTGCTGCAGCAGCCCATGCTGCACTGAGAATGCCTGGGAGCTGCTGGAACAGGAAGTGTTGAACAGCTTCTCTTCCCTTTAAGTTCCTTGGATTTGTTATGTAAAGTGAAGTGGCACATTTTAGTCCTTGGATCTTCTCTCCTTTTCTGAGACACTGTGTGTAGCAGAGGGAAATGAGACATGCCTTCCTCAGCGCAGCAAATTATAAATATTCTATATGGACATGAACTTTACCAGCTGCAGGACCAAAGCAAAAAAGACAGATTGAGGAGTTCAGTAGTACAGCTTCCGCATCTGAGAAAAGCCATGGTTAGCTGGCAACTGACAACAGTACTGCTGCAGCTTAGTAACAGTATCTTGTATAATGCTGACGAGGCATTCAGAGCAATAAAAACAGGCTGGTGGTTTAATTTCCACTAAATGAATATGGGATTTTTAGTCTTTTTTTTTCTTAATTTCTTCTTTCCTTCTGTTCAGACCTGTGAGATTCCATTCTCTTACTCGCATCAGAGATTGTCACTCCTAGTTGTGGATTCTGGCTATTACAGATTCTAATATCTACGTGGATGCTCTGCCTTTCCTCCTCCCTGCTCCATATGAACCCTGAATTTTGCAATGCCTCTACAAGAATGGTGATAGAGGGCTGGAGCACCTCTGCTATGGAGACAGGCTGAGAGAGTTGGCATGGTTCAGTCTGGAGAAGAGAAGGCTCCGGGGAGACCTTAGAGCAGCTTTTAGTACCTAAAAGGGGCCTACAAAAGATCTGGAGAGGGACTTTTTATAAGGGCACATAGCGACGGGACAAGGGGGAATGGTTTTAAACTGACAGAGGGTAGGTTTAGATTAGACATTAGGAAGAAGTTCTTTACTGTGAGGGTGCTGAGGCGCTGGCACAGGGTGCCCAGAGAAGCTGTGGCTGCCCCATCCCTGGCTGTGTTCAAGGCCAGGTTGGACAGAACTTGGTGCAACCTGCTCTAGTGGAGGTGTCCCTGCCCGTGGCAGGGGGTTGGAACTGGATTATCTTTGGGGTCCCTTCCAGCCCAAACAATTCTGTGATTCTGTGTTAAAAAGGCAAGGTTAAAACTGTCCAGACAAGTATAAAAATAATTCCCTACACTTCCTAATATTTGATTCCCTAAGGCATGTACTTGCCTCTCTTTTACTTGTCCTTATGAATAATAAAGAGCATAGTTACATTTTAAATGTACATTTATGTATCTTTATGCATTCTAGATTGTATCTGTACTCATGTATATAGAGTAGGATTTCCCATTTTATCGTTTACTTCTTGAACAAGTGAAAAACAAATGTCATTTGTATTATTATGTTAAGTGTACGTTATTATATTAAGCATTATGTTCTGCCTGCTAGTGGGTCTGTCTACATTATTTCTAGCATCCTAAGCCATTCCATTGCAAAAATCGTGGCTGTTGCGGTGATACATTCGCTCATCTCCTTCATTTACTGGGAAGGAGAGGCTATTCAGAAGCTTACTTTTTCATTTTGCCTTTTCTGTTTACAACTGTATCAGGGCACGAACATTTTAAAAGAAATACTGTCAAGGGAACAAGTCTCAGAAGAGCTTAGGAAAGAATGGCTTTTGTGCAGAAGTGGAGAGGGATTTTCTACCAATGTAGGACTAATGGAACATAAAAATTGCTCAGTGACAGCACTTCATGAAGGCTTTGTAATGTAGGGATATAAATTCCCTGCGTATTTTGTGGCTCATGTCAGAGCTTAAACAATGCAGCAGTAGTTCACAAATCAGGATCTGACGTCAGATGAGCAAGGCTGAAATGTAGCCTCTAAAAGCAGTAAGTATTCTAGAACTTTTTTCTACTAGAAATTTATCTTTGTCTTTCACTTCCCACTAATTTAAATTCTTGACCTTTTTTGTGCTTTCTGTGGAAATAAAATGCACAAATATATTTACATAGGTGATTGACTCAGTCATTCCTAAAGCACCGCTTTCATTCTGATTGGAATGTCAGTTGCAGATACGAACTGATGTGCATCAGTTCGTGTGTGTCTATTGACGTTCTTAAGAATTGCCAGATTTGCAAACATTTGGTTGTCATATTTAACATTATTGGCACAGCTCATAATTTTTTCAGCCCTTTTAATACATTTTACCTGAAGTTCTGTGTGGATTTAATGTAAATAAAAACTTGTTATTCTTTAAATATATTCTTTAAGTAGTCAGTTGTCGGTAATGAAGGGATACTTCTCGCATGTTTATAAGGATTCACCAAGGTTTATGTTCTCAGTAACCTTTAAAATCTACTTGATGATCCTTGAGGTCTTTTCCAACCTGTCTGAGTTCTCTGATCTCTTCACCAGGACACTGATTTGAAGAAAACAGTGGATGAAAGTGCACGGATCCAGAGAGCATACAACCACTATTTTGATCTGACCATTGTAAATGACAACCTAGACAAAGCCTTCGAGAAGCTGCAGACTGCTATTGAGAGGCTGAGGCTGGAACCGCAGTGGGTCCCAATTAGTTGGGTATATTGAGGTTTCCCAGGAGGAGCTGAAGTAACAAAGTCAACTGCAGCAAGACGCTGATGTGACGTTGTGTAGATACCGGCGATGACTACGGCACCTGTGCATTTTTACTCTGTGTATATTCCAAAGTACACTGTTCTGAATTTTTATAGAAATGCTGAAGGGAAAGTGTACTTAAATATGTAATTTATTTTAATTTTTCTAACTTTTTACAGATAACCTTTCTATTCATATCACATGAAGGAAATGCGTTTAAGCATTTTTCTATGTTTTGATTTAGTACCTTTGCCTTTTTCATCTAAGAAACTTCCAGTCTTTCACTTCAACACCTACATCTTGGTCTTACATTTTCACTGTGATTAAAAAAAAGATACTTGAAATAATATTTTGTAAACCTTGTTAACGTCAGTGTTCAACCAGTCAGAAGTCTTTAGCTCTTATTAGGAAAGAACTCTAATTTCTTTCTTTGGGTTTTGGTTTTTTTTCTTGTAAAATAATAACTTCATGGGAGCAGAATTTTAAGTATTCAAAGCAGCAACAAACACACAGCTCCATTGCTCCAGCTTCTTTCCGCTTAATGTTGGTGCATTCTTGATGTTTCACAAATTCTGTCTCTTGATTTCAACAACTGTTGTGTAGGTTCCCTTACACGTGTCTCTTCAAATAATGTAAAGCAATATCTTGCACGCTGCTTATGAGGCTGTTTTGGAGACCTGTTAGCCTGTTATGGCTGAAGGACTGATGTTAGAAAGCTGGTACACAGGGTAACTCCGTGCAATTGTAATAATGGGGAAGTAGCCTGGGAGAGAACCTGGTAACATGGAGCCTTGTAGAGTGAAGATTAACATTTAGGAGTATTTATTCACATTGTGAAAACACATTGCTTAAAAAAAAAGGGGCATTTTCTTTTCTTAGGATATTGATATTTGTATGGTGATCTTTGGCTTAATTTTCTGTGATATCTAGCTGGGTTCTATATTTTGGAATATTTGTATGTGATCAACTGCTGTATTTTTAGGAGCGTGATGTAGTAGAGTTTGTGCTTTTTGTTGCATTGGTTTTAATTGCATTTTTAATGAGCTAGTTTGTGAATTGGAAGCTTACTGCTAAGAAGCAATGATGTTGTTTGTACCTTTTTGTTTTACAACATACTTCCTTTTGTTAATGACAGTTCTTCCCTTAGTAGGCTCATTGACATAATTCACATTAGGTTGAAGTTCATTCATCAAAACTTATGCTGATGTAAATTTCTGCTTAGTAAGAACAAAATGAAAATGTAGCTTGTTGCTAAGACTAGCTCTTTTTGTGACCATATTTTATATTGTAATGTCAGCTGTTGTATATAGTCACATTCACCATCGCGTACCAGATTAGGTGTCTGAACTGAAGTCATCTATCTGTTTTAATTTCTCTTCCGTCTGGTCACAGGCACCTGGCTTCTGACTTCTTTCTCAATACCAAAGTGTGACATGGAATGCTATTGAAAGGCAACTTCATCAGAACTATTTCTGAAGGAAAAAAGGCTTAGACATTGTAAACCAGTATTGCTTCCTGTGGCTTTTAAAGACTTGTGTGCGTAAGGAAAAGAAAAATGGAGTTGATGCAGTATTGGAGAAGTGTAAATCTCAAACCCCTCCAAACAAACACCCATATAACAGGTGATTTCTGCAAAGCCTATGAAGTTGGTTGCTGTGGGGTAAGAGGGGCAAGGAGAGCTTGAGATCCTAGTGTGTGTGGAAAACGTTAGTTGAAGCTGTTTATAGCACAGGTAATCCTTGTGGCTCCTGGTACTGAGATCTTGGTCTTTCAGAGGGAATCTGAAGTTCTCTGAGGAAAATTTGGACCACTACTTTACTGTTACATTTTTCAGGATGTGTTTTCCTCTGGTTTTGTTTAAGTTTGGCAAAGCTTTTAAGTGTGGCACCAGCATGAAACTTTTCCTTTCCCAGGAGACATGTTCTGTGATCCTGTCACTGAGAGCTGCTTTGAGAAATGGACTGAGTGTTGTATGTAGCAGCAACGATAGCAAAGCCATTGCGTGACTAATGATTTGCTCTTGGCACTATATGCTGAATGTGACTAAAGTGTGTTTATTTACTGTGGAATAGGAGAGCTACGTATGCTGTAAATAGGATGTGCTATCTGGACAGATATGATGCCTTTTACATTATGAGTTAGAAAATACTCTATACTGCGATGCTAAAAGTGGGCTGAGCTCACTCTTCCCTAACTGAACAGAATGAGAAGATTCTTCTGTTTCCACACCGTAGTACTTTGTACTTGCAGTTATCACTTACTTATTATCATCCTTTTTTCCATAAATTTACTTAACCAGATGAAGCACATGAAACATGGGCACCGAGGTTTACTTAGGAAAACCCCTCTGCTCCTTGTTTCCATCCCAGGGAGAACATTGCCACAAGAGCCTCCCTAGTCAGCCATCTCCAACCAGCCACAGTATTTGTTAAAAGCTAAAGCTTTAGCTTTTGCTGCAGGTTCCCAGTGTTTCAAAATCCAGCAGTTAGCAGAGTGGAGCCTCGTGGCTGACCATTTGGTGGTGGTAGTGTAGATGCTATTGGGAAGTACAATTCTGAAGCAATAGGAGAAGATAGCTTGCTTAGGTTGCAGGCAAAGATTGTATCCAAGTGTCTGCAGGTTTTAATTGGATGTCCACGTGCAGGTTTGTAAGGGGAAAATCCCCACCTAAACATCACATTCCTTACATGTATCCATTAAATCTTGAAAGGTGGGAGTTCACATTGGCAGGTTTATAATGTTGGGGGGGGCGAAAGGGGTTGGTTGGTGGTGGGTTGTGGTTTGGTTTAGTTTTCAGCAAAATCAGATTTTCATCAGGTATTCTGCTTCCTTTGTCACTACCTGGTGGGATGACTAGAATGAGAATTAGTAAATAGAACATTCTTGCAGGTTCTTAGAATGCTGGTGCCATTTCAGGCATCTGCACAACAGTCAGGGTATGCCAGAGCAGGTGTTAGAGATCTGTGCATTGTGCGGTTAGGGGAGAAAGACACTGAAAGGCTGGTTTTGAGCAAAGGACAATTATTTCATGTATGAGCTGTTTGAAGTGTTTTGGAGGAGTTAAAATAATTTCATGTACATCATTCCACACTGAACATTCATTTTCCAGATGCTAAACAGGAGACCTTTTTAGGTCGACTGTTAATAATAACAATAGGTGTGTCTGAGCGAGGTGAAGATGCTGCTAAATGTTTAAGATATGTGGTATGTATCACAAGATAAATATTTAAGTAGTTTAGACAAGTAAATTATCAAATAGTTGTCTGTGTATATGTATGTATGTGGATGGTAAAACAAAAAATGCTCATGTCTGTTACCACATTACAAAGCTACCATGACTTAACCCAGAAATGTTACCTGCATGTGAGACTTTAGAACTGGTACACTTCTCTACCTGGTTTATTGTGTTTACTAATGTATATTTTTCTAAATATACAGATATTTCAATCTAAAAATTCTATATTTATCTGTAATTTCTATCTGTTTTGGACAGTGCATGAGGTGCTGTAAAATTCTGTACATATAGACTGATAGAAGAAATGCTGTAGTTGCCCTGTAAACAAAGAGTTTTACATAAAAGTACAGCCGGTATGCCGAGACCCCTAAGTTATTTCCTAAATGCACCAAAAATTCCCTCAAGTGTGCACCAGTCCCAGCTTTGATGTAAGTACTTTGGTGCATGTGTACCCAAGTGATTTCCTCGTCTCTAAAGGTTATACTTACAGGTCTGCTTTAGGTTCTACATCATGTGGCAAGATGCAGTCAAAGTTTAGTGGGATAGCTATAATGGCATGTGGCATCTTGCACAAATTTCTAAGGGTCTGTCTCTGGAGAAGTTCTGAAAACAGCAAATGAAGGTAAAATCGGAGCAGAACCACAGCTCCCAACAGAGGCAAGGGAAATGGGATTTGTAACCCGGGCAGTATCCTTAATTCGTGCCGTGTTCTCCCATCGGGGCAGCTCTGTGTATTTGGATGTACAAAAGCTTTGTGAGGCAGGATGGCAGATCAGCTCATCACTTCTGAACCTGTATTTATATTAAACTGTCATATCTTGGATAGGCTCAAAATGTGACACTCTTCCTGAGCTTCTGTTACAATTCTAATTCATTGCATCTTTTGAAATCTTACCTAAATACTTGCTGTACAGATTGCCTCAGTATTCAGGAAGTCATCTGGGTTTGGTTTGGTTCGGTTCGGTTCTATTTTGAGGAGGGTGATTCAGAGAAGAAATAGGAAGGGTTTTTTTTCTCTTTGAAATGCAGACCACTCCTGGCTAGGTTCCCCTTAGAGCCAAGCTTGCCTCTCTGCTGTGCTTAAGGACCAGTGGAGAACGATCACACAGAAAGCACCACTCCAGAAAGGGGGAGATGTGGGTTATTGCCTGTCCTTCTGGACGAGCTTCCAGCTTCACTCAGACTAGCTTTCAGGCAGCTGCTGTTTCTTGGTACATCCATCGTGCCTACCACAGCAGACTCCCTGTCACTCGCTGCGCCTTTAAGTACAGCACTCAGACCAACTACAGGTGGAGGTCGTCTGCACCTACAGTGTAGATGTGTACAGGCCTTCTGTTTCATGGAGGGTTTCTTGCCTCACCCAGATTCCCAAGAGTTAGTGCAGTTATTGTTATTGCCAAACTTATGATACCACTTGTGCACCAGTGGTGGGATTAGTTACTGATGCTGAGATAGTGGTTGTTGGACCAAGGGGCTAGTAGCTTGCTCAGCCTCTTGCCTTAAATACTGCTCCAGCTGAGAGTCCCCAGCTGATTTTTCTTCCTAGGTTTCTCTTATAGGCCTAGTCTTGCTTTTCTGTATATTTAACAGCTCACTGCTGGGAATAGCCTGGGATTCTCAATGTGTGTCTTGTAGAGGAAATAGCAGACAAAATGAACATTGATATTTAAGACTGGTATAACTTACTGCTAAGTAACTTACTCTATGAAGTTACTACTTAACTTACTGCTAGTTCTTAAGTAGAGTGAAAGCACACCTAAACCAATTTTCAGAGGCAGCTTTGGCTTTCAAACGTTACAGCTACGTTTATGTGCACGTGCTCAGAAACATACATAAGTAAAATGTAGGGGTAAGTACCACCAGTACTTCAGGGAGCATCTGCAAATTAACCTTAATCCTCTGTGGTGGGGTGCTTCTCCTCAGACTGTCACATTCTAAGCCACTGACCTCAACTCATTTGCAGTTGGTGCTACAGCTGGAATTTACCTGCAGGGGCTTAGAAACAAACTGCAGCTCAGTGAAGGCAGTTTCACATCCAAATGTAATTTGTTTTTTCCCAGCATGTCTGCAGCAATGTTTTTATTCTACGGAATAAATTACACTTGAAATATAGGTGAATTTTGGCCTCAGAACCCTTTTCTCATGCTATTTGATATGGAGAGCCCTTTGCTGCTGGGGCAATGGTTGGCTATGGTTACTGACAGATATGCCAGGTTAACACTGTCTTGGCAACACATCCTCCCATTTAGCCTTGTCCTTGCAGTATCATGAGCCTGTCCAACTTTGCCCTCATACTCATCCAATTATTACTCCGTAAGTAGCCAACATTTACCTGGAATACAGTAAAATTGCTTCCAGAAATCCAAATTACTTTTCCATTATTTGACCTCTTATATGATACTGAGCATAGAGCAAAATGCTTCGTGCAGTGCTGGGGTGGGGGTGTGTGTGTGCAGAGGTGCACAGTAGCATTGCTGCCTGCAAGAAAATTGATTGTTTTGGGGGTGATTGCTGTGGTTTAGGTCTTGTACGCAACTACAGTTGGAGATAACTGCTGAAATGTATTTCTCCCCCTTTGAAAATGCCAGCTGGCTTTCCTTCCCCTCCCTCCTGCCATTCCACAGCTTGCCTGTGTGTCACATTTGTACCCTGTGGTTCAGGGACATCTCTCCTGCTCCACACTGGGGCCAAAGAGCTGTAAAATCCCAGTGAAGTGTTTGGATTTCCATAGCTATTAGCAGTCTGTCACCAAGCTTTTCCTTACTGGCCTCTTCTCCCTCCTGGCTTTGCCTGGTGGAAGCTCTCCTGCGGTGCTGTTTTCTTTCTGCAGCACATTAAACTGGATTGGACACTTGTTAAACTTTAAAAACTGCTCTGCTGGATAGAAAATACCTTCTTTAGCTGGAAACATCCTACAAGAAATAAACCCCTTAGCTAGTAGCTAAACTTTCTAATGTAAACCTGACACTGATGTAGCACCTAAGTGTGTTTTGAGTCCATAGTGTGGAGCAGGCCATGGGCACGCGTTTGCATTCTGACCTCATGTGCCAGAGTCAGCTACTGCGTAGGGCATTTTTAAACTGGGATTTGTTTTCTAACCCCCCTGTCTTTTTCACAGCTAATATTTTCACAAGTAACACAGCCAAACATAAAAACGTTAATGTACAAATGACAAGATTCTGTTAACTCCCAACAAATATTTTTGTATATAATAAAGATTTAATATTGAAAAAACCCCATAATTGGCTTTTTTTCTGATCATTGTTTTCTGTCATAATCTGAATTAGAGCCAAATAAGCCATCAAGAGGCAGTCTGCACACATCTGCCTTTTATCTGCATCTCCTCCTTTACTGATGAAAACTGGCTCACACAACATCTCCCCAAGCTCCCGTCTGTCTAAGGGCTGCAGCAGCTCTGTTACCCTGTGACACAGCACAGCAGCCTCCTTGGCTGCAGCTGTGAGGGCTCCCCAGCCCCTCTCACCTCTGCTTAGTCAGCCTTCATTCCCCTCAGCCTCAACCAGTTCTGTGGATTTAGCTGAAGCAAGAGACTAATCTGCATCTGAAAGCAAAGCAGCAGGAAACAAACCACCTCTTTTTTCAATGATGTTTCTATAGAACACCTAGCATTCGGGGTTTTTTATCTTCTTCACACGAATCCCCTCTGTTACCCACACACCACACCCTGAAAGCAGTTATATTATAATGCACATCAAGCTCTTTAAGGAAGATCAAAGCACTTCATGGATGTCTGCATATCCATCTGCCACCTTCGTTCAAGGCCAAAGGCATGACTGAAATCCCCAAAAGAACAACAAAATTCCATGCATGAGGTTATAAGTGATTCTATTGTTTTGACATAACATGTTGATAAATCAGCTACAGAGTCAACTTTTGCGCAGCGGTTAGCAAAAGACATTCACACAAACCCTCCTGAAAGCTGTTTCCAGATAGCTACACCAGTGCAAGGTCCGGGCAACACCATCCGCTGCACTGACCAGATGAGACACAGGACCTGCAGCAGCCCGGCATGCCAGGGATCAGGCACGCTCAGAGTATGGAAAAGGACTACAGGGCTCTTTTGCAAAGTGACTTCCCCAGGGAAAGCTGAACTGACAGGGGTCAGGCTTAGACAGTCTGCTCCAGAGCGTGCGGGAACAGAGCAGAAAGCTGAGGGCAGGACTTGAGCCTCCAGCTCAGCTGCAGGGGCTGGCTACTGGTCACCTCCATGCACACACAGCTGCCTGCTTGTCTGTCAGCCATCTCAGTCCTGCCTGACAGCACTGACACTCCACTTACCCGGAACATCACCTTCCCAAGCCCGTATTTGCAGTGGTCTCTGCTGCATTTGTCCCATCCATATGATTACAAAAAAATTACAATGAAAAAAGGGCAAACGAGCTCCAAGCCCAACAGTCCTTGGCAGCTTTACCAGCACTTTGCTTTCAGTCGAACAATCAAAACATCTGCACTTAAAATGTCACATGGGTAAAATGATCATTTCTGTGGCATTTGCACACACTGAAAGGCATCACTGTGCCTCAGAGAGAACATTCAGGACACAATTTAAACAGCAGAAACTTGCTGAGGTGAGTAAAAACTTCCTGGAAAACCAAAATGCTGAAGAGAGGCACAAAGCCCCACAGTGCTCTTCCTTTTGGAAAAAGGTTTATTTCCTGCAGTGCAATTCACATCTGTAAAGCCGAACTGCACTGGACAACTGAAACCCTAATCAAGTACCTTTTCGAGAGCCTCCACTCCACTTGCTCCAGAGTGAAGGCATTCCATACATCAAGTCCTACGTGAGCAAAGCAGCTGCTGCATTGCAGACCCTGGCCTTCCACAGCCTGCTGGTTTGCTTGCTTACACAAAGCAGTTTGTACCTCACAGTTTTCTCCCATGCATATAAATGCAAACAATCAGGTTCTAAAGCCCCACAGATGTGACAACGACCATTACATTCAATTCCTGTTCTAGGCTTGTCTTTTCTGATCCCCCCCTTTCACCCCTTAGTTCTGCATTTCCCACTGCAGCCACAGGTCTCAGTGAAGCTGCAGAGCAGCAGTAGTGCCTGAAGCAGTGCAGAGTGCTCACCCCAGGCCTGCAGAGCCCAGCCTGGCCACCATATCCCCTGCCTGGACTGTCCTGTGCACTCAACCCAGTGGCTCTACTAGCTCAAACACACCAACACTACACTGCAGAGCTACAGAAGCACAGGCTAGAGCAACAATGCAGCAAAACTCCTACACATTCCCACCTAAAGCAGATAATCCATACAATGCAACATAAAGAACCAGTGGGAAGAACCTAGGTTCTTTCATAGTTACAGCTTTCACAGAAGACTCTGTCATTTCCAAATGAATGTTTGATGAAGTAAACAGCCTTTGCACCACATTAAATCTTCCTCTGTCAGTGAGAGTTGCCACCAAAGGACTGCTCAGCAGCACAGTGCCATCAGCTGCAGCGATGTTTGGCTGTGTTTATGAGAGAGAGCAAAACACAGAGACATCAGAAACATTTTCCAAGCAGGGCTGCTCCTGCCATCACACAGCTCACCGGAGAGCTTACAAGGCAGCGGGAAAAGGGCAAGATTCCCTTTACTGTTAGCCTTGACAAGTACAACGTACTCATCCAGAACCAAAGCTCTGTGGCACCCTTTAAGAAGAAACATCTCTCCCCAGTTCAACCTCTCACTGCAAGTCCTAGAATCACAGAATGGTGAAGGGACCATTTGGAAGGGACCTTAAAGCTCATCCAGCTCCAACCCCCTGCCATGGGCAGGAACACCTTCCACTGGGCCAGGTTGCTCCAAGCCCTGTCCAACCTGGCCTTGATTTCCTTAAAGACACAAATATTTCCACCACAACCCCCCTCCTGATCACTGAAGGTCACACTGTGCTCTCACTCTTGCTCTGAGCAAAAACAGCAGCACACCTCCTGCACCTACATATTTACCGGTATTTACTATTATTTTTGTAGTGAGCTTAAAAAGCTTAAAGAAAACCCCTGTGCTGTTCTTTCAGCAGTTCCAGTGAATGGCCTCAGAGTTTAGGAACTTCAGAATTTGCCATGGCCCAAGCACTGACGTTATGGATGGAAAATTCCTGTTTTCCAAGGGCAGATGATTCCTGTCCCCAAGACTTTAAAGCAGGCCAGTGACACTACTGGTAAATTAAAAGTTGAGCTTTAGTTACAATTTTCTTTTGCTCACAGCCCATGAAATCTCCCAAATACAGAAATGTTTCGGAGGTTTGGGATCCATCTGCAGTAAATAACCTGCATGCTTGCCACTGTCAGACTCTGACCTTGCCAAAGCAATGCTTACAGCTGAAATCCACGCTGGAGCTTAACACCTTCTTTATTGGGCAACAAACATGACAAAGGCAGAGGACAGAGTCATTACTGCTGCTGGGGCCCACATGCTACAGAGTCACAGTTTGATTACTCACCAAACAACACAAGGCTGGAACCACCTGAAGATCACAGCAGGCACGCAGCAGGACAAGAGTGTAAGCAGGCAGCTCTGTGGAGGAAACAGTACAAGAGGAAGATTGTCTCCAGTGAACACTGCACCAGGCTGTCTGCTGGAAAGGGTTTTCTTAACAGTGAGCTCTGAGATAGGGTTTTCCTGTTGAGCAAAGACAGGTGAGCTGCATTTTTGGGGCCCATCTGCACATACAGCACCTTGTGAAATGGATGCTGGAGAGCAAAGCAATTCAATGCTGAGGACAGTTGTCGTAAGTGCTCTGCTGGATGCTTGGAGCAGGCTAATCCAGCCCTTTCCTGCCAGCTTCTGAGACTGTGGAATAAAATGGGATGGGGGATGGGTAAGCACAAGCCCCACACTGACTATCTCTGCCCTTGGGAAAGGGCAGCTTGTAGGAAAGGGGATTTCCTCCCCATCATTCTTGTCTCATCCATAAGCATCTCTCAGTGTTTCACTCTGAGCCGGCAGGCTGGATGAATTATTTAGGCCTTGAATAAAACAAGAACCTCTGCTCTCAAAACCTGTATGAGATGCTGACTTCAGCAAAAACACATCTGAGAGGAATTACACAGCTGAGACTGTGCTGGGGCAGGGAGACAGACTAAATGATCCCTGTGGTGCCCTTCAACTCAGAGACTGTAAATCCACTAGAAGCAACAGGCATGAACCAGCTTTGATTCCTGATCCAGCCACATTAACAACGCCTGGACTTCAGCAGCAGACGTTATGTCCAAAGCCAGGTGATAATGCAACACGCTCAATTAACTGCCCCCTTCTGTTAATAGCATCTGACAAGTGCTACCACATCAGCAGGTTTCTGTTTGCTATTTCTTTTCTGTCTCCACAAATGAGTTAAGCTTTTCTACCTGCGTTCAGTGCATAAATGGATGCACACTGACATTTTGCTGCACACTACCACGTCTAACTAAGACCACACTGGACATACTTCGTTATCTTAATGTCAGGAAGTTCTCTATATATGAGACAGAGGAGTAAAAGCCAGGAAAGTCTGTTCAGACTCTGCAGGTAGCTTTTAATTAACACTGTGGTGCCAATGAGATGGTGAGGATGGTATTTGTTTGACATTTATGTTAATCTCCTGTTCCAGCAGCTGCAAACCAACCCTCTAATTGCAGTGTCTCCACATTTTAACGTGCATTTCTGCTAAATATAGTTTGCACCTCACCAATATACGCTGTGACACAGAAGACAACTCCTACTTTGTACTTCTCAGCATTTAGGCGGGAAGAGCTCCGTATGCTGTAGGAACAGGAATTAGCTGCCAAACTGGAAGTGCCCGCACTCAGAAGAAAACAGAGTTAAGCAATCCTGGAGGAATGTGTACTTTACAAGCAAAATCTGTCAGTGATTGAGGGCTGAATTTCAGTGCCAGCCAAGAATGCTAAGCATGGTACACCAAACTCATAAAAAGGGAAGGGAACAAATGACAGCCACTCAGCTCATCAACTGCTCAGAAGGAGCCATAAATGCTTTAACACAGAGGGAGCATCTAAAAGGAAACTGCGTTTAAAAAATGGCCCTTCTCTTCATTTGCAACATACCAGAGATAGCACTGATAAGAAGGTGAGCAGCTGAGAAGAGCTCTTCATCCTGAGGCTGGCATTTCTGCAACAACAGCTCCTTCTGCAACCTGCACCCTAAGAGCTGTAAGAAGTCCTGGAGGTCTCGTTGTTGTGCAGGTTTTAACTCCTCCAGGTCTGGCTTGTCCCCCGTGCAGATATCATCTACCTGGAAGTAAAAGAGTAAGTAAACTTCTTCAAAAGAGAAAAGTTCCAGCAAAGGAGAATGCCAGCTCTATTCCAAAACTGCTCTTAGGAAACAAGCGGAAGCTTCTTCATCTTACCACGTCCTCCAGGGCAGTCACCATTTCTTCACAGAGCAAGAGCTCACAAAGGGTTTTATACAAAGCTCTTCGCTTGTCTTCCGGCAGCTTCACAAAGGGCTGGAACTGAGTCTTCAGCCGTGACAGATCTTTCCCAAGAAAGCAGTAAAAAGTAAAACTAAGTATTTCTGCCCAAGTGCCAGTGAAAACAGTTAGCGTTTCCGCTGTGTGTTTCATACGCTCATTTATCACCACATCCCGACATCCTGGTTTCCATCTGCACAAGCTATAAGGCAAGGCTGGAACACAGCAGATTTTATTTCCCAACCAAGCCAATGAAACATCAATGAAAATTCTAAGAAGAACAGCTACAAAGGATCAACATTTTAGAATTCAGTACCTTAATGTTAACTGAGCTAACGGTGTATTAATAAGGTTTTCACTTGAAAGTTCATCTCCAGTAAATGTTCATTTATAAGGCAGAATGAAGAGTTCTGCTCTTCACTTCTTAATCTGCGGGTTAATATGAATTAAGTTAAAAGTACAAGTCTGCACACAGAACTAGAAGTTCCTATTGCGATCCTCAGTTGTTACCGCCCTTGTATTTCATCAGGTACATCAAAAAATTACAACCCTTCACCCCTGACCCTGTCCTTATTACAAGAATCAGGACAAAAATCTCTTGTTGATTGAAATACTGAATCCATGACAGTAGATACAACAGAAGCCAAAGGAGTTCACTTCTTTCCCCACAGCTCAACTATGACACTGAAACAAAATGTTTTGTGACATCAAATCACCGCTTTGCTGACAGAAAATAAGTTTTCAAGTGAAGAATGCCAACTGGAAGGCTGGGATGTGTTGTTCTGCATTCCAGAAACATGGACACACAGGCACTGTTAACCTTGTTTCAAAGAAATCTCTCTTCGTGTCACTCCAGTCAAGAAACGCGCGCTCTTTAAAGACGCCTTTTGTATCCAAAAATTACTTTACTGGAAAAAGAAAAACCAACCCAGCCTCAGGCAGGTATTTGCTGTACCTGATGCAATCATATGACTGCCTGTACAAAGAACAGAAGAGGAAACCTACTTTAAATACCTTTAGTAGAAACAATATTTTTAGGGTTTTTTTCCAGGAGACAGCTCCGGTTAATTAATGAAAAGAAACCTCCAAGCCTTGTAAGCAGGCAAGGTGCAAACATATGTCAAGCTAAACCAAATCAAACAGTGCATGCTTTCACAAATAACTGGGTTTTAAATACGCACGCAGACACAGTTATTCCTTTCCATTCTCCATGAGAGAAGGACAGAGTTTACTTCAGGACAACAAATACCTATTTTGGTCACAATTAGTCCACTGAACAGCCAAAGGGTGAAATGTAGAGATAACAAAGGTGATGCTTGTCATTAGAACCAGCTGTAGGAACTCTGCGAAGAACTGAAGAACAGTAAAGTGTGTTGAGGCCTTGATTTGTTTCCCCTTTTGTCAGTCCTCTGGTGACAAACCTGCCCCTTCCTCCCCCATGCGTACAATAAAGAAGTTGTGCCTGGCCTGTTATACCAGTTTGCCAATTGCCATTTAAATCACATTTTCATTCCATCAGCTGTAGTTGATACCAAAGATCACTATAAAGCATCTTGGAAAATGATGAGGCTAAGTGAAGGGGGGAGATGCCTTTGTGACTTTTGACACTTAAAATAACCTTTAACTGATCAGTTTTACTGAGAGTCTTTTCCAAATGATGAAGGAATACTTTCAGTGGTCCTTTCTGAATGAAAGCATAAATCATCACTGATCTTACAGAGTTCATCTGGAATGTAACAGAACTGCCATTAACACCTGATCTGGTAAGATCATATTTATGAAAAAGGGATTCAGGATGTTCCTTGGGAACAGTCCACTGCATAGACCTACTAAAGCAGTAAATTCTTCCATTCTTTCAGTGCATTCCCTTAAGAGTTTCTCGAGTTTAAGGGCTATTAAAATGAACTAACATAATTTCTTACCCATTATTGTGCCAGATTATTTCCTTCTATCATGTCTCTTAACTCACTGTAATATAATAGTGTAAAGTATTTCTGGTAATACCTTGTTTCAATACACTTAAAGAAGCATCACTGGGAATGAGGTTTTTTGCCCCAGAGTACATCTCGTTATCAACAGCATCTGGCTGATAGAGAAACAAAGCATCTCTGAATAGTGCTGAATGGGGACAAGTTGAGCCTTCCGTGCTTTCTTTTTCAAAACCTCCTTGCTGTTCACCCAGCAGACAGAATTCTGTAATTAGAAATTCAATTGAAACAATAAAATTAATAAAATGCACAAGTAATTCCTGAGTGAGGTGCTAGCTTGTATTGTCTACATGTACTTGTGATACCTGTACGTGATTTCTCCATGGTTCATCTCTTCTAGATCAAAAAAATGCCAGAGGTTGCTATGAATGTGAATTATTGAGCATTACTGCAGCCCTGATGTTTGGTATAGTGTGCACAGACAGATCTTGTGGTGCAGCTCCAAAATGTGACTCCAGCTCATGGGAATTAAGGTACTGCAGACAGCGAATAACATGAAACTTCTAACTGACACTGTAAACCTGAATGCTGCATACAAGAGATGCAGGTATGTCCTGGGTTCAGCAGTTGCAGTCATTTTTCTCCTTCTTAGTAGCTGGTGCAGCGCTGTGTTTTTGACTTTCAGCCTGGGAACAGTGCTGATAACACCTGATGTTTTTAGTTGCTGCTCAGTAGTGTTTAGTCTGACCAAGGACTTGCTGAGTCTCATGCTCTGCCACGGAGGAGGGGAAGTCGGAAGGAAGCAGAGACAGGACACCTGACCCAAACCAGCCTCAGAGGTATTCCATACCACAGCATGCCATGCCCACTATATAAACTGAGGGCAGTTACCCAGAAGGGCGACATCACTGCTTGGGTTGGGCTGGGCATCAGTCAGCGGGTGGTGAACGGTTGTATTCTCTTCCCTTGTTATTCCCCTTATCATTATTACTATTGGTGGTAGCAGCAGTGGTTTGTGTTATACCTTAGTTACTGCACTGTTCTTATCTCAACCCGTGGGAGTTACATTCTTTCAATTCACCTCCCCATCCCCTTGGGAGTTGGGGGAGAGGAAGGGGAGGGGAGACTCCAGAGACTCTGTGGTTTTTCTGAGTTACAGCTGGGCTTAAACCACCGACAAGGTATTCTTCATGTTGTCTGCCAAGTGAGAGATGTGCTTTAATGCTGGCTAAAGGGGCCACTCATGATGAAGACATGTGAAAGCACTTTCTGAGTTTATATGAACTCTGAAAGTCCCTCACAGAGCTTTTTCTGGTCATGGCACTTACAGATTCCCCTTTCTCAGCCAAGCTACAGGTCCACCCTCAAATTCTCCAGATGAGTGGAAAACAGGGGGCATTACAGAGATTTCAAAGGACTTCCCCCAGACATGTCCACTCTGCAATATACTGTCACTTTACAGGAGCTTCATGGACAAAACATCACACCTGGCTGGATTACCCTTCGTGCCTTGACTTCATGACATCCTGGACTACCTGACCCAAACAGGACTCCCCATTTCCTGCCACCCCAATGCCCAACCTGATGAGGCCAAGGGACTCCTCAGGTACACAGGAAGCCTTTGTGAAAGTTATGCTGGGAAATCTGGAGTACTGAGTTCTGTGCTCATGTGTCCAATACTGTGCCCCAAAGATGCAGAGTACAATCAAAGCCTTACGCATATTTTGATCACCTTTTATCATCTCAAATGCAAGACCTGTAACCATACCCCTGGCCCTCTGTAGCAGGTCTGAGGAAATTGCAGAGAAGCTAACAACAGAAACTCAATTTTAGAGTAACACCTGACAGCAAAGGGGAGGGAAAAAAGTAACTAATCAAGCACAGTGCTCACATGTAGCAGGCACAAAACCTAAATATAACCTGCCTGCAGTTGCAAAAGTCTGTCTCACCAAATTAAGGACATTCAAAGCAGAAGAGAAAGCACAGAGAGCACTCCATCAACAAAAAGCCTTTCAAAGGGAGAGTACACAAAGAAATCTCTACCACAGAGAAAGAGGACAGAGGCCTTTATGCCTGCATAACCATTCACAGAGAAGAGTGAGCTAGAGGAGCAGGAACCAATTAACACAACTTAAACAACTTCCCAAAGCAATGAGACCCCAGACAGCAGCTAAGGCACTGTATGGGGAACAAGCTCATGTTACTTCCATTGACAATAACCAGGCTTTCACACAACCCCTGAAGGGAGGAGATAGTGCTAATAAACTACCTGCCCTCCTAAGGTAGATAGATGCTAGTAAGGGAAATCAACACACAGCATCATGAAAAGTTTTAGAAGATACAGACCCTGCTAAATCTCAGATAGGACGTGATTCAGAAGAAAATACAGGACTGCGAATGTTTTGTACTAGTAGGGCTGTTCATTATTTTCTACCTCATTAATTTTGTCATACTCTTAAAAAAAAGAGAAGGGGAAATCAGCAGAAGAAAAAATATACACACTACTGTGATGTCTTCTCTCTTGAATTCTATTATACCCATTGATGACCAACCTTCAGCAGCGCAGTTAGATCTTGTTAGTTATTCAGAAACATTAACAAAAATGGAAGAAGACCAGAGATGATCAATGGAAACAATCAAAGGCAAAGAGACTCCTTTGCTTGGAGAAGCTGAAAAGATTACGACTGTTTAATTTACAGTCATTTAAGAGGAAGCAAGTCGCATTAATAGCAATGAACAGAACAAAGTAAATCAGGGGGTACTGCTGTACCTCCTGTTTTGCAAAGCAAGAACAAAAGGACTTCTAGTAAGATTTTAGAGACACAAAACTGCAAAGCCTGTAACAGGAACAGCTTTTACATGTAGTGGAAAATTAGCTGTAGAAATCAAACAGAATGATTACAGGAAAAAAATAAGGCAAAGGGATCAGAAAAGGATTGCGCTTCTTTTTATTTCTGTTTCATTTCTTTATAAAAATATCCAGGCATGTCCAGTCACATTAGTCTTAAATTTTCATATACCACTTTTCCTTACAGGATAACCCACACGTTGTCAGTGGCAAAGGAAAGGAAGCAAAAAAAAAAACACCCTAATGCACCTTATTCTGTAATTATCTGAGAACAGAATCACGTTATGCTACAATGTGCAACTGGTCATTTTCAGTCTCATGTGAAAGGACTACATTAGTCTCTAGATTCAACTTCAAAGGCTATTTTTATTTCCATAAACAGATGCTGATCACTGCTCAGACATTAAGAAGTTGGAAGTTTGGCCCCAAGTACTTAAAATCCCTCATTTTGTTCTTAGGTCCTCCATGCTCTCAATGACACTCAGGCAAGGGAAGATAGCACATTGAAAAAAAGAGGCAAGCCACAGGTTGTTTGACATAAAACATAAACCAGTGCTGGGCCGGTTTTGAAGCTTAAAAGACATACATTAAGCAGGAAAAAAGGAAAAAGGATTCTAGATTTCTGTCTAGAAATGACATAAGCAGGTTATCAGCTACACACCTGTGTAGTCAGATAGCCTTAACTGCATCTGATTACTCTGAATTACACCATTATGACCATGAAGTCAATGCCCTCTGCTCTTTCTCTGTGCTCACTCTATGTCAGAGCAATTCCACATTTCAGAGAATTTTTTTTCAGGTTACATGGTATTTACATATATTCTGGAACCTACAGACTCCTTAATATCAGAAGTCAGTTGAAGGAGAACGATGGAGAGTACCTTCTACATTTCTGAGGCAAATAAAGTGCATCCTGGATTGAAATCTCAATTGCAATTCAAGTATTTCTTCAACATATCTCTTGTTTCTCTGCACATCAGTCCTTTTCAACTTCCAGCTTTACACAGTCCATCTGATTTCCTTCCTTCTTGCATAACATCCCCTGAAACCTCCTTTAGGTCAGGGAGTTTAACTGAGGACAGATAAGAAAGAAAACCCAAGCGATTCTACAGAGCAGAGTTGTTACTCCCCCCACAAAGGCAACTTCAACGTCGTTTTCACTTGACACCTGAAAGTATTCGACCTGAAATAAGTGAAGTGTGATCAGAAAACACGACAAGGACATTTCTGTAACCATTCAGAGAATAATCTATATACGAAAGTGTAAAATAGACAGAAAAGATTAAATTCCAGCCCTACAGTTTATGAAAAATTCTTTTCTTAGCACGACTGTTGTCTCAACATTCCTGGTTGACCATCGATTTATATTCAGTTCACTCTCCCTGCCAACAGGGGAAAGCAACAGCATGGGCTGAGGGCCAGATAGCTAGAAGCAAAACTGCAGAAGAAGAAGACCTGGACAGCAAATTCAAGAGGTTGAGCGCTGTGCCCTTGCAGCTATTGAAGTTTACTGCATACTGGGCTGTGCTGGCAAGAGTATAGCCAGCAGATCGATGACACTGATGTTTCAATTTGGGAGACTGTATTCAGAGTGTAGTGTCCAGTTTTTGACTCCCCAGTACAAGACATTCACATACTGCAGCAATGCAGCAAACAGCTACCAAGGGGCTGGAGATCATCATGTGCGAAAAGAGGCTGACAGACAGGGTTTGTCCAGCCTGGAGAAAATACTGCTAAGGGAGAACCTTACTGCTATCTACAACAACTCGATGGAAGCATGAAAAGAGGACAGAGCCAGACTGCTGCATGATGACAAAAGGCAACAGACACAAATTAAAGCAAGAGAAAGTTTCATCAGTATTAAGGGATAAAAAAAGTGCACTATGATGGTGTCAAAACAAGCTGTCCAGAGAGGTGGTGGAATCTCTGTCTAGAGATAATCAAAACTTGAATAGGCAAGGATGCAAGATCTGATCTAACTCTGAACTTACATCAGACTTCAGAACTTGGCTGTGCCTTGAGCTGGGGCCTGAGCTAGATGGTGACCTCCTGTGGTCCCCTGAAACCTAAGTTATTCCAAGTTTATGATTTATTCAAACAGGTGAAAAGGCATTACTACTTAGAAAGCAGCATTTCACAGCACAAATAACTGTCAAGGCAATGGAGGCCATACAACATCATCAACTTCAGACACAGGGAAATGTAAAAATCATTGCCCAACAGACAGCTCTGTTGAACTATGTACCACATTAAATGAGCTTTATACTTACCAAACTGACCACTGTGCTTTATAAAGAGTTCAATTACACCGTAGGCAATAGTGGTTGCAGGAGGAATTTCAAGGATCACACTAGAATCTTTCATCATACTTCCACTTTCACTCACTGAAACCTAGAGGACAAATTTATACACTCTTTACCTTATTCAGTTATTACGTAGCTCAAACACAGAATTAATACAGGGGAAAAATACAGAGGAAGAAGGTGTGCCACTCTCCATGATGTCTGACTAAAGCACATGTTATATTTGACATCTATGAAAGGAATTACATGAGCAGCGAGAGAAGCACAATGCTAAGAGCAGCTCTCAAACTCTTAGCTACCCTCTCCTAGTGCAAAGTTGAGTTCCAAGTGCAGTTTTTGCTACACTGTCACTAGGAAATGGGACTTCAGTATCCCACCCTGCCCTCTTTCATTCTGACACCCCTTTCACCCCACTGGAGCCTGGTACCAGGAAGACTGCACTTGCACAGAGGGTTGTTGAAATGCAACTCCCAGGTCTCTGCTACTAGAGACACCCTGTATACAGAAGTGATTAATCTGCAACTTAAAATAACCTTACTACGAATGAGCATATGTTTTGACTTTGGTAATTCCTTTTCAATTCATAGGTGATTTTTCAGATACCCTTATAATGTAGTTAATCTCCGCTTCCATGATCAAAACTGAATAGCTTCTCTCTAAATATTAAAACTCAGCAGATACAGCAAACATTTTTGATGAATGACTACTTGGCTTATCAAATAAATTTGCTTCAGCACTGGCTTTTACTCTTCAGCTCTCACTGAACTGTTATATGTTTGGTTCATGTTCTGCTCTAGGCAGGAATCTACATAGAAACTGAATCACAATTTGATGCTATTGATGGAAACCATATTCCAGGCTCATACTAAAAGATGGCATCTTTTGCCACTGCAAGGGGAAAACATGTTACTTTTCTGAAGTATCATAAATAAGTAGTGCAGTGAGTTCAAGATATTATGGAAGCATGTAAAATACTCAGAAGTCTATTTGCAGAAAGCATAATTTCTGCTCAGATAACCAGCAAATGTTCTGCTGCTGGCAGAACTTTACCTTTACTACTTTCGTGCTGCATCCCACCACACCACTGATTTTTTCTTCTGTCTGGATGTGTTCAGTTATAGTACACTTCTGAGTTGTAATTATCTTTTCTCTCAAGATGCACAGCACTTCACGTTTTCTTTCCATTACTTGTTGCAGTAAACTACTGTTTAGATTTATTGTTCTGAAAAAGAAAAGATGCCATTAACAACATAAATACTGAATTGAGAGCAAAACATTTGCTTAATTGCTTGAAGCAGCTTTTTATTGTAAAAATAACAATGGTTGCTGTATGAGCAGTCTCCTCAAAATCAGTATGTCATCTTTTGTTATTCGGTAGGAGTAGATATCTGTATTCCACAGGAAGTCCTAACACATGCATTGAATTCTTGATTCCTCACTCTGAGCAAAAATGGCAGTTGCCTGACTACTTTTTAAGCAAAAAAAGAAAGGGAGAACTACAGTAAGTCTGGTAAGTTTAAGCGTCCAGTGTACTGGACTGAATCATCTGGTGAAGTGAACTCCACTGACATTAACAAGGCCATGGCAGGGGATGCTGGCTAACCATTCCCTTCAGTCTCATGTTAGCACAGTGTCAGTAAGTCAACAGCTCCCACCCTGCAGTCTTTACTCCAAAGAATTATTTCTACCAAAAAAGGCTACCGGGGAATACAAACAAAAGACCTGTGCTCATGGTCCATATTATGAACTCCCTGCAGCCTAGCACACCACTGCATACATTACGCATGCACACACATAATGAAAATACCTGTAATGGTGTAATACATAAGCACACAATATAATAGTATCAGCCACACACCACAAAGCTCTGCTCAGAAAGAGTGAAGTTGCAGTCAAGCTGCTTGAAGTAAGGAAACAAACAGCAAGCAATCTCCCAGGCTGGTTAGTTTCTCTTTCTGTAATCAAGCCCTATTTTCCCTTACAATAGTTCTTGGTTTTCTCTCTCTTACCTGACCAGGCTAAGTCCCATTCCTCATTCCTTCATTCATCTCAGCTTTGTGCCACAGCCAGCCAGCTTACCAGCCCCACCTCAAGTAACTTCTATCTTTTATCCTCAGATGATACCAGCTGTTCATGGCTCCCAGCCTTTGTCTCCTCTCCTTCTTCCACTTTATTATTACCACTTCTCAGCCATGTGGCTAAACTCAGCCTCATTTATATCCTTGTCACCAGCTAGCCCCATCACCCCTGCCTTTGTACATCCTTCTACCTGTCACAGGCATGCCATCAGGTGCTCCTCAGCAGGGGAGGTGACATGGCCTTCTTCGTGCCCAAGAGCTGATGTCCAGACTCACCTGGACAAGGACAGCTTGGGGTGACCACCATTAGGAATGCTGGTTTGGCATCTGAAGGCCCTTGTGCAGGCAAAGGAGTGTCCTGACACTCTGCCACCAAATTCCAAGTCACCAAAATTCCTCCTTGAGGGATGAATAGCACACTAAGAGAGTGATCACCTCAGTGCCAACACTCACACCTTGCCATGGATCTATTTCAGTGTTCACTTAGACCCTGAGCTGGCTGAGTGGGATCAGCACTGACCAAGTACTTCAAAGGGCTGGATGAGAAAACAAAAAGAGATTTCATGGATCTTGGACCTGGAAAAGATGACTGGAAAAAAAAACCAAATCCACCCACTATAAACTCCTGTGTTATTCCCCAGTGTAACCTCACAATTTGCAGTTAATGGCTGGGACTGTCACAGCCAAAACAAAAATTAACCGTTGGAGGGACCTCAAGTCTCTAGCTCCCGCCTCCAACTTAACACGTCATCCCTACCATAATCCAGTGTGTGTTTAGATGCTGCAGAAGAGCTTCCTAAAGTTAGGTTCTTCTGCTCAATCTGAGAAAGAGAACTCCCAGAAACAAAGAGAAAGGATTATTTTCTAAGAAAAGATGACAAAATTCACTATCTTGGCTTCTGGGTGTTAAGGGTCTTTCTCGTAACAGTTAAAGCAACTCCTTAACTGTATCTAATTGACTAAAATGTGTTACTTACAGTAAACTTTTACAAAATACTCAGCGGAAGCCCTCAGATGAGATGTCAGATTTCCTACAAACAGGTAACTTGAGCAAGACAGCTCGAAGATTAAAAGATTGCGATCCCTGGCTCAAGTTATTCAGTCTTTTCTCCTCCCTATTAATGTAAATGGCATTTATTCATGGAGCTAAATGGCAAATCCCCAAACATGTGACAAAGCCATGTCTGACTCGGCCTTGTTTAAATAGAGATATCTTCGTATTTAATTGAAAAGTTTTATATTTATTAGATTGTAGAGGTTTGGCTTTATGCCGTCTGCATAAGCCTGAAGTCAGCCTGGGTCTTTATTAAATTAAAAATATCCTGAGGCAATTTTTGATCTTTGGAGACTTAATGCTTATATAAAAGTTCAATCAGTTGGAATGAACTGTCTGGAAACCTTAAAGTTGATTGTTTAACCAAGAGAAAGAAAATGCCTCTGAAGCAATGCAGCAGCCACCAGAAGAGCCCCCCCAAACATTCCTGAGCTTATTAATGCATTTTCTCTTTTGGTGCAGAGCCATGCTTTATGCTTGGAATGCAATGAACTTTTGGATTAAGCAAAAATTGAAGAAATGTCAAGCAATCACCAACACTGCTGCTCTTAAAAGTGTCTGCCAACCCAGAGCTATTCGTTATCACCATAACAGACCATCAAGCCCATCATACACTTCACAGTAATTATTTATGATTCTGAAGAGGTGTGCTAAGCATCTTGAAAATACAAATTAATGCACTAAGAACTTGCAATTTTAACATTTGACCTAAGAAACCACAGGAGAAGAAATGCAATGAAGAAGCACGAAAGCAATTTGTCATTTGCTTTCATGTATTTTTTGCCTGCTTTCAAGGAAGACAAACTCAGCAGATATTCCTGAAAGTTCCAGCAAAAGAAACAAAACAATCAGAAGTAGAAAAATGCAGATTAAATTGAGATTTGCTGGGTTTGATGGAGTATTAACATAAGAAGTGTACAGAATATGATTTTAGCCTATCAAAATGAAGGACCAAAATAATTCAAGAGACTTTTTATTAACATCAGGGAACTGAGATGTTTAGTCTGGAGAAGAGAAAGCTCAGGGGAGACCTTATTGCTCCCTACAACTACATGAAAGGAGAATAGAGAGAGACGGTGGCTGGTCTCTTCTCCCAACTAACAAATGGTAGGACAACAGGAAATGGCCTCAAGCTGTGCCATGGGAGGTTCAGACTCGGTATTAGGGAAAATGCCTCCAATGAAAGGGTAGTCAGGTATTGCAACAGGCTGCCCAGGGAGGTGGTGGAATCACTATATCTTGAAGTGTTCAAAACCCATGTAGATGAAGCCCTCAGTGATATGGTTAAGCAGTGGACTTGCCAGTCCTGGGGTAATGGTTAGACTTGATGATCTCAAAGGTATTTTCCTACCTAGCTCATTCTATGATTATTATGTGGTGTTGTTGAGATGGCCAAAATCACACACACACGTATTTTTGGTGACTTCATAAGAAAAAATAGGCAGGTGCTTTATTACTACAAACCACTACTTATATACCTTTTCTGACACACGTGTCTTTTAGACATTGGTTAATATTAGTTAGGAATGGTACATTATTGGATAACTGTTTACTGCGTTACGTAAGTCCATTGTTTTGCCAAGTTCTTCCTTTGTTGCTAGTTGCTCCCCTTATCTGACTCGCTCCTCCAGACTCCCTTTACTTTCCCATTTGGACGCCTTCTACTTTCCCACTTGGATATCTTCTGTTTTCCCACTCCTATGCCTTTGGTACCTCATTTCTCAAGGACACACTTTAACATCTTTGAGACTGAGTTCTAACTTCGTGCCTTCAGTCAGGGAATCCACAGGCCTGCCATAGCCCCCTACCACAATTATGTCCCCGGTAGGACTGTCTCAAACCCCCTCATTCTCCTGGCTTTCAGGTTCAGATGCAGAACTAAGAGCAGAGTGGCAGAGTGAAGGAGTCAGAAGACACATACAGGTAAACAGGCCTGCTGAAGAAATTTCTAAGGCAATGCTGCATAAGCTGCCACAGGACTGGATGCTACTCTGAGACACTAAAACAAGGGTACAGAGCTACCTGCTCCATCCCTGATGTAGCACTCCTACAGGCACTACATCTCACAGGTAACTTTGGTGTGCTCTAGACAGAGCTGCATTGTGTTAGAGACACAGCTGCTGCCTCACCATCAAGATTCAAGTGACTTCAGTGGGATATATTCAACTGTCAAGCCAACAGAAATGCTCTCCTCTTCCCACTAGGTTTAGTGAGTACCTGATTCAGAGCTTTAAAACACATACCCCTACCACAGCTACAGATACCTTTTATTTTAGGACAGCACACTTAAACGCTTTCCTCTAGTCTACTGGCACTGAACTTTCTATCATAAAACTCCCTGGACTCCAGGACTGTGTGTGGGCACACTGTAAGTTGTTACTGCAGCACAGCCTGTGGAAGGTAAAACATTCTGCTTTTCTCAGCAACTCAAACAATAGATAACATGAGGTAAACAAATACCCAGCTTATCTAAATTATCACTGAAAATAGTCATCAAGAGCAAAATGCAACAGGGTTAAAATTTGACAATCCGAGCAGAACTTAAAGTATTGCAGGGTAATGGCCACTGCACCTGCGAGTGTATTCTTGCAAGAGCTGAACTCATTTGCCAGCATAACACCCTGAATATCGAGAACATATCTGAATAACAAGAGGTGCTTGAGTTAAATCCCTGAGAATACGTGCATGCAGGCACACAAACTGCACTGCATATTTTTTATTTCACAGGTCACACTTCAGAGCTTTTATTTCTGTTCTACAATCATCACTCTCATCATCTCTTTCACTGTCTATTGTACAGGAGCCCTCACAGATTTTGTATAACCTGTACTACATCACTGTAATCCTTCCCACCTTGAGAAGTTGAGTTGAAGTACTCAAAAGTTACTATATAAAAAGTTAATATATAAAATGCAATGAGATGTTGGTTTGCTAAGTCCCATTATCAACACACAGAGTATGAGCCTGCGTAAATACAGATCATTTAAAAGATGAAGATTATGGTTTTTCGATTGTTTGTTCTGCTTAAATAACCCTCCTGATGTCAGTGATTTACTGTACTGGAAGCTCTACAGGTCAAACATGAACAGAAAAGAATTTCTTTGAGTTTTGATCACAGTCTCCACATATAATTGGACTGAACACTTCCACTCTCCTGTAATGCAGAAGCTTTCTTCACTTTTATTCAACTTTTTTCTTCTAGCATGCGGAAAGCAGTGGAAAATAGAGAGGCACAAATGCAATTTGTTGCAGGCTGGAAGCAGAAATGTAGGAAGAAAGGCAGAAACCATGGAAGGCAAGAGAAAACAGACAACATCTGGCAACAGAGCAGGTTCTCACAGTTAGAAGAGAGAGCAGGAGCCTGCTCTAAACTCCACAGCAGAGACTGAGGGTCTTTCAGATGCAGAATTTCTGACTGGACTGTCCACAAAGGACTCTCAGGTTTTTGTCACCAGCAAACTTGCTTAGGGTACACTCACCAATCCCATCTCCCAGATTTCTAATGAAGACAGGACTGGACCCAGGACTGTCTTCTCCTGGGGTACACCATTAGTCAGTGGCCTCCAATTAGACTTTGTACTACTGCTAGACATGCTCTGGACCCAGCCATTCAGCCAGTTTTCAATCCAGCTGTCTGTTCATCCACCCCATGCTTTAGCAGCTTCTCTATGAGAATCTTATGGCAGGGAGTGCTGAGAGCCTTAAAAAAGAAGATGGAATATACTCTTAAATCCAGAGCAGTCTCACTAAGTTAAAGGCATACAACTTTGATCCAAAATCAGTGTTACAGTACTCTGTGATTTAGCAACCACACTGTAGTATGAAAAAGAATAATGTAAAATAAAACATGCTGACTTTCTATACCTAAAAGTACCATTTAACTTGATTTTTAAATTGTGTATTATGTTAATAAGTGTGTTCGGCATTTGCAATGTCATTGCTTCTGCAAACCAGGCAGGATTTCATCCTGCACCCTTCAGCTGTTACTCCTTTTCAGAACAGAAGAGGCAATGCGGCATTACAATCTAATTAAAAGATCAGTAGGACTCTCCTTCAGAAGGTTCACCTAAGAAGTGACAGGAGCCCGATTTGCTGTCACTGAGGACTTACAGCTTGCTGAACCTTGAACACTCACATGACTTAGTTTAGAAGGCACAGCTGCATTGTTTTAGAATTTTCTGCTATTTATCTGCAACTTCCATTTAAACAGCCCAATACAAGAACAACATTTTAAAATGCAACTTAATTACACTATATGTGTAGGAATAATCAACAGAACAGTAACTGATCAAACAAGCATAAGGAATGCATGTAATTCAGTGACAACAAGAACACGTACTTGACTCTCCTCTCACAAGAACTGATGAGCAAACGTCTATCTGTGGATGCCTTGCATCCAAAAATCACTAATTTGTAGGTGCCAGCACTCCAGAATGCTGAATTCCTGTATTCCGCACTATGCTCCATGAACAAAGACAAAAACTAGAAGCTTGGACAGAATCCACCACAAATCACAGAATATTTATGAATCTGGGATTTCACTTGTAAGGCATTACCGCAATTTCCTGTGAGCCCTGGCATTTATGCTGAAGGAAAAAAATTTACATTCTGCTATCCTCATCATTTCCAGTGACCTAGGGGAAGCCAGACTGACTGGGTATCAATTATACACTTTGCATAATAAGCTTTAATAAGCTACGAGCATCTTTTCTACGAACTAAGAACTAGCTCCTTATAGCTAGGAGGCACACACATTAACCTCATCTACCGTTATACTCGGATTGGTGTAGAGCTACTGACTTTACGCATACACAAAAAGACACTATATTTCTAAGTATGTAATTACATGCAGGATTATCACTCCAAGATGTGATGAAGTAAATCTGATTTGCTAAGGGAGGATTATTTGTTTGAACAGAAAGGTAACTCACTGCAGAAAGTTAAATAAAAGCTTAGTGATCTAAATTGAAGTTATTCTTGCTTGTTCTTCTATAGGAGTCAACCTAAATCCTGACACTATTTTTCTGGTACTAGATGCATACTAATTTTACAGGCCTAGTATGCACATTTAGCCCAATATTTTCTGCTTTTAATAAAGCATTTAGTGCAGAAATAGCAGGGTGCTTTATTAGAATAAGCCTGTTGACTTGCGAATGCCCACAATACAAAGAACAGCAGCCACTTGTTCCTGTGAAAATGGATTATTTCTAGAACACCAGTGTATCTAAAGCAAATTTACAATGTTCCTAACAACTTTTGCACTGATAACAAAAACCTATCATCTTTATCTTCAAAGCATCAGCAAAGGCTATTAAAATGCATTACAGCACCTGCTACAGATCTAAGGTACAATGCTATAACAAACAAACCACTCTCATCTTCCACAAGCCAAGACCTGCAATACAGAGTAGATCCCCGACTTGTCATCTGATTGCCAAGTAGGCTTTGGTCCATGACTGTCTTACTGCAAGATTAAATAAATACAATTTCAGAGTTGGACAGGAAGTGTCGCATATCTTGTAAATTTAAGATTACAGTTCCCCTCAGCTACTACTGTGGCTATATTACTGTATAACAATCAGCAATAGATCATAGAATCATAGAATGGTTTGGGTTAGAAGGGACCTTAAAGCTCATCCAGTTCCAATCCCCTGCCATGGGCAGGGACACCTTCCATTAGCCCAGGTTGCTCCAAGCCCCGTCCAACCTGGCCTTGAACACTGCCAGGGATGGGGCAGCCACTGCTTTTCTGGGCACCCTGTGCCAGCGCCTCAGCACCCTCACAGGAAGAATTTCTTCCTAACGTCTAATCTCAATCTCCCCTCTTTCAGTTCAAAGCCATTCCCCCTTGTCCTATATCTACATGCCCCTGTAAAAAGTCCCTCTCCAATTTTTCTTGTAGGCCCCCTTTAGGTACTGGAAGCTGATATAAGGTCCCCCTGGAGTCTTCTTCAGGCTGAACAACACCAATTCTCTTATCCTCTCTCCATAGAGGTTCTCCAGCTCTCTGATCATCTTCGTGGCCTCCTCTGGTCTTGCTCAAGCAGGTTCACATCCCTCCTGTGTTGGAAAGCTGGATGCAGGACTGCAACTGGGGTCTCACAAGAGCAGAGCAGAGGGGGAGAATCACATCCCTTGACCTGCTGGTCATGCTCTTTTTGATGATGCCCAGGATATGGCTGGCTTTCTGGGCTGCAAGTGTGCACTGCTGACTCATGTTCAGTTTCTCATCAACCAAAATTTAGTGGGAGGCATCCCTGCCCATGGCAGGGGGGTTGGAACTAGATGATCTTAAGGTCCTTTCCAACCCTAACTATTCTATGATTCTAAAATCCTCGAGTCTTTCTCCTCAGGGTTGCCCTCAATCCAGCCTCTGCCCAGTCTGTATTTATGCTTGGGATTGCCCTGACCTAGGACCTTGTACTTGGCCTTGTTGAACTTCATGAGGTTTGCACTGACAGGACCTCTTGATCCTGTCAAGGTCGCTCCAGATGACATCCCTTCCCTCCAGCATGTCAACTGAACCACACAGCTTGGTGTCGACAGCAAACTTGCTGAGGGTGCATCAATCCCACTGTCCATGTCACTGACAAATATGTTGAACAGGATCGGTCCCAACCCTGAGGTTCCCTGAGGAACACCACTTGTCATCATCTCCACTTGGATATTGAACCATTGACCACAACTCTTTGACTGTGACATCCAGCCGATTCCCTATCCCCTGAGTGGTCCACCCATCAAATCCATGTCTCTTCAATTTAGAGACAGGGATGCCATGCAGGACAGTGTCAAACTCTGCTTTGCACAAGTTCAGGTAGATGATGTCAGTCACTCTTCCCTTAACACCAGAACTGTCACTATGTTACAGAAGGCCACCAGATTTGTCAAGGTATGATTTGCCTTGAGAGAAGAAGCCATGAGCTGGCTGTCACCAATCACCTTGCTATTTCCCATGTGCCTTAGCACAGTTTACAGGACGATTTACTCCATGATCTCGCCAGGCACCAAGGTGAGACTGACATGCCTGTAGTTTCCTGCGTCTTCCTTTCTTCCCTTTTTAAAAATGGGGGTTATATTTCCCTTTTTCCAGTCAGTAGGAACTTCACCAGACTGCCATGACTTCTCAGATATGATGGATAATGGCTTAGCAACTACATCCACCAGTTCCTTCAGGATGCACGGATGCACCTCATCAGGTCTTGAGCACGATGAGCTTGAGCACCTTCAGGTTCTGTAGACAGTCTTGAACTCAATATTCTCCTACAGTGGGTAGTTCTTCATTCTCATTCTTATGTAGATCTATAAACTACATTTTGTTCAACTAGTAGAACATGTGTGGACCATGCTGGTTCACCTTTGCTATTCCTTCAAATAATCCAATTTTCTAGCACAGTGGCTCACACACACACACACACACACACTTACAAAACCTGCTTATAACAACATAAGTAGTACTGAATTCAGCTTCCATAGCATTTGCACCACTAACATAGAGGAACCAACCCATTTTTTCCTAGATTTTTACCTCAGTACAGACCCCCAACGAAGTAAATATTTGGCTTTTGTTCCACAAGGCAATTCATGCAAATACATAAAGATGAAATTGCAGAGAGATGTTTTTAAAATGAAAAGGAAAGGTTTGACCATGAAGCTTTCCAAATCTAGAAATGTTCATTTCTGTATGTATGATTTATTACCTAAAAATGAGAGCTTACATTAAAAATAATTCTCAAACTACAGCAACACTGCAGAATCGTTTGGTGATCACAGCTGGCCCAAGCCTTTTCAGCTCAGTATTCTTTCCCAGCCATTACAACACCCACATTAAAAACATACCTGTCCTTGACGTCTTTCATAAGCTGCTGCAAGTCAATCTCCTGCTTCCTCAGGTTTCCAAATGAGGACTGATTTTCCACATAGCCCTTTCCTCCAGCTCCCAGGCTGATCTTTCCAAATGAAGTTTCAATGCTTCCTTGAACAGAATCCTCAAACTTCCCCATATATTTTGCAAAGTCAGACTCCACAATTACTAGGAAAGCAATAAAAGTGATTTCTACTTGTGAAGAGAAGCACTGAAATGGTCCTGAATTGATTGGAAAAACAACAACTTACAGCAAATATGACAAGTTAGTGAAGGCCAACAGTACTGAGCAGGTAAATAATGAAATTTACAGCTCTGCAACTCTTTATTTCTGCTTCCTTTATGTTTTCATCATCTTCACTCTGATACTTTTTATATTTTGCCATTTTAGGAAAACATAAGGTGATTGAAATGCTAACCTCAGACACTATAGAAAAATCATAAAGAATGACTGAAACTTGTTTCAGCTACAAAGAAAAACTGCAAAGCAGACCTGCCTGTACAGCAGTGTTAGTATCTTACCATTATCTTGACATATCTCATTACAGGACTGTCCAAAGCTCACTGAAAACCAAAAGAAGCATCCAACTGGCTTAAAATAACGCTGAATCTTAGGCACCTATAACTGACTCAGCACCAGCTAATCTTCCAAGCCAGCTACAATTAACATTGCAATTTAGGGACTTATCTATTTTGTTGTGTGGAATTGTGCCACACCTAGAAGTATGGGATTCCAGATTGTTAATCCTAAAACCTGGTTAGGACCACTGCAGCTGCATGAAGAATGAAATACAAGGGTCAACTGTTTAAGAGTATGTACAAGAAGAAAGGAAGCAGAGATAAAACCTGCTTGTCCTTGCCTGTACAAACATTCCCTGGGCTACTGTCACCACCAAGATGCTGTTTATCCAGTGCTTTTTGATCAGGAGCACAGTATAATTTCACACTATCATCACAGACTGGAGTTCCTCAGCAGTATTCTAGGGGAGTTCCTGCACCTACAGATAGCACTGTTGTTAAACAGTAGGACTGCATGGCTTGACAACCTTTAGCACATAATTTCAGTAGTCTATCGAGGCAAAACATTACCAATTTTTTCTTAACAGTTATTATTATTGGTTTTAGTTAAAGAACTAGTCAAGTGATAAAAGATCCAGTCATCTCATTTCCATGGATGGAGAATAGTGAAGAGCATTCCTCTGAAAGGAGCCCCCTAGTAACACGATTGAGGATACCAACAAAAAAGATCAGGCTTTGCATTCTTTTTATCTGCAACAGTACTGCTGCCCTGAGTATGGCTTTACCTGGTTTGATCGGTTTGTCATCAGTAAGCACATCACTCAGGGTGACTGTCAAGAAATGATACTTAGGCTTCTGCCAGCACCAGAACTTCTTTCTCTTTGTAACTAAGCTCATAAGTTGCAGCTTGTCTGAGGCGTTCAAGTGGGAGACAGGGATTAAGTCACCTCCGCTGTCAGTTTCTCTCACAAAATTCTTTGTTGCTTTTGCAAACATCTTGGGGAATCAGTTGAAGCCTGAAAGAATACATCTGCTTTTCAATAACTGCAGCTGGAAAGTATAAATATGTATATCGTCACTTTAAGATTTTCTCATAGTATGGGTAATAATGCAGGAACAGCTAGTGTTTTCACCCCATCTTCGCCACTTAGAACAGAATCATAACAGTTCAAACCACTTATCCCAAAGTAAAAAGGTTTTCATAGGAACAGAAGAAAGAATTTTAATTAAAATTTGAAATAAGCAACAGCAAATAAGCGAAGAATAATACACTGCAGACACAATATGCGAGGCTTAAACATTATGATAATAATGCATTAAATTTATGGTCATGCAGACAACAAAGAAAAAAAACAAATGAGTGAGAACATAAATATTGCATCGGACACCTGAAAAGTTCCTTCAAGGAACACTTACAGGTAATTAATCAGCTGGGGAGGAAAAAACTTACACAGCTTACCTGAAAATCCAAGAAAATGCATCTGCTAATGAGCACCCCGCAGAGACTGGCCGGGAAGAGGAGAGCACCAGGGCAGTGGCAAAGGATTTCTGCCTCCCCGTACAATCCTTCTTTTATTACCTAACATAAAGTTATCTTACTCTGTATACGGTAATTGGGGGGTATTACTCACACAAATTATCTTGATCCTTTTAATAGTAAGTAAGCACATGGAGGGATAATAACAATTCTCTATAAAAAGCAACAAACATTTGTGCTGGTATCTTTGTGCCTAAGTTTTGTTTCCGAACTCTGCCCCTGAAAAGTCCCAATTAGTTTTGTTCTTTCTGAACCCTTCTGCCATCGGTGTTTCCCAATTTTCTGCTTTCCATTAGCATAACTACAGCTAAATTGAACATATGGTACTTGCAACTGTTATTTGTGTCTGCTAAACTGCTACATATATTATCTTATTCTAGCTTTTAAATGCCTTAAATTGAGAAATGATGGCACCTCTTATTGTGTAACGGTTTCTTTATCCTAAGCAATGCACTTTGCTGTATCTAAAAGGAACCTTTTCAATAAGGGGCACTGGGAAAACAAGCAGGAAAAATGGTAAAAATGACTACTCACAAGCGCAAACACACAATTCTAATAATACAATTTTAGACATTTTTTGAAATAAAAACTAATCTTTTTTTAATTTCAACTCTGTTATTCGATCTAATCATAGTTCCATAATGAAATATTTCCTTTTAAAGTTGGCAGCATTTCTTTGAATCCTCCACCTGACACAGACTAGAAAGTTTAACTAAGATCATAAGATGTCTCAGCTGGGTATCCACACATGTGTAATTAATTACCTGCTTCGCAGAGATGTTAGATTTGTCATTTACAAACACAAGCCAGAATAACTAGAGCAGACTTTGAGCAAAACCTGGTATTCCAGGATTACTGACAGAAAATGGAATACTGAATAAAGACTGTTAGTGGTTGGTCCACAGGCTCCATGTTTCAGCATCAGTTGGAGGACAGAGAAAAAAAAGCCTTTTTGCAGATGGAAATTTACTTTCCATTAGCTTTTCCCAAATCCCATTTCAGGTAGCACTGCACACAGTGTTTACCAATTCATGTTGAGGTACCTACCTCCTCATGAAACCCCTGGGGCCTACACTTAGTTCTCTATATAAGCAAGTAAAGGATATTTCCCAACAACACCTGAATGGAAAGGATTTCAACAATGTCAAAGCCAAATAACATTTCACTTGAAGAGTCTTCTGGGACTTCCACTGTAATTGTGGCTGCCACAAACCTGCAGCACAGGCTCAGCTATATGCACTGAGAATATTCCCACTGGCTTTCTTGTGGAAAAGGAATTCCCAGTGGTCTTTTCTCTGACCTTTTCCTAAACTCTGAACTGAGATTGCTTTTCTTCATTCTTAAATGAATCCCCCTGAATTTCCCTGCTACTAACCTCAGCGAGCACACCTTAACAGAATGAGCAACGCAGCTCCACTGCAGCAGAAAAAAAAGCCCAAACAAACAAATCAATCCCCCACCAGCCCCAGAAACTAGTTTTATTTTTCCCTGGGCCTTCTTTTTCATGAAACGATATTTCATCACCAGCCAGATGACTGATGTGTAATAGAAGGGACCATCAAGAAAACTCTCATGGCCTGCATCAGCTGCTCTTCCCTAGCAGAACCACCTTCTAACATTTCTGTGCTTTACATGACTGGTCATTCTTTCTGATCCCACTCCTACATATCTGATTCACACAGGTATAGCCTCTGAAAAGAAAAAAGCCCACCAATTTCTGAGTTTATGATAAGACAGATTGCAAAAACCAGTTCCTGTGATTTGGCGTTGTTACACACTAAATCTCATGAGAAGAACCATTAACACCATTCCACAAACCTTTGTTTCATGCTGGGTTGTCTTCATGCCCAGTCACTGTGCTTCTGATTAGCAAAAAGGACAGCCTGGAAACACCAGAGTACTTAAGAGGACTGCTGAGACTCACCAGGCAGGAGAGATGGGACTGTCTTCTGCCTCACAATGACAGTGTTGGTGTCTCCCACACTTTGCTGTACTGGGAATATCTTTGCAGGGAACATAATTGCTGGTGCAGCTGTACCTGCAAAGCAAGAATATTCTATCCAAATTCCTGTTTATGTCTCTTTAGATATAGTGCCCTTAACACAAACTCTAAAATGCACCCGAATACCTTGTTTCACTAGTTCACAAAACACAAAATACATCGGGCA
The DNA here is from genome assembly GCA_017639245.1 of Myiopsitta monachus. NCBI lineage: Eukaryota > Metazoa > Chordata > Aves > Psittaciformes > Psittacidae > Myiopsitta > Myiopsitta monachus. The sequence goes on from CM029928.1 coordinate 15,038,602, forward strand.
ACTGAATGTGCCATTAGCTGACATCAGGGAGTTAATACAGCTACCAGGATGTAAGGAGTCCTGCCTGGATGGACATGGAGTAGTTATGGACACAGCATTAAGAAAACTCTGCCTCTGGCGCTTCTTCTTCTGGAAATTTTGCTAGAGCTGTGCTTGGATTAGTAGAATTAAAGGGAAGGTACCAAAGCTGGTAGGAAGAGCCTGTCAGAGCGATTCCACTCTTGCAGATTCATAGCTACGCATGAAAGTAGAAAAGGAATGAGAAGTACCTTCCTTGCTACCAAGGAATTTAAAATTAGCCTGCACCTGGGCTACAGGGAGGGTAGTCAGTGAAATGGATGAGATCAAGCAAAGATACTTACAGCAGCTTCACTGTCTACTTATAAACAAGTCTTTCTTTTCTTTCCTTTATCAGAGCTCCCTAACTCAACACAGTGAGACACGAGAGCCAAAGAAACATTTCGTGAATAGTCAGCGTTCACCTTCATCGGCACAGAAGCGAGTTCTCAACGGCTGCTTGACACTTCTTACGTTCTGTATATACATACGCTGACCTTCAAAAAAATACAATAAAGCTCCCCCCCCCCCTTAACATAACACTACCCAGCACATCAGACACAGTACACAGCGAATTTGGGAAGAAGGTGACAACTAGGCCACCAAATGCCAACACATCCCTTGCCAATCCTGGTAGTAGGGAAACACAGCTCCTGAAAGCCAAAGGTGACCACGCAGGAGCTGTGGTGCCAGGAGAGCTGCTGGGGTTAACTCTGCTGCGCAGCAACAGTAACAGCCTTTGAATCCCAATGAACTCAGAGTTTACATCAAAAGGCAACTAAAGCATGGAAGTGATGACAAGCAGGACATGTGTTTTATTACAAAACCTCATAGTTATTCTCGCCTCCTCTTTCTACAGATTTTAAATTAAAAAACAGGCAGAAAAGCCAATACGCGAAGGCTAGCAGGGAAGTTCACACAGGAAATTTCAGTCCTCGAATGCATGTGGTGCCTTGCAAACACACCCAATACATTTCAGCGCTGGATGTAGCCCTCTTTTGTGTCTTGATGGCTTCACAGCATGTGCCTCCAGAGGCTCGACGCTGCACAGAACCACAGTGGCTCAAGGCACCCGAGAGGGAAGAAGCAGCAGCCTTACCCGGGTGCCTCCTGCGCGGTGGAGGTGCAAGGCCCGTGGCGTGAGCTGCACACCTTGGGCTCAGCCCAAAGCTGCCCTTCTCCCTCGTGAGCGAAGCACTGACCACCTCGTCCCGGCCTGCGCTGAGGTGGCTCAGCGACGGGCCCCTCACCACTCCTTTAACGCTTAAACCCCACACAAACCCCCCACGCGTGAACTACTGCCATTCTGCTTGATCAGCCGGAGGGCACACAGGAGCTGGCGGGGAAGAAGAGTGGAGCTCCGGCACGCAGCGAGGCGGCCGCGGCGGCTCCTCCCGAGTACCCGTCTGTCCGGGTGCGGTCAAGGCACACAGCGGACCAAGACCCCGCTGGCCTCCACCGCGTTCCCGGGCCCAGTCCGTACTCACGGCTCTCCCGGCGATCCCCGCCGCCGGGCCCCGAGGATGCAGCGAGCTCCGCCCGCGGGGCGTTCCCGGCGTGCCCGAGCCGAGCCGCGCTCCGAGGCGAGGTGCCGGGCCGAAGGTCGGGGTGTAGCCGGGGGGACCCGCACACCGGAGGGGGCTCCGGCCGGCGCTGCGGCGCGGTGTAGCGGGAGGCGTGCAAGCCCCGCCTGCGCTCAGGCTGCGCGGGAGGGCGCGGTGGCGGCGCCCGAGGCACCGGTCGAGGCGCGGCCGCCATGTTGCCGCGTCGGGCCGCCGCCCCAGCGCATGGTGCAGGACAGGAGCCGGAGTGCCGCCGCTGTGCGGCTGCGAGACCCCGGGGCGGTGTCTAGCTCCCTGCACCGGGTCTGCCCCATCATCTCGGCGGGCTGAATGTGCTGCCGTGGGGTGGCTGCACGCAGGGCATCCAACTGGAGGTCTCCGTGTGGTCTGCCAGGTGCTGAGGCGGAGGGCTTGGTTGTGCCTCTCAGCACCCCAAGGCGATGGGAAGCTGGGTTTGCATGGCTGCTGCTTATCAAATAACACAGGCAACTTCTCTTTAGTTATAATTGCCTGACGGTGATATTCTGTGACACAATTACAAAAGAAAGTTTTGTGGCATCCTCTCAAACCTGGCTCACTTCACCCTTGGTCGTAAGTGCAGACGGTCAGTGGCCTGTGTGCAGAATCTGCTGGAACCAACAGCCCTGGCTGCAGGTGTGCAGCTTCAGGGCTGGCACTCTCGGCCTTTCAGAGTTGTCCTGGTTCAGACGGGCTTCCCAGGGCAGTGTGAGCTTGCAGCCCAGAAAGCCAGCTGCATTCTGAGCTGCACCGTCAGCAGTGTGACCAGCAGGTCAAAGGAGGTGATTCCCCCGCTCTGTGTGGCTTTCATGAGATCCCCCCTTGCAGTGTTGCATCCAGCTCTGGGGCCCCCAGCACAAGAGGGACATGGACCTACTTGTGTGAGTCTGGAGAAGCGCTGTGAAGGTACTCAGGAGTATCTGCTGGAGCACCTCTGCTATGGAGACAGGCTGAGAAAGCTGGAGCAGCTTCAGTGCCTCCAGGGGGCCTAAAGAAAATTGGAGAGGGACTTTTTACAGGGGCATGTAGATATAGGACAAGGGGGAATGGCTTTGGACTGAAAGAGGGGAGATTGAGATTAGACACTACGAAGAAATTCTTCCTGTGAGGGTGCTGAGGCGCTGGCACAGGGTGCCCAGAGAAGCTGTGGCTGCCCCATCCCTGGCAGTGTTCAAGGCCAGGTTGGACGGGGCTTGGAGCAACCTGGGCTAATGGAAGGTGCCCCTGCCCATGGCAGGGGGTTGGAACTGGATGAGCTTTAAGGTCCCTTCTAACCCAAACCATTTTATGATTTTGTGATTCGAAGCCAGAATCCCCAGTCCAGAGCTCGTGAACAGGAGCACTGCAGAAAATGAGCAGTATGATCAGTGACGCACAGGGCCGGGTTCATGAGTCACAGCATGAAGTACTGACCTGCCTCACTGTATCACAGCCCTTGGAAAGCAGTGCAACAGGAGAATAAAACAACTTGTTTATTTGTGGTGCCAAAGGACTGAGCCAGTGAAAAACAGATGAGTCTGCAGAAACCCAGGGAGTACTTTATCAAGATAATAGACATCAAAGAAATCTTGTTCAAGCAAACTGTGCCAGAGGGCAGGTACTTCCCCTGTGGTTTGAAGAGAGCATTTAAAGCTGCAGGGTACAGTCATGAGTGTCACATCACCACCTCTTAATGGAGTAACACCTGGGCTTTGGAACAAATGGATGTTGAAAGTTGCATGCCCTTAAATGAACAGTCCTGGGTGAGAGGTAGCAGGTAATACAGCAAAAGAGCATCCATTTCTTCCATTCTGTTTAACTACATTCATTATCCAAAACTTCCAATTAATCTCAGCAGATTTTAATCCATTGCCCCTTTCTCATTCCCACAGATGACATCCTTAGTGAACTAATGATAAACAGATGTCCCTTCTGGGGTTGCACCTACTTGAAAATAGCCTGAATGGAACTAAGTAAGTATCTGCATTTGTGATAAGTTACTTTTATTGACTAATAAATATAATATATATATTTTTATATATAAAGCTCCATTCTTGGAGCCTCATCCTGAGGAAAAGCACCCACACATCCTCGAGAGAACTCTTTTGAGGAGCAGCACCAAGCTGCAGAGTCTCTAGCTCCAGCAATAATCTCCCACAGTGGCCAGTAATAGCACATATTTCATCAGTTATCATGTGTTTTTCCAGGGAGTGGCAACGTGTGATTCATTTCGAATGCAAGTGTCTGCTAAAGCATATTTTGAGAAGTCGAGGCAGGAAGTTGCACTGAACCACATTGCCATGGAAATATTCAATGGAGAAGGAGGACATGAATCAAACCAGTGAAATTTGCTAGTCATTTTAAGGATGTTACCATCTGTTGATTGCACACCAAATAAAGGGTGCCCACACCGGAATATTTTCATCATTTCCAGAAAATGGGAATCTATCCACTTGAAAGACACAGGTCAATACAGGATAGTTTTCAGATGCTTCTCTAATTAGAAGAGACATAAACATAGGTGTCTGGGTGTTAGAAAACAGTTTTGGGGCTATGCAGCAATTAACTTGGAGGCTTTGAAGACTGTCACCAAAACTGGCTGCAAATAGGAGACATTTGGGATTGAACACCCACCTTGAGCCTTCAGTCCTTGTGGAAATGCTCTTCAGGTGTACTGCAGTCAAAAGTCATGCCTTCATGGGATGCCGGCAGGGAGAACATTGTACTGGAGAAATACACATTTGAGTGTGGTCTGTGTTGGGAACTGTCTGCCACACTCTCCATCTCCTGAGCATGAAGTGCATCACTTCTGCATTAGAAGTTCCTCTGCATTATTGCTGCATGAGAAGACCGTCTTGCAGAAAGAGCAGAAGGAGAAAGAAACTTTTTACTTCTGGGACAACCTGCTTTTGGTATAGGACAAGATTTGGCTACTTCATTTAAGTAAGTGAGACAGTTGACATGAGAACTTCACAGCCACAACTTAAGAAATCAGTAATGCACAGAAGTGAGTAGTAACACACAAGATAGTAGTCTGAAAGGAAAAAACCCAGCACAATAGTTGTGTGTGAAATTCCCCAGGTGTAATACTAAGCTAAGAAAACATTGAGCTGGCCACCACAAGATGTCAGCATTGCAGAATGGTTATTTCTGCCAGGCACAGACAAGGGCTTTGCATCCTATCAGCGTTTGGCATTACTTTGTTGTTTTGTATCATGGCATAATATGGCCTTATCTTTTTAGCCATTGACATAGGGCTATAAGTCCAAAATTGGCTGCAAAAGAGCGTTTCTTAATGGCAATATTTTTTTGTCTCATCCTCTATCCTAAAAAGCTTTCCTAAGTGCATTCACAGGGCCAGTATTAACAGCAGTACTAATGGTACATAATGCCTTGTAGCCATCACTGAGTTGTTTAGGGCTGCATTCAGCCTGGCTGGAAAGTGCTTACTGAAATTCTGCCTGTATATTGGTGTGTCAGGAGGTTGTCCAGAGTTCCCTGCTGCTGCATGCTAGGCTTCTTTAAATCCTCACTCTGACTGGAAAAGGGTCTGCTGGCTTCAGGTCTGTGGAGGAAATGGGAAGAAAGTGTGAAATTGTTCTGGGCTTCTGTTTAGAGAAAAAGAATACTTGGGTAGTGAATCTTTTTAAAGGTGTCCAGCAGCGTAAGCCAAATCACCAGCCAAAGAATGAACTTCTTTTCCCTCTCGGTTCTTTCTGCAAGAATAAAAGATCTGAGCAGCAGTTTTTGTTTGTTTCAGATCAACCTTCCAGCCTCATTTGTGCTTCACATTAAAATTCATCTGCTGTTTTAGGGGCATGATCTGTAGTTTTCACCTATAGCATTCTGTCCTCTAAAACATTTCGTGTTGCACACGACAGCTTTCTCCCTCTCCTGCTGCTACGGCTGTCATCAGCCCTGCCACACTGCCAGCAGCTAGGGACAGGCTTAGGAAACAGAGAGTGACTGTGTCCTGCTCAGTGGAGACCAGAGGGAGGGTGCAGGAAGCATAGGGGGGACCCTGTGAGTTCATAGCAGCCAGAGCACTGTTCTGCTGTGTTTCCTTACCTGTTTATGTGGGCCAAGCCCATTCGGCCCTTGGCAGCAGTGATAGGAAGGTGACGTCTTTAACCACCTGAAGATTTTTGCTTGGGAGATGAGTTTGGTCACTATTTAGAGGCTATCTTATAGTGTCGGGTTCATCTCTGCTACCTTTAGGGACTAATACGAGGAAAAAATGGTTTATGTCTGCATCTTTTAATCCCTTGAAGGACAGTTACAGTGTGCCACACTGGGATGCAGGAGGAGGCAGATACATTCAGTATAACTCAGAATAGCCTTTTTGCTGTAACTCAGCCAGATCTTGGTGCTTTAAGTACTGATGGGGAGAAATAGTGTCCTATCTGCCTTCCTGTAGCATGTGTGTTATGGCACAGGGCTCCCTTCTGTCACTGTAAAAGCTCTCATCACTAATGGATGTGGTTTAGGGTAGGGTGACTGTAACTTTCCAAACATCTATGAAAACCTTGTGACTATTTGATAATTTCACTATGATTTTAAGAAAATAGTCCAAAAGGGTAGGCTGGGATCATGTTTAATTGATTGTGGCTCCCTAAAGAGTCATCTCATGATTTCTCCAACAATAACATGGAGGACAGTTTGCATGTAGCTGCATGAACTAAGTGCTTCTAACTTTAAACTGTAGATTAGATGGCAGCCACAGAACATTGTTTCTTTTACAGTAATGATAAACAAAGACTTAGGAATAGATAATGTTTCTTGCATGTCTCAAAAGTATTTTTCCATAATAGCTTATTATGAACCATCTGGTCTCGTTAATGTTTTATCAAAAACCAGCTGGCTGCTGTATTGTTCAAGCTATTCATAGCAGACCTTCCTCATAAATTAGCTAAAAGGAATGGAACAGGAATTCCAGTTGTTCAGTTTTGAAAGAGAGATGGAGCTGACCATTAGCAGGTGATCAGAGCAGGACCTACAGAGTCAAACTGTGTTAAAATAACATATATTAGGATTTTTTTTCCAATGGAACATTACAAACAGAGGATACCTGTCACTGAGCCTCCAAAAAATGAGGCTCTTCACCTCTGTGTCTCTGTACACATACACCTTTCAGAGTGTAAGCACTCTAGCAGGGTTCTTTGAAATATGACTATACAGCACATGGCACTGTTTAAAGTGTAGTTGCACAGTGCCTAGTACTACAGGCAGCTAGGTACAACTGATTGTAAATGATTACACAATACACATTGATTTAATAAATGGTACTTCCACTCATAGTTGTTCTACTGTCACACTTTTAGGTCAGTAAAAACCATGATCCTAAGGTTAGCGCAGTTCATATCGATTTTGCTATTTATAGACATCCTTAAAGTTACAGAGAATGGAAGAACTAAGAAAAGCACATCTAAAGAATACATAGAGTTTAGGAAAACTGGCAAAACAAGAGGAGTTAAATGGCCTGCAGGGAAGAGCCTGTGACTGAAGCTTCCTGGAGAGAGGAAAGCTGATTGTAAGAACAGTTTTCTTCCATCAGCTCCCCATGTTTATTCTGGTTCACAGAATTCCTCTAGCATCCCTGCAGTGGGTGTGTATGCCCTCAAAAGCACTCACTATCCAACTACAGGAACAGATAGTTTCTGCAGAAGTTTCCACAGAATCTACAGCATGTGATTGCTGTTCCTTGGGAGGCAGACAGCTGGATGGTGTTTGCATTACACTGACACAGAACTAGAGAATGGCTGAAGTCAAACATCACAACATGTTCAGAAGCTAACATTAATATTTCATTGGATAGCAACGGACACATTTTCATCTACTACATTTGTAGCAATAGCTTTGTTATGATTTAAAACAAATTTTGTCTCTCCCTTTTATTTTTTGTGCCTCCTTTATTTCCCAGTTGATTTGCAATGCCTTAGCTGCCATTCTCATTACCTGCTAACTGTCAGCTCCATCTCTTTCAGAACTGAACAACTGCAGTTCCTGTTCCAGGGCAATTTGAAAGGGCTTTCTCCAGGAGAACAAAGTAAATGCATTTTTAAGTACCCACAAAGAGACTGAGAATTTTTTTCTAGAGATGTTTGAAGCAGGCTACAGCCTACAAAAGTAGCACATGCATTGAGAGAAGACCGTAAGCGGCAAACAAGCCAGAGGTTCCAGAGCGCCTGTGAGGCTGCATTACTACTACAAGGCAAGTCAGGGCAGCTTCCCAAGGTCTCTGCAGCAGGAGCTGCCAGGAGCTCTCTACACTTTCTGCTGTAGAAATGCATGCTGCAGCTGCAAGGGAGGACAAAAGGGAAAACCCACCCTATTTCTCACAGGGCTGAACTGTTAGCCCTGATGGGTATTAAAATCAGGCCCCATGTTTCTTCTTAAAGGCATTTAAATTTTCAGCTTGCTATTGCTGCTCTCCAGTTTCACCACTTGAAGGGTTTTCTTTGCAATGTCTTATAGACACTGGGGTAAGAGCATATGTGGTTTTTCCCTACTAAAGGGAAGCAGAATGAAAAGAACACAGTTCTTTTTGAAACAATGAGCAAGAGCTGTCAAGTGGCTGAAAACTGTGTGGGCTCCTCATTGCATGGGAATTTGTGTTATTACATGCAAGTGTTGCCCCAAAAGACAGTGTCGTGGTTTAAGCCCCCCACCCATGCAGTTTTACTCACTCACTCACTCCCCCTTTTTCTTCCCCCAGTCCAGGGGGGATAGAGAGGAGAATCAAAAGAATTCAACTTGCACAGGTTGAGATAAGAACAGTTTAGTAACTAAGGTATAACATAAATCACTGCTGCTACCACCAACAATAATACAAGAGAAATACAAAGAGAATACAACTGCTCACCAAGCCCAACCCAGCCAGTGCACCCCCCAACACCAAAAACTGACCATGCCGTACACCCCCAGTCTACCACCACCCTTCCGGGTCTCTGCCCTCCGTCTTCACCTCCTGGACATGACATACTGTGGTATGGAATAACCTCTTTGGTCAGTCTGGGTCAGGTGTCTGTCTCTGCCTCCTCCTGGCTCCCCTCCTCCCTGGCATAGCATGAAGCTCAGAGAAGTCCTTGGTCAGACCAAAACATTACCAAGCGGTAACTGAAAACACTGGTGTTATCAGCGCTGCTCCCAGGCCCAAAATCAAAAACACAGCGCTGCACCAGCTACCAAGAAGGAGAAAAATGACTGCTACTGCTGAACCCATGGCAGACAGCAAGGTCAGTTCTCTGTCTCTTGACAGACAAGCCTGTTCTCTGACAATTAAAAATGCGTTTTATCTTCCTCTATCATAGGCTGAAACTGGTGTTGTTGCTGCTTATACTGCACTTGTTTGTCTGAACAACACACTGATTTGAGCGAGTAGCATCTATAATGGATGATACAAGTAAGCTTTTGTGGATGGCTTTCTTATTGTCAGTACTACTCTCTTTGCAACCAGGAGACAGGAATGTGCTTCCTCCTCCAGAACTGGTCTCAGTCAGTTTGAACTGGTCTTATTTGGTTCTTACCAGTCAGGCCTCACCACTGCCAATACACCAGAGTGTAAGAGTGCAATTTCTAAGAGAGAAGGAAAACCATCTGTGTCCTGAAAGGAAGTGTTTGTATGAAAGGAAACTGTGAGCAACCAGTGCTGGGAAAGCATGAACTGCAGTCATCCTTTTAGCTAGGACCTTGTGACAGCACATTTCAATACTGAGAGTCTTATTTCAACAACATATACTCCTTCCTCTCATTCCCTTCCCCCATCATTTCAAACAATCCCTATTGGCATCAAGACCAAAGCATTCACATGAGCATCAGCTTTAGGGAGCTCTGCAGCTAGATAAAACACAGTGAAGCTCCTACTATGGCCTGTCTTGCAATGTCTTTTGCACGTCTCTTCCAGTGAAAATATAATATTTGTAAGTTCCCTATCCTCCATCAACTTTGGCTGAATTTTTATTCTCTCTTCAAAATGAAAGGGAACAAGTTAAGAATGGGCATCCTCCAGTACCCAGAGAACTCAGTTTGTTCTAACTGACCCGCTTGTGGTGCTCTTTCTGAAGCAAATGCCTCAGTAGAAGTTTCTGCTGTGAACGGAATTAAAAATTCGGTGCACTGTTTTTGAACTTCATAAGAGAATTGATTGTCTCATCCAAAAACCTGTATAGCTATTATATAGCTCTAGTTGCTTTCACAAGATTGGTTTCATTGGCTGAAGTGCAAGTAACACTGAATACAAGTATCTCTTGAATTCACTCCATCTTCAGTCTGTCAATGACTGAAATAATAACAAACCTAAGAGTAAACAAGCCAGTAAATCTTTCTCAGCTATTAGACAGGTTCTCATCTATTGATAAATCTACATAATCTTCCTTACTCTAGGCAGCAATCTAGACATTGCACACATACCCTCATAAAACTGAAGGAGGAAAGGATTTTTCAAGGCATGTACTGCAGTAATTCAAATGAGATTTACTGCAGCCTTTTATCACGGCTTCCTTTTTTCTTCCAACACAAGTTAGACAGTAAGAAATTTGTAATTTAGGAAAGCACATTTTTATTGAAGAAGTTTTAATAAAGAAAACCAATGTTAACTATGCAAAAAAAGATCTTATTTTCAGGTTCCCTGGTCTCAGTAAAATAGCAAAACAGCTCAGGAGATCCTCAAAGAGAAATAGTGCCCTAACACTTAGACAGTGATTCCTGAGGTCTGTGAAACGACAGACAGAAACATCAGCTGATGTTCTCACACAACATCTTGTCTCCCTGGAATTTATTATTGTTCCAAGATCCTGTAAAAACTTCCATAAATGAGCCCACAGTCAAATTCGCAGTTAACTTGAGCCTCCATTATACTCAGCTCAGGAGAGCAATGTTGATTTACCTCAAATGAGGGTTTGCACACAGCAATTTCAAATATTTCCTTTGGTATAGAGTAAGCAAAGATACAAATGCTTAAGTATACAGCAGAACTGGGTAGCTGGCCAATTGGTAGCTTGTAGCCCCATTCAAAAACTCAGCCTAACCCTACACATTCATATGCATCCCCTGCACAATAGGGTGTCTGAGTTAAAAATCAACAAATTGAGCATGGGGAGCAATGCTTGCAAGGGGAAAGAAATGTAACAGAGGCATAAAAAAGAAGAAAAAGGCAAGACATGTCAGTTACAATGCAAAGTAAGCTTTGCTCAGCTGTCAGTGGTTCTCCTCATGCTGTGATGGTCTGAATCACTCTGCAGTAAACAAAATGACTTTAAAATCAAGATTACTGTAAATGAACACACAATTGACCTTAAACACAAATTGAATGCAAGGTCTATACCAGCCAAGCTTACCTGACCCTTCTGTAAGGCAGAGCAGCCTGTTTTGTCTCAGTAGCACTGACCACATTGTGGGTACTTGGCATGTCACTAGCTCAACGGGCCATCCAGAGAAATTGACTCCATATCTATTTCTCAGCAAGAGAAGTTCCTGCTGCCCTAGGTGTTTGTGGTTAGGGCACCAATAAGGAACACATTATACCATCTTCCTCTCCCTTTTACGAGGATGACAAAAATATTACTGCTTCTGTGAACTGCCGTTTTCCTAGCAACTTGAACTAAACACTGGTTATTTCAGGTGCCATTTTAAGCACATTAGTTCTCTATGAAATTAATCAGCAATGAAGCGATTCCCACTGACATGATGAACAAGTTCCAAAGTTCTTCACCCAATATAGAACCAAAACGGCTGGATTTCAAAAACCAGAAGCTGATTCTTTCCTGCTATAAAAACCGCTTTTCTTTCAGTCTCTATCCTTATTCCTCCATGTACAACAGCTGAGAATATTTTGCGTGGTAACAGATTTATTGATCCAATTTTCCCAGCTCTTCCTGGAACTTCTGTGCTCCCTCCCACCAAATCTTGGCACACACTGAGCTTAGGAAGCGCTGCAGAACTGCAGTAAGGAATTACAGGTTGGTCAGGAATTACACTCACTGTACTCCCATGTTTTTCAAGATCCTAATCCATCTGTATCACATCTTATACATATATGGTGGGATGGTGTGACGTAGTTGCGATCTGACTGGCAGAGCTGTCCCGAATCACCATCTCTAAGGGAGAAAACACCACACTGAAACAGTTTCCTTCCAGTTACTTATTTTATACAGTAAATACTCTGTTTCCATGTTTTTTAAAGTTGTTTTATGGAGAACATGTGGTTTGTGGTTTCCACATTCATGCTACAGCATAACATTTATGCTGCATCTGTCTATTAAAAACTGCTTTTAATAATCAACTTCTAGCTGTAAATGAATTTCATCAGCTTACCCCTTGCCCTGCCCAGTGTCAGGCATAACAGCCACATGACAGTGCCGTACAGTGAGTGCAGATAAACAACTGGAACATTGCACAACTACAGGACAGACTGTGAGAGTGCTGAACAAGGCTTCTAGCGGATGGAAGCTCTTTCATACTTGCCATTTTGGAAAGTATAAAACGTACAGATCACTACAGCAGCTAGACTTAAAAGATGAAGATGCTTACAACCCTTGGGGAAAAAGTCAGGGTGCGCTATGACCTTTTGCAAGTATGGTTTATTAACATCCAACTAAATCGGTTACAGAGACAAAAATAATAAATCAACTTGTGCACCAAGGTGCTCCAACATTGTTACAGGTTTTGGGAGTAAAAGCAGAGAACAGGAAGGATCCTGACTACAGAAAGTTCTCAAAAATCTGGAAGTCAGTGATAATTCTAACACGAGTTACCTTTCTTCATTCTATAATCATTAATGCCCTATCAAAACAAACAACGAATTCAGCATTTAGCAGCTTTGCATATGCAGTACCTCATACATGTGGTATGTATTTCCAGTCCTGGAACTAGTAAAATACTGTTAACATAAGGACAAGACTGCCTGATTCTCAGGGATACCACCCATCTCTCCAAGGTGTGCGCTGAAGGAGCTCATCACCTCTTGTGGATCAACCTCTCAAACATTCATATAAGCTTTTACACAGTTCTTGTTTATACAACAAAACCATCAAATCCACAATTCATATATAAAAGGAACTGCTTAAAATAATTGTTTAACATATGGCAACTATGTATGTGGAAAATTTCTCTTATTGCTTTCAAAAGCTGCAGCGAGAACAGTATCTAAGAACTCAGCAGTACAATACATTTGGTGGTAAGTTACAGCATTTACCAAGGTTCAACAGAGAAGCCAGACAACATGTGCTGTTTCTTATGAACCCACAGCTGCTGGAGTAAGTTGCACCCACCAGTAGCTAGAAAATAGAAAGGATGAGTTAGTGAATCCTGTGATTTTTATTTACAGTAGGCATAATCCATGAATGAAAACACACTCAACCAAAAAACCTTTTTCTCAAACTTCACTCCTTTGAATAGCACCATCTGACTCTAGCCCTTGCAAGATGTATTCAGTTGTGGAAAAGCTGGATTTCATCCTTCCCTTTTGTATGCAAAAAGTGCTGTATTGAATAAAACAATATATGCTGGAAACATCCTGCTCTGCAAAGCTGGTCATCTAGAAACAACAGAATAGATGCACAGAAGCAGATGCAAGGACATTGATCAGGAGTATACTGATCAGACAGAGCTCATGTACGTTTCTGTAGCATGCCACCCTTACCATGCCTGACTGCAGAGTGCAGAAGAAAGTCTTGCTCAGAGTAAAGGAAAACACAGAAGTAGGCCACAATGTTTAGAGGGAAAGCTTTAAACTAAATCTTAGGAGTGATTTGTCATTTAAAAGCTTGTTAGAATGGGCTGTTTTTCTGTTCTTCAAATTGTCTTTAATAAAGAGAAAAACTGAACGCTGAATAAGGACTGTTAGACATGAAGGGGCACATAGAAAACAGGACTGTAAACAGCTGAGGCATGGGAACGGGTGAGGTCTTTGTTAGGTTGGTTTTTGGTTGGGTTTTTTGGGACCAGCACTGGACCTTTGTGTGATCCAAAAGCTGTCCCTGGTTGTACATTCCAGCCCCATAAAATTATGTTCTTTTCTGTACAGTGATCTGGCTTCATCAGTAAACTGCTGAATAATAAGGTGACTGCAACCAGCACCTCCTCCAGAGGCAGGTTTTAAAAGCAGAAATCTTGCTTCCAGTCCTTTAAAAGAAAACTTGTTGATGGAAGAACAGCTCTTTAGGATGTTTCCTTATCAAAATTTTGGCTGGTTTTGCTCTTCTTTACAAGCATCTAATTTTCTGAGCTCTATATTACAGAACCTAAGTACTTTGCTGGATCTCAAAGAAGGACATCAGTGCTGGCAAATCAACACAAAGAATATCTCAGAGAGCAGAGATACAGAAAGAAAAGTAGTGATTAATGGGGTATTTCAGTTTCACTCAGTCTAAAGGGCCCTTTATGCTACCAAGAGTAGCCTCCTAAACAAGTGACACTGTTTCATAACCCCACTGTAACAAGTGTTAAGCCTGCAAAACTGGAAGCAGAGTTGTGAGTTTCTGCTTCTATGACCACTATTTCCCTGGATTGTTTCGCTTTCTTTGCTATGTAATTTGAAAACTGAGTCAGTGTTTTAAGTCCCAGAGGTTCAGTTTTAGCTGCTTAGCTGTTCTATCATCTATCTCGATATAAATTCACTGTGAGTGGTTTACTCTGAAGGGATTCACAAAGAAAGGCAGTGCTAGATAAGTGCTTCTTAAACTGCCCTCCCAAATCATGTTTAGTAATGTTTATATAGTTATCAAATAAGAAAGCTGTAACAGCAGTCAGTGGGCATCAGGAAATTTTAAGACTGATCCATTGAGCTGAACAGCTTGGGGATCACTGCTGAGTATGAAAGGAAGCAGTAAGTTGTCCGGTATGTTCTTTTCACCATGCAGAGTAGAAACGGGGGAGGGCAAAGTCCCTCTATGTCAGTTATTAAAAACAACAGTCTTAGATATACTGCAGAAAGCTACAGCAAATTGTGCACCCATTAACACATACAAAGTTTTGGGGGAGAAAATTACCAAAATTTCATATTTTAACAAGAATAACTGTATAGAGTATATTAAGGTTTGTGACAATGAATATATTTTTATGCAGAACTACATAGAGGTAACATTAAGACAATTTTCTTCCACTTCTTAATATACAGATGACAGAAGCTTAACAACTAAACCAAAACAATACAACAGTAAGCAGGGACAACTATGCTGCTGTCGGAAACATGGGGTCAGAGGATCATTCACAACTGGTCATACTGGGTTTGCAGGTGTGTGTCAGAGATTTACAAAAGGAGCTACTACTTGGCAATGATTTTCACTTCATGTATTTAAGAAATGCCCTGGATTATTCTCAGGCATTATTTTTCTGGAGCTGATAGTGAAATTCTGCAGTTTACCTTCTTGATATGGGAACTCTGATGAAGAAACTTTTATACAAGGCACTAAGCCGAATGCTTCGTGTCATTATGAAGTTTAGACATTTTAGACTGTAAGATAAATGGCAACACTGCCAGTCTGAGTTCTCAAAAGTCAAAACCACCATATATGAGATTAGTTTCATTTAACACCTGCTGATTTTAATGCATGACAATACTGTGCCTTTTGGCAATTAATTCTTCAATTTCAGGTGCTATCAACTATTAGTTCATCTGTCAAAGTATGGGGAAATCCCCCTATACCCAGCAAATACAAACCCAGCAATCAGATCAGACAGTAATCACAGTAGCTGCCAAATAGGACAATGAACAATTTTACTGCATCCTCCACAAATATTGTTCCCTGTCTTATAAGTTTTAATTTCCCCTAACCTATTTTGTTGTTAAATGTTATTTGTAGTATAAATGGTAACTATCAACAGCAAGGATAATTACAAATATCAACTCATTTCTTTGCCATGTTTTGATAGTACAAGAATAAAACACAGGAAGGGAACAAGCCATGAAGAGATCCTCACTTTCCTTGAAAAGCCAAACAGCCCGCAGAAGTTAAGATTTCCTTTGGAATCAAAGCCCAGATTTTGTCTTTATATTGATGTGAAGCTCGCCTTGTTGCAAGTTGCTGGCATTGTAGTCAAGTATTTAAAAGACATATTAAACAGAAAGAATAATGCTGACTTCTTTGGTAATAAGTTACAGAAATGATAGGCAGAGTTCCTGGGCAAAGGGAAAAATAGTGAAAAAGCATTCATCTCCTTCTAAGAATATGGAGCTTCAAGGTAACAGAAAGCAAAATTCAAATACACATCTAATCTGACATCACAGGTTTGGTTTAAAATGGAACCTTTCATAGTATTTCCTTCATGTCACATGTAACGGATGGATCCATCTGGAATGGATTTTCTTTAGCACAATGCAGCACCCAGTAAAATGCAAGCTTTTCAAAGCTACTACCCCCCAAGGAGTCTACCTTATCCATGCCATGTCCAATTGTTCCAGTCATAAGCCAGTTTTAATATGCCAACAACATTTGGTTATGTTTTGTGTTACTGAAGTGGCATGCAAGAAATAGAAAAGGGAGTGGTGGGGGTGGTGGTGACAAGATACAGATCTGTAACTGCATTGTTGCCAGAGAGATACATAGATCATTCATAGAACAGACTTGAAGAATCATGGGTCAGGTTTGAACTGCAGACAGGTAGGAATTGTGGCATTGTGATTTGATGGAAAAACCAAGAATACTGCCCATCTCTATAATCTTCACTCAAAAGTGCAACTTCTGCTACATTTGTTTCCTGCTGAATTTCTGACCTATGGCTCAGTAGTTTCACAAATCTAGCCATATGTGTGAAATTACAGGAAAGGGATGCAACTGATTTAGTGCAAGACATTTGAACATTTGTCTGAACATAACAAACAAACAGAGGAAGATCAAACACTCCATACACTTCTCCATAAGGCAGATGGTCATTTTTTAAATATAAGATCGTAAATATGTTCTTTATTTCTTAAGAGGTAGAAAATATCAAAATACTAAGAAAAAAATTCTAGCTTTAAACAATCAGTTTGCGTACTTTTAAAAAGTCTAACTGGTGCAATTTTTAGGTTAATAAAAACAAATGAAGCTATGGAAGCACAGGATTTCGTGCTCTGTATAGATTTTACTTACTGGAAAAAGAGAGCTTCTTTGTCTAGTCAGTGCTCAAGCAGTATATACACAAAGGATGTCCTCCTATTGCCCTGTTGGGGGCTATAAATCCAAAGTGGAATTTTTTCCCAGTGGAAAATTTTGGCGAATCCTGAATTTCAAGCACTACTCTTAGCTGGGTACAGTTTACGTATAAGGCAGTAGAACCACTGATGTAAGCTCAGAACTACCTTTTCCATAATGCTAAGAAGAAAGCTAATAGAAACAAAAGCTTAATTAAATCTTTTGTACAAGCAGCAAAAGATCATACTCAGATTCCAGCACCAGCTGTCATCCTGTTTTAGCAATTTATACCAGCCCAGAGGCAGCCAAACTAACCATTGAACTGTGGCAGCTTACCTACAGTTTGAGTTACTAAGGCTCGCACTCTGATTTCTCAGCACAGCTAGGGTACTGCTGATGCCACTGTCTCCACTGCAATTCAATAAGGCGTTAACTCAGAACTGACATTATTACACATTGGAAAAGTAGTGTAAAAGCTCCTCTTTTCCCTCTTGCTGTTAACATTCAGTACTATTTTATTAAATATCTTATAAAAAGAACTCAAGCTATTTATACATTCAAACAATCACTGCAATAGTCAAGAGTAAAGGAAACGAATTATCAGATTCTAAATTAAGAACAATTCTGGAGATACGCACACTTGCACACATACACACACTCCACACATATATTATATGTGTGCGTGTATATATAGAGATATATATAGAGATAGGTATATTTTATATATACTTCTTTTAAATCAGATCCAAGAATGCGGCACAGGGTATCTTCATTTAGCTCCTCTTTCACCAGAGGACAGGATTGTCCAGTTTGGAAAAACCAGGTTCTTTTCTAAGGTCCATGTAGGTTCCATTGCTCACCCAAGAGTCATCGCTGGATTTCCTATTAAAGATTAAACAGATGTCTTAAATGTAAAGCTTATATTTTCCATACCTATGCTGTGTATATACACATATACAATGTAGCACTATGCACAGATACCCAATTCAGCCCACAAACCAGGTGCAGCCTTCCAATAGGGCAGTAATAGGTTGGAGTGTTGAACTGGTATGTCTGCACTTGGCCTTGGAGATAACACCTCAGTAGCCTAGTGTTCAGCTGAGATCAACACACTTTCTGCACTGTCACATGCCAGTGCTTAGCACCTAAAACTAAATAAAGCCCATGTTTATTTCATGGCCTCAAAGGCACATTTGTGTGGATATGCGGAAATATTCCTTTTACCTCTCTGAAGATGGCTTGCCACAGTTACTGCATAGAGCCTATGAGCTCTCGGTCATGAGGCAGCCCTCATTGCAGTAGATACCTTGCCCTGAAAGAATCAGTCTGCTTTTAATCTAGTGTGCAACATTTCTGGCACAATAAACAACTATTTTGAAACTAAATCAAGGGTTGTGACTTGTTGAAGACAGAAATCACTACTGAAAAGCCAAATGCATAATTCATATCTTCTCTAACACCACGTAACACTTTTGCTATGTAGTAATTAAACTCTATTCTGTTATTTTAATCTACAGCACAAATCTCAGTTTTCAAATCATCATTGGAAGGATTCGAATCCTCACCCTTATTCACAATTCTCACTGTGAATATACAATTATGAAGCATTAGACTTGGCCTCTATTC
Organism: Myiopsitta monachus; assembly: GCA_017639245.1. NCBI lineage: Eukaryota > Metazoa > Chordata > Aves > Psittaciformes > Psittacidae > Myiopsitta > Myiopsitta monachus. The sequence continues at coordinate 15,056,954 of CM029928.1, forward strand.
TGCTGGAAGCACCAGATGCTTCTATTTAGTAGGTGTGATTGACATGTGATGAGTTAGCTCACCAGCTAGTCACACATCTAGTGGTCTAAGCCATTCCCTTTTTGCACCTGTTTTAAATGCTTCTGTGTTCCTCAAAAGTACGTTACCTATGTATCCAGAAAAAAAATTAGGATCCCAGATTTGCTAACTGTGATACATAGGTCCATACAACGTTCACTTAGGCTCCAACTCTTTCAGTGCAGAACTGGAGGACAAAGGTCATGTCCTCACTAGCACTCATTTTTGCCTTTCGATGGCTGAAGTCCCCTGTTAATTGATTTACAACAGGAAGAAACAAAGTGCCCTCTGAATGATAATTCTCTCACCACCATGAAATAGGGGAAACATGTTCAAAAATGACCCTGGAAATGAAAGGCTCCAACTCTGCAGGGTTCTGCACAAGGCAATCCCAGTGAATTCAGCAGAAGATCATAGAGATAATTAAGCTAAATCCAGCCACTTGACCTTGTTTGAAAGTATCAGAGATTCTACATTCACTCAGGCAAATTCAAATCAGTTGCCATAAAGGTAAAAAATTAGAAAGAAATTCAGGGATGCAGTAATGAAAAGACAGTATATAATTCTGAGTTTTAACTAAGTCCGGAGGTTCTACATTCCCCAACTAGAAAAATCAAGACTATAGAAGAAACCTGGAAAAAACATGGAGCCTGCTCTATGGCAGGTTAGAACCACATCTATAATAAGAATTGCAATACATGGTAGTACATGTTACTTATTATATAGTACCTGAAAAATCTAGGCTGATGCTCCAGATTGTTTTCATCCAGCACCTTCCGTCGTTCTCTCTGTAGCTGCTCAATCCTCTGCTTTTGCATTTCAGCTCCTTCAATATTCCCTTCTTCTAGAAACCTGTAGCACCAGCAGCGATAAGAGAGACAACTGGAGTTCATGTTCCTCATCTTTGCCAGGTCCTCTAGAGCTCCAGAATCTAATCTTTACAGCAGGCAGTTCACAGTGTTTGAAAGATGAACAGCCACATCTGCAGGCAACTGCACTACCAGAAAGCACTTCACGAAAAGTAAGTCTCATGACAGGCTCAGAGTTGTAGTAATTTTGTATTCTTTTACTTGGAATTTAGCAACAGCAGAAATTCCACTGCAGAGAAGAGTTTCAAGTGTGTCAGTTTTTAGCTATTCAAACACAGGACACTCAACATGCAGTACCTGAAGTACTGAAGTTTTAACATTTTTTGAAAGGTAGTTATCTAGAAACACACAAAAGCCAATTTAGGAAACACTGGTCCATCATGACTAGACCATCTCTGATAAGTGATTAAAATGTCTGTTTCAGATGCACATTAATGTAGAAATAGAAACACACTGCTGGTATCTGCACAAAATAGTTGGAGCATAGGTTAAAGTGACCATAGAGAAGATGACGAACTATGTGAGGAAGGTATTTAAAACTTCTTACCTTTGGTCTGGCCTAAAACGCGTATCAGTGGATGGGAGTAATGACCTAGTTTGCTGGTCCAGTTCATTTAACTCCAGTGCAAACTGAGTAAATCCATACCACTGTTCATAACCTTTAGGCATTGGATCTACAGAAGAAGAGTATATTCAGAATCCCAATAAAATACTATTATCTTTAGAAGGAAAATTCCAAGCTCCCCTCACTCATTTGTTCATCTCAAAACCACAGTTTCAGCTCTCAGAGAATGAGTTTTTTAACGATGTGACAAAAGACATCCCCCTTCATAACTGCACTGCAACAAAACAGATTTCTGTTCTCTCTGCTGGAGCACCTCCCATATGAAGACAGGCTGAGAAAGTTGGGGCTGTTCAGCCTGGAGAAGAGAAGGCTGCGTGGAGACCTCATAGCAGCTTTCCAGTACCTGAAGGGGACCTACAGTGATGCTGGGGAGGGACTCTTCATTAGGGACTGTAGTGGTAGGACAAAGGGTAATGGGTTCAAACTTAAACAGGGGAAGTTGAATTTAGATATAAGGAAGAAGTTCTTTATTGTGAGAGTGGCAAGGCACTGGAATGCCTCCATCCCTGGTGGTGTTGAAGGCCAGGTTGGACAGAGCCTTGGGTGGCATGGTTTAGTGGGAGGTGTCCCTGCCCATGGCAGGGGGGTTGGAACTATACGATCTTAAGGTCCTTTCCAACCCTAACGATTCTATGATTCTAATCGGAAGGTCATGTTATTATCATGGTGTTTTTTTCAAACTACAGTAGACAAACCCCACAAGTCTGGGAGAAGTTCAAATATGGCTGTCATTACAGAACTGAGTATTGTGGGCTATCTTCCAATGTTTAATACATGAAATACACAACACTTCTCTACACAGAAAGTGAGGATGGTTTGTTCCTTTTTTTTTTCTTCTTCCTTTTGGGGTCCTCAATATCCACTTCATGGCCAATTATGAAAATGAGAGAGAATTAGGAAAATGCAGGAAGCTGTGGGATTAAGTTCTCCATATTATTAAAGATAAATTATGCTTTCTTCTGCTGTACATTTTAAGTGCTGACAAAAATCTAGTATTTGACATAGCAATAACAAGAAGTTGGGGCCTAATAAAGAGATGAAAATAATAAACTTAAGCAGATTTTAAAGTTCTGCACATTATCTATTCTGATCACTAACTTGCTCTCCATACGCAGTTTGAAGATGAAGTCGTCCCACAGTATATACTTTCATGCCACTTCCCAAAGAGTCGGTGCACAACTTTCCCAGCTTTATCCATGACACTGCCTTCAATCTCATGTGCATTTGGATTCCAATACTTTGCCTAGAATTAAAAGGAACAAGAGGAAAAAAGGTGCACAAGAGATCAAGTGCGAGTGATTTTGCCATGTCAGTAGCACTGTGCAAACAACTGCTGTTAGCACTATTAACCAGCTTATTAAAATACTAACATTGAGAACTGTATTTAATTTATCTTTTTTAGGGGCAGATGCCTTGTACTGAAGCAAAAGCTTTGACTAACACCACAACCTTTCACCTAAACTCCTCCGAAAACCTGCAAAGGGCTAGAAAAGAGCACTGGGTGAGGCATCGTGCCTAAGCCCTGGTTCTATAGTTGGTGAATGAATGTAACTACAGCACATGCCAATGGGCTAGCAGGAGGCACGTGGTAAAGCACTGTCAGTATACAGCTTGTGCCTACCTCTCTCATCAAACACACTATAGTTTTTTCATCATATTTCTTTCTTCCATTTCCTCATACTTTTCCACATCTCCAGTGGAATCACCTGAGAAAGCTGTTGCCTCTATTTCTTGTCTGACTCTATCTAGTGAACAGCAGTTCCTTCAGTGTTAAATTTTGTCAAAGAATCACAGCTAATTACAGCAGAAATATAGGAAAACAAAGCTCGCAAGCAGTTGTACTGAGCTTCAGCAGAGCATCCACACACTGCTGCGTCTCTTAGAAAAGGCACTGCCAACACTGCTGTGGTTACCTTTATGAAAGTCAGTTTGCAGTGGCAAGTGTCATCATTGAGGTTTTTGATGATGATCTCTCCATAGTGTTCAATCCATCTTTGCCCACTTAAAATGTTATGGATGCAAGATGTCACCTTGTTCCATGCAAAATGGTCTTTAAAACTGTAAGAAAAATACACACAAGAAAAATCTCATTCTATGTTCAAATGAGCTCTCAAACTTGTGGACAAAAAAAATTGTAGAGAACTTGATTAGAAAAACCCCACAAACCCATTTTTTTTTCCCTGGAACGCCTCATGTTCTTGCCCCACACCTCGAAAACAAACCCTATGACAACAATCCTGTCTCCCAGAAAACCTCTTAAGGGATTTTAATGATTGATCTGTAACAAACACTCTGACAAGCCTGCACAGGAACATGGCAGATTTTAGTTGTTTTTAATTAGACCATACTCAACACTTACCTACAGTGCCTGCTTACTTCCTTAGATAATAAACAAGAGATAGGCAACTGGTTCTGTTTATAATTGACAGTAAGTATTTATGCAGTGATGATGGCTATGGGCCTCACCTACAAACCAGAACCCCATGATGTTATGGTCTGTACAAATGTAGGCATAAAAGACAAGAACAACCACAACACCCTCTCCCACAAACCCATATTACAGCAAAAGAATTCATAGCTTCCTCTACCATGCGATTTGTCCCTGTGAGTTTATAATGCATGAAGCTTGAAATTCAACTCAAGCATGAAACTACCAGCTTTGCTTTTCTTCAAGATACACAGGAGTAATGTTTTCTATTTCATCTTTTGATTTTTATAACCTTCTGAAGATTCTGTTTTATGCTTCAGGTTTTGGTTTGGTGAGGGCTTTTATTCCCTGCCCCCCCCTTCCTTTTTAAATTAAATCCTAATCACCAATTCTTCTAAAGGCCTAATACAGCACAGCATAGCTTGGTCTCATCTGAATAACTGTGGCTCCTGTGTGTGCAAGCATGTCTGTGCCTATGTGTGAACAGCAATGCACAGTTGCAGCACTTACGCTGGAAGAGTTACATGTGTTGTACCAACTGGAACAATTTCCATGGACTTTCCCCAGAATTTGTTTTTCCATCTTACATCTGAAACAGGAAAAGGAAACAAAAAGACAGTTTAGTCATAGGCATGGGTGAATAAATGTATTTCTGGCCTCTATTTGATTTTCAAGTAATGAAAAATAACAAAGTGCATCATAATAGAAGTGTTAAAAGAATGCTGTGGACCTTAGATCATGGGCTTGGGTTTTTTTTTCATTACATAATGGATTATTGAAGTAACAGAGGTCTAAAAGTCACTTCTCAAAAACTTTTTCAAATGAGAGGAATTTGAATAGGCTACAGACAGCACATATTTCTCTGGAATTCATAAGGGTTTATTAAGACAGGCTGCTATATCCAGTCTTATTTATACAGTATTCACTTACTGAATTAATTTTTGGTCAGCTCTGCTTTTTTGCCACGAAGGGGACTCTTGTGTCTTTGTATTTGTTTCCAAAACAAAGAATTAAATTGAATAATGAAACCCAGACTAATGTCAGAGTTCCACTTTGTTCAGTGTGGCTCCATCTGTAATAACTCTAATCAAGCCAGCAGAGTCAATCATAACAGAATTAAAGGTTACAATATGGCTACACTGCCAACTGAAAAACCTCTGGGTGAAGGGTTTTAACTGAGTTAAAAGTATAGTTATGTTCTGTATGCACTCCAAAAATAGGCAGCCACACAGGCACTGTGACTGGCTGACATCTTCACCAGCATCACAGAGCAAACAAAGCTCCAACGCACTTCTTTTGAGACACAATGTTCGGTCAAACAGCACAAATCCTTACATACTGTAATAATGTCAGCAGAGAAAGACAAGGTAAATATATTTATCCTTGCTGTTATGCTCATTCTTGGAAAGTGTTTTCAGAATAGGTTTACAGGATCTGCCAAGGCTCCAGATTTAACTTGGTGTTTTTCAGTGTTCTAGCTTGTTTGCTTTATAACTAGCTTGAGGTACAACTCCTCCTTACTAAAGACCCCCCCCAACAAGTCTGATTTCAAATAAATGCAGATATTTGTACATGAGAATAACCAGTGTTATTTAAAAAACTTCATTATTTTTCTAATGACAGAAGATCCAAGCAAGAGACATGCAAGTAAGTATAAGTTAGCATTTCTTAAAGTCATTCTGATACACTTTAAGCAGGGAATTTCACATTTCCCAGATTTCTAGATGCCTCATGTAAGACATACAATGAAAATATTCTGAACACTGTGGAAGTAAATGATAGACTGAAGAGTTACCTTGCCAAAAAGCAAAATTCACAGATTCAGCATGGCATGCAGAAATAGGTGGATGGTGACTGACCTAATAGCAAGACATGAAAGGGGGGGGGGAAAAAGATGGACATATTAACACTTGAGCAGTCATTCCAGTTTGAATTCTTTCAGTTTTCTCCTTAATTTCTCATTCATATGTAGCATTGACGATTTGAACGTTTACTTTCCTTTTGCAGTTGTGTCCTGAAGGGGGTGTCAGTGAGATTAATATGGTACTGAGACCTAAGAAGCCTTGAAAGAAATGAGAAGTACTTATTTCAAAAGGCCTGTGAATTTTGTTCATTGAGTGAAAATCGAACTATTTATTTTGTACCTGGTCTCTAAGGTGATAATTATATTTACCCTTAGGATCTCAATATATTGACAGAAGCCACACTTTGAGCACACAGATGAGAATAAAGTAGGCAAAAGGGATAAATTCTTCTGTACAGCAAATACCCACAAAACACTGACTATGAGGGATGAGGCAGCGATCAGAATCCCTGAGGGGGCTATGGGTGGAGAAACCAAGCCATGAAATTCCATCTAGCAACCCCTACCAGCCATAGTGACACCCCAGGTGCTAAACTCTATCCACATGCACTGCATTTTGTCAGCTCTGCGTAAAAACACAAAAAAGAATTAGGGCAACCACCAAAACAGCCAAGCAAGGACTGTGAGTAAATAAACAAATACACAGTGCAGACTATTAGAAGGAAGTAGTACATAATGAAGTAACTGCACAAAGTGAAAGCCACCGCTCCTCCTTGGCTGTAAATTCACCCTTCTGGTTGAACACAACAAACAACTGACCATGACCATCTCTTTGATGTGCAATGCCTACTGTTCTTTTGACAAAGACAACTTTATTTTCAAGTCCAATTGCTACTTCCCACTATGAATTCAATTTCTTAAGCACCTAAATGGCTCAAATGAAGTTTTACTTTCTGCTGACTGATACTCAGCCTGACCCAAGCAGTGATCGGTCCCTTCTGGGTGACTCCCCCCAGTTTATATACTGGGCATGACGTGCTCTGGTATGGAATACCCCTATGGCTAGTTTGGGTCAGGAGTCTTGGCTCTGCTTCCTCCCAGCTTCTTGTGCCCCTCTACACTGGCAGAGCATGAGAAATGAAAAGTCCTTGATCAGAGTAAGAGCTACTGAGCAACAACTAAAACATAGGTGTTATCAGCATTGTTCTCAGGCTAAAGCTGAAACACAGCCCTGCACCAGCTACTAGGAAGGAGGAAAAATAGCTGTTACAGCTGAATTCAGGACAACTAATTACTCTCAGCTATGCCCTAATCCACCAAGAGCAACACTCTCACAGCAGCCAGATTAACCCCAGATGTCACTATAATTCAGGGGTTAAACTTAGCTCTTACTTAAACTGTTATAATTCTAGAGTAAGGTCATACTGCTAAGTGGAGTTATTCTAAACTCACTCTAGTAATAGAACAGAATCTCTGCTGAGGTTTATTTTCCCATATTTTGACTATCTATTCCATGAATTACATACTACCTGCACTAACACATTATCTAGAGTAAGCATAAAAATGCTTGCACAAGCAATAAGCAACAGCTCCTGATGAAAAGAGAAATATTTAATGCTTGCCAGCTGCATGAAATGTCTTTTCCCCTATGCTGCCTTTCATCCCAATATTCCTCCACCCCATATGATTATAGTACCTTTACCACTCGATATATCACATCACTTATATGCTCATATTGGAACAACAGTTGTTAATAGCCCAAATCCCCTCATGTATTAAAATTCCTTTTTAGAAAAAGCAGCCTTTGTACTGATTGATTCATAAACACTCAGACCCTGATGTACATCCTTCACCTACTAGGCTGTGGTACCAGATTTGAAAGGCTTAGCCCACAAAGTATTTGGATAGAAAGCAGAAATATTCGTGATACCACAGGAAATACTAGTGGTTGACTGACTCACACAAGGGATATATTTGTTATTAAAGAAGACATTAAACAGCTGAAGATACGGTACACACAAAAGAAAATGACAAGAATGTGAATGCAGTCATGATCAGATTTCAGCATGGGGAATTGCACTCTACTTAAACAAGTTATCTAGTTACTGGTGTAGGCAGCGTGCCAGCCTTTGCTGCTCGAGTGTCAGCTGTTGGTTGTTACGCTCCATCCCAGAGTTAGCAGAGTTTCCTCAAAATACAGTTTCCTTCATGTATAATTCTGCAATGTCCCTTGAGTTTTGCTGTGCTCAGGTTAAAGTAGTTTTGCATTTTGCTATTAATTCCAGAGGATTCCAGCCATGCATTCAGAATTAAGCAGTGTATCAAGTAGCGAATCTAAGGGTTGCAGCATACAATACCTGTTCCGCAAAGAACTGGAAACCCTTATCTTCACGAATACATTCATAGGTTTCTCCAAGCACAGGATTAAATGGCTTACTTCCAGCTCGGTAGTAACTGGAGGCATATGCAGAGACTGCAAATGCAGCTATATACACCTGGGAATAACACATGTGGAATTCTGATTAATTCATTTCTACAGCCATAAACAATTTTTTTTTCTATACCTTCTGATTTAACAGAAGAAAAGAAAAATGAGGTCATATCCTGAGCTCAGATTCTGTATTTTTCCCATCATTTGCAGTCTACAAACGTGAACGCCTCCTGCAAGTTAAGCACTAGCTCACACATCAGACAACTGTTTTCAGAAAGTCATTCAATGGTCCGGGGATGGAATTATTAGGGTCAAACACTGCAAATTTAATCAACTGAAACCAGCATTTCTGAAACCGTTTGAAACAGTTTTGCATTCTGCAACAGTTAAAGCAGTAACCTTAAAAATCACTGTTAGATTTTGTATTATAACTGGCTTTTATAGGTATGGTCTGTGATTCTATGGACCTACCAACTATCCTTTTCCTAAACATGGCACAGGAAGTTGGTTTTAACCAAGTTTGTTATTTCTAATGCAGTTTGAATTGAACTGCCTTTTATCTACTGTGTGCTACTACCTGATTATGAAACTGTTCTTGATTATGACTGAGACACAGGTAACCTTCCCAAATTTTTGCAGTCAACTCAAGCATAATTCCTCCTACACCTGAGGAATTAGAATCTGGGGTTGTTCAGTTCAGGTTTCTCTTGTACCATTTTTCTCCCTTTTGATTTCCTTTTCCTCATCTTCTGAAAGTGTAGATGCTCTCCTTTCACAATTTCTCAAACTGAATCCACTTCAGAATGGCTATTTTATGAACTATTGCAATTACTATGCAACAGCTAGCATTAGTTTTGCCTCAGGAATTTTTCAAAGGCAAAGAAGACTTCAACTTGAGGTAATTTTCAGATGCTTGGGTGTGGGAAGGAGGGAAAAGGATTCTTTTCATTCCCATATGAACAACTAACTTCTGCTCATTTCCTTTTCCTTTTCACACCTGCTCTCAAAAGAACAAGAAAAGCTATGCAATGAAAACTCCAGGAAATACCCCAGTGAATACCCACACTCTCTGTCTTGAGAACAGGCACCAAACTGTAACCCTTACAGAGCGTCAGAATGGAGCAAGAGGCTTTTTAAACAGTGTTTATAACATAACTATTTACTATTATTTAATAACCTCATGTTAAGATATATTGAGTTGAAAAGGCTTAGTTCAATTTAAGGGACAATCTAGAACTTCTATTTAAGAGAATTTAGAGAGCTTTTAATTCTTTATTTATGGGCTTACATATTAAGTAGCTCTTGTGCACCTGGAAGCAGAATGATTGAAATGCATTTTTCTCTTGTTCTTTTGCCAAATGCTGAATTCAGGGCTCTGCACTGACAGAAGGTGACACCATTCTTGTACCCAACATACACTCATATTCACTGGGTTTGAGATCCTGAACATTTTGGATCAACCCCAAAACTTTCCAAAACCAGTTAATAAAACAAATGGAGTTCATTCAGTCAATATAAAGATATCACAGTAGGGCAGGACTGGAAGATCCACCAGAAATGTGTTACCAGATTAGACAGCCTTAAAAAATAAAGGATGTATTGTAGCTTTCATACTCAAGAGGGAAGTATATTAGTTCACAGTCCCCCCTCATGTTACAGAGTAAGAGCTGCAAAACAGAACTAAATTATTTCTGTTTAACCTTGCAGGACAGCGAGGTACTGGAGGAGAGAGACTTCCTTACAGAGCAACGTGAATCATGCAGAAGAGTGAAAAACAGTGGGTATGTAAGTATGTACCAATAGACCTTTGGAGAGTCTGCCTTTCAGATGGGAGAAAAAAATGGCACAGAACATCTTAATTTCTGTGGCAGATTGTTTTTACATTTAATCTATTCTAATTACGTTGAATGTTACTAAATATTTGCAATAACATATTTACCATCCGTTCAAATGGGTTAGGTGTATGCGCTGCTTTATCTAGCAGTTCACTGTATTCCAGCTCCTCACAGAGACGCTGAAGGGTGTTAAGTGGCTCATTTAATTCAACAGGCATGGCCACTTTGGAGAGATCCTTTCCTATGTTATTTCTCAGGATATTCCACAGGCTGATGTTACTTGTATTAGGACATGGAGCTGGTAAACATGTTCTCCGTTTAGAATTGCATCCAATTCCACTTTCAGAAATACAGTCTGAAAAGGAAGGAAGTGGCACAACAAGTCAATTCACTAATTCACTGTTTACTTGGTTTCATCCCCTTTGCAAACATACATTAAAAAGCAAACATCTTTTTTCTATCAAAAGGTCCTTCCACCCTCACAATTCATTCCAGTATTTCATTTGTGGTTTGAAGATAGCCTCTTATAGAAAAGATAAATTTAGGAATAAGATTTTAAACTTCTGTATGTTAACTGAGGTAAATGCCAGGTACAAAAGATACATAAAAAGCTACCTCCCTTCCTCTTAAAGGCTATAAGAAAGGCTTAGGCTTTACATTGAATTTGAAAGAGTAAATACTATAATTATTTAAGCTGTAACAGAGATGGATTCCTATCTGTTTCAGGGACAGAAAACCTCCCTCCTTGACAAAGCTTTAATTAAGCCAGCATTTCTTAGAAGGCAAAGTGTAACTTAGTGTTCCAAGCATAGTAACAGCTCCTACCTATCTTTCTCTACTTTTTTGAATGCTCCCAGCAGGGAAATTTATCGCACCATGGATGTATATGCAGGCTTTTTCACAGTGCTCCCCATAGCACTTAGCATTTAAAATATTAGCTTTAGATATACCCACATGTTGGGGGACAAATGGCCCGTTTTAAAGGTGGAAAAGCTGATGCAACTGTGGAGCTATGTGTTTGCTGAAGATATAAAACAAAAAAAAGACTCGTGTATCTGAAGTCCAGTGTCACCATGTCAAAGCAATTGGAAACAGGATAAATAGCTCCAAGAGTGCCATAAAATGATTTGTCAAAGGATCAAAACAGAGCTACAACCTTCTGCGACAGGCATTAGTCTGAAGTGATTACATTGCTTAACTGTGCATCAGTCTCATTTCAGAGGAATACAGTTGCCACTACAAGAACATATTTTATCCTTCAGCATCCTCAGAGGCACCTAGGAAGCTCCTGATCTAGAATTAGTTACCATTTGGAGACATTCAAGTGTCAACCCGTGTCCTCATCTGGCTTTCCTCACACAGCTTTGTTCTGGGAGGAGTTAAAATAGCACTGGGCAGCACTGTGCTGCACATGCCAAAGAATCACTGACCTTAAACGCACTATTTCAACCAGCATTTCCTCTGCTGGTCCAGTGACATAAGCATGATACCAGCAGTGCTTCCAAAGTGACAGAAAACCAGAAGGGCTAACTTCTCCATCACTGCCATGTATGGCCCATGCCTCAGATGGAAGTTTTCAAGTGTAATCAACAGCCTTGAAGTTTTAGGGGAGAACTTTCCATCTTTCCTGCCCCTCGCAAACTAGAAGTCTTAATATCACATATGACCAAGTTACTGTAATGAGGACAGGTGAACTATTTGCAATCTACTACCTATCTCTTTCTTTTTGCATAAAAATGGCATGGGCACTATGGATAATAAAAAGAAATCTACCTGAAACAATTATACTGTTAAGAGGTTAGCTCCTATACTTCCCTTTTGGAAGAATTTATTTAATAACAGAACAGACCAAAAAGAAGGATGTTCCCTTAGATACCTCAGGAGTGAGCGCATCTCAGAAGGAGGTAAATGCGAAAAATGTATCCTCGCTCAAAAGAGCTCTCCAAAATGGGACTTGGCTATGCCCTTTGACAGTTTCTGATTAAAATATTATATAGAATATTAATTGAATGAACTACATGTTCTGGAATGGCCTGTTAATTAGGGTAAACCAGTGACAAAACAGCGGACAAACAACTAATGTATTCAGATACCATATTTTCTACGCAATGAAGTTTGCTCACCCCCCATGAAAAGAAAAGCCCATGCAGTTCTGGTTTGCAAGAGCTGTGACAAATAGCCAGCAATAATACTGAAGGAGATTAAGACATCTGACCTCCAGCTAGACTCAATGACTTTTAAGGCCAGACTGGACTGCTATCATCATCTGGTCTGACCTCCTACATTACAGTAGTCAGAGGATTTTATCATAATCCCACAATTTATGGTTCAGCTAAAGCCCTGTAGGAGAAGGACATCCAGTTTGCATTAATGAGTTGCAGCCTGCCCAAAGCACAGAATTATCAAGTACCAGAAGCATGTGGCAGTGCTGCTAATACGGAAAAGCTTCAGTAATAGTCCTTGTTACAGAAGATGAACAGCCACACTAGCACAGTTTCCTAAGGTCCAGATCATGAGATAAGTAAATCTTTACTTTTGTACTGTCTTTCCAAAAAAAAAAAAAAGTCTTAATTTTAAACAGTTACAGAATACCACAGATCTCCAGACATATCAGACTACCCAAGTTCATAGGGATCCATTGATCCTTTGAGATGATCAGGAAACAGCTGCTGGTAAGTAATCACCATTCAGCATTTGTGAAGATAAAAATATATATATATATATACTGATAAAGTGGGAAGAACACTGTGGTTAGCTGAAAGGAGTTGAAGGCACAAAACCAATTAGTTTGTTATGACCAATTCTTCTCCCTCTTTTTTTGATTCTCTCTCTAATTAGCAAGAAAGTTTAATAAACATATGTACTAATAGGACTATCATGATTAAAACATGCAAAAAAGAAATCCTTATGGTCATACACCAGGCTTGCCAGGGTGTAATTATTCTCAAGTTCCTTTAAACACCGAGTTCTGCTAAACCCAACAGATCTTGCAATGCGGTGGTTAAAGTGCAGAGCAAAAAAAAAACTAAAACCAGGCTGACAAGAAGAAAATTACTTTTTGGGAAAAAAAGCAAGCAGCTAGGCCTTGCGACTTTGAAAAATCCTGTAGCCATGAAAGGAATTGAAAAGGAGTGTGAGTTGCACCAAAGAACCCAAGAAAATAGGTGTTTCTCTGCTGATACAGAACCACCCTGCTGCTTGATCAATGTTACTCAGGCTCTGTCATGCAGGTTAATCAGAATGCGCTATTCGAAACTAATCTGAGGCTGTAAGAGAAAAGAACCACAGGCTGTTTACATCTCAAAACCTGCAATATCAAATAATTTTGGCAAGAGAAGAAGAAAAAATCCAAACAAAAATAAACAAAGTTCTCATAATATGGTGCAATAAGCATGGTGCAATAAAACACTGAACTTACCTAAAGTTTGTCTTTCATTCTCTATGTCATTGCTTAGGTTATCTTCTGAGACATTATCACTGACATCACTTACATATGAGTCATCATCTGATACCTGAGTGAGTGATGGAGAAATAAGGAAAATAATCACTCATTACAATAACCCCATATACACACGAAACTGTTACATTCTGCTGCAATTATTATTTTAATGGATTTGAACTATTTAAGTTGTGTTTCAGTATTAGAGGAAAATACTGAGAATTTCTAAGAACACACAACTGAGTCTGGGAGAGATCACTGTCACTGAAAATTCAACTATTCTTTTAGTGGAGACATGCTTCATCTTGGCCCCACAGCTGAGGAGGCTTTGCTCACATTGGAAGCCAAGGTTTTTATGGAGTCCGAAACAGCTAAATGAGCTAATAAGCTTCCATATGCATGACATCAGCCCTGAAGTACCTACAGGTACCAGGAGGACAGCTGTGAATACATTTCTACAGTACAAGTCTTTAAGCACCTGTATGACAACTCAAGGCAGACAGTATATGTAATATCTGCATACTAGCTACCTAATGGCCATTTGCCTCAACTGCATCTAAGACTTCTCTATAATGATGATTACATTTCACTGTGAAGATACAATGACACCAAATAAACACAGGCAGCATATTAGCTTCTGAATGTTTTGAAAATCGACATTTTCTGGCAGTCATCTGATGTGCAGTTAGCACTCAGGTCAAGTAGCAGATAAGAAAGTACATTAGAATTATATCAATCTCAATGCTCAGACCTCATTTTCTGAAGAGCTAGCAGACAGTAGGACTTCCTGTGCATCAAAAAATTCTGTGAGAGAGTCAGCTATAGAGAGTCTGCTTTCATTGGAGACCTGGTGAACCAGAGCTCTGCTCTCTTCTCTTGAATTTTCCTGTTTGAAAGAAATAAAAAGTTTTGAGAAGAGAAGCACAACGCTTAGCATTCAGACATGCAATTCCAGCCACTTAACTTAAAGGGCTGTAAAACACTGCGAGAAGATTGCACATGCTCCTCTCCAATTTAGTGGAAGGTAGTATGTGTTTCAAAGAGGGATTTAAAACCAAAGTAAAATAGGACACAGCGAAGAAAAAGAGAAGGAAAAAAACCCCAGTGCATATTCAGTACATGGCTTTTGCTGCTGCTGCTGGCCTGTTTGACTGCCATGGAGATCTCGCTAACTCCCCCCAGGGAAGCCTTACAGATCATTGGTGTAAGCAGAGTCTCAAAAGGTGGCCTAGCAAAGGTGGGGTGACCAGTGAGGCTTGGTTCATTTTACAGAATCAGAGAATACTGTGCGCTATTGTTTTCCCTGGTAACTCCAACAATGCTAAGGAAAAGTACTAGTTGACCCAAAGGACTGTAATAAGCTGCTCTGAAGTTTTTCTGCACGAGATGCTTTACTAAGTTGTAACCATGACTGTCCTATTGTAATTCTGCAGGAGGTGTAGTGGTTTACTTTCAGAACAACATAATGAACATTCTGACAAGTCTATAATCAAACTGACAAATCTTCTTTCAAAGCTTTTCTGCTGGCAGATTTTACTACTGCATGGCATGTTATTCAGTGTGTGCTAATAATGGTGAGATGGTAACAAACCAAACTGCTACCTTACAAAAGACTTCTTTTTTGATGAATACTTCTGATACAGCAGCAAGAAGAGGAACCTCAGCATTGCCTCTTCTGTGGGAAGGCAGTTACACTAGCCTACAAGTCAAAAAAAAACCCCTTACATATGTGGGCTTTGCTACTGGGAATGTTTCCAATAGCATTTTGAGTCTGAGAAGGAAAGTGAGCAGGAAAGGCTCACAAAAGAACAGCAGGTTTTCATATCTATCACATGAGAGCTAAGGTTGTCTTCTTTCATGTTACCACTCTGGCATGATAAACAACAATATAAACTGCCCAATAATCAAACTAAACTTTACCTTATGCAAAAGCTTGGGATACTAGTTTATATTGCTTCAACTTTCACAGGTCTATCACAGCACCGGATGTATCATTTGGAGCCAAGTTTTGTGCAGTAGCCCTGTCTTCCTCACAGCAGCATTACTGGATCACAGTCCTCCCACAGATGTAAAATGAAACTTCTCCAGTACAAGAAATTTCACCCTTAAGTTCCATCCCAAACCATGACAGAAGGAATTTGTGAATTGAATCTCTAAAGGACATTTTGAAAGCTCTTTTTGTTGTGTGTGTGTGTACTGCATAGAACAAGTATCATTGAAAGGACCTCCACTAAATAAGGAAATAAAGAGCTCCTGAAAGTAAAAACAACAGATTAATGCTTGTATGGATAACAACTTAAGTGTTGTTCAAATTCTCATGGGATTAAAAGCAGAAGGCATTAGAACAATAAACTACCTTAAATAGGAAGAAAAGCTCCAACAACCACCACCAAAAGAGGCCTGAACAGCTAAATATGACCAAAACACAGCTCTACTAAAACAGAACTAAATCAGAAGTGAACAGACGGAATGACTAAACAGTCTTTAAAAATAAAAGGAAATAATAAGTTATATAAAACCCCCAGCACTACATCCACTCAAGTTCTAATGGAAGATTTATAATACAACTGCAGCAGAAGTTTCTGTATGAGTTAACATTTAGGAAAATCCGTCAGAAATAGCACAGTTCTTGCTTCCCTCACTAGCACTATTAACACCTAGATCCATAACCTATAAATATACCACATTCACCTGCATTCTGCAGCAAGCCAAAAAGTGTCTAAAAATCAGTACATCTCCAACTGGCTAACTGGGTATGTAGAAGACTCCCTGTCTTCACACAAAGAAAACTAAATGGCAGAAAGTGCTCTTGTACATCTCATATTTTTGATCCTTTCATGGAAATGTCTGATAGCTGTTCTAAACCTTACATGATCTACACTGGTAGCCACTGTTCTGGGCTAACAATAATTAAATAGGCAACAGAAAGTAGTACAGAAGTTGAAAGCTAACAAGGGAATAAGGGGGAGAGAAACAGTAGTACAAGAGTAATAAGGCAGCAGCTCTGTTCATGCTGAATGGGAAGCAGGCAGGAGGTGAGGGAGAACACCAGGAACCAGTAGCAAAAAGCAATGGAAGTGTGCTCAGGAAAACTGCTCACAAGGGAAGTCTTTCAAATCAAATATTACACAGTGCATCATCAGAAATGACTCATAACCACGAAAGCAGACTCATTTTACTAACACAATACACCATAGCGAAGATGTTAAGAACAGGACAAGATGCAGCTGTGCAGCACTGTCTAGGTATAGGGGCTTGAGGAATACACATCACTGAAAGAGGAAATCCGTACCTACCTTCACCAAATCTGGACTTGATTTTGCATTAGATGCTGAATCAAGGATCATAGATTCGGCATGTATTCTGCATAACCGGTCTTTAAGATCTGTGTTTTGTGCTATTGCCTGGAATATTTAACAAAAATATTGGGGATATAAAGTTCTCTCGACTAATTTGAACTTGGCTTTACTGTGTAAAAAGGGGCTCAGAGTATTTAAAGTGCAGTATATAACACCACTACTGTATGATTTTTTACTGGTCCAGCAAATCATTTATTATAAATGCTTCAAATCTTGCTCATCTCTAAAATTAAAACTATTTTTGTTCAGTATGAGGGAAAAGACACATAAATGGAGGAAAAAAGCCAAAGTTGGCAGGAATATTTCAAGTTAGCAGGTTATGCAAGCTGATTTAGTAAGTTATAAATGAATTTTCCTCATCTTTTTCTCTTTTCAAGCTCCCTTCCTATTTCCAACCTAGCCTCTCTCAACATTAAATTCTTACTCTTCTCACATTCAAAACCATCTTATTTTCCCATCAGCCTGGTATACTGATAGTTCCCTTTGCCTTCCACTGACAGAGAAATAAGACTTAAATTCAGACAGGTATGGTTTGTGTCCTACCAGCTATTAATGGCAATGATCAGAATAAAAAGCCTCCACTGCAAACTCACGTTTGTTGTACGTTATTTACTCATACTGGGTGCATCTGATGGACAGATGTCAGTTAAGTAGACTTGTAGGCAGAGAATGCAACCTTGCCCACAATGAAAGTGTCTCTGAAAGAAAAGATTGGGTTACTAATTTTGGAACAATACTGAAGACTTACTGTCCATTTTAGTGATCTGAATCTATACTAGGATGTGGAGAACTCTGCTGTTTACACATCCACTTGTCCCACAAATGCTTCTGATGTTGACAGTAATTTTTGTTGGAAATAGCCTTGAGGACAGTAAAGACTATAAGCTCAAAATGGTGATAGAGGGGAGAAGCTAATTTCTGGCTTTACACATGTGTGGTCTGAACTTGACACTTCTGTGTCAGGTGCTCAAGTGCACAACACTGTATTATACCCACATCCAAACAAGTGGGAAAAAAAATATTTACACAGCTTTCCTGTAATAGCATCTTCCAATTTTCATTGTTTGCTACGAAGTGTTTTCTTCCTTCTATTGTCTTCTTCCTGCCTCCAAAATAAAAATAATTATACTTTTCCTCACTGTATTTACTTTTCTTGGACGTTGTGTAAGTCAAGGTTACTATGAGGGAGAAGCGGAGGCAGAGATGCTAATTTTGTGGTGTTTTATTCACTTTAAATCTGTTCACTTTTCTTCCCCTGCCAGGCTGATGACAGCAAAACAGACATAAGCTTGATACTTTTCAACCTGTGAGTCTGATACTCTGTTCCTCATCTACAGAAAACAAACTGAAATGAACAATAACACTAAATCAAAGTCATCAACACAGGACTCTCTTGCAAGGAAGTCTTACAAATATGTCATGTTTATTATATCTGTGCTTCCATATGTCTTCAAAGGAAGCTTATTCCTTTCTCCTACAGGATCTCTGATGTACAGGGTGAGAAAATTTCTGTTGGCATCATAGCTTTACAGAGCTGCAGGCTAAGAATAGCTCTCATGGGTGTTAACCTCTGTTGAAACTGCCAAGGGTCACTAATGACTTCTGGATGGGCTACAAAAGGCTTATTAAGTATCAGATAAGACCTAAAAGCATGAATTTCATAAGACATTTAAATGATGAAAGATGGACAACAGAATTCATTGCTCAGAAAAAAAGATTTCATGCTAAGCTGAGTGTTCACTGAGTTCAGAAATCTTTAAAACAGACTTTTTGATATAAAATGTGAGGCAAATAACACTGGAAACACAAAAGTCACCTATTCAAACATCAGGTGAACATCTGAAAGCCAGAAACAAAGAAGTGCAAGTGAGTGAGTAATAGCTATAACACATCAGGTTTCAGCTTTATCTAATTCCTATAAAGACATCATGGCCTCTAAAGGTCTAGACAAAGACACACATAGGCTTAAA
Organism: Myiopsitta monachus; assembly: GCA_017639245.1. NCBI lineage: Eukaryota > Metazoa > Chordata > Aves > Psittaciformes > Psittacidae > Myiopsitta > Myiopsitta monachus. The sequence goes on from CM029928.1 coordinate 15,075,771, forward strand.
AAACTGTAACAATATGCAGTGTCTGTAAAGCAAAGGGAAGTTTTCATACTGAAATAATTCTTTAATGATCTTTATCACATTTATCAATAGCAGAGTCTCCCCTGCCTCTGATTAGGAATTTGCAACAAGCACTGAGATTTTAAGACCATGGTAATGATGGCCCTCATTGCTTTGAAATCAGATCACTGATTGATACATTCAAGCAAGACCAACCTAAAAGTTCTGGTCTCAACTAATTATAAAAAGTATACCATCCAAAAACCTTTTTAAAGAGCACAATCTTTGGTCATTTAGAACTCTGCTCTAACAGCTCCATTACTGCTTTTAAACAATTAATTGGAAGCCAATACTAACACGTTGTATTTGAATTTGCTTTGCAGTGTCTTGGTGTAGCATAGCGAAGCTCCAGTGCATTAGAAGGGACAGCTGAGTGCTTTCAGCTGGCTCTCACCTTTATTTTATGCCAAGTCATACAGTGCGGCTTAGGAAAAGAAAAGGAAAAAGAAAAAAAAGAAACCCGCAAACTACCAGAACTGACTGATTAAATGGTGCATGTTTCAAGAGAAAGTAGACTTATCATTACAGAGCAGCCTTCTGTTTCTTAACATTAAATGATACATGTTAAGACTGTATACCGAAATTAATCTATCAAACTTCAGTGATTTCACAATACCTTTAATATTTAGGAAAGAGTCTTTGAAAAACACCATATATAATAGCATACTATGATTCAATACTGAAAATTCTAGCACAGGACACTAAAGAAACAAACTATTGTGAAATTTTGAAGTAGTATCTGACAACAATGAAACTTGATGAACTTCAGGATGTCACTTACAGATGTTAAGGCATTCTTCAAGCCCGCTATTTGTGCAGATGGAGATGAGGATGCATCGTGCTCCAGCATCTGCTTCATCTTTTCCCTTTCTGTAGATATAGTGCTGAAAGCTGACCTCAAGGTGAAGTAAACTAGAACCATTTCATAAAAAGTGAGTTAAAACCAGCTACCAATTGTACACATACCAACTATGTAAAACTTCGATGAAACATCATTTATGATGACAGAAACAAGCATTTACGTTGAGAGATCCAGAGTGGGTTACTAAAACCAAGTAATATTAATAAAGGTTATAGGGCAGATTTTTTAGTAGGAGAAACATTTATGGTGAATGCTACCATGTTGACTATATTAGCTGCAGTCAAAATTACTCTGATTATTTGTGACTAGATGGCGACAAAGCTAACTAACCACATCTGTTCCTCACTTGCTTTTGTTCCCCAATTAGCTTGCATCTTCAGATGGTCATGACTCTACTCCATACTCCTTTAAGAACTCCAGTGGGGGAGAAGAGAGGGAAGAAAAAAATAAAATAGAAAAAAAATATCAAAAAAGCATCTATAACACCTACTGTGCCACAGCTATGGGGTTAGTAGCTTCCCCACAAGCAAATCAACTGTGGTGCTGCGTTTTGTTCTCTCTTCTGGGGATAAGAAAAATGTCAGCTTGTTAGATGATTTAGTCAGTCAAAGGGTCAGATCCTGAATGTTGTGCACATTATACTGCTATTTGTACTCCTTCCTGAGCCAGTATTACCAGCCTAAAACATTGAAATCAGACAACAGATTGTACAATTTTTAAAATCACTAGATTTTTAACAGGGAATGCACTTTCCTCAGGGTTTTTTCTTTCATTGTTTGCTTTGTTTTTTTGTTTTGTTTTGGTTTTACATTTAAAACATATCCTCTTTAACCACAAGGAATAAAAATTTATTGGAGTAATATTTGTTTATGTAGGATTTCAACATTCATCTAGCTGGGGAATTAGAGAATTTCTGAGGGCCTCATCAAGCCTTCCAATACAGTCACAAAAACTGCCAGTGCAAAAATGTATCCATTTACAGGGAAATGGAGATATAAAATCTGAGCATGAATGCAGGGAAAAGGTAAAGAACAAGAAATGTCTTTTACCTCCCTCTTCTAATCATCCACTCTGGGTTAATGTGAATCACCAACACTTCATTAAGTATTTGATGTAACCTATTTCCTCTTCTAAGAAAATATTCTTAAGGTATATTTCAACACTGCGAATCATTACTAAAGTTAATTCCCCAACTTTAACCTATTTGAAGAACTCTTTTAACGGTATCACATGGGGAGGCGGGGGGGAGATGTATTCGCTACAATCTATTGCAAGCTTTTCAGATATGGATGACACGACCTGAATCTTAAATGACCTCAAATGGCATTTAGTAAGTTGTCATTTACTAAGTTAGATTTTTCAAGAATTATTCCATACTAAAGTACTAATGTTACATTTTATTTAATTTTTATCAAAAGCCAAAGCAAAAGTTTTCATCACTACCCTTTTTTGGAAGGTGCGTGATATAAAACAACTTTGGAAAGAAGTTATTAGTATTCTTAATAAAATGATACTGTATTAAATAGTACCAAGTCTACTGTCCCTCAAATGCGTGGGTCAATCTAACCAAAGTTTCTGACATGGACATTTCAAGTGAGCTCATCTTGAGTGGGTGATTTCTTTGCTTTGCTTAACAGCAACTTGTCCAACTGTGCCCTACCCCCACTTCTTTTCTCTGTTTGGAAAACATACATCAGTTTTGACTACAACTGACTTTATGAAGTTTACTACTCAGATACATTCCTTATGTAATGGCATCAAGATACATCAGCACCAGGGGGGACAACAAGCAAAGAATGCCTATTGATAACATCAACCATTATGTTGTGCAAATGGGGACAAAGCCAGTACTTCCAGAGTCTTTCAGATATAAATGCTGAAATGCCTTTCCCACCAAGATCACTTAAAACTATTAAAAAATTTCTGGTGTGAGGTCGATGGAGCAAAGCACCTCTAATGAAAAATAATTTGGAGACAAGAAACATTTCTAGTCAAGCTGCCCCTCTGGCTGCTTTACAGGGTATTCTCTTCTGTATTCACTAAAAATAGGTTACTACCATAGCAACCCTTGCATCACCAACAAATGTTGACTGAAATACAGTGAAGCACACCAAGTATAGAAACATAGAGGTGCTCATATACACACATAGGCATGCAAACACAAGAGAGTATAATCTGCTGTTGTGTCTATAGCAATCAAGTTTAGGATTTTTACCTTTTGGCAAAAAAATACAATTTAGGTGTTTAGCACATCAAAGAAAGGGCTGCCCTTTATGAAATATATTTTTTTAAAAGTGATGATTAAGATACTGTTTTCAAATGACTTCAAGATCTCAACTTGCAGTTCCTCAAGAGAATTAAAAGCAGGGAGGGCATTTTCTGCTTTTTTTAAACATTCTCAGAAGTCACATCATCATTCAAACCATGATAATATACAGCCATGTACAAAAGACAATTTCATTTACCTTTATGTGCAATGTGAAATAAGTCCTCTTGCATTTTAGTAAATTCTGATGATGTTTCAGAGCCATCGGAGTAATTTTTCTCCTCTACAAAATCTATTGTAGATAAGTTTGGATTGGAAGCATGCAGTCTCATAGGGGCAGAAAATACTGAAGGCACCTGTAAGGAGGACAGCCATTCATGATGGTTTTACAAACTATAAAGGAAATTTTGATTGTACCCAGCTGCGTTACTTGTTGGAGGCAGCAAAATGGAAAAACTGTCAGTTACCAACAGTCTTGGAAGTACAAGGCATATGAAACCATAGATGTGATTTTTCCCAAGATATTGTAATTGGAAATTCAGCAAAACTCCAAGAAACAAGCTCTGTGAGAGCTCTAGCATACGCTATATTATTTTTCCTCACTTATAAGTATCTAATTGCTTCATCTCGGGATGCAAATGTGTACAAATCTACCTGGAGAAATTACAAAACTCTGTACTGATACAGAAAAACCAACCAACCAAACGAAAACCACAGCAAAACACCACCACAACCCCCCAAACTGGAGGCAGAGATTGAAAACATGGCCAGTCTCCTGAAAGTAACAGCACAAATCCTATTGTGGATAGCAATAACAACATGTTCATGTTTTATCTGATATATTACCACTTAAAATGACCTAGCACAGGACACTACTTAAAAAGGACTCATATTTCCTAAACTGGTCACACCCAGAAGTGATCAATAAGTAAGATTTAGAGAAAGATGGGCACTGACTGAATTTACCTGTAACATTCCTTTAGGCTCTTTCCCAGCAACTCTGGATCGCCACCTCCTGTGTGTTCTTTTTTCCTTCTTTGGGCTTTCAAAAGGTCCAACCTTTCAACACACAGGACAAAAATAATACAGATTGCCGTAAAATCAGCAGAGCTAAGAATACGTCAATCCTTTAGGATCTGGGGTTGATTTTTGGAATTGCATGGGAAAAATTCTTTTGGTTTTGTTTTTTAAACAACAAACCTGCATAGCATTTATAGCAGGCGCTGAGTACGTCCTGTGAAGAACATCCATGCTCTGTAACAGCTGGTTCATTTCCATTAAGTATGTGTGACAGTTGGACAGCTCTGTTTTGAACAAGAGAATATTTTCAGTTGTCCTAAAGTAACAGACATGGGGAAAGTTTTTTTCTTTGTAGGTTAATTTTGATTGTAACTAGCTTAAGTTATTCAATGACCAAAAGCACATTCTTAGACAACTGGCTAAAACACTTGTATTCTTCTATCTTAAAGTTCAATATATTTAAATGCATCTATGTGGTGTGTATAATGACCATGATACTTTATCCCACTAGGTTGCAGAAAAATGTGAATAATGTGATAATTACTGCAGTTTGGGACTAGTCAGACCTCCTCACGCTGAGGATAACAGTGCCATAGGCATCAAGACTGAATTGTACATTCAGATCTAGAGATGAGGCACCCCGGTATTAGAGCTGAAGCTCACTGGTAGGTAGAACTTTACTAAGTGTCACACAGACACTAGCAACATGAGAAAGATCTTCATGCTCTTAGGAAAGCACGAAAGCAGAAGGTGACTTTCAAGTACAAAGATTTAGTGCTTTGTAAATTTTTTTTGATGCTCCCCTTTTTTGAATACACTGCTTAAGAAAGTTCAGATCTTACTACTGAAGGTGATGTTTGTATATAAAAGGAAATGTACTAAAACATACTGGTTCTTTGAAGAGGTGCCCGCAATTGATACCGCACATTCAGATTCACTGGTCCTTTTGAAGATGAGTAGCTCGTTAATCAACAACCACTCCTTCCTTCCCACCAGCTTCAGGAAAAACTTTCATGACCATGTAACGATGTAGTACTCTCATTGTCAAGAGAAACTAGGGGAAATATTAGGCTACTTTCAACTTTCTTCAAATATCGTTACCTCTTGAGCATTTGTCCATGTCTTCAGAAGACTGCAGCCAAGATGAAATCCGGGACTCATTACTCGAAAAGGAAAATGACAAGTTACCTCCGGCTGACAATGAATTCTGTTTGGTCAAGCTGCCTACCTGTTCCAGAGAACAAATGAATTATTAAAACCCAGTATTTTAATGTTATAAGCACAGATTTCAACAACCAACAGTTGAAGTCCATGATCAGGACGGAAGGAATCAACAACATGGAGGGAAAAAAGTGTAGGAGCTAGACTAGGCGTGCAGTCATTGAGCATAATGTCAGGATATCTAACATAACTGCTGTACACAAGCAGTAAAGGAGCCATAATTTTCTGAAAGCCAAATTTTGAGGAAGGTCAAAGCTTCACATGAGTTAAGTCAACTTAATACAATTAAAGCACCATAGTTGAACAGGACCAGTTGGACATTCTGTTCCTTCTCCAAGCTCCCCAGAGAAGCTCCAAAAGTAACTTAAATGCAACATACGTATTTGTTAAAGCTGTTTTTCAGTAAAGAAAGCAAGATCTAATAGATGTTATTTAAAAATTTTACTCCTCGAGGTTGTATGACTTTAGCATGTATTTGGCTTGACAGGCCTTAATACATGTGTGACCATACACCTCATCCCTGTAAATACTACCTTTTTACAATATCTCAGTAACCATTTTCAAACTTATCCACACAGAATCAAATAAAATGCACTGCCCACATGATGTCATTCAGTTGTGTGTCAATTTATACAGTCAGCATGCAAGAGCAGTAAGCAGCAATAAGCATACTTATTTTTAAACTATTTTTCAACTAATCTGTGTAGTTTAGCTGTTTCATTCCTACATAAAGCTGTATGAGCCTTAGTCATGTAAATATATATTCTCAAACAGTCACCCTAGTGCCTTCAAAAGCACAAGTAAGCTGAATTTGAAGATGAGCAATTGTATTGGCATTTTGCGAATAAATCCCATATTTATCTCTATAGAAAACTATCCCATATAGCCAACTTCTCCAGAACTCATATACATGAGGGGGATGAGCAGGAAGGAAGAAGGAAGCAGGCTTTGCCAAGAAACAGGCAGGAGAATGTGTGTAGCTCCAGTTAGCATAGTTTTGCTTTTGATCAGCAAGGCTAAGCTTTAGAATCCAAGAATTCCACATGTACATATGTGTACGCATACACCTACCTGCCAACAGCAACAAAAACCAGATGTGAAAACTGATCAGATGTTTCTAAAAGCAAATAAAATGCAATGCCAAACTCACTCCACATATTTTTCTTAAAATAACTTAACTGCTGGATTGATGCAACTAACATCAAGCCAGGGCTGGTGTAAATAGGCAAACTTCCATTTAGCTTCAGCAGAGCTAAGGCGATTAACTGCAGCTTAAGAACTATCCCCTTCTATTTTTCACATGAAAATAAGGCTTCTTTGCAGTGCAAATCTGGATTAATAAATTAGAAGTGAATTTCATGCCAAAGAAGAAATGGTTCGTTTCCTGACATTGAGCATTGATTTTAGATATGCTAGTGTCCTGGGTTCTGCAGTAGCAGACGTTTTTCTCCTTAGCAGCTGGTGCAGTGCTGTGGTTTTGACTTTTGGCCTGGGAACAGTGCTGATAACACCGATGGTTTTAGTTGCTGCTCAGTAGTGTTTAGTCTGACCAAGGACTTGCTGAGTCTCATGCTCTGCCAGGGAGGAGGCGAAGTCAGGAGGAAGCAGAGACAGGACACCTGACTCAAACTAGCCTCAGAGGTATTCCATACCACAGCACGCCATGCCCACTATATAAACGGAGGGCAGTTACCCAGAAGGGTTAGATCACTGGTCGGGTTGGGCTGGGCATCAGTCGGCGGGTGGTGAGCGGTTGTATTCTCTTCCCTTATTATTTCCCTTGTCATTATTATTATTGGTGGTAGCAGCAGTGGTTTGTGTTATACCTCAGTTACTGGACTGCTCTTATCTCAACCCGTGGGAGTTACCTTCTTTTGATCCTCCTCTCCATCCCTAGGGAAGGGGAGGAAGGGGAGGGGAGTGAGCAAACGGCTGCGTGGTTCTGAGTTGCTGGCTGGACTTAAACCATGACAGCTAGTCACATGGATTCTTTTTCTTTTTCTTTTCTGGAGAGCACAGGCATAGCTATATCATGGGACTTTGCAACGTTTCACTTCTGCCTTCAATATTCTTCTCCCCTTCTATCTCTGCTGTCTTTTGGGAGAAAAAGACTGAAAGGTCACAGGCAGTTTGCTATTTTCTTGCGGACACAGCCTCAGGAGAGAGCAGGCTGTCAGAGCCAGAGAGGTGATGGCACCATAGAAAGCACGCAGACAGCTCTTTGCAGAACAGCCACATTACCTCAGGGTGAGTTGCTGTTCTTTCATCTGCCTGCTCAAGCAGATCCCCTTTCTCTCAAGCAATAGCCAAAAGCTTTTCAGGCACATTTGTGTTTGGTAAAACTCAGAGAGTTACAGGGTAACACTGCCAAAGTTATGATCTGCAGCTAGTGGGGAACAAGCCCACTCAGATAGCTCAGCAATATAGTCAGGGAAAAGGAAACCATAAGACAAGTGGACAACAAAGAGGCGACTGCTTAGGAGACACTCTGTAATTGACAGAAACAGTCATTACAGTTATAGTAAGTAACACAGCATCGCTAAAAAAAAACCCCCATTATTCTCAAAAGAGATCACTGATTCTAAACTGGAGCAGAAGAGCTTCTTTGGGTGAATGTCAATGTCTAGGCTCCTGAAGGCACAGAGGTTGTATTCAGGCACAGATCTCTATCACTCTTCCATGAGACTGCATCAGAGAGGTCAATTTTCGACTGAGCATTTGTCAGGCCATTTGTGAATCTTAGTCACGGACTTTACCTGAAGAGTACTTTGTCAACCAGACTCATCTAGATCCCGTACCCACCTACAACATGGTCCTTGGATTGGTCAGAATAATGCTTTTACCTCAGTTAAAAAATATTAAAAGTGGCCACATGTGATGGCTCCTGGATAATTCCTATATACCTCTCAGGTCAGTAGTCAGATTCATTAATGTAGAAAAAGACATTTTATTAGCCAAAGGATGAATGAAAAAAGGAGAAAAAGTAAATCAGCTGAATACTCTTCTGTGACCCAGACTAATAGTCACCAGCACATATTGGACAAATACTGAATGACGTCAAAAATTATGAGGATTCTAACTCAACATGCAGTTTCAAAAGTCACCATGAAAATACACTTTGCTGTGTTAAACAATGATAGAATATTATAAAATCTGACAGCACCACAGGCAAAATGGCTTGGGAATAAATCAATAATATTTTGCTCTTGACATTTCAGATCGTAACTTGAACCCCACCACAAACTTGCATTATGCTCTTTACTTAATAAATATGAATCAGCCAATTTTAATCCCTGATGAAAGGTCTTTATATATAAATTACAACTATTACCTTTCTACCTGGGGTAGAATCACAGAAACCAGGGACAGAGTCCGTAGTAGTAGACACAGGGAAGAAGAGATTATTGACATCATGAGGAAACATGGAAATTTCATTCTGACGGTACATCCTGTGATGACGAAGTTTTGCTACCCATTCATCAAACAGCTCCTGAGATTTCACCTACACAAAAATGCAGGGTTTATAGCATTGACATGCAAAATCACTAACAAAGAAATTAAGGCATTTTGTACTCATTAGACAGCTGTCCTGGCTGACCTTTACTGAATATCAGAAAAGTTTTTCTAATGATGCTCCTATTAAAATGCACACTTACGCGCTTAAGCATGACAAAAATTTAATCACAGGATAAAGTCAAGAAAAAGAGAAACTTGGATTGGTATACTTCTGACTTCCAATGCAGAACACAACACTTAGCAACTTGTAGATGGAAAAAAAAACCAATATAAATTTAAAAAACCCACTTAATTTGTCATTTCATAATTGCCATTTTTAAAGTTTAGTCAAGGTTTACCTAACTTCAAATAGAAATTTGATTTTGGTGATGCTATTTTAAAACAACTTATTCCACAAGGATAGATAAAGCTGCATATTTGGCAGTGGAAAATACTTCCTATAGATAAGACAACGAATAAGACAAAAGCACTGCAAAAAAAAAAGCATTTGTGCAGCAAGTGCTTTTGCTGAAAAAAAGTGCTGGGTGAAAAGAGTGCTGCTAAATATGAGGCATCTTCAAAGTTTCTATTCAGAACAGGGTTACTGACTCTGGAACAGTACAATAAGGCCTCTCATGTTATAAGCTAGTGTAAACTAGCCTGCTGAGACTAAAAAGTAGGTTTTTAGTGTAACTAGCAGACATAACTATATACAGCTAATGAGCTAATGTTGCCGTTTTGGGAGGAAGGTTGTAGCAATCTCGAAGACCTACCTTCAGATGGTATATCTGCTCTTCTGTATCCAAATCTATACATTTTGTTGATTTCTTTACAGACATGACCGACAGTCCAACATCAATACAGCCATGAAGCTTCCCTCTCTCTATCTGCAAAAAAGGTAAAAAGAATTCAGTCACTCCAGAATGAAGCAAAAGGACATATATTACCTGCGGAAACAGCCATTTTCCCCCTTTGTCTTACTGTTTAGAACTGCTGAAACTCTATTTCCCATTGCCGGCAATACGGAATTATTGTTATTTTGGATAAAACAGTGGTTTTACTTTATAACAGCCTTAAAGGGTTCAGATCACTTACATCAGCTTGGCATTTAGAATACTTCAAAATCCCTCTGTCCAAAAAGAAGTATCTCTGTAACCAGAAAGGCAGAGAATTAAAACCAACTAACCAAAACACCTCAAAAACCACCAAACAAAAAGCCATCACCCCTTCACACCCCCACCATTTCTTTGGAGAACACTTTCTCTGCCCTTCTGTAACCTTTTTGCCACAAAACCATCCCAAGTAAGTCCCACCCACATGGCATTAGGCTTACAGATACACATTCCTTTCCTACCTTGTGCCAGCCCTTCAAAGGCCATTTCCTCTTTTTCAGCAAGCAGCCCTCCTGCTTCTGCGGCTCCTGGGTACAATTCATTGCTCCCCGAAGTCCTTCTACAATCTCCCAGCTGTCCTGCTTAAACAGAAAATCCAGATGTAGATCATATTTCTTCCAAAGAACAGAATTGTTAAGAGAGATTCAAGAGGAAAAAGGCCATAAATAAAATTTAAGAAAAAAAAATAAAAAAAATTATGTTGAAATCTAACCTTAGATTTCTCTTTACTTTGTTACATATCTTCCAAAGACAAGATTCTTTTATTTTGATAGAAATTATATGAACCACACGAAACACTGTTTATATGGCACCATGCTTCACTGAATATATGTGCTTACCAGAATTTTACATGTATATTTTTCTGCACATACATACACACACACAGTGTATAGCCACAGCCTAGTTACCTTTCAGCGTAAAAACCCTTCTGCGTACAGCCTATGCAAAAAAGGATATGTTTTGTAAGTTATGAAGCAGAAATAAGAGACACTGAAAGTTAAGACCTTTTCTATAAAACTCCTTAGTCTACATTCATTAACTCAAGGTTTTGTGCTTGGTATGAATTGCAGCCTCCCTAAAGTATAAAAAATTGAATTAAACAAAAACAAATAAAAAACCTAAGGAAGTAACTCAAGTACTTATAAGGACATGACATAAAAGAAGAGTACAAGTAAGATAAAAACTACCCTGCATCAGATACACCTCTAATTAAAAGAAGATCTCTCTTTTTGCCATAAAGAACTCTTAAGTGAAAGACCCTGCAGCAACATAACAGAGAAAAGAATGAATGTCATAGCATTTTTACAGTTCTTATTTATGGAAGGACTGCTAATGACAATGTGACCTGAGTTTCAAGAATTCTGATCAGAGATCTCATGAATTATTTATTAGTAGCTACCATATGATTTAACGAATCTACAATTGTGAACAACTGACAGGAAATGTCGCGTGCCGGTACCATCCTCGTTTATTTGAAAAAGACAGAATACTTTAACATACAGCATTTAATGACAAAAAAAAGGACTAGTATTAAACACTTTGGGGAAAACAAAACTATACCAGGTAGGTGCCTGTGGTCCTCTCTGCAAGATACATGGGGAACTAGTCTCAAAAACAAATTGCCTGACAGAAAACATTTCAAACAAAAATTAAACAGGAACCAGCAAGAGCGCTAGTTGTGCTTATTTACCCATCTCCAGAGTCCTTAACATTCACCCCTAGAAACCTAGCAAAAATTACATCAGGTAATATGCTCATTACTTGAGTACCAAGGCGTAACGGCAAACCATCTTCATAACTACATTCACTAAATAGCTTAAGGAATGTGACCTCTTATTTCACCACATTACTGGTGGCACTCCACTATTTAATTATTCTTTTCCCTTGCACTGCACTTTATGAAACAAACCAGAAAGCTGCTCTTCTTCCCTGGATCGAATTCACCACACACCACCCGTGGAAATGTGGGGCTAAGCATCTCCTGTCATTCAACATCCTACACACCACCCAGAGATGTTCTACTGCCTGAAGGTAAGTCAACTCTGCAGCTGTCCTAACTGAAATTGTTTATTACAACACACAAATTCTGCCCCTACAAGCTTGGGTTTTATCCTTGTCAGTTTTGTAACTCCCTCAAGTTTGAGAGATATTTTGACAGCTACTTAGATACCCTTGATTCTAACCAATAATACTGAAATCACATTTTTCCTATTGAAAATCAGAAGTCACACTCCATAGTCTTTATGTAAATATTAGACCACTAAATACTTTCTGCAGTGGTCTTGTATTTCTTTTTCCTGTTAAATACTATTTACTAACCCTTATATATTCACAAGGACTGGGACTGTTGTTATGACAGAGAGCCTCTTTAAATATAATCAAATAAAGTATAATGCTACAATTTACATTAACTTTAGTAATAGCTGAGGTTACTCCTGCTTAACTGTCCACATGTGGATAAAATCTCATCTCTTCAGAAAACATGATCTACCAAATAAGCCAATATAAAAAATAATCCTGACATTAGATGACTTCAAATTATGGACGTGGATAAAGTTAAACATTCTAAAAAGCAAGAAACCTGATGGAACTAGTGAGAGAGAATTCTCATTAAGAACTAACAGGAGTATTGCAAGATTAAGAAAAATGTTGCTTTTATGTTTTTATTTCTTTTTTCTTTAAATTAGCCAGAAGAGCTTAAAAGCTGTTTTGCTTGATTACCAAGCAAGCTATCTCCCTTGCCTTCACCAAAATATATTAAACTGCAGTACCCAAACACATAGCTTTTCCACTGAGAACTAATCTGATAGAAGTAAAGACTAGTGAATAATAGATACTTTTCAATTTCTAATATTTTATCTAATGAAACAACTTTCTTAAACTTCATATCGAGTTCTCAAGAGACTTTGTTAAGCTTAAACACAGTGTATGGTTGATAGAGTGGTCTGCTTGCTGGAGCCAAGCTGAAATTTGACCACAATCAAGAAAAACATAAGAATCCAGATTCATCTTTCTCTAAGAACAAGATAGAAAGAAAGGGACTCCTGAAGTGAGACAGACCATGCTGCATTGTGCATATGAGGTGAAGAGAAAGGAAAGCAGCTGAGAAACAGCACAACTAATTACATCTACCTGGAATATACACGGTGTCAACAGTTTTAGTCAAACTTTAAAATAAAGAGCACATCCTGGCCTGCACTGCAACTCCAGTTTTGTCTGGGCTTCTTCTGCACTCCAGACACAAGGTGTCTGCCATGTTCCTGCAGGAAACCCACATTTCTCACTGTTCTTCAGGTCAGTGAGGTGGCCGAGAACATGCCTTCACAACTAAAAAGTGTGAAAATAGGAAGGAAAGCTAAAGTGGTAGCACTTCTTCCCATCAAGAAGGCCCGATGGTCAGCTAAATCTCAGGTGGTGAAGGCAAGTCTCCTACTCACACTTCAATTGCAAGCTTTATGTAAAGGCAGCTTTGTTGAATTAAAAGCATGCCCTTCTAAAAGCACAAGACTATTTCACTAACTACGTCACCCAAGGAAGGGCAAGGAATAGCTCAGAGGATAAACAGCTGCGAGGTGCAACACTGCATTAACAGCATCTGGTTCTCTTCCACATATGTATGTCCAGAAGAGCCTAACCTTTCCCACCTGAGCCCCAAACTCCACATTTTTCAACACACTGCTGCAGTGACTGCTTTTGGATCTGTTCACTCTTCACCGAGACCCTACAGGGTATTGATCAGTATTTTGTTTTGCAACAGATCTGACACCTCGTTAATGAGAAATAAGCATCAGCTGGCTAATGCTGGGAGCAGCTGCAGAAGAAAAAGAAAAGTGCTTACTCTCTACAACAAAGGCAAATGAATCAGGCTGATCGGTTATCATCTAGTCTTATCTGTCTGAAATAGCAGAGGAGCAAATATAGCTGGCAAATGAAGTTGATAAGCCACTGCCCATCATATTTGAAAAATCGTGGCAGTCAGGTGAAGTTCCTGACAACTGGAAAAAGGGAAATACAAGCCCCATTTTCAAGAAGGGGAAAATGGATGACATAGGGAACTACAGAGCAGTCAGCCTCACCTCTGTGCCTGGCAAAATCTTGGAGCAGATTATCCTGGAAAGTATGCTGAGGCACATGACAAACAACAAGGTGCTTAATGACAGCCAGCATGGCTTCACTAAGGGCAAATCATACCTGAACCAATTTGGTGGCCTTCTATGATGGGGCTACAGAACTGATGGACAGGGGTAGAGCAGTTGATGGCATCTACCTGGACTTGTGCAAAGCATTCGACACTGTCCCATACAACATCCTTGCCTCTAAATTGGAGAGACATCAATTTGATAGGTGGACCACTCAGTGGATAAAGAATTGGCTGGATGGCTGCACGCAAAGAGTTGTGCTCAATGGCTCAATGTCCAGCTGGAGACCAGTAACGAGTGGCGTCCCTCAGGGATCGGTGTTGGGACCGGTCTTGTTCAACATCTTTGTTGGTGACATGGACAGAGGGATTGAGTGCACCCTCAGCAAGTTTGCCAATGACACCAAGCTGTGTGGTTCGGTTGATACGCTGAGGGAAGGAATGGCATCCAGAGGGACCTTGACATGCTTGTGAGGTGGGCTGACGCCAACCTTGTGAAGTTTAAGCATGCCAAGTGCAAGGTCCTACAGCTGGGTGGGAGCAATCCCAGGCAGAGCTATAGGTTGGGCAGAGAAGAGATTCAGAGCAGTCCTGCGCAGAAGGACTTGGGGTGTTGGTCCATGAGAAAATGAACATGAGCCGGCTTCAGTGTGCACTCGCAGCCCAGAAAGCCAACTGTATCCTGGACTGCATCAAAAGGAGCGTGACCAGCAGGTCGAGGGAGGTGATTCTGCCCCTCTACTCTGCTCTCCTGAGACCTCACTTGGAGTATTGTGTGCAGTTCTGGTGTCCTCAACATAAAAAGGACATGGAACTGTTGGAACAAGTCCAGAGGAGGGCCATGAGTATGATCAGGGGACTGGAGCACCTCCTGTATGAAGATAGGATGAGAAAGTTGGGGCTGTTCAGTCTGGAGAAGAGAAGGCTGCTTGGAGACCTCATAGCAACCTTCCAGTATGTGAAGGGGACTTATAAGGATGCTGGGGAGGGACTATTCATTAGGGACTGTAGGCATAGGACAAGGGGTAACGGGTTCAAACTTAAACAGGGGAAATTTATATTGGATATAAGGAAGAAGTTCTTTACTGTGAGGCTGGTGAGGCACTGGAATGGGTTGCCCAGGGAAGTTGTGAATGCTCCATCCCCAGAGCTGTTCAAGGCCAGGCTGGCCAGAGCCTTGGGTGACATGGTTTAGTGTGAGGTGTCCCTGCCCATGGCAGGGGGGTTGGAACTAGATGATCTTAAGGTCGTTTCCAACCCTAACTATTCTATGATTCTATGAAATTGGAGATAGAGGATTTCCTGAAAGCTACTGAAAGCATTCAGATTATTTTCCATTCTGCTGCTTCTTATCCCACAACAGGGAACTGAAAAAGATACCCCAAACCACACTGCTAAATTAAAAACACCCAAACAACCACCACCCCAAAAAACCCTTCAGAACTCCCAGCTGAACGGCATTAACACAGGATTCCAATGTCCAGACTGGTGGTGTCTGAAGGTTATGACCCTACAAAATATCCTGTATCATTATGGACCACTATCTGTGTAAGATGATCAACACTGCATTTGCTGCCCAGGCAGAAATTTCACTCAAGACCAAGGGATGAACACACTTTTTACTTTTCTCAGGTCCAAAGTTGTTAATTTCAGATCAGTACTGGAAAAAAAATCACCCTGTAGTTGCTAATTGGCTTATACCTCCTCTTGCTGAATTAAAAAGACCCATATGCTTTGGTCATCAGGGATAAGCTTGTCATTATGTAACTGTAGTAGTTTTGTTTGTTTAATAAAATAAAAGCCTCTTCATTTTCTGCATTATTCTATACTGTACAGCTCCTCAAGGTGAATTATTTCAGAAGAAAGTAGTAATGAGCTTGAATGGCTCTCAGACCAAAGCTTGCTGTTGCAGCTCCCTGAACGAAGCAGATGACAGTGCCAGATTTTCTTCCAGTGTAAAATGCAGTCAGTTGCACAGAATATTTTAAAGTGCCAAGAATAGAAACCTGCTTTGTGGAGGATAAGGGCTGGCATCAGCTGCAACTAAAGCATTTGTTACGGTTCATAAAATGGGCAGAAATGATTTAGTTTTCTTTTTTGGAACATCAGTTTTTTTAGGCAGAGCTCCAGACATAAACCTTTTCTCTACTGAATCTATTTTAAAAGTTATTTAACATATTAGACTTAAAAATAACTGCCACCATATATCTGCTTTTGATCACAGGTCAATTTAAACATAAAGACCAACACCAGCTTTTCTTCCTCACAAAATGCAGTTTGAACTATGGGTTCGTGGAACAGATCCCTTTCCATGACTGAAGGAGGGACAGAGAAGAGCAGGGAGGTGGGAAGTGGCAGTAGCCTCTAACCTGCCATGGGGCTTCAAGGTGAATTTAGTGGAACAGGATTAATTGTTAACCTTTTCAGTTCACACTGCAAATGTATCTGGCAGAATGGGTGCACCAAGTGTTGCAAAAGAAGGAGAAGACCCCCCCAAGTCCTGCAGCCCTGCTGAAGTCAACTCTTTTCTAACACATTGTCCCATCTTCTGCACATAACTAAATTTTAGCAGACACAGCAGCCTTACACTGCTGTGGTTCCATATAGCAAATTCAGGTCACTTATTATATAGTGCTAGGTCGTATCAGCAGCAGAGTCTGTGCCTCGGAAACCTGAGAGGCTTAACATGCAAATACCAGTATTTTGGGGACAACCAACCTCACCCCACCCCCAGAAATTCCCAGTCTTCCCTCTGCATTTTTCAGAATGCCCTCCTTCTTAAGCAGATTAAAAGAACTTCTGTGTCAGACCAATAGCACAGAGAAAAGCACCATAATGCAGATCTGTTGTTAAGCTGCAGTGAGTCTAGCCCTGAAAGTTGCCGAGAGAGGTTCAAGCATTTGAAGGAGGAGCAAGAAGCCCTCTATGATGCTGGAAGATGAAGCAAAGACTATCAAAATCATAGCACATCACTCTAATCTGCACATCATAAGGCAAAATTATTTAAACTTTCATGATATTATTAATAAAGTACCAGTAACAATGTTAAATTGTACACTTCTACCATGACTTTGATGGAAGAGGAAGCTGCTGGAGGTCTATATTGCACGTGTACTTTTTGGATTAGGGGATTTTTAAGTTTTAGGAAACTGTAGATTGTTGCTATTTTCTTAATAGAACACCTGAACTGCTGTCATTTAAACTAACACGTAGATGAAAAGGGCAAATTAAATAACTCTCAGACATTAGTATCACTCATCCCCAGCCTTGTCAGCCCTGCGTAGGTGGATATTAGTTGGGACAGACTGTGAAGCTCCAATTTACCAATACAAGAGCCTGAGTGAGAAAAGAAGTAATTAATGATATAAACAAAACTACTTGATCATCTGCGACAAGAAATTTTCTGTGGGAAGGGGGAGCAAAGAGACAGGACATAAGAAAGATGTAACATCCTCACTGCCCAGACCAACAATTTAGATTTTATAATACATGCTATACTATATGATTTACACTACTAAAAGAGAGCGTCTATCTAGAAAGGTAAAAATCTTTATAATCTGCAAGACCAGAGCCTTTTGGAGAACAGCAACAGGGAGAATATTTCCATTCCTCACCCAAAGCACTGCTTGTGTCCAGACCAGTAAGTATTGCAGAGTACAGCCTCTGCTATACCTAAATGTCCATCTTTCCACATGCAGCACAGAGGAGTATATCTAGGATAAAAATAGAGTTACTTATCACAGTGCTCCATATTATCACTTCAATATATCTTGGGAAACAACCTACTTTATACCTTCATTTAGCCTGACCTGACAGGTGTATGAGGTAATCTACCATCTGCCTGACTACAATGAATAAGAACGGACGTATCAGGAATCTGAACAAAACACCAAGTTGCATCTCTCACCTTGGACAGGTACACCTTGCATTTTTGTGAAAGGATCAAAGACTGAAAAATTGTGGATTGACAAGATGACATTAAACCATCCTAAATTATTTCTTCTAACCAAAGAGAACTGGTGAGAACAAAATGGGTAAGAAATGGGACCCACTAATAATAGTATATATAATAGAAACTGCTTCTGCATAAGTATGGTAGCTTATACAGGCTGTGTAATACACCAATGGGTTTAGTCATGCTCATGTAAGTCTTACTATTTAAATACTACACGATAAACACTTGACAGACAGGAACTGTTGAAATAGACAATACCAAACGTTTTAAATTACACTTTTCAAAGGTACTCTCATACCGAAGATATAAAAAATTAATGTTTCAGGAAAACAAAAAAGGCATCCTGACGGGAAGGATTTCTCTGCTTGGTATACTGGAAATGCACAGCATATCTTACAGGCATAGCACTTCAAAAGGCATCACTTGCTCAGATTAGTCTGCCTCGCTAATTGTACATACAGGGTTACAAGTCCCTGAAAAGCAAGTGCTATTTCAGAACACAGCTGGGGTCTCCAAAGCTTCTGGGGGACTGGGATGCTCAATTTTCATTAAGATTTTGACCTGTGCAGGTTCAAGAGCTGCACTAAGCCAGCACGGTTACAAATCAAAGTTCACCTTTACCATAGTGCTCATGATTTTGCAAGCATGTATTGAGCATTTTTAAGCTTAATTCTCAGTGTGGCTGCAGTTCAACATTTCTTGCCCACGAACAAAAGCTGTCTTCAGCAGCCTCACTTTTCAGGCGCAAACACCCATAGACATGTATTTTAAAACCGTAAGGGTTAAGGAATAGCACCACCTCTGCAGAAAACAGAGCATCTTTTGCATTAGGCACCCAGATGAATCATGTGACACACGCTTATTTTCAACACTACAGTTTTACAACAACCACCACACACAGACATACACAAACACCTTTTTGTTGTCAAAACTCTGATAAGTTTCAGAAAAATGTGTTTTCACACATGCACGTACACCTTTCCCTCAAAACTTGAAATAAGCAGAGCAATTACACAATGACACAAAAGTGGTATCTTACAGGGAAGATTTGGAATTTCAGGATCAGAGACCAAGCCACTATGGCAGCAATATTTCACTATAATGACACCATACATACAACATGATAGAAATTCAAATTCACTGCTAGCATTCCAGTTTTACAAATGCCTGCTATTCAATAATGTGTGTTTACTGTATACGACTCAAGAAGAAATAAGAGAGTAAGAAAAACAAAGAAGGGATGACATAAGCAAGCAACAGGAAAACAGAGTTTAAGAGATCTACTGATATTGAAGAGAAAAAGTAACAGCTGATCTTAGTAATGCTTGCAGTTTGGTTATGAAAGTTTGCATTACCTGTCGACTTCCCTGCTTGGAGGAGCAGCTGCTAGTACTTCTTGAAGGGGACAACATTTTCTGGGATGCACCACAGTTTTTTTCCTCACTCATGATCCAATACTATTTGTTGCACATAAGCTCACTCAGAACACCATTAAAAGGTAATTTAGAAAATTTGTTGGAAGACTCCTGAGAGAAATGCAGAACTCATCCTTTACCCAAATGCAGTCCTGTGGCACGATCTGCATCCCATGGAAATTCCTAAAAAGGAAGAGAAAACCAAAAAGCCAAGTTATTAGATGTTGTCTCTTACTGCCAGCCTGTAGCATGAATCGCAACTAAAGCCTGTGGTAACACAAGCTGGATGTATTGCTGCACATTATTATAAATTATTCCAACAATCACTTTCAGATAGATTTTCAAGTCTCAAACAGGAACAACAAGTTTTGGATATGAAATGTATGCTCTGGTTGTCGCTGTTTATTCAGAAGATAAAGTACAGTATAAAGGATCATTTTAAGGATTTAAATTCATTAAAAAATGTTAATAAAAACATCCAGAGAGTATAAATGTATCTATATAAAATGAACCAAAACAGTCTCAAAATGAGAAAAAAGCATTAATATAATGTCTCACAAGGATGGCAACACCCTTTTTCCCTGTTCCTTGATAATTTAAACAAGTAAGCATGGCTTCAGGTTGCAAAGAAAAAAAAATAAATCTCTTTCTATAACAGAGCAATACATTCAAGTAGGGAGCATGGAAACTCAGCTGCATAGTGCTGGGCAAGAACACTTTTACCTGGAATGAGAAAGTTGTAACCATTGTCACATCAGTTGTCTCAGGCAGTGACTGGAAGAATAACCCCCAGCCTGTTTAATAACAGTGCTGTTTGCAGCATATGCAAATAAAAGCCATGCCAGAAACTCACACTAAGGGATTTCCAGTGTGGGCCAGAGTTGTCATGGTAACTGCATATGGTTTTTAAAACCAAACAGAGGACATGACAAAAGGGTGATGCATTCCAAAACTTAGGGTGGTGGAGGAGCTATACAAATTTTGTATCATTTCAGGGTTTATTGTCTTGGGTAAGGAATTTGCACGTTAGGAAGAGTGCAAGAGCCACCACACTGAGGAAGACAGAGAAGTTTCCACAAAGAGAAGAGAAATTTCATTGCTGACACAGGAAGGCATCACTTCACAATCTCCTCATGCTGCCAGCAGTCCTGAACTAGGATCACTGTACTGAAGTTTGACATTCATTTTTTCTTAAAGAGTCTTAAAAACCTATTGAGAGAAGCAGCATTTTCAGCTCCCTAGTGAAACACTTCACATGTTTTAAGAATTCAATTCCCATTAAAAAAAGAAAAAAGAAAACTAAAAGATGCAGACAAAACCCCACAAATAAAACCAGGTACTATATTTAAGATGAAGACAGCACTATGCTGCAGAAAACTTCTCAGCTGTAGTCTGAAGCAACCAACTGTCAAACAGAGAACTTTTCCAATCTGCAGTGCCTCTTTGACAATACAGTTTGCTGTAACATTTCAACCAACATGCCCTCTTTTCACCTGAAATGTCACTCTTCATGGCATTGACCTTACCTAGTTAGAAATACTCAACTCCCTCCAGAGAGAAATCTATCAGCAACAGTAATGAAACAGCCCCAGTCTCCAAAGGTCAGGTGAGAAAGCAAGCTCTGCTGGGACTCTTCCTCTTGTGAATCAGCCTGGCAACTACTTTCAGGAACCATCAGACAGGTAAATAGCAAGGGAGCACAAGCAAGAGCCAAAGAAAACCAGAACACCACAGTGATGCGATAGCAAGGTCTGAACTGGACTTAGCACAAGGGTTTTACACTGAAATTACTACTGAGATTGGGAATAGTATATTTTGCAGAAGGTATAGTCCCTTTCTATTCGTAAGATGAATTTGTGTGGCATGTCATTAAGAACTAGCACTTTTAAGGGGTTTAAGATTTACCACACTTCATGCAGATTTGTAACCAGAGTAAGTATAACTTTCTTGCTCAGTTTCAAGCTGTATTTGGTAAAACAGTTTAACGATAACATCTCTAGAAACAACCAAAGATCAAATATTCACAACAGGAACAGAAACACACTTCCTGCAAATTCATCATTCAAATGCCCCCTTGAAAGTACTATGCAGCAAGTGTTTTTCCTTTTTGGCACACTGATCACTCAGATAACAGCTCCATGATCCAAACAAGCACTTTATCACATAGCTTTCGTTGCTGACTATCTGGCATTTTGGCAAAGATTGGCAGAGTTCATGGCAAGAACACACTCTAATTTGCAGCAAAATGCTCTGGAAGTTGCTGTCATTAGTACCGTATGAGTGTATCTCCAGAGTACATTAGATTTAAATTATACAATGTCCTTTGCCTACTGGAACACACAGCACAATGGCTGTGATGTCCTGGAAGCATCAGGTAACCGAGAAAAAAATTGAGGTCTTGAACTTCAACACAAGCCATATAATCAGAAGAGCATTTCTATCACCATGTTTTTGGTGTGGAGTCTAAATGAAGTTAAGCTGTGGCTACATTAGCATTTTAGGACAGAGAAGAAATGCACTTCCACTGCAAACCTCCTGGTCTCCCACTCTTGCCACATTTAGGTTTGCACTGCAGGTCAGTCCTCGAGCATGGAAACCAAATCCATTTTGAATGAAATGTGCCCCAGGAGTGCATCCAGTGCTCAAAGCTTTGAGTGCACAGCACCAGACTACAGCTAGTCCTGACTAGTCCTTTCTTGGTGTAGATGCTGGGTCCTCACCTTTAACTGATTCACTACGAAGATCCACTTTTACTGCACTTGCTAGCATTGACGTCATCTAGTCACGCTCTTACTCCACGTAATTGAGCGCTTAAGATCTCCTACAGCAATGTCATTTGTCCTTCTGGAATCAAAAAGAGAGAGTGACAGGCACTTTTCCAGAATTCAAATGAGCTGAAGGTGACTCAACCACCTAATCAGAGGTGCTTACGCAAGGGACAGGGGGCAGGCTGAGCAGCCCTAGTTTTCTAATCCTATCTTCATATGGGAGGTGCTCCAGCCCCCTGATCACACTCATGGCCTTCCTCTGGACTTCTTCCAACAGTTCCATGTCCCTTTTATGTTGAGGATGCCAGAACTGCACACAGTACTCCAAGTGAGGTCTCACGAGAGCAGAGTAGAGGGGCAGAATCACCTCCCTCGACCTGCTGGTCATGCTCCTTTTGATGCAGTCCAGGATACAGTTGCCTTTCTGGGCTGTGAGTGCACACTGAAGCCGGCTCATGTTCATTTTCTTATTGACCAACACCCCAAGTCCTTCTGCGCAGGACTGCTCTGAATCTCTTCTCTGCCCAACCTATAGCTCTGCCTGGGATTGCTCCCACCCAGCTGTAGGACCTTGCACTTGGCATGCTTAAACTGCATCAGGTTGGCATCAGCCCACCTCACAAGCATGTCAAGGTCCCTCTGGATGCCATTCCTTCCCTCAGCGTATCAACCGAACCACACAGCTTGGTGTCATTGGCAAACTTGCTGAGGGTGCACTCAATCCCACTGTCCATGTCACCAACAAAGATGTTGAGCAGGATCAATCCCAACACCGATCCCTGAGGGACGCCACTCGTTACTGGTCTCCAGATGGACATTGAGCCATTGAGCGCTACTCATTGTGTGCGGCCATCCAGCCAGTTCTTTATCCACCGAGTGGTCCACCTATCAAATTGATGTCTCTCCAATTTAGAGACAAGGATGTCATGTGAGACAGTGTCGAATGCTTTGCACAAGTCCAGGTAGATGCCATCAACTGCTCTACCCCTGTCCATCAGTTCTGTAGCCCCATCATAGAAGGCCACCAAATTGGTTCAGGTATGATTTGCCCTTAGTGAAGCCATGCTGGCTGTCATTAAGCACCCTGTTGTTTTTCATGTGCCTCAGCATGCTTTCCAGGATAATCTGCTCCAAGATTTTGCCAGGCACAGAGGTGAGGCTGACTGCTCTGCAGTTCCCTATGTCATCCATTTTCCCCTTCTTGGAAATGGGGCTTGTATTTCAGGAACTTCACCTGACTGCCACGATTTTTCAAATATGATGGAGAGTGGCTCAGCAACTTAATTTGCCAGCTCCTTCAGGACCCGTGGATGGATTTCATCAAGTCCCATGGACTTGTGCACATTCAGGTTCCTAAGATGGTCTCGAACCAGATCCTCTCCTACAGTGGGTCCAAGGTCTTCATTCCCACAGCCCTGCATCTTCCTTCCAAGACGTGGGTGGTGTGGTCAGAGCATTTGCTGGTGAAGACTGAGGCAAAGAAGTCATTAAAAGCTCAGCCTTCTCCAAATCCAGGGTAGCCAGTTCTTCTGATAGCTTCCAGAGACAGCCCGCATTATCCCTAGTCTGTCTTTTGTTTGTGACATACCTGTAGAAGCCTTTCCTGTTATCCTTCACACCCCTTGCCAGACTCAATTCTATCTGGGCCTTATCTGACCTGATCCCTAGCATCCCACCAATGACAATGGACATATCCCTGTATTCCACCCACACTGCCTGTTCTTGCTTCCACCTTCTATAAGCTTCCTTTTTCCTCCTGAGTTTCCTCAGCAACTCTTTCTCCATCCATGGAGGCCTCCTGGCCTTCTTGTCCCATTTCCTTCTTGTCAGGATGCAACGCTCCTGAGTTTGGAGCAGGTGATCCTTGAATATTAGCCTTGAATGTATGAATGTATATCCATATATATATCCATATATATATAAATAATATATATATCTCCTTGAATATTCATCCAGGAAGGTGTGAAAACACTGATCCCGCACCCAGAGTTGACTCTCATATTCTGGCTGCCAAGAGCAGAGACTAGGCTTCTCTAGGTCAACTGATATTTCACATTACCTGTGGAATGTAAGGCTACCAGGTACAAGAGCAACTACAACTTTAAAGCAGCCATGAAAATCAGTATTATGCTAACTAATCTAAGATTTTGCAGCTAAAATTGATGTTTTGATGTCATCATGATTCAATTGCTTCCAGTTCAATACATTTTGTTCCTCCTCATGTCACACAAGTCAGAACTGTATTTTTCACAGCTTTCCTCTGGAGCAGACACTGCCACTTACTTTGGTCTACCCCAAAAAGACAAATCAAAGATGTGAGGCTGAGGCAAATACAAATCAATTCAGGAGATGCATTTCCACAAGTGCTAAGTATCAGCCTAACTCTTTGCTATCCAGTCAGCAGCAGTAAAAGTAGGCCAAGAGTCCTTTAGCAAACAACCTCGCCAGGTGCATTTTAAAGAATTAAGAATACATCAAATATTATTTATAGCTATTACATCCTAAACTCATAACCAGGACTTATCTCTACTTACCATCTGTTACTAAGAGCCTTATCATTCTGCATCAATTAAAGCTAATGTAAATATCTAATAACATGCAACAGGAAGACCTATTTAAAAAAGTACTTCCCTGAGTTATCCTCAAACCTTTAAAATTGCACAGCTTCGAAGCTGCCTCTCAGTATCACAACTCATCTCCTGCAACTCTCAAAGCAGTAAGCTGACAGCACAATCCAAGTTTTTCCACATCTCACACAGAAGAAAGGCAGAAATACAGAAAAAAAGGAAAACTGCAGTTAAAAAAAAAAAAAATCAACATTCTGCAGTTACTTTTGTTACCGGTCTGGAAGAAAAAGAAAGCCTTAACAGCTGCTTCAGACATGATTCAGCAGTGGAAGAACACTGTGCAGAGGTTTTGAGCAGCAAAACTGGAAGTGTACATCTCATTCTGTAACCGTAGTTAATTAAGGCTTTGTGATTAGAATAGGCACAACAGAACGCCTGATGAGAGTCATGTGGACACAGCAAGCACAGGACTGAGCAATCCAAATCAAAGTTGCAAGCAACACTGACTGACTTTCACAGAATTGAAGAATCTGTGCTGAAACCTTTGCTCTGCAGCTAATATTAAATTATTAAATTACACTCACTTATGTCCACTTGGATAAACAAAGCAATAGGCTTTTCCACATATTGCTTTCATGGTTTCTGTGATACTTCAAATTGTCAGCTTTAATCTATCCCACTGTCTCATCTGGCTCAAAAAAAAAAACAAAGGAAAGAATTATTTATAGACCACAGATACACTGTGCACAACTATTGGAGGTATCTTTTCAAGGGAGGTATTTGCTGTTCCCGAATTACCACAAGATTCACACTATTGAAGGATAAAGCACACAGATACTGTCCTGTTGTTAGCTATTCTCTTTATGTAAGAAAACATGCAGAAACAAACACAGAATACTTTAAAACAACTAAGTTATTCAAACTGTCTTTGAAAGCAAACAGTCAAACAGCTTAGGGAGCCTAACAATAACAGGAAGTATTTCAGAACTGCCTTCAGTTCTGAAACTTCAGGTCAGATAGGTGCTGTCTGTAGATACACATATAGAAAGTCTGTTGACCAGATCCTTTCATTAGCCACACACATGTACTATCCCTGAAGTAGTCCATGATGCAAAGAAACAGTTAGTTCCATCTAGCCCACCTCCTGAAGGAGGCTATTGCAGTAATTAAATCATGCTATTTCAGTAACCCAAGAGAAAAATTTAGTTCAAACAAAGCTCTCTTATCTAATCAAGACAGCCACAGACAGAGTGGGAAAGGGAAACAGCCAGACAAATGACAAACATAGTGCATTCAACACCAGATTACATTTTCTGTATAATGTTCATAATTTGATGAAAGAAAGTCCTGTATGTTCCAGTGTATGGAAAGCAAAAAAACAAAACCCAAACATTCAATGTCAAGTCTAGTCAGAATCTCCTGAAGCAAAACAAATTTCTGCTGTTTCACTAACCCTTGGGCAAATAATTCAATCCTTGTATTAGGAAAATCTCATATACATTTAGAAATAGGTCAATCAACATCTTGAAATATAAGCATATATAAAAATACCACCTTTCCTGCACACCCACCACAGAAACTGACTACAAAACTGCACACAACATGATCTATTTTAAATGCATAATCTTGACACTCTTTCTTCTCCCCCCCACCCCCGAGATCTGCTATAGATTACATTTGTATAAAAAACTTGCTAGGTATATATTCTAGATACACATGTTAAAGATCCTGGTGACTAGTGATAAAGAAAATACATGCAGTAAGGGCTGTATTATTACAGTAATTTGTCAGCTGTTACACCACCTTTTCTTCCACACTTTTAATCTCAGTAGAGTCATAACTAATAAGCCTGACCTAGCTCACAGTCAGGTTCTAAATAATGAGTAATTATCCCTCTCGCCCTGCCTCTTTCACAGAGCCTTGCCTAGGGACAGCCTGGCAGCTCAAGGCTCTCTAGTACAAGCTGCCAGACTGAGTCTCACGTTCCCCCTTCCAGCTCTGAGCGTGACTTACACACTCCACTGGGAAGCCAGAAGCTCTGGACCACAGAATATGATTTGTGACCCAGTAAGAGAGGGGTACACAATCTCCCTGTCGAGAGGGTGGAGTAGAAAATAACAGCTGTGGTCAAATCTTACACTGGGAGCACATACACTGCATACAGCAGGGCTAACAAGGTTGACAGCCTTCCCTGGGCCCCAGCAATAAGGAAGCACTGGGTCTGTTTGCACTGGAAGTACTATTCATCCAGAGAAGACTTTAGAAGTGAAAATATAAAAGATGATCAGGTAATAGGAAAGACAGAAAGGCTTATTATCATTTTCAGTAAGGAAAGTAACAGGCACATGGTATCATTTCAGTCTGTACTAAACACCTTGAAAAGGCCCATCTGTTAGTGATACCATCCCAGAGGTGGAAACATTACCATCAGAGCTTGGCAGGAGTGTGACTGCCTTTCATTTTTCTGCTATCTGTTACTACTTAAAGCTTTGCTTTGTTCACTAAGACAAAGATAATCCACTATGTCCCAAGGCTTATTCCTTTTTAAAACTTCACTTGTTACTGCTAAAATGTTACTGAAATACATACTGTTTGTTTTCCCAGACTCAGTTTTGATACATACAGGGTTAGTTCTGGAATTATCTGTCAGTCTGCCAGCATGTAGTAATTCAAGATCTTAAGACAGCACTGCCTGCAGATGAAAAGACATAATCTTCCTGTCAAATCACTGAAGGCAGCCATGTAACTTTAAATCAGCCTGTCTCTTTGCGACCTGATACGCTGCATAATGCTGTGAGATGCATAAATCTATCAAGACTGCCATCAAGCAATATATTTTATTAGACCTGCTGACATAGTTGGTTTAACTATGGAGAAAGAAACCCAAACCCAATCACCTGTGATTTCAGGTAGAAAAGCAAATAGGACACTACTGAAAGAATTTTGGTGGCCCAGGAATGATCCTCACCAGAGCCTGAAGGAAAACATGATGGAGTAGGCATGAAGAGCAAACAAGACAGAGCTCCTTCATCTCATTCAGGAAAGCTAGACATGTTCATTAAAGATTGGCAGGATCCAACAAGACTGCTTTGTCCGCTTTGATGTGGTGTTTTTATACTTTGGCATCATCTACTTTCTGGGGGAAAAAAAACCCAAAACAGAACCACCCAGATAAAACAAAAGCAAAACCAACCCAAACCCAACCAACCAAAACAAACAAAAAAATCTGAACCAAAAATCGGGGGTCCCCTCCCATATTCTAGTGTATCTTGGAAAAACAGGCACTGTCATGTACGTCTTGTGTTTGTCACTTAATTCCTGAAAGAAAAAAAAGTTAGAAAGGAAACACCACTGCCCTTTGAGAACATTCAGTGCTTCTCCTTTTTAGGCAGGCCTATTAACTCAGCATTACAATTCCATTAACTTTAATAACCGTGGTAACAAGATTCAGTTCTTCCCAGGATACACAGAAATTCATTTATACACTTTATAAAGTGTAATGACCATGAGTTATGAAAATGTCACATTTCTTCTTGATTGACTTACTGTAGCTTTACATGCTTCTGTCTCTAGGTCCCTTCCAGCGCACCTTTCTCAGAGTTACAATGTTAGTATTTATAAATGCAGAGCTACAGCTCTTTTTTTGAATATTATGTAGATTCTTTACGAAAGGTCTTTCATATTAAGATAGCTCGAAGCAGCAAAAGAGGTGTGTAGTATCCTGAAGAAGGGCAGGTAATTGTTAGCACATCAGTGTTAACCCTTTCTAACACCATCTTAGGCAAGAGGCCACTAACTTCTAACACTGCCTCTGAGCACACTGTGTGTGAATAAACCCTGACACTTTAGAGATGTGTTGGAGATAATGAACACCTATAAAGTATACTGAGGGCAATTAGTCCAAGTGCTGAGTACTTTTGTTATTAATGCCAAAAGGTAAATTTATTCCAAGCTTTCAATGAGAAAAAGAACCCTCACAAATATAAAGAAAAAAAGTATGCACGGAAGCATGTTGCTTTGAACGTAAAAATTGAAAACATTAAGGCTTGGTCTCAAGATCTTCAAGGACAGACAGGATGATGCCTGCCACTGTCCTTTTGCTTGGAAACATGTTTCACATACACTTACGAACGTGCCAATAACTGTGAGAAGCAGATGCGGATGGAGTTGGATGGAGTGAACCATGCTCTTGTGAGATTCCACATCACAGTTGGTCTTAAATCCATTCATATTTATGACTGTAATGAACACCTTGACAATGGGAACTAGGAAAGAGGTTCCACAGATCAGGTTTTCTGAAATATAATCCTTATGGCATACGATAAACTGAAAAAGACCTAGAAGCAGAGAGATGCAAGATGCAGGAAACCAGACTATAAATCTGAATCATGACATGCAATGTTTTGCCTAAGTAATACGAAATGGGAAGTTATCAATCGCAATAGCTGGGTCAGCCAAAGAAGATGCAGAACACAGATAAGGGCCCCTGGCTAGATTGACAGGGTAGCTCTTGAGCAGGAAAGAGACCATAAAAGGGATCCTCTCCCCACATCAAATGATAGAACCCCACCACCACCTTGAGTTCTGAAATGCTGGAGGAGGACCCGAATCCAGCTAGGGTTACCTTAGAGACTATTTGGACAGAGCTGGTAAGAGAACTTTAGACCTTGGAAGAGGAAGAAAGCGATCACAAAGCTGTAGAAACAGCAGCCATGCTTGGGAAGAATAGAAGGGAAGAACCTTTCAGAGTGAGTGCTTGTATGTCAGATCTTGTCCTGCTACTTCCTAGCCACAATGAAACAAAATCTAAAAGCAAGTTAGGAAATTGGCCAAAAAGGAAAGCTTCAATTAAGACTCTGAATAATTTAATGCTATTGCAGACAACCCAGAAACAGGGAAGACATATAGAGGTTTAATGCACTGAGTTCTTTTATCCAAGTCTACTACAGTATGAAATCCACATGTAAAAATTATGGCCTGCCTCCAGCAGTAAAACTCAGAGTTAATACAAAGCTGTTGAGAACTTTTATGAGTCTGAGTTGTCTTTCAGTGCCTCCACTGACAGGTTAGAGCTCAAATTCATATTCACTTTAAAACTGCCAAAGCAGTTAAAGAAATTCTTGCTCCCAAATAATTTGCTACTGTCTGTTTCCTGGAGATCAGTAATTCCCTTGCCAAAAAATAAGTACACTGAAAAAAAGTACCACAGGAGCCCTTCTTAATTCACCTCAGTGGAGGGCTACTTCTGACAGGGGCAGTTCACATACCTTGTTTTGCCCGAAATGCAGGGATGGTCATCACCAACTTGAGGGTAAGAAAGTGGAAGCACTATTATTTTCAAATGATCCAGACAGATCTGAAAAAGACACTCTGTCCCTAACCTTACATTCAGATTCAGGCTAGTGCAAGCTACCAGCTATCTACCTGAATTTAATTAAAAACAAAAGAAATTCCACATGATTAAAAAAAGCTTCAGCTACGTTCCTGTTCTCAAGCATTTTTAGAAGTTGAGAAGGTGGAAGGTTTTAATTAGGATGCCTCAGCAATATGACAGAATGAATCATTTACAAGGAACTTCATTTGAGCTCAGTGAAAGGGTGCTACAACTTAACAATCCTTATTTGTTAACTCTGATGAGTACACTCATTTTTTACTTCAGTTCTAGTCACTGTAAATAGGCTATAGAGACAGCAGACAACAATGTGAAGAGTCTTACAATATGTGTAGTCTAGCATCTTGGTTGCCTCACAGCATTTTTGAGGTTGGTTATACTTGAACTGCAACTAATGACTTGGATTTTAATTATAGGCTATAAAAGCAACAATAAACAGAAGTGTTTACAAGTGATGTAAATTCCCCTTAAAGTGCTTAATATTAGAAAAGTGCCACCATTCTTTGCATTTGCCTCCTATCTCTCTACTCGCCTCCCAACCTCTCATCATTTTGTGTTTCTTTCTGAAGTGCTAACATACAGTACTGGCTCTCCTAGACCACCAGGGCTTACAACACAAAATAAATTAAACCTGTGCTTAATTATGCATACTGCAGCAGAAAGTGAATCCTGACATACTTGACAAGACATTTTCCACTATTATTCACTATTTTTTCCACTATTTTCCACTACTATTTCCACTACAGAATGCATTTGATGAATTTCTGAAAAGGAAAACAGAAAAAAAGGCAATTTCTTAGAGGAAGGAGCTAAAAGGGGGCTTTATTTTTTAATAAAACTATGTGTATAACATGAAGTTGCAGGAAACATAATACTGAAAGCTAATTTCATAACAGATGGCAGTCATGCCAGCTTCACCCATGTTGCCCTACGTATTTTTTCCTTAATTTTTATTAATAATCATCTTTCATTCACTGTGTTTTCCACAATTCTGCCAGCAAGTGGTACTTTTAGGATGAAAGGTCAGAGAAACTCATTCAAGTACATCTTTTTTTTACGTAGTGAAATAGAGGCGCATAAAGGAGGAAAACACCTTTACAAAGCTGATGCCATAAAAGTATAATTTTGACATAAAATTGTCTTTTCAAAGGCTGCTCAAGATTGAAACTCTGTGTACAAAGTTTTCATCAAAACTTGACCACAAGTCTGCAGAAATTGAAGCATTTTCATAACTGAGTTTCTTCTAGAAAAAACTAAAAATACACCTGTGTCATACAGACAGTTGAAACACAACCACCAAACTGAATTTAATTATACTGCTATGTGCATTTAATTGTGAAAAGGAAGGAAAATTAAATGCATATAGAAACTGAAGAACAGAAGAATGTGAAAAAAAAAAAAGACAACCCTGTAAGCAGTTATTTAGGTAAAAAAAAAAAAAAATTTGTATAAAATGCACCCAATCTTCTCTCTGAAGTATTTTGTAAGACTGCTCTTAAGAGCACATCATAAAATGTAAAAATATTCAAATCTTTAACTTTTGTTACTCCAAAATAACAAGCATTTACACAGAATGTCACTTTAAAGATAAATCTTGGAATGATCGATGGCCGATTTCATTTGAAGAAGTTACATTATCAGCATGTGCAGTTTTCTGTACTCAAAAATACCAAGTCAACTGCCCGACCTAGCAGCATACAAACAAGGTGGCAGTGGGAGCCGGCAATCCCCCAGTTCCTATTTCAGAGCCTTGTTCTCAAGCATGCTAACTTACCTGACTGCTCATCAGCATCTGGGCAAAAGAGCAAGGTAGCCTGAGCCTATTTGCACTTCATATGCAACAGAGAGACTGCTGCAAAAATATCCCTTTGGAAAGACTTACAGGCTTTCCTGGAGTAGAAGTGGCGAGCATCTATGTAACAATTCTTTATGAATGAAATTTATGAGCAGCAACATAGCAATATTGAGAAAAGTACCACATGTATCTGCCTAACAAAACTCAGAAACCCTGCAAATACATGCTGAGACTCAAAGGATAAATGGTGCCTATTTTGACTGAAGGACCAGCCCCCAGATGTCCCTCATTATCTTCCAAACTAGGAAACTCACATTAATTGGGAGAATCATTAAATAATTGTTGTTGAAGCTATTCCCACCGAATTTCCAGAGTGATGCATTGAAAGATTGTTCTCTAGTGTGATTTTACAACACCCAATTAAGCAGATGAACAGTGAAGGTGATCACTGCTTAAAGCCAGTAACCATTACAGTGACAAAACAAGCAGGATCTCCTTTCACACTCAAGTAACTTTGTAGGACCACAGAGATTCTAGAGATAGATCACTTATCATGCTGAATAAGTATCATACTTTTAAAAGGTGAAAGTCAAGACAGAGTATAGTACAATACAACACGTTTCTTGAGCACCTGGGTGCTGTATTCCACCTTGTCAACTGAATTTGAATTCTCTCTCACCTCTTTAGTCAACTGAATTAAAAAAGTTACTGAATTCCTTGGAAAAAAGATTCTGATCTCTCCTCTTACGTTTCTCTCATTTCAGCACCATAAGGTTTTTGAACAAAGATTTGGAAAGTGGGACACACAGAAGCCATATGCCAGGCTCTGAACAGTATCCAGTGAAAACTGCTCACATCTTTGTGTTTAAAAAATTACCCACCCTAAAGTGCAGTTCATTTAGGCTGACCCAAACTGCATTAAATGCTTTCACACCTCACGTTTTGCTTTCACATAAATAGTGGCATTCCCAACCATGCAAATTCTGACCTATTACCAATCACCAACCTCTTCAAAAATTCAGTATTATTCAAAAAAATGGGATGTAAAATTGCCTTTACTCCCTATGGCATCCAGCAACATGGTTTGGAAACCCTGTAATTTGCTCTCCTGGGCTGTCCCTATAATTCTAGTATAGAGTGCTGTGAAATAATGAGAGCTTCCAGTAAATGGAAGCAATACACTGGTTTTGCTGCCTTGTGTAGAGGGATCTGACTTTGTATTCATTTTGCCTGGAGACTCCACAGATGGCTCGGAGTTCACATCTCCTGTTGCCAGTTCATGCATTCACAGCTCCATCTCCCTCTTCTTCTTCCCTATCCCACTTCCTGTGCCTGGAGTACTTTTCCAAAGCTAGGTGAGGACATGGAAAAAGGCATTTGGAAGTTAAACCCAGCAGCTTAACCACCCTATAAAGCAAATTTAAGAGGCTTACACTCACCAACAAGTACAGGAATTGTCAACTTGGACGTTATGCACTATGCACGAGAAAGTAAATACATGTAGCAAACGCATTTCTTCCCATGTGAATGTAATGATTCTCAGCTAACATATCTAAATTAAGGCACATACTAGTTATTTCTAGACAGAGCAGAGCAACAATTAACATTTTGTACATATTCAACTACTGGCTTTTTTATATTCAGAACCAGTTCCAGAGATGCTGCAGGCCTGACTTTTCTTCAGCTGAGCAAGCAGCAAGATATTATTTCAACAAGATCCACTTAATCAGCCTTCATGTCCACATGCACAGAAACAGGATATTCACAGGTAGTATATTAAGCACATCATGTAAAAGCTAACAGTTCAAATTGGTTTGCCATGATTCATCCAAAACCACTACACAGCTTTCCGTTTGATCTCCTCTGCAACACACTGAATCAGGACTTGTCCACCACTGCTAACAGAAACAAACAAACAAACATCAACAACACTGGTTTTCACAACCATTTCAGAGTACTCTGAAATACAAATACATGCAGAAATATAAATACTTTTGTGACAGCAATAAACTATTCCTTATGAACAAAGGAAGGAAGGTGACTCTTCCTTACCCTGCACTTCATAACATGTTACCTGTTCTCAGACTTGAGCTTAAGGACAGGAATTTTACTAATACTCAATCCTGGCAGTTGCAGCCTGATGCTGCAAGGCTGAAGGACAATTAAAGGTTGCTGCCTATTAGATTACACCAGCCTCATGACAGAGCATATTTGGAAGCTAAGGCTGAAGCCCCCTTGCTCTGAGTTACTGCAGAGTCTCAATAGGTCAGGACATTTCACTCAGCACCTGTAGTATTTGGGCTGTCTGGGCTGGACACTGCATTCTGATCTGTCAGTATGCCACCTGCCTGGGAGACTCAGGTGGACCACAGCCTTCCACTCCACACCTTCATCAGCTGTAACCGGTTTATCAAGCTAAGAACTTCTGCAGCACCTTGCATGGCAAATCACACAACTTTTGCTGGTCATAAAGCTGCTTTATTTCCAATACCTGTGCAAAGCATATGCATATTTATATACATTCTTTCTATATGTACATCTGCAGTGACACTATCACCTGTTTCAAGTATTAATGATCCTTTTCCCATCAAGTCTTAATGTGCACGTTTATTTTTTCTGTGGCAGTGCCTTTGTGTTCTAAATGCATGCATCATATCTAGCACACTGTGGTCAGACTTCTGGGCTATAAGCTAAACAAAATGTGATGCATAGTTATGTAACTGAAAAACATGAATTTATCTTCCCACAGGTTATGACTCTATCAGCACAGCTGGAGCATCCCACACACAGCCAGACATCCAGGCAAAAGACAGTGTTAGAGGTTCCTTATCCCTTTCAAGCCACTACACGAAGGGCCTCCAGCTTATACCCAAAGATCCCACCTCAGAATTATTCCTCAAATTTTGTGCAGTTAGTCATGAATTAACCAAGTCTGAAGATGCTAACACGATAAATCCCAAAATACTCAAATCTGCCTAAACAGATGCACACTACCTAATCTGTGGCTTGACTAACATCATAGAATTGTGTGCACTGGAAGGTATCTTAAAGCTCATCCAGTTCCAACCCCCTGCCACAGGCAGGGACACCTTCCACTAGACCAGGTTGCTCAAAGCCCCGTCCAACCTGGCCCATCCAACGTAACATCTCAGAGGTATTTATGTACTCCTTTATTAGAACTTCAAAGAAAAGAAGAAAACTGTAATACTCATGTGTCGAGTTGCACTTCAGTCTTAAAAGAAGTTTGAAAAACCTTTAAATTTGGTTTTTCAAACTTATAAAAGAGGCGAGATAACACTGACAGGAATAAAATTAAATACTAAGATTTTAGCCTCATCGTGTTTTGCTGAACCCTGAAATCTATTCATGATTTAAAAATGCCTATTTCTGCTCTGAAAGATACATGTATTATGCAAAGCCCAATATCTGATTTTAAGTGCAGAAATACAAAATTGTAAAAAATTCCCATCACTCCTTTCCCTCACATTTCTCTAAAGCCTGTAGTCCTCTACATCTTTTAGCTGTACTGTCCACTGTGCTTCCCACCACCATACAGAGATGATGACTATTGAGGCCTAGTGCCACTCTCCTACCACTACACCGCCTTTTACTAAAGCACAGCTTATTTCAGTGATGCTGTTTTGACATATTGATAATCTGAAAGATACTCAGTATTTACACATGGTGTGTGTTGTTTCTTTTAACAAAAAAAATCTGTGATACTGTACAAAAATCTTCCATCTGAAACACAACTGCAGGGGGAAAAAAACCCCATACTTAAGAATAAAGCCAAAACCAGCGAGAGCTTACAGGCAGCATTACTGGGGGTGGGAATATAGCAGCCTCAAATGAAAAATGAAGTTTGCCATTTCAAGTGCCTTGAACAAGACATCTTAATTTTGTCAAGTGAGATTTATGATACAGTGTCAAGGCACTTCACTGGAGGAAGGTGTTTAACTCCCCTTTTCAAGGGCCAACTTTATTTGTCACTGCAGCTGTTACAGTTTCATACAGCCATCGATTCCTTTACCTTGGTTTTGGGGGATATTTTCTTTTTTGTAGTTTCAGTTTTTTATTTAAATGAAATGAGCATTATTTCTCAGTTTGATACATTAAGTCATGGCAATAGTTGCCAGTAGAAATAGTATACATTACCAACAGTGTAGCACCTGTGGGATAACAGAGTTAAGAAGGGTGAAAAGCCACTGTGCAGGAGCAATTGCAGCCATAAAGAGGAGTGACAATATGTAGGAGAAAGAACTCTGCAGACACCAAGTCAGTGAAGAAGGAGGGGTAGGAAGTGCTCCATGTGCCAGAGCAGCTCAATGTGCAGACCACAGTGAGGCTTTGGTGGGCACCTGGTGCTCAGCCAGGATCAACCCACCACAACACCCATCATGGCAGCCCCTGCACCCCTGCTGGTGCACCAGGTCACCAGCATTTCTTTGCCAAGGAGTTTGCAAATACAGGGTAGATTGAAATCTCACAACTTGCAGGGGCAGACTGCTGCAGAGGGAGATGCTGAAGCATGCCCGTAACTGCTGTTATTTAGCTATTACCACCTCTTAACTAGTTTCTTTAAGATACCCTTCACAATTGTATGGCACCAAAAGTTAAAAACAAACAAACAAACAAACAAACCCACCAAACAAAAAAACCCCAAATAAACAAAAACCCCACAAACATACAAAAAACCAACCCAAAACATAAAACATATGAAAAAACTTTTAAGGTGAAACACAAATGGCAGTTTGGGCAGACAGAACAAATAGCCTTCTAGATTCAGGGTCTAAGCAAAAGCGTGATTCATGTCCTAAGGGATTAATAACTTTGCACTTATGAGAGTTTCACAACGTTTGTAATTTCTGGTCATGGCATGACTTTGGAAACAGAAGAGTGAACTCCCCAACTCCAGCCATCCCCCAGCAGGAAGGCAAGGGGCCCTTAAGCTATACAACTGTTGCTCTTCATAATAGATTTCTAAGGCCAGCCTTGAAGTATGACACATCTGCCTTCTGATGTATCTGAAGAATTATTTTTACTCTTCACCTGGTGGACAAATACGCAACTTACAGAGTTTACATAAGCAAAGACAGGAAAAAGTTACCCAGTCTTTCTAAGAGGTAAGGCTGATGGAAACATGTTCGAACACACACTGAAAGCCAGATGGTACCTTAGAGCTACTCTAACAAGGGGCAAGTGTTCATGTCTCTCTAAATACAAGACTGTTTTACATCAAAGATCTGACAGAGTTCATGACCTCCAGATGAGAAGTGTGTGCTTCTGCTCAGTGAGAGTGCAATGAAAATATATTCAGTAGTAAGAATCTGGACTATCTCTATCACTTTCTGTAAGCAAAATGCAGAATCTCACTTTGTAACATCTTCCTTGTAATGCCAGTAAGAAGGCCATTTGTTCCTGTTGCTAAAACACCGGGTGATCAACTCTGGAATGACAAGACACACAGCAATTGCTACTTCTCCATCCAGGTAAGCATAAGGAATCAAAAGGTTGAATAATATGAGACAAGATTCACAATCTCCTTTTATACGTTACTTTTGGCTATGTTAATTTCAAGCACTTAAGTTCATAGTCTCTCCCAATGTAGAAAACAGTAACTATGACAAAGATCTGAATTTTCAAGCATGAGACATGCTGTGTCTCTGCTGCAGGGGCAGTCTGTGGACTTGACGCCGCTGGACCAAGGAGTTCACAACCTTTTCACACCACTTCAAGTCCATCAGTCTAACATGTGCTTGCATTTACAAGTGACAACTTGTCCTAAAACATGCATTTACAGCAAGGTGCTATGGCTGATTTACAGCGCTGTATTAGTGAAACTGTGCCTGTATGTTTGATCCACCTTCCACAGTCTCACAAACATTTGATTTCTACTGACACAAACTCTGAAAATTACTTTATACTGTAATCATACTAAATCAGCAGTCCAGTTGTTTCAAACATCTCCTGTGTCTAATCCGGTATTATCTGTTTAAGACTAAAGTACCCACAACTAATACTAATAATTACAAATCATGCTCTTTGAGGTAAAGTTATCCTGCTTCTTCAGCCCTCCCTTCCATAGATGCCATCCATGATGCTCAGTGTATAGTTTATTTCAGTCTTAAACAATAATAAAATCAACTTATTTCAATAGCAACCAGTAAGACAGTAAGTTAACATCCCTTCTCTCCCTTTCTCCACTTTTTTTTTTAAAGGAACATCTACCTATGCTACTGCCCATCAAACTTGTCCAAGTATTCATAAATAAATCCACAAGAAACACTTTGGATTTCATTTGAGAGAAGCAGCTTAAACTCGTAGATATGAGCTCATGCACACAGAAGAGCTGTGGTTGCACACATTGGTTATTTTTGCATTTACAAGTATATGCACGCTAAGATTTGACCTCCTCTTCCTTTGAAGAAAGTACTGAATGACATTTTAGCACAGAATTTAGCTCTGTAGAAAGAGTTTCTCCTATCAGACAGTAAGTTAAGGGCCATCAAACATATCTTCCACATGATTTACTATGTCAGAGGTTCCAGTGAGAGAAAAACAAAAATCAATGTAAAAAAATGCCTGTATTGAAGAATTAAGTTTGGAATTTCTGGTTGGCAAAACTGAGAGAAAATACCAACACAGAAATACACAAGTATTCCATGAAGTTTTTTTTAAATAAAATTTAGGAGGATTGAGGAATAAGGATAACTTCCTTCACTGTATTTTCGTACATTCTAGAAAGCAGTCAAGAATTGCCCTAAGGACTCAGAAACATATGAAAACTGCTTCTATAACAGCCATAGATTCAGTTTTCAACTTCATAAAAATGAATCCACTTTAAGGTGAATTCACTTGGAACACCAAGTACTGTCTTTTTACTTTTCCAAAGACATAGAGCTGTATCAGTGAAATGATACCATCTGTTAATGTGATACTTAATAAATCTCAAGAAAAGAGTGTTACAAATTATTAATGCACTACAAGATCATATGCCAACAGGACAGTACAATCTCAGTATGAAAACTAAAATATTATTGTTACGATAAATGCTAGTTCTCATTGCAGCTTTCTGCTGCAGCAACTAGAGGAGCAATGAAAAATTCTCTTCTTGTAACAGTTCAAACTCTGTTAGTTTTGTATCCCTTTAGTATTTTGTATCCCTGTAAGTTTTGTATTTGTAATCTACCACCCTTCCTTTCAGCTATTATCAAATTTGTCTTTCAATGCAGAACACTCCTGTGCAGGAAGGATAACAACAAGTAAAGTGAGGTCTTGCTCCCGCCTTTTCCAACAGGTTTCCTGGGTGGCTTCATATGAAGACATGAACACACCTGTTCCACAGGAACCCCATTTGTAAATAAAACAGCCACATCTTACACACTGAGGCTGAGGTATGGGTCGTGAACTGTGTTCAGTTCTACCAAGTACATAAAAGTTTTTGAACATCACTGGACAATGATGAAACATTGCTTTGCTGCTTTGCTACATAACTTCCCAACATAATCAGCTATTTCCTAGTAGTATTTGATAAACTCTGTTATCTGCACACATAAATGGTTCATACAGCAACTGGCACCTCCCAGAGAAAGCCTGGTGTAACACTATGGCAGTAATTACTAAAATTAAAGGAAACCCCTTTGCATAACTAATAGCACTTTTATGAGGTAATTTGGTTTGGATTATATGAACAGAGTTGCAGTTTGGGTTTACAGTTAGTTTCCATATATTTGGTTTATTAACATAAACAGACACATACATGTGAAACTAGAAAGGAGAATTTTTTCTTTAGAGCACAGGGGTACAGGGCTGACACTGGGGCCCATAATGGACGTGCCAGCCTGCGCCGAAGGACACCAGTCCTTTGCCCGGCAGAGTAGAACTCGTCAGTACTTCCCTTTACCAAGCACACAATGTGTTTCCGTAACACAGAGAAGACATTTCAATCCATTGCCTCCTTTCCCCATGGCTCTGCTCTTCTCCCATCTAGGGAGGTCACTATTTCTTGATGCTTTCCTTCTGGAGCGCACCCTTCCCTTTTGGTGCCAACTCAGCCACTGCAAACTGGCATCAAGCTGTCCCTGCACAGCTTCTCCTCTTTCTGCCTTCGCTTAGGAAAGCTTTGGCAACTGCAGTTCCCTCCAGCTCGTCTCCCTTTGCCTGGGCTGCAGCTCTGCTGTTTCACACTGGCGACCCCAGCACACGCCCTCCAATGGACTTGCCAGTACTGCTGTCACCTGAGGAGTTATTTGCACTAGCCCTGGAGATAGGCAGAGAGACAGAGATGTAGATATAGTTGTAGAGATAAAGGATGCTATAGCTATAGCTAGTGAAGGGAGTGTTTCTGTTTGTGTACACTGTGTTTTCCTTGTTGTTTCCAGGAGGTGATTATGCTCACTTTCCACCAGAACTGGGCAGAGGCAGTAGCATTTCCTACTTGTGCGTGTGAAAAACAAAGGTGCTCTGCCTAAAAGAACAGTTTGCTCAAACAGAAGCACAAATTCCCTCATTTCAGATAGGAATGCAGCTGGGGCTGTCTTCTGCATCTCCAGTAACAAACTTGGTGACTTCCCTTCTCCCACCGCAACAGACCACTCCAGAAATGAGCCTATGGGAGAGAGACCAGCGCTCCTTCTGCACGTCAAGGGTCTGAACAAATGTGCTGGGGGGATTTGTTGCCAATCTCTCAATCTCTGCCCTCTATACAGTGCCCTTATGTGATGCTTAAGTGGCCTACACAACTGAGTCCGTTACTTGTTTCGCCTGAGTGCTGCAGGGCAAAGCTGCTCAGTGCATACAGCTCAAACCAAAATGGGGTCAAAACACTTTATTGAGCTACCAAGAGCATGGAATTGGGCAGCAGTCAGTGAAGCGTTGCCTTCAAGTAGTGATACGAGAGGTGAATCCCCAAACTGGAGACATGAATGTTCCTAAACACAAGCAAATATCTAAGCACCCTGTGTAACAAACGCAGAAGAGATTCCTGACATTCTTCTTTCCAAGAAGAAGACCTCACCAGAAGCAGCGCAGCAGCAAACTCCATGTGGTGCATTGACAAGGAATGGTGAGGAAATCCCGTACGCTCTCTACGTTTCGGCAAAGTTCATGCAGAGGGAACCAAAACCCCTTTCTTTCACCTCTGGGATCGCCACGCTCAAATGACTGCGCGTGGTATAAAAGCCTTTATTGATACAGTCTGAACATACAGATTCATTTACAGGGACACCCCGCAGTGGTGCCCGGTGTGTGGCTGCCATGGGCAGGGCCATCCCCCTGGGGCTCCTGGGCACAGGCACTGCCTCAGGGCCAGCACCCCAAAGGCCTTTCCCCAAGGCACGCTGGGCATAGGGGCAGCAGCAGCAGCAGCAGGGCTGTGGTAGGCAGGGCTGCGGGGGCCCCATCTCCCCCATGTCATAGTGCCAGCACTCGCCAACGCAGCATCACAATGCTCTGGAGCAGTATAAGTGCAGCGCCCTCCCTCAGTGCTTTGGAGCTCCAGCGCCAGGCACTGGAAGGGTTCTTGCTCCCAGGCTAGATCAGGCCAGCGGCACTTTGCGGCTCTTGGAAGCCCCTGCGGTGGCTCCAGGTGGAGGCAGAAGGGCAGTGCCAGTGTCCCCTTGTCCCCTTGGAGGCATAACCCGCCTGTGGACCGGGAGCAGGTCTTGCTCAGTGCTCAGGGAGCAGCCGATCGCCAGCACTGGGGTCAGGAAGGAATTTTCCCCCGGGGCAGATTGGCACCGGGCCCCGGGGGTTTTTTGCCTTCCTCTGAGCACTGAGCATGACCACGTGTCAGGGCTCCTCTGGTCCCGGCGCTCTGGGTTATTGCCTGGTGCTCATGCACCACGAAGGTGGCCCCTCGTGTCCTGCAGCTGGGGGGGGAAGGCTTTTTTTTCCCCCAGGATGGACTAGCAAGCGTCCCTGGGGTTTTTTGCCTCCTCTGCAGCCGAGCACAGCCCCTTCATGGGGCTCCTTTGGGCTCTTGCAGCCCAAAGGCAGCTGCTCGTGCTCCACGCAGGCGGCCTTCGTGCCCCGCATGCGGGGGGAGGAAGCCCTCTGCATTCCCAGGGTGGCCCCAGCGTGGCCCCGGGACTTGCTGCTTCTCTCTGTTGCATGGAGCACCCCCCCTGGTCAGGTCTTCCTCAGCTCATTCTGGTGGGGTTCTTGCACTGCCTTCGCCCCACCATGGCACCGCTCCTTCCCCGGTTTTCCTTTCTCAGGTTGCAAGGGAGGGGTTTTCCAGCTAAACTGAAGGATGCGTCAGCCTGCTGCTGGCTATGCATGGGCATCGCGTTAATGCATGTGGGCATCAGCTCTGCCAGGTTTAGAAGAAGAAAACAGAGT
Source organism: Myiopsitta monachus (assembly GCA_017639245.1). Lineage (NCBI taxonomy): Eukaryota > Metazoa > Chordata > Aves > Psittaciformes > Psittacidae > Myiopsitta > Myiopsitta monachus. The sequence continues at coordinate 15,117,956 of CM029928.1, forward strand.
CTAAGCTAAGGTAATATCTAAGCCAAGTTAAAGTCTAAGCAAAGCTAAGACCTAAGCTAAGGTAACGTCTAAGCCGAGTTAAAGTCTAAGCTAAGCTAAGATAATGACTAAGCCGAGATAAAGTCTAAGCTAAACTAAGGTCTAAGCTAAGGTAACACCTAAGCCGAGTTAAAGTCTAAGCCACGGTCTAAGCTAAGGTAATGCCTAAGTCTAGTTAAAGTCTAAGCTAAGCTAAGGTCTAAGCTGAGATAATGTCTAAGCCGTGTTAAAGTCAAAGTAAAGCTAAAGGACTAAGGTAACGTCTAAACTAAGCTAATCTCTAAATTAAGGTAACGTATAAGCTGAGTAAAAGTTTAAGCTAAACAAAGGTCTAACTTAAAGTAACGTCTAAGCAGAGTTAAACTCTAAGCTAAGCTAGGGTCTAAGCTAAGGTAATGTCAAAGCCAAGTTAAAGTTTAAGCTAAGCTAAGGTCTAAGATAAGGTAATGACTAAGACGGGTTAAATACAAAGCAAAGCTAAGGTCTAAGCTAAGGTAATGTCTAAGAAGAGTAAAGTCAAAAGTAAAGCTAAAGACTAAGATAAGGTAAAGTATAAGCATATTTAAAGAAACAACAACAATGCAAACAACACAGCCACAGCCCAAACAACGCAGCTACAGCCCCAAAACCGCAGCTACAGCCCAAACAACGCAGCTAAAACCCAAACAACTAAGCTAAACCCCACACAACAAAGATAAAGCCCAAAAACCGAAGCTAAAACCCAAACAACTAAGCTAAAGCCGAAACTCCTAAGCTAAAACCCAACCAACAAAGCTAAAGCTGAACCAAAAAAACTAAAGCCCAAACTCCAAAGCTGAAGCCCAAACTCCTAAGCTAAAACCAAATGAAATCAGCAAAATCCGAACCTCCTAAGTTAAAGCCCAAAGACCAAATCTAAAGACCAAACTCCTAACCTAAAGCACAAACAACTAAGCTAAACCCTAAACTCCTATGCTAATAAACAAACAACTAAGCTAAACCCAAACTCCAAATATAAACCCCAAACAATTAAGATAAAACCCAAACTCCCAAGTAAAACTCCAAATTCTTAAGCTAAAGCCCAAACTCCTAAGCTAAAGCCCAAACCCCTAACCTAAACCCCAAACAACAAAGCTAAAACCCAAATAACTAAGCTAAAGCCAAACGAATTAAGATAAAGCCCAAAAAACAAAGCTAAATCCCAAACTAATAAGTTAAAGCCCAAACAACTAACCTAAAGCCCAAAAAACTCTGCTAAACCCCAAATTCCTAAGCTAAAACCCAAACTCATGAGCAGCAGACCAAACAACTAAGTTAAACCCTAAACTCCTATGCTAAAGAACAAAGAAGTATGCTAAAGTCCAAACTCCTAAGCTAAAGCCCAACCAACTCAGCTAAAGCCCAACCAAAAAAGCCAAAGCACAAACAACTCAGCTAAAGCCAAACTAACAAAGCTAAAGTCCAAACAACTCAGCTAAACCCAACCAACAAAGCTAAAGACCAAAGAACTAGCTAAAGCCCAAACTCATAAGCTAAATCACAAACTCCTAAGCTAAACCCCAAACAACTAAGTTAAACCCCAAATTCCTACGCTAAAGAACAAACAAATAAGCTAAAACACAAACAACTAAGCTAGAGACCAAACAAAGAAGCTAAACCCGAAACAACTGAGCTAAACCCGAAACAACTAAGCTAAACCCGAAACAAATAAGCTAAACCCGAGACAACTAAGCTAAACCCGAGACAACTAAGCTAAAACTGAGACAACTAAGCTAAACCCGACACAACTAAGCTAAACCCGAGACAACTAAGCTAAACCCGAAACAACTAAGCCAAACCCGAAACAACTAAGCCAAACCCGAAACAACTAAACTAAACCCGAAACAACTAAGCTAAACCAGAAACAACAAAGATAAAGCCCAATCAACAAAGCTAAAGCCCAAATACCAAGCTGAACCCAAACAACAGACATAAAGACCAAATAACTAACCTAAAGTCCAAACTCCAAAGCTGAAGAACAAACACTTAAGCTAAATACCAAAAAAATAAGCAAAATCCCAAAAAATAATGTAAAGCACAACCAAATAAGCTAAAGCCCAACCAACTAAGCTGAAGCCCAACCAACTCAGCTAAAGTCCAGCAAACTCAGCTAAAGCCGAACCAACCCAGCTAAAGCCGAACCAACTCAGCTAAAGCCCAAACAGCTAAGCTAAAGCCCAACCAACTAAGCTAAAGCCCAACCAACAAAGCTAAAGCCCAACCAACAAAGCCAAACAACAGACAACTAACCTAAAGCCCAAACAACTAAGCTGAAGTCCAAAGTCCAAAGCGAAACATCAAATAACTAAGCTGAAGCCCAACCAACTAAGCTAAAAACCAAACAACTAAGCTAAATCCCAAAAAATAAAGCCCTCAAAATAAGCTAAAGATCAAACAATTAACCAAAAGCAGAATGAACTAAGCTAAATCCCAAACTCCGAAGTTAAAGCCCAAATAAGCTAAACCACAAACAAATAACCTGAAGCCCAAAGAACTAATTTAAAGCCCACACAACTAAAATAAGGCCGAAACAACTAAGATAAATCCCAAAAATTAATCTGAAAAACAAACCACTAAGCTAAACCACAAACAACAAAGCTAAACCCCAAAAAACTAAGCTGAAGCCAAAACAACTAAGTTAAAGCTCAAACAACTAAATTAAAGCCCAAACAACAAAGCTGAAGCCCAACCAACTAAGCTAAAGCCCAAACAACAAAGCTAAAGTCCAAACTCCAAAGCAAAACATCAAATAACTAAGCTGAAGCCCAAATAACTAAGCTAAAAACCAAATAACTAAGCTAAATCCCCAAAAATAAAGCCCACACAAGTAAGCTAAAGATCAAACAATTAACCTAAAGCAGAAAAAACTAAGCTACATCCCAAACTCCGAAGCTAAAGCCCAAACAAATAAGCCGACCCACAAACAACTAACCTAAAGCCCAAAGAACTACCTTAAAGCCCAAACAACTAAAATAAGGCCGAAACAACTCAGCTAAATCCCAAAAATAAATATAAAAAACAAACAATTAAGCTAAAGCACAAACAAAAAAGCTAAACCCCAAACAACTAAGCTGAAGTCAAAACAACTGAGATAAATACCAAAAAACTATGCTAAATCAAAAAAACTAGTGTAAAGCTAAACCAACTACGCTAAAGCCCAACCAACTACGCTAAAGCCCAACCAACTAAGCTGAAGCCCAACCAACTAAGCTAAAGCCCAACCAACTAAGCTAAAGACCAAACTCCAAAGCGAAACATCAAATAACTAAGCTGAAGCCCAACCAACTAAGCTAAAGGCCAAACAACTAAGCTCAACAAAAAACAACTAAGCTAAGGCACAAAAACCAAAGCTAAGGCACAAACAACTAAGCAAAGGCACAACCAACTAAGCTAAAGCCCCAACAATTGAGATATATACCAAAAAACTAAGCTAAATCCTAAAAACCAATGTAAAGCCCAACCAACAAAGGTAAAGACTAAACAACTCAGCAAAAGCCCAAACAACTAAGATAAAGCCCAAAAATCCTATGCTAAAATGCGAACAACTAAGCTAAACCACAAACAACTATGAAAAAGCCCAAACAACCAAGCTAAAGCCCAAACAACTAAGCTAAAGCCCAACCAACTAAGCTAAAGACCAACCAACTAAGCTAAAGCCCAACCAACTAAGCTAAAGACCAACCAAGCTAAAGACCAACCAACTAAGCTAAAGACCAAACTCCAAAGCGAAACATCAAATAACTAAGCTGAAGCCCAACCAACTAAGCTAAAGCCCAAACAACTAAGCTAAATCCCAAAAAATAAAGCCCTCAGAAATAAGCTAAAGATCAGACAATTAACCAAAAGCAGAATGAACTAAGCTAAATCCCAAACTCCGAAGTTAAATCCCAAATACGCTAAACCACAAACAAATAACCTGAAGCCCAAAGAACTAATTTAAAGCCCACACAACTAAAATAAGGCCGAAACAACTAAACTAAATCCCAAAAATTAATCTAAAAAACAAACCACTAAGCTAAACCACAAACAACAAAGCTAAACCCCAAAAAACTAAGCTGAAGCCAAAACAACTAAGTTAAAGCTCAAACAACTAAATTAAAGCCCAAACAACAAAGCTGAAGCCCAACCAACTAAGCCAAAGCCCAATCAACTAAGCTAAAGTCCAAACTCCAAAGCAAAACATCAAATAACTAAGCTGAAGCCCAAATAAATAAGCTAAATCCCAAAAAATAAAGCCCACACAAGTAAGCTAAAGATCAAACAATTAACCTAAAGCAGAAAAAACTAAGCTAAATCCCAAACTCCGAAGCTAAAGCCCAAACAAATAAGCTGACCCACAAACAATTAACCTAAAGCCCAAAGAACTACCTTAAAGCCCAAACAACTAAAATAAGGCCGAAACAACTCAGCTAAATCCCAAAAATAAATATAAAAAACAAACAATTAAGCTAAAGCACAAACAAAAAAGCTAAACCCCAAACAACTAAGCTGAAGTCAGAACAACTGAGATAAATACCAAAAAACTATGCTAAATCAAAAAAACTAGTGTAAAGCTAAACCAACTAAGCTAAAGCCCAACCAACTAAGCTAAAGCCCAACCAACTAAGCTAAAGCCCAACCAACTAAGCTGAAGCCCAACCAACTAAGCTGAAGCCAAACCAACTAAGCTGAAGCCCAACCAACTAAGCTAAAGACCAAACTCCAAAGCGAAACATCAAATAACTAAGCTGAAGCCCAACCAACTAAGCTAAAGCCCAAACAACTAAGCTAAAGCCCAAAAAATAAAGCCCTCAGAAATAAGCTAATGATCAGACAATTAACCAAAAGCAGAATGAACTAAGCTAAATCCCAAACTCCGAAGTTAAAGCCCAAATAAGCTAAACCACAAACAAATAACCTGAAGCCCAAAGAACTAATTTAAAGCCCACACAACTAAAATAAGGCCGAAACAACTAAACTAAATCCCAAAAATTAATCTAAAAAACAAACCACTAAGCTAAACCACAAACAACAAAGCTAAACCCCAAAAAACTAAGCTGAAGCCAAAACAACTAAGTTAAAGCTCAAACAACTAAATTAAAGCCCAAACAACAAAGCTGAAGCCCAAACAACTAAGCTAAAGCCCAATCAACTAAGCTAAAGTCCAAACTCCAAAGCAAAACATCAAATAACTAAGCTGAAGCCCAAATAAATAAGCTAAATCCCCAAAAATAAAGCCCACACAAGTAAGCTAAAGATCAATTAACCTAAAGCAGAAAAAACTAAGCTACATCCCAAACTCCGAAGCTAAAGCCCAAACAAATAAGCTGACCCACAAACAATTAACCTAAAGCCCAAAGAACTACCTTAAAGCCCAAACAACTAAAATAAGGGCGAAACAACTCAGCTAAATCCCAAAAATAAATATAAAAAACAAACAACTAAGCTAAACCACAAACAAAAAAGCTAAACCCCAAACAACTAAGCTGAAGTCAAAACAACTGAGATAAATACCAAAAAACTATGCTAAATCAAAAAAACTAGTGTAAAGCCCAACCAACTAAGCTAAAGCCCAACCAACTAAGCTAAAGCCCAACCAACTAAGCTAAAGACCAAACTCCAAAGCGAAACATCAAATAACTAAGCTGAAGCCCAACCAACTAAGCTAAAAACCAAACAACTAAGCTAAATCCCAAAAAATAAAGCCCTCAAAATAAGCTAAAGATCAAACAATTAACCAAAAGCAGAATGAACTAAGCTAAATCCCAAACTCCGAAGTTAAAGCCCAAATAAGCTAAACCACAAACAAATAACCTGAAGCCCAAAGAACTAATTTAAAGCCCACACAACTAAAATAAGGCCGAAACAACTAAGATAAATCCCAAAAATTAATCTGAAAAACAAACCACTAAGCTAAACCACAAACAACAAAGCTAAACCCCAAAAAACTAAGCTGAAGCCAAAACAACTAAGTTAAAGCTCAAACAACTAAATTAAAGCCCAAACAACAAAGCTGAAGCCCAACCAACTAAGCTAAAGCCCAAACAACAAAGCTAAAGTCCAAACTCCAAAGCAAAACATCAAATAACTAAGCTGAAGCCCAAATAACTAAGCTAAAAACCAAATAACTAAGCTAAATCCCCAAAAATAAAGCCCACACAAGTAAGCTAAAGATCAAACAATTAACCTAAAGCAGAAAAAACTAAGCTACATCCCAAACTCCGAAGCTAAAGCCCAAACAAATAAGCCGACCCACAAACAACTAACCTAAAGCCCAAAGAACTACCTTAAAGCCCAAACAACTAAAATAAGGCCGAAACAACTCAGCTAAATCCCAAAAATAAATATAAAAAACAAACAATTAAGCTAAAGCACAAACAAAAAAGCTAAACCCCAAACAACTAAGCTGAAGTCAAAACAACTGAGATAAATACCAAAAAACTATGCTAAATCAAAAAAACTAGTGTAAAGCTAAACCAACTACGCTAAAGCCCAACCAACTACGCTAAAGCCCAACCAACTAAGCTGAAGCCCAACCAACTAAGCTGAAGCCCAACCAACTAAGCTAAAGACCAAACTCCAAAGCGAAACATCAAATAACTAAGCTGAAGCCCAACCAACTAAGCTAAAGGCCAAACAACTAAGCTCAACAAAAAACAACTAAGCTAAGGCACAAAAACCAAAGCTAAGGCACAAACAACTAAGCAAAGGCACAACCAACTAAGCTAAAGCCCCAACAATTGAGATATATACCAAAAAACTAAGCTAAATCCTAAAAACCAATGTAAAGCCCAACCAACAAAGGTAAAGACTAAACAACTCAGCAAAAGCCCAAACAACTAAGATAAAGCCCAAAAATCCTATGCTAAAATGCGAACAACTAAGCTAAACCACAAACAACTATGAAAAAGCCCAAACAACCAAGCTAAAGCCCAAACAACTAAGCTAAAGCCCAACCAACTAAGCTAAAGACCAACCAACTAAGCTAAAGCCCAACCAACTAAGCTAAAGACCAACCAAGCTAAAGACCAACCAACTAAGCTAAAGACCAAACTCCAAAGCGAAACATCAAATAACTAAGCTGAAGCCCAACCAACTAAGCTAAAGCCCAAACAACTAAGCTAAATCCCAAAAAATAAAGCCCTCAGAAATAAGCTAAAGATCAGACAATTAACCAAAAGCAGAATGAACTAAGCTAAATCCCAAACTCCGAAGTTAAATCCCAAATACGCTAAACCACAAACAAATAACCTGAAGCCCAAAGAACTAATTTAAAGCCCACACAACTAAAATAAGGCCGAAACAACTAAACTAAATCCCAAAAATTAATCTAAAAAACAAACCACTAAGCTAAACCACAAACAACAAAGCTAAACCCCAAAAAACTAAGCTGAAGCCAAAACAACTAAGTTAAAGCTCAAACAACTAAATTAAAGCCCAAACAACAAAGCTGAAGCCCAACCAAGGCAAAGCCCAATCAACTAAGCTAAAGTCCAAACTCCAAAGCAAAACATCAAATAACTAAGCTGAAGCCCAAATAAATAAGCTAAATCCCAAAAAATAAAGCCCACACAAGTAAGCTAAAGATCAAACAATTAACCTAAAGCAGAAAAAACTAAGCTAAATCCCAAACTCCGAAGCTAAAGCCCAAACAAATAAGCTGACCCACAAACAATTAACCTAAAGCCCAAAGAACTACCTTAAAGCCCAAACAACTAAAATAAGGCCGAAACAACTCAGCCAAATCCCAAAAATAAATATAAAAAACAAACAATTAAGCTAAAGCACAAACAAAAAAGCTAAACCCCAAACAACTAAGCTGAAGTCAGAACAACTGAGATAAATACCAAAAAACTATGCTAAATCAAAAAAACTAGTGTAAAGCCCAACCAACTAAGCTAAAGCCCAACCAACTAAGCTAAAGCCCAACCAACTAAGCTAAAGACCAAACTCCAAAGCGAAACATCAAATAACTAAGCTGAAGCCCAACCAACTAAGCTGAAGCCCAACCAACTAAGCTAAAGACCAAACTCCAAAGCGAAACATCAAATAACTAAGCTGAAGCCCAACCAACTAAGCTAAAGCCCAAACAACTAAGCTAAAGCCCAAAAAATAAAGCCCTCAGAAATAAGCTAATGATCAGACAATTAACCAAAAGCAGAATGAACTAAGCTAAATCCCAAACTCCGAAGTTAAAGCCCAAATAAGCTAAACCACAAACAAATAACCTGAAGCCCAAAGAACTAATTTAAAGCCCACACAACTAAAATAAGGCCGAAACAACTAAACTAAATCCCAAAAAATTAATCTAAAAAACAAACCACTAAGCTAAACCACAAACAACAAAGCTAAACCCCAAAAAACTAAGCTGAAGCCAAAACAACTAAGTTAAAGCTCAAACAACTAAATTAAAGCCCAAACAACAAAGCTGAAGCCCAACCAACTAAGCTAAAGCCCAATCAACTAAGCTAAAGTCCAAACTCCAAAGCAAAACATCAAATAACTAAGCTGAAGCCCAAATAAATAAGCTAAATCCCAAAAAATAAAGCCCACACAAGTAAGCTAAAGATCAATTAACCTAAAGCAGAAAAAACTAAGCTACATCCCAAACTCCGAAGCTAAAGCCCAAACAAATAAGCTGACCCACAAACAATTAACCTAAAGCCCAAAGAACTACCTTAAAGCCCAAACAACTAAAATAAGGGCGAAACAACTCAGCTAAATCCCAAAAATAAATATAAAAAACAAACAACTAAGCTAAACCACAAACAAAAAAGCTAAACCCCAAACAACTAAGCTGAAGTCAAAACAACTGAGATAAATACCAAAAAACTATGCTAAATCAAAAAAACTAGTGTAAAGCCCAACCAACTAAGCTAAAGCCCAACCAACTAAGCTAAAGCCCAACCAACTAAGCTAAAGACCAAACTCCAAAGCGAAACATCAAATAACTAAGCTGAAGCCCAACCAACTAAGCTAAAAACCAAACAACTAAGCTAAATCCCAAAAAATAAAGCCCTCAAAATAAGCTAAAGATCAAACAATTAACCAAAAGCAGAATGAACTAAGCTAAATCCCAAACTCCGAAGTTAAAGCCCAAATAAGCTAAACCACAAACAAATAACCTGAAGCCCAAAGAACTAATTTAAAGCCCACACAACTAAAATAAGGCCGAAACAACTAAACTAAATCCCAAAAAATTAATCTAAAAAACAAACCACTAAGCTAAACCACAAACAACAAAGCTAAACCCCAAAAAACTAAGCTGAAGCCAAAACAACTAAGTTAAAGCTCAAACAACTAAATTAAAGCCCAAACAACAAAGCTGAAGCCCAACCAACTAAGCTAAAGCCCAAACAACAAAGCTAAAGTCCAAACTCCAAAGCAAAACATCAAATAACTAAGCTGAAGCCCAAATAACTAAGCTAAAAACCAAATAACTAAGCTAAATCCCCAAAAAGAAAGCCCACACAAGTAAGCTAAAGATCAAACAATTAACCTAAAGCAGAAAAAACTAAGCTACATCCCAAACTCCGAAGCTAAAGCCCAAACAAATAAGCTGACCCACAAACAACTAACCTAAAGCCCAAAGAACTACCTTAAAGACCAAACAACTAAAATAAGGCCGAAACAACTCAGCTAAATCCCAAAAATAAATATAAAAAACAAACAATTAAGCTAAAGCACAAACAAAAAAGCTAAACCCCAAACAACTAAGCTGAAGTCAAAACAACTGAGATAAATACCAAAAAACTATGCTAAATCAAAAAAACTAGTGTAAAGCTAAACCAACTACGCTAAAGCCCAACCAACTACGCTAAAGCCCAACCAACTAAGCTAAAGCCCAAACAACTAAGCTAAAGCCCAACCAACTAAGCTAAAGCCCAACCAACTAAGCTAAAGCCCAACCAAGCTAAAGCCCAACCAACTAAGCTAAAGCCCAACCAACTAAGCTCAACAAAAAACAACTAAGCTAAGGCCCAAAAAACAAAGCTAAGGCACAAACAACTAAGCAAAGGCACAACCAACTAAGCTAAAGCCCCAACAACTGAGATATATACCAAAAAACTAAGCTAAATCCTAAAAACCAATGTAAAGCCCAACCAACAAAGGTAAAGACTAAACAACTCAGCAAAAGCCCAAACAACTAAGATAAAGCCCAAAATCCTATGCTAAAATGCGAACAACTAAGCTAAACCACAAACAACTATGAAAAAGCCCAAACAACCAAGCTAAAGCCCAAACAACTAAGCTAAAGCCCAACCAACTAAGCTAAAGACCAACCAACTAAGCTAAAGCCCAACCAACTAAGCTAAAGACCAACCAAGCTAAAGACCAACCAACTAAGCTAAAGACCAAACTCCAAAGCGAAACATCAAATAACTAAGCTGAAGCCCAAATAACTAAGCTAAAAACCAAACAACTAAGCTAAATCCCAAAAAATAAAGCCCTCAGAAATAAGCTAAAGATCAGACAATTAACCAAAAGCAGAATGAACTAAGCTAAATCCCAAACTCCGAAGTTAAATCCCAAATACGCTAAACCACAAACAAATAACCTGAAGCCCAAAGAACTAATTTAAAGCCCACACAACTAAAATAAGGCCGAAACAACTAAACTAAATCCCAAAAATTAATCTAAAAAACAAACCACTAAGCTAAACCACAAACAACAAAGCTAAACCCCAAAAAACTAAGCTGAAGCCAAAACAACTAAGTTAAAGCTCAAACAACTAAATTAAAGCCCAAACAACAAAGCTGAAGCCCAACCAACTAAGCCAAAGCCCAATCAACTAAGCTAAAGTCCAAACTCCAAAGCAAAACATCAAATAACTAAGCTGAAGCCCAAATAAATAAGCTAAATCCCAAAAAATAAAGCCCACACAAGTAAGCTAAAGATCAAACAATTAACCTAAAGCAGAAAAAACTAAGCTAAATCCCAAACTCCGAAGCTAAAGCCCAAACAAATAAGCTGACCCACAAACAATTAACCTAAAGCCCAAAGAACTACCTTAAAGCACAAACAACTAAAATAAGGCCGAAACAACTCAGCTAAATCCCAAAAATAAATATAAAAAACAAACAATTAAGCTAAAGCACAAACAAAAAAGCTAAACCCCAAACAACTAAGCTGAAGTCAAAACAACTGAGATAAATACCAAAAAACTATGCTAAATCAAAAAAACTAGTGTAAAGCTAAACCAACTAAGCTAAAGCCCAACCAACTAAGCTAAAGCCCAACCAACTAAGCTAAAGCCCAACCAACTAAGCTAAAGCCCAACCAACTAAGCTGAAGCCAAACCAACTAAGCTGAAGCCCAACCAACTAAGCTAAAGACCAAACTCCAAAGCGAAACATCAAATAACTAAGCTGAAGCCCAACCAACTAAGCTAAAGCCCAAACAACTAAGCTAAAGCCCAAAAAATAAAGCCCTCAGAAATAAGCTAATGATCAGACAATTAACCAAAAGCAGAATGAACTAAGCTAAATCCCAAACTCCGAAGTTAAAGCCCAAATAAGCTAAACCACAAACAAATAACCTGAAGCCCAAAGAACTAATTTAAAGCCCACACAACTAAAATAAGGCCGAAACAACTAAGCTAAATCCCAAAAATTAATCTAAAAAACAAACCACTAAGCTAAACCACAAACAACAAAGCTAAACCCCAAAAAACTAAGCTGAAGCCAAAACAACTAAGTTAAAGCTCAAACAACTAAATTAAAGCCCAAACAACAAAGCTGAAGCCCAACCAAGCTAAAGCCCAAACAACAAAGCTAAAGTCCAAACTCCAAAGCAAAACATCAAATAACTAAGCTGAAGCCCAAATAACTAAGCTAAAAACCAAATAACTAAGCTAAATCCCAAAAAATAAAGCCCACACAAGTAAGCTAAAGATCAAACAATTAACCTAAAGCAGAAAAAACTAAGCTACATCCCAAACTCCGAAGCTAAAGCCCAAACAAATAAGCTGACCCACAAACAACTAACCTAAAGCCCAAAGAACTACCTTAAAGCCCAAACAACTAAAATAAGGCCGAAACAACTCAGCTAAATCCCAAAAATAAATATAAAAAAACAAACAATTAAGCTAAACCACAAACAAAAAAGCTAAACCCCAAACAACTAAGCTGAAGTCAAAACAACTGAGATAAATACCAAAAAACTATGCTAAATCAAAAAAACTAGTGTAAAGCCCAACCAACTAAGCTAAAGCCCAACCAACTAAGCTAAAGCCCAACCAACTAAGCTAAAGACCAAACTCCAAAGCGAAACATCAAATAACTAAGCTGAAGCCCAACCAACTAAGCTAAAAACCAAACAACTAAGCTAAATCCCAAAAAATAAAGCCCTCAGAAATAAGCTAAAGATCAAACAATTAACCAAAAGCAGAATGAACTAAGCTAAATCCCAAACTCCGAAGTTAAATCCCAAATAAGCTAAACCAGAAGCAAACAACGTGAAGCCCAAAGAACTAATTTAAAGCCCACACAACTAAAATAAGGCCGAAACAACTAAGATAAATCCCAAAAATTAATCTGAAAAACAAACCACTAAGCTAAACCACAAACAACAAAGCTAAACCCCAAAAAACTAAGCTGAAGCCAAAACAACTAAGTTAAAGCTCAAACAACTAAATTAAAGCCCAAACAACAAAGCTGAAGCCCAACCAACTAAGCTAAAGCCCAAACAACAAAGCTAAAGTCCAAACTCCAAAGCAAAACATCAAATAACTAAGCTGAAGCCCAAATAACTAAGCTAAAAACCAAATAACTAAGCTAAATCCCCAAAAATAAAGCCCACACAAGTAAGCTAAAGATCAAACAATTAACCTAAAGCAGAAAAAACTAAGCTACATCCCAAACTCCGAAGCTAAAGCCCAAACAAATAAGCTGACCCACAAACAACTAACCTAAAGCCCAAAGAACTACCTTAAAGACCAAACAACTAAAATAAGGCCGAAACAACTCAGCTAAATCCCAAAAATAAATATAAAAAACAATTAAGCTAAACCACAAACAAAAAAGCTAAACCCCAAACAACTAAGCTGAAGTCAAAACAACTGAGATAAATACCAAAAAACTATGCTAAATCAAAAAAACTAGTGTAAAGCTAAACCAACTACGCTAAAGCCCAACCAACTACGCTAAAGCCCAACCAACTACGCTAAAGCCCAACCAACTAAGCTAAAGCCCAACCAACTAAGGTAAAGCCCAACCAACTAAGCTAAAGCCCAACCAACTAAGCTAAAGCCCAAACAACTAAGCTAAAGCCCAACCAACTAAGCTCAACAAAAAACAACTAAGCTAAGGCACAAAAAACAAAGCTAAGGCACAAACAACTAAGCAAAGGCACAACCAACTAAGCTAAAGCCCCAACAACTGAGATATATACCAAAAAACTAAGCTAAATCCTAAAAACCAATGTAAAGCCCAACCAACAAAGGTAAAGACTAAACAACTCAGCAAAAGCCCAAACAACTAAGATAAAGCCCAAAATCCTATGCTAAAACGCGAACAACTAAGCTAAATCCCAAACAACTATGAAAAAGCCCAAACAACCAAGCTAAAGCCCAACCAACTAAGCTAAAGCCCAAACAACTAAGCTAAAGCCCAACCAACTAAGCTAAAGCCCAACCAACTAAGCTAAAGCCCAACCAACTAAGCTAAAGCCCAACCAACTAAGCTCAACAAAAAACAACTAAGCTAAGGCACAAAAAACAAAGCTAAGGCACAAACAACTAAGCAAAGGCACAACCAACTAAGCTAAAGCCCCAACAACTGAGATATATACCAAAAAACTAAGCTAAATCCTAAAAACCAATGTAAAGCCCAACCAACAAAGGTAAAGACTAAACAACTCAGCAAAAGCCCAAACAACTAAGATAAAGCCCAAAATCCTATGCTAAAACGCGAACAACTAAGCTAAATCCCAAACAACTATGAAAAAGCCCAAACAACCAAGCTAAAGCCCAACCAACTAAGCTAAAGCCCAAACAACTAAGCTAAAGCCCAACCAACTAAGCTAAACCACAAACAACTAAGCTAAAGACCAATCAACTAAGCTAAAGACCAAACTCCAAAGCGAAGCCTCAAATAACTAAGCTGAAGCCCAAATAACTAAGATAAAAAGCAAACAACTAAGCTAAATCCCAAAAAATAAAGCCCTCAGAAATAAGCTAAAGATCAAACAATTAACCAAAAGCAGAATGAACTAAGCTAAATCCCAAACTCCGAAGTTAAATCCCAAATAAGCTAAACCACAAACAAATAACCTGAAGCCCAAAGAACTAATTTAAAGCCCACACAACTAAAATAAGGCCGAAACAACTAAACTAAATCCCAAAAAATTAATCTAAAAAACAAACCACTAAGCTAAACCACAAACAACAAAGCTAAACCCCAAAAAACTAAGCTGAAGCCAAAACAACTAAGTTAAAGCTCAAACAACTAAATTAAAGCCCAAACAACAAAGCTGAAGCCCAACCAACTAAGCTAAAGCCCAAACAACAAAGCTAAAGTCCAAACTCCAAAGCAAAACATCAAATAACTAAGCTGAAGCCCAAATAAATAAGCTAAATCCCAAAAAATAAAGCCCACACAAGTAAGCTAAAGATCAAACAATTAACCTAAAGCAGAAAAAACTAAGCTACATCCCAAACTCCGAAGCTAAAGCCCAAACAAATAAGCTGACCCACAATTAAAATAAAGCCCAAAGAACTACCTTAAAGCCCAAACAACTAAAATAAGGCCGAAACAACTCAGCTAAATCCCAAAAATAAATATAAAAAACAAATAACTAAGCTAAACCACAAACAAAAAAGCTAAACCCCAAACAACTAAGCTGAAGTCAAAACAACTGAGATAAATACCAAAAAACTATGCTAAATCAAAAAAACTAGTGTAAAGCCCAACCAACTAAGCTAAAGCCCAACCAACTAAGCTAAAGACCAACCAACTAAGCTAAAGACCAAACTCCAAAGCGAAACATCAAATAACTAAGCTGAAGCCCAACCAACTAAGCTAAAAACCAAACAACTAAGCTAAATCCCCAAAAATAAAGCCCTCAGAAATAAGCTAAAGATCAAACAATTAACCAAAAGCAGAATGAACTAAGCTAAATCCCAAACTCCGAAGTTAAAGACCAAATAAGCTAAACCACAAACAAATAACCTGAAGCCCAAAGAACTAATTTAAAGCCCACACAACTAAAATAAGGCCGAAACAACTAAACTAAATCCCAAAAATTAATCTAAAAAACAAACCACTAAGCTAAACCACAAACAACAAAGCTAAACCCCAAAAAACTAAGCTGAAGCCAAAACAACTAAGTTAAAGCTCAAACAACTAAATTAAAGCCCAAACAACAAAGCTGAAGCCCAACCAACTAAGCCAAAGCCCAATCAACTAAGCTAAAGTCCAAACTCCAAAGCAAAACATCAAATAACTAAGCTAAAAACCAAATAACTAAGCTAAATCCCAAAAAATAAAGCCCACACAAGTAAGCTAAAGATCAAACAATTAACCTAAAGCAGAAAAAACTAAGCTACATCCCAAACTCCGAAGCTAAAGCCCAAACAAATAAGCTGACCCACAAACAACTAACCTAAAGCCCAAAGAACTACCTTAAAGCCCAAACAACTAAAATAAGGCCGAAACAACTCAGCTAAATCCCAAAAATAAATATAAAAAAACAAACAATTAAGCTAAACCACAAACAAAAAAGCTAAACCCCAAACAACTAAGCTGAAGTCAAAACAACTGAGATAAATACCAAAAAACTATGCTAAATCAAAAAAACTAGTGTAAAGCCCAACCAACTAAGCTAAAGCCCAACCAACTAAGCTAAAGCCCAACCAACTAAGCTAAAGCCCAACCAACTAAGCTAAAGACCAAACTCCAAAGCGAAACATCAAATAACTAAGCTGAAGCCCAACCAACTAAGCTAAAAACCAAACAACTAAGCTAAATCCCAAAAAATAAAGCCCTCAGAAATAAGCTAAAGATCAAACAATTAACCAAAAGCAGAATGAACTAAGCTAAATCCCAAACTCCGAAGTTAAAGACCAAATAAGCTAAACCACAAACAAACAACCTGAAGCCCAAAGAACTAATTTAAAGCCCACACAACTAAAATAAGGCCGAAACAACTAAGATAAATCCCAAAAATTAATCTGAAAAACAAACCACTAAGCTAAACCACAAACAACAAAGCTAAACCCCAAAAAACTAAGCTGAAGCCAAAACAACTAAGTTAAAGCTCAAACAACTAAATTAAAGCCCAAACAACAAAGCTGAAGCCCAACCAACTAAGCTAAAGCCCAAACAACAAAGCTAAAGTCCAAACTCCAAAGCAAAACATCAAATAACTAAGCTGAAGCCCAAATAACTAAGCTAAAAACCAAATAACTAAGCTAAATCCCCAAAAATAAAGCCCACACAAGTAAGCTAAAGATCAAACAATTAACCTAAAGCAGAAAAAACTAAGCTACATCCCAAACTCCGAAGCTAAAGCCCAAACAAATAAGCTGACCCACAAACAACTAACCTAAAGCCCAAAGAACTACCTTAAAGCCCAAACAACTAAAATAAGGCCGAAACAACTCAGCTAAATCCCAAAAATAAATATAAAAAACAATTAAGCTAAACCACAAACAAAAAAGCTAAACCCCAAACAACTAAGCTGAAGTCAAAACAACTGAGATAAATACCAAAAAACTATGCTAAATCAAAAAAACTAGTGTAAAGCTAAACCAACTACGCTAAAGCCCAACCAACTACGCTAAAGCCCAACCAACTACGCTAAAGCCCAACCAACTAAGCTAAAGCCCAACCAACTAAGGTAAAGCCCAACCAACTAAGCTAAAGCCCAACCAACTAAGCTAAAGCCCAAACAACTAAGCTAAAGCCCAACCAACTAAGCTCAACAAAAAACAACTAAGCTAAGGCACAAAAAACAAAGCTAAGGCACAAACAACTAAGCAAAGGCACAACCAACTAAGCTAAAGCCCCAACAACTGAGATATATACCAAAAAACTAAGCTAAATCCTAAAAACCAATGTAAAGCCCAACCAACAAAGGTAAAGACTAAACAACTCAGCAAAAGCCCAAACAACTAAGATAAAGCCCAAAATCCTATGCTAAAACGCGAACAACTAAGCTAAATCCCAAACAACTATGAAAAAGCCCAAACAACCAAGCTAAAGCCCAACCAACTAAGCTAAAGCCCAAACAACTAAGCTAAAGCCCAACCAACTAAGCTAAAGCCCAACCAACTAAGCTAAAGCCCAACCAACTAAGCTAAAGCCCAACCAACTAAGCTCAACAAAAAACAACTAAGCTAAGGCACAAAAAACAAAGCTAAGGCACAAACAACTAAGCAAAGGCACAACCAACTAAGCTAAAGCCCCAACAACTGAGATATATACCAAAAAACTAAGCTAAATCCTAAAAACCAATGTAAAGCCCAACCAACAAAGGTAAAGACTAAACAACTCAGCAAAAGCCCAAACAACTAAGATAAAGCCCAAAATCCTATGCTAAAACGCGAACAACTAAGCTAAATCCCAAACAACTATGAAAAAGCCCAAACAACCAAGCTAAAGCCCAACCAACTAAGCTAAAGCCCAAACAACTAAGCTAAAGCCCAACCAACTAAGCTAAAGCCCAACCAACTAAGCTAAAGACCAATCAACTAAGCTAAAGACCAAACTCCAAAGCGAAGCCTCAAATAACTAAGCTGAAGCCCAAATAACTAAGATAAAAAGCAAACAACTAAGCTAAATCCCAAAAAATAAAGCCCTCAGAAATAAGCTAAAGATCAAACAATTAACCAAAAGCAGAATGAACTAAGCTAAATCCCAAACTCCGAAGTTAAATCCCAAATAAGCTAAACCACAAACAAATAACCTGAAGCCCAAAGAACTAATTTAAAGCCCACACAACTAAAATAAGGCCGAAACAACTAAACTAAATCCCAAAAAATTAATCTAAAAAACAAACCACTAAGCTAAACCACAAACAACAAAGCTAAACCCCAAAAAACTAAGCTGAAGCCAAAACAACTAAGTTAAAGCTCAAACAACTAAATTAAAGCCCAAACAACAAAGCTGAAGCCCAACCAACTAAGCTAAAGCCCAAACAACAAAGCTAAAGTCCAAACTCCAAAGCAAAACATCAAATAACTAAGCTGAAGCCCAAATAAATAAGCTAAATCCCAAAAAATAAAGCCCACACAAGTAAGCTAAAGATCAAACAATTAACCTAAAGCAGAAAAAACTAAGCTACATCCCAAACTCCGAAGCTAAAGCCCAAACAAATAAGCTGACCCACAAACAATTAACCTAAAGCCCAAAGAACTACCTTAAAGCCCAAACAACTAAAATAAGGCCGAAACAACTCAGCTAAATCCCAAAAATAAATATAAAAAACAAATAACTAAGCTAAACCACAAACAAAAAAGCTAAACCCCAAACAACTAAGCTGAAGTCAAAACAACTGAGATAAATACCAAAAAACTATGCTAAATCAAAAAAACTAGTGTAAAGCCCAACCAACTAAGCTAAAGCCCAACCAACTAAGATAAAGACCAACCAACTAAGCTAAAGACCAAACTCCAAAGCGAAACATCAAATAACTAAGCTGAAGCCCAACCAACTAAGCTAAAAACCAAACAACTAAGCTAAATCCCCAAAAATAAAGCCCTCAGAAATAAGCTAAAGATCAAACAATTAACCAAAAGCAGAATGAACTAAGCTAAATCCCAAACTCCGAAGTTAAAGCCCAAATAAGCTAAACCACAAACAAATAACCTGAAGCCCAAAGAACTAATTTAAAGCCCACACAACTAAAATAAGGCCGAAACAACTAAACTAAATCCCAAAAATTAATCTAAAAAACAAACCACTAAGCTAAACCACAAACAACAAAGCTAAACCCCAAAAAACTAAGCTGAAGCCAAAACAACTAAGTTAAAGCTCAAACAACTAAATTAAAGCCCAAACAACAAAGCTGAAGCCCAACCAACTAAGCCAAAGCCCAATCAACTAAGCTAAAGTCCAAACTCCAAAGCAAAACATCAAATAACTAAGCTGAAGCCCAAATAACTAAGCTAAATCCCAAAAAATAAAGCCCACACAAGTAAGCTAAAGATCAAACAATTAACCTAAAGCAGAAAAAACTAAGCTACATCCCAAACTCCGAAGCTAAAGCCCAAACAAATAAGCTGACCCACAAACAACTAACCTAAAGCCCAAAGAACTACCTTAAAGCCCAAACAACTAAAATAAGGCCGAAACAACTCAGCTAAATCCCAAAAATAAATATAAAAAAACAAACAATTAAGCTAAACCACAAACAAAAAAGCTAAACCCCAAACAACTAAGCTGAAGTCAAAACAACTGAGATAAATACCAAAAAACTATGCTAAATCAAAAAAACTAGTGTAAAGCCCAACCAACTAAGCTAAAGCCCAACCAACTAAGCTAAAGCCCAACCAACTAAGCTAAAGCCCAACCAACTAAGCTAAAGACCAAACTCCAAAGCGAAACATCAAATAACTAAGCTGAAGCCCAACCAACTAAGCTAAAAACCAAACAACTAAGCTAAATCCCAAAAAATAAAGCCCTCAGAAATAAGCTAAAGATCAAACAATTAACCAAAAGCAGAATGAACTAAGCTAAATCCCAAACTCCGAAGTTAAAGACCAAATAAGCTAAACCACAAACAAACAACCTGAAGCCCAAAGAACTAATTTAAAGCCCACACAACTAAAATAAGGCCGAAACAACTAAGATAAATCCCAAAAATTAATCTGAAAAACAAACCACTAAGCTAAACCACAAACAACAAAGCTAAACCCCAAAAAACTAAGCTGAAGCCAAAACAACTAAGTTAAAGCTCAAACAACTAAATTAAAGCCCAAACAACAAAGCTGAAGCCCAACCAACTAAGCTAAAGCCCAAACAACAAAGCTAAAGTCCAAACTCCAAAGCAAAACATCAAATAACTAAGCTGAAGCCCAAATAACTAAGCTAAAAACCAAATAACTAAGCTAAATCCCCAAAAATAAAGCCCACACAAGTAAGCTAAAGATCAAACAATTAACCTAAAGCAGAAAAAACTAAGCTACATCCCAAACTCCGAAGCTAAAGCCCAAACAAATAAGCTGACCCACAAACAACTAACCTAAAGCCCAAAGAACTACCTTAAAGCCCAAACAACTAAAATAAGGCCGAAACAACTCAGCTAAATCCCAAAAATAAATATAAAAAACAATTAAGCTAAACCACAAACAAAAAAGCTAAACCCCAAACAACTAAGCTGAAGTCAAAACAACTGAGATAAATACCAAAAAAGTATGCTAAATCAAAAAAACTAGTGTAAAGCTAAACCAACTACGCTAAAGCCCAACCAACTACGCTAAAGCCCAACCAACTACGCTAAAGCCCAACCAACTAAGCTAAAGCCCAACCAACTAAGCTAAAGCCCAAACAACTAAGCTAAAGCCCAAACAACTAAGCTAAAGCCCAACCAACTAAGCTCAACAAAAAACAACTAAGCTAAGGCACAAAAAACAAAGCTAAGGCACAAACAACTAAGCAAAGGCACAACCAACTAAGCTAAAGCCCCAACAACTGAGATATATACCAAAAAACTAAGCTAAATCCTAAAAACCAATGTAAAGCCCAACCAACAAAGGTAAAGACTAAACAACTCAGCAAAAGCCCAAACAACTAAGATAAAGCCCAAAATCCTATGCTAAAACGCGAACAAGTAAGCTAAATCCCAAACAACTATGAAAAAGCCCAAACAACTACGCTAAAGCCCAACCAACTAAGCTAAAGCCCAAACAACTAAGCTAAAGCCCAACCAACTAAGCTAAAGCCCAACCAACTAAGCTAAAGCCCAACCAACTAAGCTAAAGCCCAACCAACTAAGCTCAACAAAAAACAACTAAGCTAAGGCACAAAAAACAAAGCTAAGGCACAAACAACTAAGCAAAGGCACAACCAACTAAGCTAAAGCCCCAACAACTGAGATATATACCAAAAAACTAAGCTAAATCCTAAAAACCAATGTAAAGCCCAACCAACAAAGGTAAAGACTAAACAACTCAGCAAAAGCCCAAACAACTAAGATAAAGCCCAAAATCCTATGCTAAAACGCGAACAACTAAGCTAAATCCCAAACAACTATGAAAAAGCCCAAACAACCAAGCTAAAGCCCAACCAACTAAGCTAAAGCCCAAACAACTAAGCTAAAGCCCAACCAACTAAGCTAAAGCCCAACCAACTAAGCTAAAGACCAATCAACTAAGCTAAAGACCAAACTCCAAAGCGAAGCCTCAAATAACTAAGCTGAAGCCCAAATAACTAAGATAAAAAGCAAACAACTAAGCTAAATCCCAAAAAATAAAGCCCTCAGAAATAAGCTAAAGATCAAACAATTAACCAAAAGCAGAATGAACTAAGCTAAATCCCAAACTCCGAAGTTAAATCCCAAATAAGCTAAACCACAAACAAATAACCTGAAGCCCAAAGAACTAATTTAAAGCCCACACAACTAAAATAAGGCCGAAACAACTAAACTAAATCCCAAAAATTAATCTAAAAAACAAACCACTAAGCTAAACCACAAACAACAAAGCTAAACCCCAAAAAACTAAGCTGAAGCCAAAACAACTAAGTTAAAGCTCAAACAACTAAATTAAAGCCCAAACAACAAAGCTGAAGCCCAACCAACTAAGCTAAAGCCCAAACAACAAAGCTAACGTCCAAACTCCAAAGCAAAACATCAAATAACTAAGCTGAAGCCCAAATAAATAAGCTAAATCCCAAAAAATAAAGCCCACACAAGTAAGCTAAAGATCAAACAATTAACCTAAAGCAGAAAAAACTAAGCTACATCCCAAACTCCGAAGCTAAAGCCCAAACAAATAAGCTGACCCACAACAATTAACCTAAAGCCCAAAGAACTACCTTAAAGCCCAAACAACTAAAATAAGGCCGAAACAACTCAGCTAAATCCCAAAAATAAATATAAAAAACAAACAACTAAGCTAAACCACAAACAAAAAATCTAAACCCCAAACAACTAAGCTGAAGTCAAAACAACTGAGATAAATACCAAAAAACTATGCTAAATCAAAAAAAATTGTGTAAAGCCCAACCAACTAAGCTAAAGCCCAACCAACTAAGCTAAAGACCAACCAACTAAGCTAAAGACCAAACTCCAAAGCGAAACATCAAATAACTAAGCTGAAGCCCAACCAACTAAGCTAAAAACCAAACAACTAAGCTAAATCCCCAAAAATAAAGCCCTCAGAAATAAGCTAAAGATCAAACAATTAACCAAAAGCAGAATGAACTAAGCTAAATCCCAAACTCCGAAGTTAAAGCCCAAATAAGCTAAACCACAAACAAATAACCTGAAGCCCAAAGAACTAATTTAAAGCCCACACAACTAAAATAAGGCCGAAACAACTAAACTAAATCCCAAAAATTAATCTGAAAAACAAACCACTAAGCTAAACCACAAACAACAAAGCTAAACCCCAAAAAACTAAGCTGAAGCCAAAACAACTAAGTTAAAGCTCAAACAACTAAATTAAAGCCCAAACAACAAAGCTGAAGCCCAACCAACTAAGCTAAAGCCCAAACAACAAAGCTAAAGTCCAAACTCCAAAGCAAAACATCAAATAACTAAGCTGAAGCCCAAATAAATAAGCTAAATCCCAAAAAATAAAGCCCACACAAGTAAGCTAAAGATCAAACAATTAACCTAAAGCAGAAAAAACTAAGCTAAATCCCAAACTCCGAAGCTAAAGCCCAAACAAATAAGCTGACCCACAAACAATTAACCTAAAGCCCAAAGAACTACCTTAAAGCCCAAACAACTAAAATAAGGCCGAAACAACTCAGCTAAATCCCAAAAATAAATATAAAAAACAAACAACTAAGCTAAACCACAAACAAAAAAGCTAAACCCCAAACAACTAAGCTGAAGTCAAAACAACTGAGATAAATACCAAAAAACTATGCTAAATCAAAAAAACCAGTGTAAAGCTAAACCAACTAAGCTAAAGCCCAACCAACAAAGCTAAAGCCCAACCAACTAAGCTAAAGCCCAACCAACAAAGCTGAAGCCCAACCAACTAAGCTAAAGCCCAAACAACAAAGCTAAAGTCCAAACTCCAAAGCAAAACATCAAATAACTAAGCTGAAGCCCAAATAACTAAGCTAAAAACCAAATAACTAAGCTAAATCCCCAAAAATAAAGCCCTCACAAGTAAGCTAAAGATCAAACAATTAACCTAAAGCAGAAAAAACTAAGCTACATCCCAAACTCCGAAGCTAAAGCCCAAACAAATAAGCTGACCCACAAACAACTAACCTAAAGCCCAAAGAACTACCTTAAAGCCCAAACAACTAAAATAAGGCCGAAACAACTCAGCTAAATCCCAAAAATAAATATAAAAAACAATTAAGCTAAACCACAAACAAAAAAGCTAAACCCCAAACAACTAAGCTGAAGTCAAAACAACTGAGATAAATACCAAAAAACTATGCTAAATCAAAAAAACTAGTGTAAAGCTAAACCAACTACGCTAAAGCCCAACCAACTACGCTAAAGCCCAACCAACTACGCTAAAGCCCAACCAACTACGCTAAAGCCCAACCAACTACGCTAAAGCCCAACCAACTAAGCTAAAGCCCAACCAACTAAGCTAAAGCCCAACCAACTAAGCTAAAGCCCAACCAACTAAGCTCAACAAAAAACAACTAAGCTAAGGCACAAAAAACAAAGCTAAGGCACAAACAACTAAGCAAAGGCACAACCAACTAAGCTAAAGCCCCAACAACTGAGATATATACCAAAAAACTAAGCTAAATCCTAAAAACCGATGTAAAGCCCAACCAACAAAGGTAAAGACTAAACAACTCAGCAAAAGCCCAAGCAACTAAGATAAAGCCCAAAATCCTATGCTAAAATGCGAACAACTAAGCTAAATCCCAAACAACTATGAAAAAGCCCAAACAACCAAGCTAAAGCCCAAACAACTAAGCTAAAGCCCAACCAACTAAGCTAAAGCCCAACCAACTAAGCTAAAGACCAATCAACTAAGCTAAAGACCAAACTCCAAAGCGAAGCCTCAAATAACTAAGCTGAAGCCCAAATAACTAAGATAAAAAGCAAACAACTAAGCTAAATCCCAAAAAATAAAGCCCTCAGAAATAAGCTAAAGATCAAACAATTAACCAAAAGCAGAATGAACTAAGCTAAATCCCAAACTCCGAAGTTAAAGCCCAAATAAGCTAAACCACAAACAAATAACCTGAAGCCCAAAGAACTAATTTAAAGCCCACACAACTAAAATAAGGCCGAAACAACTAAACTAAATCCCAAAAATTAATCTAAAAAACAAACCACTAAGCTAAACCACAAACAACAAAGCTAAACCCCAAAAAACTAAGCTGAAGCCAAAACAACTAAGTTAAAGCTCAAACAACTAAATTAAAGCCCAAACAACAAAGCTGAAGCCCAACCAACTAAGCTAAAGCCCAAACAACAAAGCTAAAGTCCAAACTCCAAAGCAAAACATCAAATAACTAAGCTGAAGCCCAAATAAATAAGCTAAATCCCAAAAAATAAAGCCCACACAAGTAAGCTAAAGATCAAACAATTAACCTAAAGCAGAAAAAACTAAGCTACATCCCAAACTCCGAAGCTAAAGCCCAAACAAATAAGCTGACCCACAAACAATTAACCTAAAGCCCAAAGAACTACCTTAAAGCCCAAACAACTAAAATAAGGCCGAAACAACTCAGCTAAATCCCAAAAATAAATATAAAAAAACAAACAATTAAGCTAAACCACAAACAAAAAAGCTAAACCCCAAACAACTAAGCTGAAGTCAAAACAACTGAGATAAATACCAAAAAACTATGCTAAATCAAAAAAACTAGTGTAAAGCCCAACCAACTAAGCTAAAGCCCAACCAACTAAGCTAAAGCCCAACCAACTAAGCTAAAGACCAAACTCCAAAGCGAAACATCAAATAACTAAGCTGAAGCCCAAATAACTAAGCTAAAAACCAAACAACTAAGCTAAATCCCCAAAAATAAAGCCCTCAGAAATAAGCTAAAGATCAAACAATTAACCAAAAGCAGAATGAACTAAGCTAAATCCCAAACTCCGAAGTTAAAGCCCAAATAAGCTAAACCACAGACAAATAACCTGAAGCCCAAAGAACTAATTTAAAGCCCAAACAACTAAAATAAGGCCGAAACAACTAAGCTAAATCCCAAAAATTAATCTAAAAAACAAACAGCTAAGCTAAACCACAAACAACAAAGCTAAACCCCAAAAAACTAAGCTGAAGCCAAAACAACTAAGTCAAAGCTCAAACAACTAAATTAAAGCCCAAACAACAAAGCTGAAGCCCAACCAACTAAGCTAAAGCCCAACCAACTAAGCTAAAGCCCAACCAACTAAGCTAAACCACAAACAACTAAGCTAAAGCCCAAACAACTAAGCTAAAGCCCAACCAACTAAGCTAAAGACCAAACTCCAAAGCGAAACATCAAATAACTAAGCTGAAGCCCAACCAACTAAGCTAAAGCCCAAACAACTAAGCTAAATCCCAAAAAATAAAGCCCACACAAGTAAGCTAAAGATCAAACAATTAACCTAAAGCAGAAAAAACTAAGCTACATAACAAACTCCGAAGCTAAAGCCCAAACTCCGAAGCTAAAGCCCAAACAAATAAGCTGACCCACAAACAACTAACCTAAAGCCCAAAGAACTACCTTAAAGCCCAAACAATTAAAATAAGGCCGAAACAACTCAGCTAAATCCCAAAAATAAATATAAAAAAACAAACAATTAAGCTAAAGCACAAACAAAAAAGCTAAACCCCAAACAACTAAGCTGAAGTCAAAACAACTGAGATAAATACCAAAAAACTATGCTAAATCAAAAAAACTAGTGTAAAGCCCAACCAACTAAGCTAAAGCCCAACCAACTAAGCTAAAGACCAACCAAGCTAAAGCCCAACCAACTAAGCTAAAGCCCAACCAACTAAGCTAAAGCCCAATCAACTAAGCTAAAGCCCAACCAACTAAGCTAAAGCCCAACCAACTAAGCTAAAGACCAAACTCCAAAGCAAAACATCAAATAACTAAGCTGAAGCCCAAATAACTAAGCTAAAAACCAAACAACTAAGCTAAATCCCAAAAAATAAAGCCCTCAGAAATAAGCTAAAGATCAAACAATTAACCAAAAGCAGAATGAACTAAGCTAAATCCCAAACTCCGAAGTTAAAGCCCAAATAAGCTAAACCACAGACAAATAACCTGAAGCCCAAAGAACTAATTTACAGCCCAAACAACTAAAATAAGGCCGAAACAACTAAGCTAAATCCCAAAAATTAATCTAAAAAACAAACAGCTAAGCTAAACCACAAACAACAAAGCTAAACCCCAAAAAACTAAGCTGAAGCCAAAACAACTAAGTCAAAGCTCAAACAACTAAATTAAAGCCCAAACAACAAAGCTGAAGCCCAACCAACTAAGCTAAAGCCCAACCAACTAAGCTAAAGCCCAACCAACTAAGCTAAACCACAAACAACTAAGCTAAAGCCCAAACAACTAAGCTAAAGCCCAACCAACTAAGCTAAAGACCAAACTCCAAAGCGAAACATCAAATAACTAAGCTGAAGCCCAACCAACTAAGCTAAAGCCCAAACAACTAAGCTAAATCCCAAAAAATAAAGCCCACACAAGTAAGCTAAAGATCAAACAATTAACCTAAAGCAGAAAAAACTAAGCTAAATCCCAAACTCCGAAGTTAAAGCGCAAATAAGCTAAACCACAAACAAATAACCTGAAGCCCAAAGAACTAATTTAAAGACCAAACAACTAAAATAAGGCCGAAACAACTAAGCTAAATCCCAAAAATTAATCTAAAAAACAAACCACTAAGCTAAACCACAAACAACAAAGCTAAACCCCAAAAAACTAAGCTGAAGCAAAAACAACTAAGTTAAAGCTCAAACAACTAAATTAAAGCCCAAACAACAAAGCTGAAGATCAACCAACTAAGCTAAAGCCCAAACAACAAAGCTAAAGTCCAAACTCCAAAGCAAAACATCAAATAACTAAGCTGAAGCCCAAATAACTAAGCTAAATCCCAAAAAATAAAGCCCACACAAGTAAGCTAAAGATCAAACAATTAACCTAAAGCAGAAGAAACTAAGCTACATAACAAACTCCGAAGCTAAAGCCCAAACTCCGAAGCTAAAGCCCAAACAAATAAGCTGACCCACAAACAACTAACCTAAAGCCCAAAGAACTACCTTAAAGACCAAACAACTAAAATAAGGCCGAAACAACTCAGCTAAATCCCAAAAATAAATATAAAAAAACAAACAATTAAGCTAAACCACAAACAAAAAAGCTAAACCCCAAACAACTAAGCTGAAGTCAAAACAACTGAGATAAATACCAAAAAACTATGCTAAATCAAAAAAACTAGTGTAAAGCCCAACCAACTAAGCTAAAGCCCAACCAACTAAGCTAAAGCCCAACCAACTAAGCTAAAGCCCAACCAACTAAGCTAAAGCCCAACCAACTAAGCTAAAAACCAACCAACTAAGCTAAAGCCCAACCAACTAAGCTAAAGCCCGAACAACTAAGCTAAAGCCCAACCAACTAAGCTCAACAAAAAAAAAATAAGCTAAGGCACAAAAAACAAAGCTAAGGCACAAACAACTAAGCAAAGGCACAACCAACTAAGCTAAAGACCAAACTCCAAAGCGAAACATCAAATAACTAAGCTGAAGCCCAAATAACTAAGCTAAAAACCAAACAACTAAGCTAAATCCCAAAAAATAAAGCCCTCAGAAATAAGCTAAAGATCAAACAGTTAACCAAAAGCAGAATGAACTAAGCTAAATCCCAAACTCCGAAGTTAAAGCCCAAATAAGCTAAACCACAAACAAATAACCTGAAGCCCAAAGAACTAATTTAAAGCCCAAACAACTAAAATAAGGCCGAAACAACTAAGATAAATCCCAAAAATTAATCTAAAAAACAAACCACTAAGCTAAACCACAAACAAAGCTAAACCCCAAAAAACTAAGCTGAAGCCAAAACAACTAAGTTAAAGCTCAAACAACTAAATTAAAGCCCAAACAACAAAGCTGAAGCCCAACCAACTAAGCTAAAGCCCAAACAACAAAGCTAAAGTCCAAACTCCAAAGCAAAACATCAAATAACTAAGCTGAAGCCCAAATAACTAAGCTAAAAACCAAATAACTAAGCTAAATCCCAAAAAATAAAGCCCACACAAGTAAGCTAAAGATCAAACAATTAACCTAAAGCAGAAAAAACTAAGCTACATCCCAAACTCCGAAGCTAAAGCCCAAACAAATAAGCTGAACCACAAACAACTAACCTAAAGCCCAAAGAACTACCTTAAAGCCCAAACAACTAAAATAAGGCCGAAACAACTCAGCTAAATCCCAAAAATAAATATAAAAAAACAAACAATTAAGCTAAACCACAAACAAAAAAGCTAAACCCCAAACAACTAAGCTGAAGTCAAAACAACTGAGATAAATACCAAAAAACTATGCTAAATCAAAAAAACTAGTGTAAAGCTAAACCAACTAAGCTAAAGCCCAGCCAACTAAGCTAAAGCCCAACCAACTAAGCTAAAGCCCAACCAACTAAGCTAAAGCCCAACCAAGCTAAAGCCCAACCAACTAAGCTCAACAAAAAAAAAATAAGCTAAGGCACAAAAAAAAAAGCTAAGGCACAAACAACTAAGCAAAGGCACAACCAACTAAGCTAAAGCCCCAACAACTGAGATATATACCAAAAAACTAAGCTAAATCCTAAAAACCAATGTAAAGAACAACCAACAAAGGTAAAGACTAAACAACTCAGCAAAAGCCCAAACAACTAAGATAAAGCCCAAAATCCTATGCTAAAATGCGAACAACTAAGCTAAACCACAAACAACTATGAAAAAGCCCAAACAACCAAGCTAAAGCCCAACCAACTAAGCTAAAGCCCAACCAACTAAGCTAAAGCCCAACCAACTAAGATAAAGCCCAACCAACTAAGCTAAAGACCAAACTCCAAAGCGAAACATCAAATAACTAAGCTGAAGCCCAAATAACTAAGCTAAAAACCAAACAACTAAGCTAAATCCCAAAAAATAAAGCCCTCAGAAATAAGCTAAAGATCAAACAATTAACCAAAAGCAGAATGAACTAAGCTAAATCCCAAACTCCGAAGTTAAAGCCCAAATAAGCTAAACCACAAACAAATAACCTGAAGCCCAAAGAACTAATTTAAATCCCACACAACTAAAATAAGGCCGAAACAACAAAGCTAAATCCCAAAAATTAATCTAAAAAACAAACCACTAAGCTAAACCACAAACAACAAAGCTAAACCCCAAAAAACTAAGCTGAAGCCAAAACAACTAAGTTAAAGCTCAAACAACTAAATTAAAGCCCAAACAACAAAGCTGAAGCCCAACCAACTAAGCTAAAGCCCAAACAACTAAGCTAAATCCCAAAAAATAAAGCCCACACAAGTAAGCTAAAGATCAAACAATTAACCTAAAGCAGAAAAAACTAAGCTACATCCCAAACTCCGAAGCTAAAGCCCAAACAAATAAGCTGACCCACAAACAACTAACCTAAAGCCCAAAGAACTACCTTAAAGCCCAAACAACTAACATAAGGCCGAAACAACTCAGCTAAATCCCAAAAATAAATATAAAAAAACAAACAATTAAGCTAAACCACAAACAAAAAAGCTAAACCCCAAACACTAAGCTGAAGTCAAAACAACTGAGATAAATACCAAAAAACTATGCTAAATCAAAAAAACTAGTGTAAAGCCCAACCAACTAAGCTAAAGCCCAACCAACTAAGCTAAAGCCCAACCAACTAAGCTAAAGCCCAACCAACTAAGCTAAAGCCCAACCAACTAAGCTAAAGCCCAACCAACTAAGCTAAAGCCCAACCAACTAAGCTAAAGCCCAACCAACTAAGCCCAACAAAAAAAAAATAAGCTAAGGCACAAAAAAAAAAGCTAAGGCACAAACAACTAAGCAAAGGCACAACCAACTAAGCTAAAGCCCCAACAACTGAGATATATACCAAAAAACTAAGCTAAATCCTAAAAACCAATGTAAAGAACAACCAACAAAGGTAAAGACTAAACAACTCAGCAAAAGCCCAAACAACTAAGATAAAGCCCAAAATCCTATGCTAAAATGCGGACAACTAAGCTAAACCACAAACAACTATGAAAAAGCCCAAACAACCAAGCTAAAGCCCAACCAACTAAGCTAAAGCCCAACCAACTAAGATAAAGCCCAACCAACTAAGATAAAGACCAAACTCCAAAGCGAAACATCAAATAACTAAGCTGAAGCCCAAATAACTAAGCTAAAAACCAAACAACTAAGCTAAATCCCAAAAAATAAAGCCCTCAGAAATAAGCTAAAGATCAAACAATTAACCAAAAGCAGAATGAACTAAGCTAAATCCCAAACTCCGAAGTTAAAGCCCAAATAAGCTAAACCACAAACAAATAACCTGAAGCCCAAAGAACTAATTTAAAGCCCAAACAACTAAAATAAGGCCGAAACAACTAAGCTAAATCCCAAAAATTAATCTAAAAAACAAACCACTAAGCTAAACCACAAACAAAGCTAAACCCCAAAAAACTAAGCTGAAGCCAAAACAACTAAGTTAAAGCTCAAACAACTAAATTAAAGCCCAAACAACAAAGCTGAAGCCCAACCAACTAAGCTAAAGCCCAAACAACAAAGCTAAAGTCCAAACTCCAAAGCAAAACATCAAATAACTAAGCTGAAGCCCAAATAACTAAGCTAAAAACCAAACAACTAAGCTAAATCCCAAAAAATAAAGCCCTCAGAAATAAGCTAAAGATCAAACAATTAACCAAAAGCAGAATGAACTAAGCTAAATCCCAAACTCCGAAGTTAAAGCCCAAATAAGCTAAACCACAAACAAATAACCTGAAGCCCAAAGAAATAATTTAAAGCCCACACAACTAAAATAAGGCCGAAACAACTAAACTAAATCCCAAAAATTAATCTAAAAAACAAACCACTAAGCTAAACCACAAACAACAAAGCTAAACCCCAAAAAACTAAGCTGAAGCCAAAACAACTAAGTTAAAGCTCAAACAACTAAATTAAAGCCCAAACAACAAAGCTGAAGCCCAACCAACTAAGCTAAAGCCCAAACAACAAAGCTAAAGTCCAAACTCCAAAGCAAAACATCAAATAACTAAGCTGAAGCCCAAATAACTAAGCTAAAAACCAAATAACTAAGCTAAATCCCCAAAAATAAAGCCCACACAAGTAAGCTAAAGATCAAACAATTAACCTAAAGCAGAAAAAACTAAGCTACATCCCAAACTCCGAAGCTAAAGCCCAAACAAATAAGCTGACCCACAAACAACTAACCTAAAGCCCAAAGAACTTCCTTAAAGCCCAAACAACTAAAATAAGGCCGAAACAACTCAGCTAAATCCCAAAAATAAATATAAAAAACAAACAATTAAGCTAAACCACAAACAAAAAAGCTACACCCCAAACAACTAAGCTGAAGTCAAAACAACTGATATAAATAACAAAAAACTATGCTAAATCAAAAAAACTAATGTAAAGCTAAACCAACTACGCTAAAGCCCAACCAACTACGCTAAAGCCCAACCAACTACGCTAAAGCCCAACCAACAACGCTAAAGCCCAACCAACAACGCTAAAGCACAAAAAAGCTAAACCCCAAACAACTAAGCTGAAGTCAAAATAACTGAGATAAATACCAAAAAACTATGCTAAATCAAAAAAACTAGTGTAAAGCCCAACCCACTAAGCTAAAGCACAACCAACTAAGCTAAAGCCCAACCAACTAAGCTAAAGCCCAACCAACTAAGCTAAAGCCCAACCAACTAAGCTAAAGCCCAAACAACTAAGCAAAAGCCCAGCCAACTAAGGTAAAGCCCAACCAACTAAGCTAAAGGCCAAACAACTAAGCTAAAGACCAACCAACTAAGCTAAAGACCAACCAACTAAGCTAAAACCCAACCAACTAAGCTAAAGACCAAACTCCAAAGCGAAACATCAAATAACTAAGCTGAAGCCCAACCAACTAAGCTAAAGCCCAAACAACTAAGCTAAATCCCAAAAAATAAAGCCCTCAGAAATAAGCTAAAGATCAAACAATTAACCAAAAGCAGAATGAACTAAGCTAAATCCCAAACTCCGAAGTTAAAGCCCAAATAAGCTAAACCACAAACAAATAACCTGAAGCCCAAAGAAATAATTTAAAGCCCACACAACTAAAATAAGGCCGAAACAACTAAACTAAATCCCAAAAATTAATCTAAAAAACAAACCACTAAGCTAAACCACAAACAACAAAGCTAAACCCCAAAAAACTAAGCTGAAGCCAAAACAACTAAGTTAAAGCTCAAACAACTAAATTAAAGCCCAAACAACAAAGCTGAAGATCAACCAACTAAGCTAAAGCCCAATCAACAAAGCTAAAGACCAAACTCCAAAGCAAAACATCAAATAACTAAGCTGAAGCCCAAATAACTAAGCTAAAAACCAAATAACTAAGCTAAATCCCAAAAAATAAAGCCCACACAAGTAAGCTAAAGATCAAACAATTAACCTAAAGCAGAAAAAACTAAGCTACATCCCAAACTCCGAAGCTAAAGCCCAAACAAATAAGCTGAACCACAAACAACTAACCTAAAGCCCAAAGAACTACCTTAAAGCCCAAACAACTAAAATAAGGCCGAAACAACTCAGCTAAATCCCAAAAATAAATATAAAAAAACAAACAATTAAGCTAAACCACAAACAAAAAAGCTAAACCCCAAACAACTAAGCTGAAGTCAAAACAACTGAGATAAATACCAAAAAACTATGCTAAATCAAAAAAACTAGTGTAAAGCCCAACCAACTAAGCTAAAGCCCAACCAACTAAGCTAAAGCCCAACCAACTAAGCTAATGCCCAACCAACTAAGCTAAAGACCAAACTCCAAAGCGAAACATCAAATAACTAAGCTGAAGCCCAAATAACTAAGCTAAAAACCAAACAACTAAGCTAAATCCCAAAAAATAAAGCCTTCAGAAATAAGCTAAAGATCAAACAATTAACCAAAAGCAGAATGAACTAAGCTAAATCCCAAACTCCGAAGTTAAAGCCCAAATAAGCTAAACCACAAACAAATAACCTGAAGCTCAAAGAAATAATTTAAAGCCCACACAACTAAAATAAGGCCGAAACAACTAAACTAAATCCCAAAAATTAATCTAAAAAACAAACCACTAAGCTAAACCACAAACAACAAAGCTAAACCCCAAAAAACTAAGCTGAAGCCAAAACAACTAAGTTAAAGCTCAAACAACTAAATTAAAGCCCAAACAACAAAGCTGAAGATCAACCAACTAAGCTAAAGCCCAATCAACAAAGCTAAAGACCAAACTCCAAAGCAAAACATCAAATAACTAAGCTGAAGCCCAAATAACTAAGCTAAAAACCAAATAACTAAGCTAAATCCCAAAAAATAAAGCCCACACAAGTAAGCTAAAGATCAAACAATTAACCTAAAGCAGAAAAAACTAAGTTACAACCCAAACTCCGAAGCTAAAGCCCAAACTCCGAAGCTAAAGCCCAAACAAATAAGCTGACCCACAAACAACTAACCTAAAGCCCAAAGAACTACCTTAAAGCCCAAACAACTAAAATAAGGCCGAAACAACTCAGCTAAATCCCAAAAATAAATATAAAAAAACAAACAATTAAGCTAAACCACAAACAAAAAAGCTAAACCCCAAACAACTAAGCTGAAGTCAAAACAACTGAGATAAATACCAAAAAACTATGCTAAATCAAAAAAACTAGTGTAAAGCCCAACCAACTAAGCTAAAGCCCAACCAACTAAGCTAAAGGCCAAACAACTAAGCTAAAGCCCAACCAACTAAGCTAAAGCCCAACCAACTAAGCTCAACAAAAAAAAAATAAGCTAAGGCAGAAAAAAAAAAGCTAAGGCACAAACAACTAAGCTAAAGCCCCAACAACTGAGATATATACCAAAAAACTAAGCTAAATCCTAAAAACCAATGTAAAGAACAACCAACAAAGGTAAACACTAAACAACTCAGCAAAAGCCCAAACAACTAAGATAAAGCCCAAAATCCTATGCTAAAATGCGAACAACTACGCTAAATCCCAAACAGCTATGAAAAACCCCAAACAACCAAGCTAAAGCCCAACCAACTAAGCTAAAGCCCAACCAACTAAGCTAAAGACCAAACTCCAAAGCGAAACATCAAATAACTAAGCTGAAGCCCAAATAACTAAGCTAAAAACCAAACAACTAAGCTAAATCCCAAAAAATAAAGCCCTCAGAAATATGCTAAAGATCAAACAATTAACCAAAAGCAGAATGAACTAAGCTAAATCCCAAACTCCGAAGTTAAAGCCCAAATAAGCTAAACCACAAACAAATAACCTGAAGCCCAAAGAACTAATTTAAAGCCCAAACAACTAAAATAAGGCCGAAACAACTAAACTAAATCCCAAAAATTAATCTAAAAAACAAACCACTAAGCTAAACCACAAACAACAAAGCTAAACCCCAAAAAACTAAGCTGAAGCCAAAACAACTAAGTTAAAGCTCAAACAACTAAATTAAAGCCCAAACAACAAAGCTGAAGATCAACCAACTAAGCTAAAGCCCAATCAACTAAGCTAAAGACCAAACTCCAAAGCAAAACATCAAATAACTAAGCTGAAGCCCAAATAACTAAGCTAAAAACCAAATAACTAAGCTAAATCCCAAAAAATAAAGCCCACACAAGTAAGCTAAAGATCAAACAATTAACCTAAAGCAGAAAAAACTAAGCTACATCCCAAACTCCGAAGCTAAAGCCCAAACAAATAAGCTGACCCACAAACAACTAACCTAAAGCCCAAAGAACTACCTTAAAGCCCAAACAACTAAAATAAGGCCGAAACAACTCAGCTAAATCCCAAAAATAAATATAAAAAAACAAACAATTAAGCTAAACCACAAACAAAAAAGCTAAACCCCAAACAACTAAGCTGAAGTCAAAATAACTGAGATAAATACCAAAAAACTATGCTAAATCAAAAAAACTAGTGTAAAGCTAAACCAACTAAGCTAAAGCCCAACCAACTAAGCTAAAGCCCAACCAACTAAGCTAAAGCTCAACCAACTAAGCTAAAGCCCAACCAACTAAGCTAAAGCCCAACCAACTAAGCTAAAGCCCAACCAACTAAGCTAAAGCCCAACCAACTAAGCTAAAGCCCAACCAACTAAGCTAAAGCCCAACCAACTAAGCTCAACAAAAAAAAAATAAGCTAAGGCACAAAAAAAAAAGCTAAGGCACAAACAACTAAGCAAAGGCACAACCAACTAAGCTAAAGCCCCAACAACTGAGATATATACCAAAAAACTAAGCTAAATCCTAAAAACCAATGTAAAGAACAACCAACAAAGGTAAAGACTAAACAACTCAGCAAAAGCCCAAACAACTAAGATAAAGCCCAAAATCCTATGCTAAAATGCGGACAACTAAGCTAAACCACAAACAACTATGAAAAAGCCCAAACAACCAAGCTAAAGCCCAACCAACTAAGCTAAAGCCCAACCAACTAAGCTAAAGCCCAACCAACTAAGATAAAGCCCAACCAACTAAGCTAAAGACCAAACTCCAAAGCGAAACATCAAATAACTAAGCTGAAGCCCAAATAACTAAGCTAAAAACCAAACAACTAAGCTAAATCCCAAAAAATAAAGCCCTCAGAAATAAGCTAAAGATCAAACAATTAACCAAAAGCAGACTGAACTAAGCTAAATCCCAAACTCCGAAGTTAAAGCCCAAATAAGCTAAACCACAAACAAATAACCTGAAGCCCAAAGAACTAATTTAAAGCCCAAACAACTAAAATAAGGCCGAAACAACTAAGATAAATCCCAAAAATTAATCTAAAAAACAAACCACTAAGCTAAACCACAAACAACAAAGCTAAACCCCAAAAAACTAAGCTGAAGCCAAAACAACTAAGTTAAAGCTCAAACAACTAAATTAAAGCCCAAACAACAAAGCTGAAGCCCAACCAACTAAGCTAAAGCCCAAACAACTAAGCTAAATCCCAAAAAATAAAGCCCACACAAGTAAGCTAAAGATCAAACAATTAACCTAAAGCAGAAAAAACTAAGCTACATCCCAAACTCCGAAGCTAAAGCCCAAACAAATAAGCTGACCCACAAACAACTAACCTAAAGCCCAAAGAACTACCTTAAAGACCAAACAACTAAAATAAGGCCGAAACAACTCAGCTAAATCCCAAAAATAAATATAAAAAAACAAACAATTAAGCTAAACCACAAACAAAAAAGCTAAACCCCAAACAACTAAGCTGAAGTCAAAACAACTGAGATAAATACCAAAAAACTATGCTAAATCAAAAAAACTAGTGTAAAGCCCAACCAACTAAGCTAAAGCCCAACCAACTAAGCTAAAGCCCAACCAACTAAGCTAAAGCCCAACCAACTAAGCTAAAGCCCAACCAACTAAGCTAAAGACCAAACTCCAAAGCGAAACATCAAATAACTAAGCTGAAGCCCAACCAACTAAGCTAAAGCCCAAACAACTAAGCTAAATCCCAAAAAATAAAGCCCTCAGAAATAAGCTAAAGATCAAACAATTAACCAAAAGCAGAATGAACTAAGCTAAATCCCAAACTCCGAAGTTAAAGCCCAAATAAGCTAAACCACAAACAAATAACCTAAAGCCCAAAGAAATAATTTAAAGCCCAAACAACTAAAATAAGGCCGAAACAACTAAGATAAATCCCAAAAATTAATCTAAAAAACAAACCACTAAGCTAAACCACAAACAACAAAGCTAAACCCCAAAAAACTAAGCTGAAGCCAAAACAACTAAGTTAAAGCTCAAACAACTAAATTAAAGCCCAAACAACAAAGCTGAAGCCCAACCAACTAAGCTAAAGCCCAAACAACAAAGCTAAAGTCCAAACTCCAAAGCAAAACATCAAATAACTAAGCTGAAGCCCAAATAACTAAGCTAAAAACCAAATAACTAAGCTAAATCCCAAAAAATAAAGCCCACACAAGTAAGCTAAAGATCAAACAATTAACCTAAAGCAGAAAAAACTAAGCTACATCCCAAACTCCGAAGCTAAAGCCCAAACAAATAAGCTGACCCACAAACAACTAACCTAAAGCCCAAAGAACTACCTTAAAGACCAAACAACTAAAATAAGGCCGAAACAACTCAGCTAAATCCCAAAAATAAATATAAAAAAACAAACAATTAAGCTAAACCACAAACAAAAAAGCTAAACCCCAAACAACTAAGCTGAAGTCAAAACAACTGAGATAAATACCAAAAAACTATGCTAAATCAAAAAAACTAGTGTAAAGCTAAACCAACTAAGCTAAAGCCCAACCAACTAAGCTAAAGCCCAACCAACTAAGCTAAAGCCCAACCAACTAAGCTAAAGCCCAACCAACTAAGCTAAAGCCCAACCAACTAAGCTAAAGGCCAAACAACTAAGCTAAAGCCCAACCAACTAAGCTAAAGCCCATCCAACTGAGCTCAACAAAAAAAAAATAAGCTAAGGCACAAAAAAAAAAGCTAAGGCACAAACAACTAAGCAAAGGCACAACCAACTAAGCTAAAGCCCCAACAACTGAGATATATACCAAAAAACTAAGCTAAACCCTAAAAACCAATGTAAAGCCCAACCAACAAAGGTAAAGACTAAACAACTCAGCAAAAGCCCAAGCAACTAAGATAAAGCCCAAAATCCTATGCTAAAATGCGAACAACTAAGCTAAATCCCAAACAACTATGAAAAAGCCCAAACAACCAAGCTAAAGCCCAAACAACTAAGCTAAAGCCCAACCAACTAAGCTAAAGACCAACCAACTAAGCTAAAGACCAAACTCCAAAGCGAAACATCAAACAACAAAGCTGAAGCCCAACCAACTAAGCTAAAGCCCAATCAACTAAGCTAAAGTCCAAACTCCAAAGCAAAACATCAAATAACTAAGCTGAAGCCCAAATAACTAAGCTAAAAACCAAATAACTAAGCTAAATCCCAAAAAATAAAGCCCACACAAGTAAGCTAAAGATCAAACAATTAACCTAAAGCAGAAAAAACTAAGCTACATCCCAAACTCCGAAGCTAAAGCCCAAACAAATAAGCTGACCCACAAACAACTAACCTAAAGCCCAAAGAACTACCTTAAAGCCCAAACAACTAAAATAAGGCCGAAACAACTCAGCTAAATCCCAAAAATAAATATAAAAAACAAACAATTAAGCTAAACCACAAACAAAAAAGCTAAACCCCAAACAACTAAGCTGAAGTCAAAACAACTGAGATAAATACCAAAAAACTATGCTAAATCAAAAAAACTAGTGTAAAGCTAAACCAACTAAGCTAAAGCCCAACCAACTAAGCTAAAGCCCAACCAACTAAGCTAAAGCCCAACCAACTAAGCTAAAGCCCAACCAACTAAGCTAAAGCCCAACCAACTAAGCTAAAGGCCAAACAACTAAGCTAAAGCCCAACCAACTAAGCTAAAGCCCATCCAACTGAGCTCAACAAAAAAAAAATAAGCTAAGGCACAAAAAAAAAAGCTAAGGCACAAACAACTAAGCAAAGGCACAACCAACTAAGCTAAAGCCCCAACAACTGAGATATATACCAAAAAACTAAGCTAAACCCTAAAAACCAATGTAAAGCCCAACCAACAAAGGTAAAGACTAAACAACTCAGCAAAAGCCCAAGCAACTAAGATAAAGCCCAAAATCCTATGCTAAAATGCGAACAACTAAGCTAAATCCCAAACAACTATGAAAAAGCCCAAACAACCAAGCTAAAGCCCAAACAACTAAGCTAAAGCCCAACCAACTAAGCTAAAGACCAACCAACTAAGCTAAAGACCAAACTCCAAAGCGAAACATCAAACAACAAAGCTGAAGCCCAACCAACTAAGCTAAAGCCCAAACAACAAAGCTAAAGTCCAAACTCCAAAGCAAAACATCAAATAACTAAGCTGAAGCCCAAATAACTAAGCTAAAAACCAAATAACTAAGCTAAATCCCAAAAAATAAAGCCCACACAAGTAAGCTAAAGATCAAACAATTAACCTAAAGCAGAAAAAACTAAGCTACATCCCAAACTCCGAAGCTAAAGCCCAAACAAATAAGCTGACCCACAAACAACTAACCTAAAGCCCAAAGAACTACCTTAAAGACCAAACAACTAAAATAAGGCCGAAACAACTCAGCTAAATCCCAAAAATAAATATAAAAAAACAAACAATTAAGCTAAACCACAAACAAAAAAGCTAAACCCCAAACAACTAAGCTGAAGTCAAAACAACTGAGATAAATACCAAAAAACTATGCTAAATCAAAAAAACTAGTGTAAAGCTAAACCAACTAAGCTAAAGCCCAACCAACTAAGCTAAAGCCCAACCAACTAAGCTAAAGCCCAACCAACTAAGCTAAAGCCCAACCAACTAAGCTAAAGCCCAACCAACTAAGCTAAAGCCCAACCAACTAAGCTAAAGGCCAAACAACTAAGCTAAAGCCCAACCAACTAAGCTAAAGCCCATCCAACTGAGCTCAACAAAAAAAAAATAAGCTAAGGCACAAAAAAAAAAGCTAAGGCACAAACAACTAAGCAAAGGCACAACCAACTAAGCTAAAGCCCCAACAACTGAGATATATACCAAAAAACTAAGCTAAACCCTAAAAACCAATGTAAAGCCCAACCAACAAAGGTAAAGACTAAACAACTCAGCAAAAGCCCAAACAACTAAGATAAAGCCCAAAATCCTATGCTAAAATGCGAACAACTAAGCTAAATCCCAAACAACTATGAAAAAGCCCAAACAACCAAGCTAAAGCCCAAACAACTAAGCTAAAGCCCAACCAACTAAGCTAAAGACCAACCAACTAAGCTAAAGACCAAACTCCAAAGCGAAACATCAAATAACTAAGCTGAAGCCCAAATAACTAAGCTAAAAACCAAATAACTAAGCTAAATCCCAAAAAATAAAGCCCTCACAAGTAAGCTAAAGATCAAACAATTAACCTAAAGCAGAAAAAACTAAGCTACATCCCAAACTCCGAAGCTAAAGCCCAAACAAATAAGCTGACCCACAAACAACTAACCTAAAGCCCAAAGAACTACCTTAAAGACCAAACAACTAAAATAAGGCCGAAACAACTCAGCTAAATCCCAAAAATAAATATAAAAAACAAACAATTAAGCTAAACCACAAACAAAAAAGCTAAACCCCAAACAACTAAGCTGAAGTCAAAACAACTGATATAAATACCAAAAAACTATGCTAAATCAAAAAAACTAGTGTAAAGCTAAACCAACTAAGCTAAAGCCCAACCAACTAAGCTAAAGCCCAACCAACTAAGCTAAAGCCCAACCAACTAAGCTAAAGCCCAACCAACTAAGCTAAAGCCCAACCAACTAAGATAAAGCCCAACCAACTAAGCTAAAGGCCAAACAACTAAGCTAAAGCCCAACCAACTAAGCTAAAGCCCATCCAACTGAGCTCAACAAAAAAAAAATAAGCTAAGGCACAAAAAAAAAAGCTAAGGCACAAACAACTAAGCAAAGGCACAACCAACTAAGCTAAAGCCCCAACAACTGAGATATATACCAAAAAACTAAGCTAAACCCTAAAAACCAATGTAAAGCCCAACCAACAAAGGTAAAGACTAAACAACTCAGCAAAAGCCCAAGCAACTAAGATAAAGCCCAAAATCCTATGCTAAAATGCGAACAACTAAGCTAAATCCCAAACAACTATGAAAAAGCCCAAACAACCAAGCTAAAGCCCAAACAACTAAGCTAAAGCCCAACCAACTAAGCTAAAGACCAACCAACTAAGCTAAAGACCAAACTCCAAAGCGAAACATCAAACAACAAAGCTGAAGCCCAACCAACTAAGCTAAAGCCCAAACAACAAAGCTAAAGTCCAAACTCCAAAGCAAAACATCAAATAACTAAGCTGAAGCCCAAATAACTAAGCTAAAAACCAAATAACTAAGCTAAATCCCAAAAAATAAAGCCCACACAAGTAAGCTAAAGATCAAACAATTAACCTAAAGCAGAAAAAACTAAGCTACATCCCAAACTCCGAAGCTAAAGCCCAAACAAATAAGCTGACCCACAAACAACTAACCTAAAGCCCAAAGAACTA
The DNA here is from genome assembly GCA_017639245.1 of Myiopsitta monachus. Lineage (NCBI taxonomy): Eukaryota > Metazoa > Chordata > Aves > Psittaciformes > Psittacidae > Myiopsitta > Myiopsitta monachus. The sequence goes on from CM029928.1 coordinate 15,159,356, forward strand.
CCTTAAAGCCCAAACAACTAAAATAAGGCCGAAACAACTCAGCTAAATCCCAAAAATAAATATAAAAAAACAAACAATTAAGCTAAACCACAAACAAAAAAGCTAAACCCCAAACAACTAAGCTGAAGTCAAAACAACTGAGATAAATACCAAAAAACTATGCTAAATCAAAAAAACTAGTGTAAAGCTAAACCAACTAAGCTAAAGCCCAACCAACTAAGCTAAAGCCCAACCAACTAAGCTAAAGCCCAACCAACTAAGCTAAAGCCCAACCAACTAAGCTAAAGCCCAACCAACTAAGCTAAAGCCCAACCAACTAAGCTAAAGCCCAACCAACTAAGCTAAAGGCCAAACAACTAAGCTAAAGCCCAACCAACTAAGCTAAAGCCCATCCAACTGAGCTCAACAAAAAAAAATAAGCTAAGGCACAAAAAAAAAAGCTAAGGCACAAACAACTAAGCAAAGGCACAACCAACTAAGCTAAAGCCCCAACAACTGAGATATATACCAAAAAACTAAGCTAAACCCTAAAAACCAATGTAAAGCCCAACCAACAAAGGTAAAGACTAAACAACTCAGCAAAAGCCCAAGCAACTAAGATAAAGCCCAAAATCCTATGCTAAAATGCGAACAACTAAGCTAAATCCCAAACAACTATGAAAAAGCCCAAACAACCAAGCTAAAGCCCAAACAACTAAGCTAAAGCCCAACCAACTAAGCTAAAGACCAACCAACTAAGCTAAAGACCAAACTCCAAAGCGAAACATCAAACAACAAAGCTGAAGCCCAACCAACTAAGCTAAAGCCCAAACAACAAAGCTAAAGTCCAAACTCCAAAGCAAAACATCAAATAACTAAGCTGAAGCCCAAATAACTAAGCTAAAAACCAAATAACTAAGCTAAATCCCAAAAAATAAAGCCCACACAAGTAAGCTAAAGATCAAACAATTAACCTAAAGCAGAAAAAACTAAGCTACATCCCAAACTCCGAAGCTAAAGCCCAAACAAATAAGCTGACCCACAAACAACTAACCTAAAGCCCAAAGAACTACCTTAAAGACCAAACAACTAAAATAAGGCCGAAACAACTCAGCTAAATCCCAAAAATAAATATAAAAAAACAAACAATTAAGCTAAACCACAAACAAAAAAGCTAAACCCCAAACAACTAAGCTGAAGTCAAAACAACTGAGATAAATACCAAAAAACTATGCTAAATCAAAAAAACTAGTGTAAAGCTAAACCAACTAAGCTAAAGCCCAACCAACTAAGCTAAAGCCCAACCAACTAAGCTAAAGCCCAACCAACTAAGCTAAAGCCCAACCAACTAAGATAAAGCCCAACCAACTAAGCTAAAGGCCAAACAACAAAGCTAAAGCCCAACCAACTAAGCTAAAGCCCATCCAACTGAGCTCAACAAAAAAAAAATAAGCTAAGGCACAAAAAAAAAAGCTAAGGCACAAACAACTAAGCAAAGGCACAACCAACTAAGCTAAAGCCCCAACAACTGAGATATATACCAAAAAACTAAGCTAAACCCTAAAAACCAATGTAAAGCCCAACCAACAAAGGTAAAGACTAAACAACTCAGCAAAAGCCCAAGCAACTAAGATAAAGCCCAAAATCCTATGCTAAAATGCGAACAACTAAGCTAAATCCCAAACAACTATGAAAAAGCCCAAACAACCAAGCTAAAGCCCAAACAACTAAGCTAAAGCCCAACCAACTAAGCTAAAGACCAACCAACTAAGCTAAAGACCAAACTCCAAAGCGAAACATCAAACAACAAAGCTGAAGCCCAACCAACTAAGCTAAAGCCCAAACAACAAAGCTAAAGTCCAAACTCCAAAGCAAAACATCAAATAACTAAGCTGAAGCCCAAATAACTAAGCTAAAAACCAAATAACTAAGCTAAATCCCAAAAATAAAGCCCACACAAGTAAGCTAAAGATCAAACAATTAACCTAAAGCAGAAAAAACTAAGCTACATCCCAAACTCCGAAGCTAAAGCCCAAACAAATAAGCTGACCCACAAACAACTAACCTAAAGCCCAAAGAACTACCTTAAAGACCAAACAACTAAAATAAGGCCGAAACAACTCAGCTAAATCCCAAAAATAAATATAAAAAAACAAACAATTAAGCTAAACCACAAACAAAAAAGCTAAACCCCAAACAACTAAGCTGAAGTCAAAACAACTGAGATAAATACCAAAAAACTATGCTAAATCAAAAAAACTAGTGTAAAGCTAAACCAACTAAGCTAAAGCCCAACCAACTAAGCTAAAGCCCAACCAACTAAGCTAAAGCCCAACCAACTAAGCTAAAGCCCAACCAACTAAGCTAAAGCCCAACCAACTAAGATAAAGCCCAACCAACTAAGCTAAAGCCCAACCAACTAAGCTAAAGCCCATCCAACTGAGCTCAACAAAAAAAAAATAAGCTAAGGCACAAAAAAAAAAGCTAAGGCACAAACAACTAAGCAAAGGCACAACCAACTAAGCTAAAGCCCCAACAACTGAGATATATACCAAAAAACTAAGCTAAACCCTAAAAACCAATGTAAAGCCCAACCAACAAAGGTAAAGACTAAACAACTCAGCAAAAGCCCAAGCAACTAAGATAAAGCCCAAAATCCTATGCTAAAATGCGAACAACTAAGCTAAATCCCAAACAACTATGAAAAAGCCCAAACAACCAAGCTAAAGCCCAAACAACTAAGCTAAAGCCCAACCAACTAAGCTAAAGACCAACCAACTAAGCTAAAGACCAAACTCCAAAGCGAAACATCAAACAACAAAGCTGAAGCCCAACCAACTAAGCTAAAGCCCAAACAACAAAGCTAAAGTCCAAACTCCAAAGCAAAACATCAAATAACTAAGCTGAAGCCCAAATAACTAAGCTAAAAACCAAATAACTAAGCTAAATCCCAAAAAATAAAGCCCACACAAGTAAGCTAAAGATCAAACAATTAACCTAAAGCAGAAAAAACTAAGCTACATCCCAAACTCCGAAGCTAAAGCCCAAACAAATAAGCTGACCCACAAACAACTAACCTAAAGCCCAAAGAACTACCTTAAAGACCAAACAACTAAAATAAGGCCGAAACAACTCAGCTAAATCCCAAAAATAAATATAAAAAACAAACAATTAAGCTAAACCACAAACAAAAAAGCTAAACCCCAAACAACTAAGCTGAAGTCAAAACAACTGATATAAATAACAAAAAACTATGCTAAATCAAAAAAACTAATGTAAAGCTAAACCAACTACGCTAAAGCCCAACCAACTACGCTAAAGCCCAACCAACTACGCTAAAGCCCAACCAACTACGCTAAAGCCCAACCAACTACGCTAAAGCCCAACCAACTACGCTAAAGCCCAACCAACTACGCTAAAGCCCAACCAACTACGCTAAAGCACAAAAAAGCTAAACCCCAAACAACTAAGCTGAAGTCAAAATAACTGAGATAAATACCAAAAAACTATGCTAAATCAAAAAAACTAGTGTAAAGCCCAACCAACTAAGCTAAAGCCCAACCAACTAAGCTAAAGCCCAACCAACTAAGCTAAAGCCCAACCAACTAAGCTAAAGCCCAACCAACTAAGCTAAAGACCAACCAACTAAGCTAAAACCCAACCAACTAAGCTAAAGACCAAACTCCAAAGCGAAACATCAAATAACTAAGCTGAAGCCCAACCAACTAAGCTAAAGCCCAAACAACTAAGCTAAATCCCAAAAAATAAAGCCCTCAGAAATAAGCTAAAGATCAAACAATTAACCAAAAGCAGAATGAACTAAGCTAAATCCCAAACTCCGAAGTTAAAGCCCAAATAAGCTAAACCACAAACAAATAACCTGAAGCCCAAAGAACTAATTTAAAGCCCACACAACTAAAATAAGGCCGAAACAACTAAACTAAATCCCAAAAATTAATCTAAAAAACAAACCACTAAGCTAAACCACAAACAACAAAGCTAAACCCCAAAAAACTAAGCTGAAGCCAAAACAACTAAGTTAAAGCTCAAACAACTAAATTAAAGCCCAAACAACAAAGCTGAAGCCCAACCAACTAAGCTAAAGCCCAAACAACAAAGCTAAAGTCCAAACTCCAAAGCAAAACATCAAATAACTAAGCTGAAGCCCAAATAACTAAGCTAAAAACCAAATAACTAAGCTAAATCCCAAAAAATAAAGCCCACACAAGTAAGCTAAAGATCAAACAATTAACCTAAAGCAGAAAAAACTAAGCTACATCCCAAACTCCGAAGCTAAAGCCCAAACAAATAAGCTGACCCACAAACAACTAACCTAAAGCCCAAAGAACTACCTTAAAGACCAAACAACTAAAATAAGGCCGAAACAACTCAGCTAAATCCCAAAAATAAATATAAAAAAACAAACAATTAAGCTAAACCACAAACAAAAAAGCTAAACCCCAAACAACTAAGCTGAAGTCAAAACAACTGAGATAAATACCAAAAAACTATGCTAAATCAAAAAAACTAGTGTAAAGCTAAACCAACTAAGCTAAAGCCCAACCAACTAAGCTAAAGCCCAACCAACTAAGCTAAAGCCCAACCAACTAAGCTAAAGCCCAACCAACTAAGCTAAAGCCCAACCAACTAAGCTAAAGCCCAACCAACTAAGCTAAAGCCCAACCAACTAAGCTAAAGCCCATCCAACTGAGCTCAACAAAAAAAAAATAAGCTAAGGCACAAAAAAAAAAGCTAAGGCACAAACAACTAAGCAAAGGCACAACCAACTAAGCTAAAGCCCCAACAACTGAGATATATACCAAAAAACTAAGCTAAACCCTAAAAACCAATGTAAAGCCCAACCAACAAAGGTAAAGACTAAACAACTCAGCAAAAGCCCAAGCAACTAAGATAAAGCCCAAAATCCTATGCTAAAATGCGAACAACTAAGCTAAATCCCAAACAACTATGAAAAAGCCCAAACAACCAAGCTAAAGCCCAAACAACTAAGCTAAAGCCCAACCAACTAAGCTAAAGACCAACCAACTAAGCTAAAGACCAAACTCCAAAGCGAAACATCAAACAACAAAGCTGAAGCCCAACCAACTAAGCTAAAGCCCAAACAACAAAGCTAAAGTCCAAACTCCAAAGCAAAACATCAAATAACTAAGCTGAAGCCCAAATAACTAAGCTAAAAACCAAATAACTAAGCTAAATCCCAAAAAATAAAGCCCACACAAGTAAGCTAAAGATCAAACAATTAACCTAAAGCAGAAAAAACTAAGCTACATCCCAAACTCCGAAGCTAAAGCCCAAACAAATAAGCTGACCCACAAACAACTAACCTAAAGCCCAAAGAACTACCTTAAAGACCAAACAACTAAAATAAGGCCGAAACAACTCAGCTAAATCCCAAAAATAAATATAAAAAACCAAACAATTAAGCTAAACCACAAACAAAAAAGCTAAACCCCAAACAACTAAGCTGAAGTCAAAACAACTGAGATAAATACCAAAAAACTATGCTAAATCAAAAAAACTAGTGTAAAGCTAAACCAACTAAGCTAAAGCCCAACCAACTAAGCTAAAGCCCAACCAACTAAGCTAAAGCCCAACCAACTAAGCTAAAGCCCAACCAACTAAGCTAAAGCCCAACCAACTAAGATAAAGCCCAACCAACTAAGCTAAAGGCCAAACAACTAAGCTAAAGCCCAACCAACTAAGCTAAAGCCCATCCAACTGAGCTCAACAAAAAAAAAATAAGCTAAGGCACAAAAAAAAAAGCTAAGGCACAAACAACTAAGCAAAGGCACAACCAACTAAGCTAAAGCCCCAACAACTGAGATATATACCAAAAAACTAAGCTAAACCCTAAAAACCAATGTAAAGCCCAACCAACAAAGGTAAAGACTAAACAACTCAGCAAAAGCCCAAGCAACTAAGATAAAGCCCAAAATCCTATGCTAAAATGCGAACAACTAAGCTAAATCCCAAACAACTATGAAAAAGCCCAAACAACCAAGCTAAAGCCCAAACAACTAAGCTAAAGCCCAACCAACTAAGCTAAAGACCAACCAACTAAGCTAAAGACCAAACTCCAAAGCGAAACATCAAATAACTAAGCTGAAGCCCAACCAACTAAGCTAAAGCCCAAACAACAAAGCTAAAGTCCAAACTCCAAAGCAAAACATCAAATAACTAAGCTGAAGCCCAAATAACTAAGCTAAAAACCAAATAACTAAGCTAAATCCCCAAAAATAAAGCCCTCACAAGTAAGCTAAAGATCAAACAATTAACCTAAAGCAGAAAAAACTAAGCTACATCCCAAACTCCGAAGCTAAAGCCCAAACAAATAAGCTGACCCACAAACAACTAACCTAAAGCCCAAAGAACTACCTTAAAGACCAAACAACTAAAATAAGGCCGAAACAACTCAGCTAAATCCCAAAAATAAATATAAAAAACAAACAATTAAGCTAAACCACAAACAAAAAAGCTAAACCCCAAACAACTAAGCTGAAGTCAAAACAACTGATATAAATAACAAAAAACTATGCTAAATCAAAAAAACTAATGTAAAGCTAAACCAACTACGCTAAAGCCCAACCAACTACGCTAAAGCCCAACCAACTACGCTAAAGCCCAACCAACTACGCTAAAGCCCAACCAACTACGCTAAAGCCCAACCAACTACGCTAAAGCACAAAAAAGCTAAACCCCAAACAACTAAGCTGAAGTCAAAATAACTGAGATAAATACCAAAAAACTATGCTAAATCAAAAAAACTAGTGTAAAGCCCAACCAACTAAGCTAAAGCCCAACCAACTAAGCTAAAGCCCAACCAACTAAGCTAAAGCCCAACCAACTAAGCTAAAGCCCAACCAACTAAGCTAAAGACCAACCAACTAAGCTAAAACCCAACCAACTAAGCTAAAGACCAAACTCCAAAGCGAAACATCAAATAACTAAGCTGAAGCCCAACCAACTAAGCTAAAGCCCAAACAACTAAGCTAAATCCCAAAAAATAAAGCCCTCAGAAATAAGCTAAAGATCAAATAATTAACCAAAAGCAGAATGAACTAAGCTAAATCCCAAACTCCGAAGTTAAAGCCCAAATAAGCTAAACCACAAACAAATAACCTAAAGCCCAAAGAAATAATTTAAAGCCCGAACAACTAAAATAAGGCCGAAACAACTAAGATAAATCCCAAAAATTAATCTAAAAAACAAACCACTAAGCTAAACCACAAACAACAAAGCTAAACCCCAAAAAACTAAGCTGAAGCCAAAACAACTAAGTTAAAGCTCAAACAACTAAATTAAAGCCCAAACAACAAAGCTGAAGCCCAACCAACTAAGCTAAAGCCCAAACAACAAAGCTAAAGTCCAAACTCCAAAGCAAAACATCAAATAACTAAGCTGAAGCCCAAATAACTAAGCTAAAAACCAAATAACTAAGCTAAATCCCAAAAAATAAAGCCCACACAAGTAAGCTAAAGATCAAACAATTAACCTAAAGCAGAAAAAACTAAGCTACATCCCAAACTCCGAAGCTAAAGCCCAAACAAATAAGCTGACCCACAAACAACTAACCTAAAGCCCAAAGAACTACCTTAAAGCCCAAACAACTAAAATAAGGCCGAAACAACTCAGCTAAATCCCAAAAATAAATATAAAAAAACAAACAATTAAGCTAAACCACAAACAAAAAAGCTAAACCCCAAACAACTAAGCTGAAGTCAAAACAACTGAGATAAATACCAAAAAACTATGCTAAATCAAAAAAACTAGTGTAAAGCTAAACCAACTAAGCTAAAGCCCAACCAACTAAGCTAAAGCCCAACCAACTAAGCTAAAGCCCAACCAACTAAGCTAAAGCCCAACCAACTAAGCTAAAGCCCAACCAACTAAGCTAAAGCCCAACCAACTAAGCTAAAGCCCAACCAACTAAGCTAAAGCCCAACCAACTAAGCTAAAGGCCAAACAACTAAGCTAAAGCCCAACCAACTAAGCTAAAGCCCATCCAACTGAGCTCAACAAAAAAAAAATAAGCTAAGGCACAAAAAAAAAAGCTAAGGCACAAACAACTAAGCAAAGGCACAACCAACTAAGCTAAAGCCCCAACAACTGAGATATATACCAAAAAACTAAGCTAAACCCTAAAAACCAATGTAAAGCCCAACCAACAAAGGTAAAGACTAAACAACTCAGCAAAAGCCCAAGCAACTAAGATAAAGCCCAAAATCCTATGCTAAAATGCGAACAACTAAGCTAAATCCCAAACAACTATGAAAAAGCCCAAACAACCAAGCTAAAGCCCAAACAACTAAGCTAAAGCCCAACCAACTAAGCTAAAGACCAACCAACTAAGCTAAAGACCAAACTCCAAAGCGAAACATCAAACAACAAAGCTGAAGCCCAACCAACTAAGCTAAAGCCCAAACAACAAAGCTAAAGTCCAAACTCCAAAGCAAAACATCAAATAACTAAGCTGAAGCCCAAATAACTAAGCTAAAAACCAAATAACTAAGCTAAATCCCAAAAAATAAAGCCCACACAAGTAAGCTAAAGATCAAACAATTAACCTAAAGCAGAAAAAACTAAGCTACATCCCAAACTCCGAAGCTAAAGCCCAAACAAATAAGCTGACCCACAAACAACTAACCTAAAGCCCAAAGAACTACCTTAAAGACCAAACAACTAAAATAAGGCCGAAACAACTCAGCTAAATCCCAAAAATAAATATAAAAAACAAACAATTAAGCTAAACCACAAACAAAAAAGCTAAACCCCAAACAACTAAGCTGAAGTCAAAACAACTGATATAAATAACAAAAAACTATGCTAAATCAAAAAAACTAATGTAAAGCTAAACCAACTACGCTAAAGCCCAACCAACTACGCTAAAGCCCAACCAACTACGCTAAAGCCCAACCAACTACGCTAAAGCCCAACCAACTACGCTAAAGCCCAACCAACTACGCTAAAGCACAAAAAAGCTAAACCCCAAACAACTAAGCTGAAGTCAAAATAACTGAGATAAATACCAAAAAACTATGCTAAATCAAAAAAACTAGTGTAAAGCCCAACCAACTAAGCTAAAGCCCAACCAACTAAGCTAAAGCCCAACCAACTAAGCTAAAGCCCAACCAACTAAGCTAAAGCCCAACCAACTAAGCTAAAGACCAACCAACTAAGCTAAAACCCAACCAACTAAGCTAAAGACCAAACTCCAAAGCGAAACATCAAATAACTAAGCTGAAGCCCAACCAACTAAGCTAAAGCCCAAACAACTAAGCTAAATCCCAAAAAATAAAGCCCTCAGAAATAAGCTAAAGATCAAATAATTAACCAAAAGCAGAATGAACTAAGCTAAATCCCAAACTCCGAAGTTAAAGCCCAAATAAGCTAAACCACAAACAAATAACCTAAAGCCCAAAGAAATAATTTAAAGCCCGAACAACTAAAATAAGGCCGAAACAACTAAGATAAATCCCAAAAATTAATCTAAAAAACAAACCACTAAGCTAAACCACAAACAACAAAGCTAAACCCCAAAAAACTAAGCTGAAGCCAAAACAACTAAGTTAAAGCTCAAACAACTAAATTAAAGCCCAAACAACAAAGCTGAAGCCCAACCAACTAAGCTAAAGCCCAAACAACAAAGCTAAAGTCCAAACTCCAAAGCAAAACATCAAATAACTAAGCTGAAGCCCAAATAACTAAGCTAAAAACCAAATAACTAAGCTAAATCCCAAAAAATAAAGCCCTCAAAAGTAAGCTAAAGATCAAACAATTAACCTAAAGCAGAAAAAACTAAGCTACATCCCAAACTCCGAAGCTAAAGCCCAAACAAATAAGCTGACCCACAAACAACTAACCTAAAGCCCAAAGAACTACCTTAAAGCCCAAACAACTAAAATAAGGCCGAAACAACTCAGCTAAATCCCAAAAATAAATATAAAAAAACAAACAATTAAGCTAAACCACAAACAAAAAAGCTAAACCCCAAACAACTAAGCTGAAGTCAAAACAACTGAGATAAATACCAAAAAACTATGCTAAATCAAAAAAACTAGTGTAAAGCTAAACCAACTAAGCTAAAGCCCAACCAACTAAGCTAAAGCCCAACCAACTAAGCTAAAGCCCAACCAACTAAGCTAAAGCCCAACCAACTAAGCTAAAGCCCAACCAACTAAGCTAAAGCCCAACCAACTAAGCTAAAGCCCAACCAACTAAGCTAAAGCCCAACCAACTAAGCTAAAGGCCAAACAACTAAGCTAAAGCCCAACCAACTAAGCTAAAGCCCATCCAACTGAGCTCAACAAAAAAAAAATAAGCTAAGGCACAAAAAAAAAAGCTAAGGCACAAACAACTAAGCAAAGGCACAACCAACTAAGCTAAAGCCCCAACAACTGAGATATATACCAAAAAACTAAGCTAAACCCTAAAAACCAATGTAAAGCCCAACCAACAAAGGTAAAGACTAAACAACTCAGCAAAAGCCCAAGCAACTAAGATAAAGCCCAAAATCCTATGCTAAAATGCGAACAACTAAGCTAAATCCCAAACAACTATGAAAAAGCCCAAACAACCAAGCTAAAGCCCAAACAACTAAGCTAAAGCCCAACCAACTAAGCTAAAGACCAACCAACTAAGCTAAAGACCAAACTCCAAAGCGAAACATCAAACAACAAAGCTGAAGCCCAACCAACTAAGCTAAAGCCCAAACAACAAAGCTAAAGTCCAAACTCCAAAGCAAAACATCAAATAACTAAGCTGAAGCCCAAATAACTAAGCTAAAAACCAAATAACTAAGCTAAATCCCAAAAAATAAAGCCCTCACAAGTAAGCTAAAGATCAAACAATTAACCTAAAGCAGAAAAAACTAAGCTACATCCCAAACTCCGAAGCTAAAGCCCAAACAAATAAGCTGACCCACAAACAACTAACCTAAAGCCCAAAGAACTACCTTAAAGACCAAACAACTAAAATAAGGCCGAAACAACTCAGCTAAATCCCAAAAATAAATATAAAAAAACAAACAATTAAGCTAAACCACAAACAAAAAAGCTAAACCCCAAACAACTAAGCTGAAGTCAAAACAACTGAGATAAATACCAAAAAACTATGCTAAATCAAAAAAACTAGTGTAAAGCTAAACCAACTAAGCTAAAGCCCAACCAACTAAGCTAAAGCCCAACCAACTAAGCTAAAGCCCAACCAACTAAGCTAAAGCCCAACCAACTAAGCTAAAGCCCAACCAACTAAGCTAAAGCCCAACCAACTAAGCTAAAGGCCAAACAACTAAGCTAAAGCCCAACCAACTAAGCTAAAGCCCATCCAACTGAGCTCAACAAAAAAAAATAAGCTAAGGCACAAAAAAAAAAGCTAAGGCACAAACAACTAAGCAAAGGCACAACCAACTAAGCTAAAGCCCCAACAACTGAGATATATACCAAAAAACTAAGCTAAACCCTAAAAACCAATGTAAAGCCCAACCAACAAAGGTAAAGACTAAACAACTCAGCAAAAGCCCAAGCAACTAAGATAAAGCCCAAACAACTAAGGTAAAGCCCAAGCAAATAAGCTAAAGCCCAAACAACTAAGCGAAATATCAAACAACTAAGCTAAAGTCCAACCAACTAAGCTAAAGCGCAAACAACTAAGCTAAAGCCCAAACAAATAAGCTAAAGCCCAAACAACTAAGCTAAAGCGCAAACAACTAAGCTAAAGCGCAAACAACTAAGCTAAAGCGCAAACAACTAAGCTAAAGCCCAAAAACTCATGTAAAGCCCAAACAACTCAGCTAAAGCCCAAACAACTGAGAAAAAGCCCAAACAACTAAGCTAAAGCCCAAACAACTAAGCTAAAGCCCAAACAACTAACCCAAATCCCAAACAACTAACCTAAAGCCCAAACAACTAAGCTAAAGCCAAACCAGCTAAGCTAAAGCCCAAACAACTAAGCTAAAGCTCAAAGAACTAGGCTGAAGCCCAAACAACTAAGCAAAATACCAAACAACTAAGTTAAATCCCAAAAACTAATGTAATGCCCAAACAACTAAGCAAAATTCCAAGAAACTAAGCTAAAGTCCAAACTCCAAAGCAAAACCCCAAAAAACTAGGCTAAATTCCAAACAACTAAGCTAAAGCCCAAAACCCTAAGCTGAAGCGCTAACAACTAAGCCAAAGTCCAAACTCCAAAGCTGAAGCCCAAACAATTAAGCTAAATACTAAACAACTATGCTAAATCCCAAAAACTATGCTAAAGCCCAAGCAACTAAGCTAAAGCCCAAACAACTAAGCTAAAGCCCAAACAACTAAGCTAAAGCCCAAACAACTCAGCTAAAGCCCAAACAACTCAGCTAAAGCCCAACCAACTAAGCTAAACCCCAAACAACTAAGCTGAAGCCCAAACAACTATGCTAAATCCCAAACAACTGACAAAAAGCCCAAACAACTATGGTAAAGCCCAACCAACTAAGCTAAAGCCAAACCAGCTAAGCTAAAGCCCAAACAACTAAGCTAAAGCTCAAAGAACTAGGCTGAAGCCCAAACAACTAAGCAAAATACCAAACAACTAAGTTAAATCCCAAAAACTAATGTAAAGCCCAAACAACTAAGCAAAATTCCAAGAAACTAAGCTAAAGTCCAAACTCCAAAGCAAAACCCCAAAAAACTAGGCTAAATTCCAAACAACTAAGCTAAAGCCCAAAACCCTAAGCTGAAGCGCTAACAACTAAGCCAAAGTCCAAACTCCAAAGCTGAAGCCCAAACAATTAAGCTAAATACTAAACAACTATGCTAAATCCCAAAAACTATGCTAAAGCCCAAGCAACTAAGCTAAAGCCCAAGCAACTAAGCTAAAGCCCAAGTAACTAAGCTAAAGCCCAAACAACTAAGCAATACCCAAACCAACTGACCTAAAGCCCAAAGAACTAAGCTAAAACCTAAACAACTAAGATAAAGGCCAAACAACTAAGCTAAACCCCAAACTCCTAAGCTAAACCCCAAACTACTAATTTAAAGCGGAATCTACAAAGATAAAGCCTGAACATCTAAGCTAAATTCCAAACAATTAAGAAAAAGCCCAAAGAACTAAGCTAAAGCCCAAAGAACTAAGCTAAAGCCAAAACAACTAAGCTAAAGCCCAAACAAATAAGCTATAGCCCAGACAACTAAGCTAAAGCCCAAAGAACTAAGCTTAAGCCCGAAGAACTAAGCTAAATACCAAGCAACTAAGCTAAAGCCCAAAATCCTAAGCTAAAGCGCAAACAACTAAGCTAAAGCCCAAACTCCTCAGCTGAAGCCCAAACTCCTCAGCTGAAGCCCAAACTCCTCAGCTGAACTCTAAGCCGAGCTTAGTTAGTCTAAACTTAGGTAATGTCTAAGCTAAGCTAACGTCTAAGCTACACTTAGGTCATGGTGAAGCTAACGTCTAGGCCAAGCTGAAGTCTAAGCTAAGGTAAAGTCCAAGGTAAGGTGAAGTCCTGTCTAAGCTGAAGTCCTAGCTACGCTAAAGTCTAATCTAAGCTAAGCTCTCGGCTAAGCTAAGGTCTCAGCCAAGCTAAAGTCTAAGCCAAGCTAAAGTGTAAGCCAAGCTGAAGTTTATGCTTTTCAAAACTAACCTAAACTAACCTCAACTAGCCTAAAGTAAGATAAAAGAACTTCATTTATAAAGGAATAAAAGACTTTTTCCACCTGTATCCTGACTTGTTTCTGATTTGTGTCTGAATGGAATGGAATGTGGTGGAATTGGATGGAACAGGACGGAATGGAATGGATTGGATGGAATAAAACAGAAGAGCTATGATATGTTATGTGTCTAGTTCTGCATAAGAAGCTGTGACTTAGGTCTGAGGGGCTACCTGCAGTGCAGGTCCCAAGGGAGTTCGGTCCCAGGCATTGAGGCCTATGAGCACCCTCTGGACCCTGACGGAAGTAGGGTGTATGTGCTCCTCATATACTCTCTTTCAGACTTGTACGGGGTGCTTCTGGAGAGAGAGCATTGGGCCAGATGCACTCCTGCTGGAGCGCTGCTGTTCTGCAGGCTCGTGTTTGGTTCTGTTTCCCCAAGAGAAATAACTCAGGCCTTTTTAAAAACCAGCATTTGGGGGGGGGAGGGGGGGGAGGGAGGAATCGCATGGAAATGAGCAGGTATTGCCCACGTAAAGAAGATTTGCAACCACTGAGTTCAGGAGCACGCCCTGCTTCTGGCTGAGGGCTCCATCTTGGAGCCTCACTGAGGTCAGAGATGTGGTCTTTTGTTACCCTCTGGAAACCCAACTCAACCGGATGAGCACAGAAGAGTTTCCAAAACCAGTTCACGCGTGGGTTTTGCAAATCTCTTCAGGTGCTCAAATTGTCCAGAGACAATCGACATTTCTCACCCCCATCAGATGGCACAGGCCTCCTTCCCACAAAGTAACAGAGCCAATGCCTATGATGGGACATGATACCCATCCATTGCCTTCCACTAGCAGCAGGGCTGGGAAGAAATGTCCTCTGGTATTTCCTCAGCATGCACTGTTAGGGAAAGAGGGAAGTAGGGAGAAAAAGATTGGAACTTGGAAGACACCTGCAACGATCATCAAGTGCAACTGCTTGACCACTTCAGAACTGGCCAGAATTTAATGTATGTTTATTAAGGGTGTTGTCCAAATGCCTCTGAAACACTGATGGGCACAGGGAACTGATCACCTCTCTAGGAAGTCTGCTCCAGTAATGGTGTCATCATTATACAACTCACTGTGAGTGCTGTGAATAGAACAGAACAAAATACAACAGAACAGAGTAGAACATAATAGAACAGGATAGCTATGATGCCTTATGCATACAGAATCATAGAATAGTTAGGATTAGAAAGATCATGTAATTTCAACCCCTCTCCATGGGCAAAGGACACCTCACACTAAACCATGTCACCCACAGCTCCGTTCAGCGTGGTCTTGAACACTGCCAAGTGTGAAGCATTCATGACATCTTTAGGCAACCCATTCCAGTGCCACACTACCCTCACAATAAAGAACTTCTTCCCTATATCTAATCTAAACTTCTTCTGTTTAAGTTTAAACCATTCTCCCTTGTCCTATCACTACAGTCCCTAATGAATAGTGCCTCCTCAGCATTCCTATAGGCCCCCTTCAGATACTGGAAGGCTGCTATGAGGTCTCCATGCAGCCTCCTCTCCTCCAGGCTGAATAGCCCCAACTTTCTCAGTCTGCTTCATACAGGAGGCTGAGCAGCCCCCTAATCATCCTCATGGCCCTCCTCTGGACTTGTGCCAACAGCTCCACAACTTTCTTACGTTGAGGACACCAGAATTGTACACACTGCCCCAAGTGGGGTCTCACAGAGCAGAGCAGAGCTAGGTAGAGGTATTTTCCCCTCCTTGCTCTTTTCTCTGACTCTTTTCCAGTTTCTGATTTGTAGAAGTTGAAAACACAAAGATTCAACCTTTGTGCCTGCTACATACTTCAGTTTTCATGGCTCACCTCCAGCTTTCCAGAGGAAAGTCAGTCCTACTGGGAAATATACAGCTCACTGCTATATTTCACTGGGAAATATACCTGCTACATGCTCACAATAGAAATTGTGAGAGATCTAGGAAAAAAAAAAAAAAAAAAAGAAAAAAGAGCTCACCAAGCTTAAAGCAGTGAGAAAACTATACAAACACAGATATAATGGGAAACCAGTGCAGAACAGCAGTGCTAAATTCTGCTGTATAGGTAAAAGATCCACACAAGCTTGTTAATTTCAAAACATTAGTTCATATACACTAACTGTCTTTAAGTCCTGCACAGTTCAGAACATCCAGCATTCCTTCCACAACTGCAAGCAAGTATAAGTTAGATGGATGTAAGACCTACAACATCCTATATGTCCATTGTGCCCTATAGTACTAATTTAGTGCCTATAGGTTAAAAAGGCCAAGAACATCCTGAAAAAACAAACCCCAGATTTAAAATGCAGCATAAGCAGCTTGCCAGGAAGCTCAAGTGCATTATCAACATCCTTACCCCAAAACCAGAAATTGCTAAGTACGCAGGATGCACTATGAGTACATTTACATGCTATCAGATAAGGTAAAACACCAGAAGTGCCATGACTGGCAGTATGACTTGGTACAGAATTTTTTCCTGATGACAAACTTCACAAGTAGTGAACACTCAGGTAAAAACTGCCTCCACCAGCAACATAAGAACACTTTTTCAATATCACTGGTAACAATCACAACCTTGTGAAGTCCTATACTGGGATGCATTCTATAGAGAACATTTCAGGATAAGACACTAACTACAATGGTACAGCAGGTGAGACAGTCTGCTCCTGACCTGGTAGGAAAACCCAAAAGCTTAGGATTAAATCATTAGTGGAAACCCCAAGGCCTAGGATTAAATGGAACCCAAAGACAGCACATCCTAACAAATGTTATTTTTCCACAGTTCCCTCAAAAGTAACACAGCACTGAGGTATTTTTGAACAATTAGCCTCATCTCAGCAGAAGATTACATTAGCACAGCCACAGGTTTTCATTTCCTTGCTACATCCTTCAGTTCTTCCAGACATAGAATCAGGCACAATGTATCATCCCAAAAGGGTACTGAAGTGCTGACTCTACCCCAGCTATGCCACAGCCCTCTTTCCATTCTCTATCAATGGAGTGATTCTCTCTAGCAGGAAGCTTCTTGCACAACTTCTTTCACTACATTTCCTCTAGGCTGAAACAGGCTCCACATCAATTTAACTTCTACTTTCCTACAGGGAAGGTACCACATCCAGTGATATAAGGAAGACTGACTTACAGTGAACTGGTAGTCTCTCAGCACCAACTACTGAAGATTCCAAATCTCCTTTTACAGCAGTGAAACTCTGAGCAATTCCATTAAGCAAGATGTGGCAAGCTCACATTACTCTTGTGCTGGATCTGAAAAACAAACAAAAAAATCAGGTAAGAAATAAAACTTCCGGCAGTATTGTCCTTTCATTCCTGAGAAGCACAGAGAGGACAACACATGAATTATAAAAAGATCTACCTTTTATTGTGTGCCCTTTATCCCCCCCCCCAAAAGAAAAAAAAAACCTAAAATACAGCATCAAGAGCTGCATCTTCCTCTCCTGAAAGAACCATACTACAAGTTCAGGTTAGCAACATTCTCCTATATAAGTAAGCAAACAACTAAGTCTTAGTCTACTAACACGCTAGCAGACCAATGCATTTTTAACAGAAATCTTTCTTGCCCCAAGGATCCGGAATTCTGCACAAGTGCATAACTCTGAGGGTGTAGGGAATCCACTCAAATATCCTATCAGCACAAAGAAAGAACGCTGCACAAGAAGAGATCCCAGAGGTACTACTCTTTGACAAACTTACAAACTTATACTACTATTCAACTATTGCTTTGAAGAAACCAACATGCAGTTCTGACATTTAGTCCAGTGCACCTTTTCTGAAGCCAGTCCAATGTTTATAGATTCAGCAGCCTGCAGAAGGACTTCTCTGCACAGTATGAACACTACCAAATAAACCACGACAAAGTTTAATGTGCTCAGCTTGAGCTCATTAGTTTAGCCTCTGCGTTCATGGTTCTTCAATTATTTCATTTAGAATTTCTATTCTACCAAGTCAGTAGATTCCCAAATCAGCTTGATGATAATCTTTCCAAAAGTCTGTAATCAACACCAGGCACACTGATATCGGGGTACCACATACACACTGTGTACAAAAACCAGCACATCAATAAGCTTCCTCCTACACTCTGAGACTTTCGTGATCTTTCTTCAAGATCAATATGAGAAACAGAATTCCTCAAACTATTTGTATCCTAGATTGAACACTGACATTCATTGTTATAATTTAACTTTTTTCTTAATTATTATTTCTATGTGCTGTCAACAAACCACACATCACTTCAGTAATGGAACTAAATTCTTCTACATTTCTTGAGTTTTGATATTACTGCCTTGGTTTAGTATTTTTTGAAGCGTTAGCATATTTTCCACAGAAAAAAAGTAATTTTCCCTGTTTTCACCTTACTTAACTTTGAGCAAGATCTGCCTTCTCTTATCAGTTGTCTGCATTTAATAACTCCTAATTTCATGTTTACACTCAATTTCTTGCTGCTTCTTTTTGTTACATTCCTCAAAATGCCACTGCCCCCACCTAGTCTGAAATCCAAACTTCTGTGATTTAATTTCAGGATCAGTTTTCAGTGTATAAACTTGTGTATTTTTAATAATCCAAAATAAATGGTGGAAGTTTTTAAAACTAGAATAAGAAAAAACATATGATGCTGTTAACTTGGATATTTCAGATTAATCTAAGGTTCTTTCATTTGTGCTGCCTTTTAAGATTACAGACCCAATAAGAACCTATTGACATTTTTAGCCTGTAGGAGCACGCAGTGGCAGACGCAGCTGGAATAATAACATATTTGAGTGGTGAACCAGCTTTATGATGTTATTACTCAGACTTTCCCAAATCTATGGCTGGCATTTTTCCCAGTAACTCACAAACTAAGCTGTTCTATATTTGAAACTTCCAACTAATCATATCCTAAAAAACTTCCCCTGTCTAAAGCAACAAAATCACCCCACAAGAAGCCTTCATCTGAAAAACAGTGCCTTTAATTCTTTGTATTATTTGCTTGAACAATGTTAGAGTAATATAAAAAAAAAAGTTATGTACATTATAGACAATCACATTTGTTATCAGGAATATATTACACAGCACACTGAAATAGCAGGGACCCCAGAGGAACCCCAAAGGAAAGTGACGGATACAAAGAACCACAACCTAATAGTCTTCTTTACTAGGCACATGAGGCCATCAGCAGTGCAGTGCTAACTTCAAACACACATGCTGGCATAAAACAAAATAAAACTTAAAAAAAAATAAAAATCAGTAGACCCACAGAATGATTTTAATTGGAAGGGGCCTTAAAGCTCATCCAGTTCCAATCCCCTGCCATGGGCAGGGACACCTTCAACTAGAGCAGGTTGCTCCAAGCCCCTTCCAATCTGGCCTTGAAGACTGCCAGGGATGGGGCAACCACAGCTTCTCTGGGCACCCTGTGTCAGTGCATCACCACTCTCACAGTGAGGATTTTCTTCCTAACATCTAATCTTAATCTACTTTCTTTCAGTTCAAAACCATTCCCTGTTGTCCTATCACAACATGTTCTTGTAAAAAGCCTCTCTAAAACAAATTATTAAAAATAAGTAAACCACTAAGCCTCAAAAAAAGCAAGAAAAATAATTGTGCTTTTCAACACAGCCCACCAGGTCAGACCTTACGCAGCAACTCCACATGGTGAGGGCAGAGAAGGACTTGGGGGTGTTGGTCGATGAAAACATGAACACGAGCTGGCTTCAGTGTGCGCTTGCAGCCCACAAAGCCAACTGTATGCTGGACTGCATCAAAAGGAGCAGTGACCAGCAGGTCGAAGGAGGTGATTCTGCCCCTCTACTCTGCTCTCCTGAGACCTCACTTGGAGTATTGTGTGCAGTTCTGGTGTCCTCAACATAAAAGGGACATGGAACTGTTGGAACAAGTCTAGAGGAGGGCCACGGGGATGATCAGGGGACTGCAGCACTTCCCATATGAAGATAGGATGAGAAAGTTGGGGCTGTTCAGCCTGGAGAAGAGAAGGCTGCGTGGAGACCTCAGAGCAGCCTTCCAGTATCTCAAGGGGGCCTAGAGGGATGCTGGGGAAGGACTCTTCATTAGGGACTGCAGTGACAGAACAAGGGGCAACAGGTTCAAACTTAAACAGGGGAAGTTTAGATTGGATATAAGGAGGAAGTTCTTTACTGTGAGGCTGGTGAGGCACTGGAATGGGTTGCCCAGGGAAGTTGTGAATGCTCCATCGCTGGCAGTGTTCAAGGCTGGGTTGGACAGAGCCTTGGGTGACATGGTTTAATGGGAGGTGTCCCTGCCCATGGCAGAGGGGTTGGAACTAGGTGATCTTACAGGGTCCTTCCCAACCCTAACTATTCTATGATTCTATGACAGGAAAGGGCAGTCATCATTTCCACCATTTCAATCTTAAAGCCTTTATCAAGCTAAGAGTTACCCAAAACAATAACTAGAATTTTCCACTTAATTATGCAGCCCTCTGCTTATGAGTTCAATGTTGTCTTTACAACTGCAGAATCCATGAACTTCCATGCCATCCAGGACAAGCCAAATGCAAGGGCCTTATTTTTGACTGGTGTTTCTAAAGGTATCAGGGAGCTGAGGCTTGTATCAACCAGTTAGTCACCCCATAAAGCCAATTAATGCCTTTGTTGTTCCACAATCTTCCCACATTTTTGCATCCACAGGAAGTCTTCCTCCTCCCAAAAAGAAATTTTTCCCTGCAACTTGGTGGTCCAAAAGAGGTTTCATGCTCCCCACTACTCCCCAGATCACTGGGTTGCAGGGACCTAGTCTGGTTAGTGAGAATAGGGATGCACCCATATGACATTTTGTTTCCTAATATTTTGCAATACACATGCATACTTTCTAAAATCATCTGGAAAATTCAGACCAGGTTAATGGCACTGCTGACTGATTTAAAACTTTCATTTTTTGTGCCAGTGAAGTAAAAAAATTAATCCACACTTGTAGAGACATACAAGCATTAGAAAAAGATCTAGAGCCTGGTATGGTGGAACAGAAGGATAAATTGAACAATAAACATATCCCACAGGGCATGACTACAGCTCATGTGAGCATCTTAGAGGGATGCTCATTTAATGCAGAAGAGAGAAAATTAATTATTTGGTACCCAAGGAAAAAGAAGAATGAACATGCAATAACTGACCTTTTAACAACTGTACAACACATCCATTAAGCTGTTTTGTACTGTATTAGTTCCAAAGAAGCTACACGTTTCTGAGTATTTCTAGAAGAGCCTACCAGGAGCTTAACAACAACCTGATCCGGCAATAGTGTGATTTGGTGTAAATCTGCAACAAGCAGATTTCCTGGGGAGGAACCAGCCAATTCTCTCTCTTCTCAAAGTTAGCCATTTATTTCTGCTGCCAACATCTACTAAAACCAGTAGCAACGTGACTACCGCATACATGAAAGTATAAAATTAATCCAGTTAATAACCAACCAGGAAAAATGCCAGATTTTAGCCACACTGTTTGCTGAACCAGTTTACCACGTGAACATGCTGCCAGTATATAGGAGGTGAAAAGAGTAACGTGAGCAACTGCAGAAAGGAGGGTAGAGCAGAACTACTCCTTTCAGAAGCAACACAGGATTATGCTGGTTTACACAAAAAAAATGGAACTAGGAACAGAGTGATAGAGAATGTAAGAAAGCAAGTGATTTGTCCAAAACAATCTGCAACAGACATGCCTTCTAAGATTCAGAGTTCCATGAATGAGGCAAAGGCTAACAGTAATAATGCCAAGTCTGAGTGAAACCAAACATTAAAATCTTGTAGTTTGCATGACGGATAAGCTAGTTAAAAGTGTTATTATACAGTGCTAGCTTTAACGGCTCTGAGCTAAATATAGCTTCCAGAATTTAATAGCTCCCCCTCAGCTTTTCTGTCTTTCCTGGAGGGAAAAACTTTTCCCATTGGAAAAAGCACACATGCACATTACCACAAAGAAGCAGGAAGCAAATCACTAAGATGATTACGTTAGAGTCTTGAACACTCATTCACAACTCTTACTTTCAAGAGACCCTTTGCTTTCCCGTTCCACTCCTCTGGTTCTAATTACAGCAGGTGATGGAGCACACATACCTGCACCTTTCCAAACTAAGCCATTTTGTTGCTTTATTAGCAGACTACCAAATCTTGCTCACCCCATGTTTCCAGTAAAGATGTTCCCTTTATCAGCAAGCTGCCCTGGTACCCACACACTCCTTGCACTGCCTTGCTATACACCACAGCGGAGGAAGAGAAAGAGCAAGTCTCTTGTGCACACACACACATGCAGCCTGACCCTTCCCTGCAGCTACTGTTTTGGCATAACATATGAGGGGTTCCAAAGTCTGCTATGGCAGCAGACACTGAAGCACCCCAATAAAGGCGTGAAACAAGTTTGCTCTTCTGCCTTCTTACACCAAATAAGGATTTTAAAAAAAATTAAGGAAGAGTTCTACATAGCAGGCTTCAGTTTCTCTCTCTGAGCTGTGAGGTCCAGGCAGAAAAACTTGTCTGACAGCTGTAAATGTGTTCCATGGATTTAGCACTTCTGTTCATTCACCTTTGGTTTAGAGCCCATTATGGAACTGAATGATTTTTCTATGATCTGCAAATTTCCTTCTCCTCCCAAACCATCACCTGGCTTGTGCCCTCCACCTGTTTTATCTCTGGTTTCATCCATCCTCTTTACTGAGCTGAACTCTTAATTTTTTATAGTTATGGTCTTTTATCATTCTTGCCTTTGGTGAGGAAAAGACTAACACAACTTATAGAAAAGAAAGTATTTAGCAGATCATATGAATTGCTGAATGCCACGAAACAGGCCAGCTGAGACTCCAGGATTGCTTGTGTTAGAGCTGAACATGCACTGTAGGAATACCAGCTGGAGGTCTGCCAGGAAATACCAAACACACTGAACATGACCAAAGGTAGAATGCCACAGCTTTTCCTGTCCTCTGACCTGCCATTTCTGAGGTGCCGACCAGGCTGAATAGGTTAAAGGACCAGGCAGACCAGGTTAAAGGAGCTATGTCCATTTGTTGCTTAAGAGAGATTTTAAAAGTGACCCTACTCTGCATTGGAACATCCATGCTCTACTCCTAACTGAGCTGCTGCAGAACAAAAAGGATCCCTGCTGTCAGTGCAGGCATAGACAGACTTCATTTACCCACTTCTGATAAAGCACAAAATCACAACGCTCACTGCCATTAGGATTTTTTCTTTTGAAGTAACAAACCAAAATGTGGATAAATAGCACCAAAAATAGGAATGAATACTGGAGGCACTTTGCATATTAGACCCATCGCTCTTACAGAAGGCATTTTTATGACCAACAATCACAACAGCCTATTTAGCACAGATGAGTTCTTAAAAAAAAAACCTCCACAACAGCATACACATTATGCATCTACAACAGATAACTATACTTAGTGCTGTGTTAACTACCCTGAATCAGAGCTGAGTGACCTAGAACTATGGGGCTCTTCCTAGTTGAGCTGTTCCCACTCTCAGGCAGTGGCAGCCATGTACAGGCACACATGTCTCAAGCACTAAACCACCTGTCAACCTCTCCCCACATTTAAAACCACCATGCAAGGTGCAGCAAGTAGAGACACCCCACATGCTGCTTTTGAGAAATTAGTAGAAAAACCCACACAAGTGGGAAGATGGAAGAACAGTGGAGATCAGACAAAGCAGACACAGCATTAATCTGGGAAAATACACAAGCTAAGGTAGCATCACATAACTGCCACTAAGTCAGGATCTGCGGATTAGCAGAACAGAAAAAATACCAGAAAAAGGTAATCTGTTTTTTTTGTTTGCCATGAGTAATACCAGAGATGTTTTACTTTCATCTCCAGAATTTGAACACCTATGTAAGTATATCCTGTCTTCTTTTCCTCTTAGAGAACAGAAGGATGGGGGGACAGAATCTAGAGATTATTTATATGGCAAACAATTGATCCAGCTGTATCTCAAGGGATTTGATAAAACAGCATTAAAATAAAGAGGAGAGAGAAAGATAGGTGAAACACTAGTGTATTCAGAATCACTGAGCAGGACTTTCCTGCTGATGGACCCTCATTCAAGAAGCCAGGACACTGGCATTTCAGACAGAGCGACACACCCAAGGAGGGATCTACAGACGAAAGGCAGACATGAGAGTTGTTGGGCACCCACACCATCTCTGCACCTAACCTCTCTGCACTAGCAAATGAAAATGGGGATATGGCCAAGAAGGACTCTTACCTCTGATCATTTGATAAAGGACTGAAAGTTCAAACACAGACAGAAGCAGGGGTCAGGCAGACAAGTAGTCTGCCTCATAAACAGGCATGACCAGATAAGACATTTTGAAGTACTTGTAGTATAGTCCTCTTTTAAAGTACACAAAACTAATGAGCTTGAACTAAATAAAAGGCCAGATATCACAGGGACAACAATGTCTTTCTGCCAGACATGTGTTGAAATGTACATGCTATTCAGAAAATCCAGCAGAGGTAAGGGCAGTACATATCCACACCGCTTAAAAACTGTGATAGATTTAAGCAATTCAAACATGCCACTACAGAAGAACAAGCATAATTCAACTGGGTCAAAAAAAACCACCTGAGAAAAAGAACAGCCCTGCTCGGAGCGCTGAGAGTCTGCAGCAGATTCCAAGAAGTCATGGAATTTTTGGGCTGGTATGGCTTTTATTTTATTAGAATGAAAAATACCACAGTGAATTGGGCATTACAGGAGATTAATTTCTCTGACTCAAGCAAGTAATAAGCAAAAGGAACTAGTTTAAGTAGTCAGGTGGACTGAGGAATTCAGACTCTCTGAAAATGCTGAGCTGCTGCTTCATTAAATGTGCAGAAACAAATCTGGAAATGCCCCATGGGATGCAGTGTGCGGTAGACAACCTGCAAGAGGAAACAGGATTAACTAGATAAATAGCTTCTCCACAGCTTCCAAAAAGGCAGTGAAGAAGCTGACTAAAGAAGTTGCACTTTATATGTTAAAGAATGAAATAAAGTTAAAACCTTCCAAAAAATGATTTAAAAGATCTTTAAAAAAGGTTCATCAACAACACATTGAAACTAAGTGAAGAAGTAACCTGGCAATGAAAATTTCTTAGTAAAGAAACAAAGACAGGATGTCTACTATGAAACAGGCCTGGAAACTTATCACAACCTGCATGGAATAAAAGTAACAGCTTCCTGAGCGTGAGCTGAGGAAACCAGATAATACTGCCATAGATTTCTGCAAGAAAAGGCAGATTAAATTGTACACCTAGTTGCAAACATAGCTTTCATGCATTCTCAAATTACTGTGCCTACTTCACCTCTAGCCAATACAGACATTTAAACTCCATAATCTACACTTCTAAAGCAGACAGAAAGACAGTGGGACGTAGTCTGTGATATAGGAGAGCAAACATAATACCTGCCTTTAGAGCAGGAAGTGGGGGGAGAAAAGCAAAAGAAATCAGCCCTACTACAATCAGTAACATGCAGGATTTCAGAGACAGAGTCAGAAGGAAATACCAAAGTCAACAGTAACAGATTAGCTTTTTTACAAAAGACGAGAATTCTGGATCTCTCAACTGGATCTGACAACAGCTGCATTAAAAAAAATATAACGAAGCTGGCAATAATCTTATTTAGTAGAAGAACTGCAAAGTGACTAAGTAGCTGGCCACAGAAAGCAATAAAAAATATCAAGCTGGACACAGATCATGGGAAAAGGTTGCCAAGAATTATCCCGGGGCTAGTTTTATTTTATAGTCCTACTAGCAGCAAGGGAATGAAGGTATCAAACAGTACTGAGGCACCCCTGAGGCACCAAACAACTAGAACACTGGGTGAGAGGAACCACATGAACAAAAGCAGCGCCAAGAAATGCAGTTCATCACTTCTGAAGACAAGGTCAGGACCCAAGGAGCAGGACAAGGAGAAATTTTTCTATGACATCTGGAGTGACCAAGGAGGAAAAGGTACAAACATATATGAACTGATTACACATTCACTCCATCACCACGTTGACAAAGGACTGCAAAGAGAAAAAACCTACCATTGACAAAGTAAGACATTTCCTACAAAGACATATAGGGAAGAGCTAAAAACGTCATTGTGTACAGCCCTGCCAGCATTGTCACTAATCAGGAAACAAAACATATCACGTAAAATACACCTGAGATCAATGCAAGATCATGCAAGATTGACAGCAGAATATTGCCCTGAAGTGAATACCATGAGCATAAGTAGTCAGCCCCATCTCAAGATTTTCTGCATCTCTTCAAGTCTAAATGCAAGTTTCCTAAAATGACTAGGGGAAAGAGAGAGTCTCCCCCCATGAACAAAGAAAAAGTTAACCAGTTGACAAAGACTCAGAGGGAACGCAGATGCTCTTATAAACACTGAGATAAAATACCAATTTCAGACAGATGTACAAAGTAGTCGTGGATACATTTAGCCAAAATCCTGGAATAAAAGTTTAAGTCAAAGCAGCGAAGTTTTGAAATAGTTTGTTAATGAGACACTTCGGGGTAAAGCTCTGACTATTTTATGCTGGGCCACTTTATAAACAGGGATATACAAACGTATTGACTGCAACAACTATTGAACACAAGCATCCAGGAACTCTTCCAGTCCCATGATGTGTCAGTACAGCCTCTTTCAGCAGGAAGCCTTTACATATCACTTACCAATGTGACTATTGCTGATTTAATCAGGGCTGCAAACTGACATTGCTGTAATACTCTAAAGTTTCCATTCATAAGAAGAAATTACTTCAGCTTTACTCACTTGAACGCATTTCTTTTGTGAATAAAGCTTTGTTGGGTTTTTTGAAGGCATAGTAATATCAAAGAGTGGCAGATCAAGTCCGCCATACTCTTTAGAATCTAAGTTTAAGCTCCCAGAGATAAGTAGCTTCTACTACATCAATTCCAACAATGGAATTTGTTGATGTTTTCTTCTTGATTTTATGTTAACACTTTGCATGTCCATGCCTTCCTAAAGATGATGACTGCAGTTGCCCGAGTTCTGGGCCTCAGATACACAGAAACAAGAGCTTCAGATCCTCCAGTGCACAAAGGAGTCAGGGGGATCAGAACAGTTTTCTCCAATTCCCTTCCTCAACAGCCCCAATCCAAGCAAAAGTCTAGCCAATCTATGCCCCGTGATTTTTGCTTGCACACCTCCATTGCACGAAACATTCTTGCATGCAAATGCTCCCGTGGTGTTCACAAACTGGGCTGAAAACTTTTCTGAGGTCACTTGCCTGTATTTGCTCAGAACACCCTCCATGATTTTCAAGGGACAAAAAACCACAAGAAAGTAAAAAAAATCAGTTTGGTCAACCAAAATAGGAAGTGAGAATTAAAGTTAAGTACACTCATATAAAAACGTATAAACAACTTCCTTGTACAAGTAATAGAGGAGCCAACGAGGAGAGGTGCCATGCTTGACCTCGTGCTCACCAACAGGGAAAGGCTGGGTGGAAATGTGACGCTCCAGGGCAGCCTTGGTTATAGCGATCATGAGATGGTCGAATGCGAGATCCTCAGAACAGTGAGAAGAGCGTGCAACAAGCTCACTGCCCTGGACTTCAAGAGAGCAGACTTTGGCCTCTTCAGGAACTTGCTTAGTAAGGTTCCACGGGATATAGCCCTAGAGGGCAGGGGGGCCCCAGACTGTTGGTTGATATTCATGGATCACCTACTACAAGCTCAGGAGTGTTGCTATTGATATTCAAGGATCACCTACTACAAGCTCAGGAGTGTTGCATCCCAACTAGAAGGAAGTGCAGCAGGAGAGCAAGGAAACCTCCTTGGATGGATAAGGAGCTGCTGAGGAAAATTCGAAGGAAAAAAGAGGCTTATGAAAGGTGAAAGCAAGGACAGGCAGCCTGGGAAGAACAGGGAAGCTAGGGACCAGGTTAGGAAAGATAAGGCTCACTTAGAACTAAACTTGGCTAGGGATGTTAAGGATAACAGGAAGGGATTCTATAGGTACATGGCAAATAAAAGGCAGGCTAGGGACAACTTAGGCCCTTTCCAGAAGCTGTCAGGAGAACTGGCTATCCTGGATCTGGAGAAGGCTGAGGTTCTTAATGACTTCTTTGCCCCAATCTTTACTGGCCAATGCTCTGACCCTACCACCCGAGTCCTGGAAGGCACACGCAGGGACTGTGAGAATGAAGACCTTGGGCCCATTGTAGGAGAGGATCTGGTTCGAGACCATCTCTGGAACCTGAACAAGCAACAAGTCCAAGGGACCTGATGAAATCCATCCACGGGTCCTGAAGGAGCTGCAAATGAAGTTGCTGAGCCACTGTCCATCATATTTGAAAAATCATGGCTGCCAGGTGAAGTTCCCAATGACTGGAAAAAGGGAAACATAACCCCCATTTTCAACAAGGGGAAAATGGAATGAGCCGGGGACCTACAGACCATTCAGCCTCACCTCTGTGCCTGGCAAAATCTTGGAGTGGATTCTCCTGGAAGGCATGCTGAGGCACATGAAAAACAACAAGGTGCTTGGTGACAGCCAGCATGGCTTCACTAAGGGCAAATCCTGCCTGACCAATCTGGTGGCCTTCTATGATGGGGCTACAGAACTGATGGACAGGGGTAGAGCAGTTGATGGCATCTACCTGGACTTGTGCAAAGCATTCGACACTGTCTCACAAGGCATCCTTGTCTCTAAGTTGGAGAGACATCAATTTGATAGGTGGACCACTCAGTGGATAAAGAACTGGCTGGATGACCACACACAATGACTAGCGCTCAATGGCTCAATGTCCAGCTGGAGACCAGTAACGAGTGGCGTCCCTCAGGGATCGGTGTTGGGACCGGTCTTGTTCAACATCTTTGTTGGTGACATGGACAGTGGGATGGAGTGCACCCTCAGCAAGGTTGCCGATGACACCAAGCTGTGTGGTTCAGTTGATACGGTGAAGGGAAGGAATGCCATCCAGAGGGACCTTGACACGCTTGTGAGGTGGGCTGACTCCAACCTTGTGAAGTTTAAGCATGCCAAGTGCAAGGTCCTACACCTGAGTCGGAGCAATCCCAGGCACAGCTAACAGGTTGGGCAGAGAAGAGATTGAGAGCAGTCCTGCAGAGAAGGACTTGGGGGTGTAGGTCCATGAGAAAATGAACATGAGCCGGCTTCAGTGTGCGCTTGCAGCCCACAAAGCCAACTGTATCCTGGACTGCATCAAAAGGAGCGTGACCAGCAGGTCGAAGGAGGTGATTCTGCCCCTCTACTCTGCTCTCCTGAGACCTCACTTGGAGTATTGTGTGCAGTTCTGGTGTCCTCAACATAAAAGGGACATGGAACTATTGGAACAAGTCCAGAGGAGGGCCACAGGGATGATCAGGGGACTGCAGCACCTCCCATATGAAGATAGGATGAGAAAGTTGGGGCTGTTCAGCCTGGAGAAGAGAAGGCTGCGTGGAGACCTCAGAGCAGCCTTCCAGTATCTCAAGGGGGCCTAGAGGGATGCTGGGGAAGGACTCTTCATTAGGGACTGCAGTGACAGAACAAGGGGTAACGGGGTCAAACTTAAACAGGGGAAGATTAGATTGGATATAAGGAGGAAGTTCTTTACTGTGAGGCTGGTGAGGCACTGGAATGGGTTGCCCAGGGAAGTTGTGAATGCTCCATCGCTGGCAGTGTTCAAGGCTGGGTTGGACAGAGCCTTGGGTGACATGGTTTAATGGGAGGTGTCCCTGCCCATGGCAGAGGGTTTGGAACTAGGCAATCTTATAGGGTCCTTTCCAACCCTAACTATTCTATGATTCTATGATACAAAGTTTTCCTAAGCCTCTTCAGTAGGAAGCAGTCATCTCCATACACAAACCCCAAAAACGTTTCCTGAGGTGAGAACAGTCTTTCACTTCACAATGCTGAAATGCATCCACTGTTCTTCCACTGAATTACTATGAAATTAAGGAAGCCAATTATTTAAAGAGATGGCTGACAATACAGCTAGAAATGGGGAGTTGCACCTTCCCTTCTCATCTTATCAAGCCAACCAATTAGGACTAAAAGCAGATTATTGAGTCTGATAGATGAAAACAGTGACCTTGCATGCATATTAAAAAACCCAATGATGTCCCATTACTTGAAATTTGATCTTTTAAAATGTGAGATTGTCACCAGTAAGGGATCATCAGTACACCAGCATTTGCATGCATATAACACGGCAGAAGAAATTGACCTTATGTACTTTTTGTTCCCGCAATAAAAGAAAAAAAAATAAACAAAAGCTACAAGTCACCCTCATCAAACATCATGTTTAGTGAAAGGCGGACAATGCTTTTTTTTTTCCTTTTTTCTTTGAAAAGCAAACAAAACCCCACAAAAAAAATAAACAGCCTCATCTGCCAATTAACATCCCAGCAACGGCTCTGCTGATTTTCAAGTAGAAGTGTTGATCCTGCCGAACTTCAAAGAGTACAGCACAATATAGTATTATACATAGGAAAATAAGCTGTGAAACTAAGTGTATGTGCATGTGTGTACACGGAAGCCTATGATTCAGCTGTCCTGTGGAGAGCTTTAACATCCCTAAATCTGAAATGAAATTCCGTATTGAATGAAACATGATTTCAGTGGTGCACTTTTATTCTTACTCTAAGAAAAGGAATGTTAAAAAGCTTGCTTCAACAAAACAAACTGGACAAGAACTAAAAGTCAAAAATTTTATCCACAACAGCAATTCCCTACATAAGTAAGTTCTCCTTTCCCAACGATTTGAGCTTCTGTAAGCACTGAGTGATATCCTGTAAGTGAACCTTAGTTCTATAAGGTTTATAAGTTCATCATAATACCCTTCTGGTTCCAATGCCTCACAGATAAGACAGGTGGATTTGGAGACAAATCTGCAAACGAACTCAGAGATACGACTTTTATTTTTTTGTTAAACAGGAAAGAATGAATGGGTTTGACACTTCCTGAATTTCAACAGCTGTGGCAGTAGTGTGAAGCTCTGAATTGATACTTCCTAGCTAGGTCACTCAGTGAAAAAAATATCAGCACCATTCAGTCAAGGAAGACATGAACCAACCACGATACTCTGGCACGACATTTTGCTCAACATCCAAACTTTAGATTTCATTTCATTTTAGATCTGGTTTTTTTTGAGTGCAAGTAAAATTGTCCCTCATACTGAGGTCAGGAATTTAAATCCCAGTGCGTCTCCGTGCATCCTAACAGTGGTACAGATACCACAGTGGGAGGCAAATGAAATGAAAATCCACAACACATCTTAGCTGTCCATCATTTTATTCAACAAATAATGTTTATTGATTCTAGTAAGGGTACTATACTGAATTCACTTTCTAAGACACAGTAGCTTTCCTGCCAAGACATGACAAAGTCCTGTAGATCAACACCTAAATTCTTTTCCTTCCATTGTGCAGCCTTAATCAGAAAGCAAACGAGAAATATCAAATCTTCTTCCTAAATACAGTTGTTACTGTAGTTCAATTGCATGACTAGATTTAGCCTAGATTATAACTCTTCATATACAAATTGCGTGTTATCTGATCTTAGTATTGGCAAGTTAGAAAACCTCATTAGTTCTAGTTCTCTTTTATGTCTAGAAGTCCAATTCTGTCAAACACAACCAATCCTCCATAAGAAGTCTATTCCAACAATGGCTGCACCCTGCTGTATGAAAGGTGGCTGCTTATTGACACAGTTAAGACCCACATAAGACTGGAGAAAAACACCAGGCTGGCTTTTCCAAAATCACTTCTAGATCTAACAGAGTTTGAAGAGCAAAGTTGCGCTCCATTAAACTTCAAAGTACATTACCAGAATTATCACAGAATGGCTGAAGTTGGAAGGGACCTCTGCAGGTCACCTGGTCCATCCACCCTGCTCAAGCAGGGACACCTGCCCAGGACCATGTCCAGACAGTTTCTGAATACCTCCAAGGAGAGCCTCCAACAAGATCTCCAGGCAACCTGTGCCAGTGCTCGATCATGTTCACAGTGAGAAAAGTACTTCCTTATGTTCAGAGGGAATCTCATGTGTTTCAGTGTCCACTGCCTCTGGAGCTGTCCTGTTACACATCTTAATAAATGACAAAACCATTATCAGAATGTTATCTTTTAAGGAAATTAAATATGGCTGTTTTGAGCAATTCAATTAACCCTATTAACAGTAACAGCAAGTAAGATGCAGTTCTGAGAAGTTTCCATGGCACAATAGCACCAGGCTAGAACACAGAGCTTATTAACCACTTTTACTAGCAAAACCACCCCCAAAAGTTAAGGAGAAGTTTAATCTTCAGGCACAGTCTTTGTAACACCTTTTGCTTGTTATTTTTGTTTCTTTATTCTATTACTGCTTACTTAAAAAGCAACAGACCTGTAATTTTTCAGCAGTAATGCCAGCTCCAAATAGCTGATGCGTGCCAGGCAGCCCACTTCTTTTGAGGTAGTGAGATCACTGCTAAAAAAAAAAAAAAATAAAAATGGGCTAGCAAGTTCTTGGAACATCTGCTATCTAAATGGCTGCATAGCTCCCAAGAACTGAGAGGTCATCTGCCACTGAGCTGCACAGACACAGATACATCCGATTGCAGGTGGGAAATCCCACACAGTTACCAGACTGTAGAAAGGTCTTTCAGCAACTTCCAGCCTGCCTGCCTTTAGCAAGCAGCAAGGTAACAGGGAGTGAAGCGAAGAAAGCCACCACAAACTCCTACTATAGTCATCTTTACAGGCTAGCAGAGACTCAGTAGCCCACATCCTTCAGAACTAGCTGCATCAGCTCCCCCATATGCAAACAGCAATCACTAACAGGTCTTCAGGATCCCCGTTGCTATTGATGATTTACACTTTGTTATTTTAAAGTGCTCAGGCAGTACTACAGAAGACTAACAGACACTCGCTGCTTCTTTTTAAGATATACGAGATAGTCAGTGACAGAAACACATTCATAGTGAAACTTCCTCCCTCCTCCCTCCCAACATTGTAAGTTGCACTTAAATTCACAGTTTATGCTGTCAAAGCTTTGTCTACAGAATCTCAACACTCATGTTTGTCACAAGCAAGGGATATAGAAAGAAACAACAGAACCATTCACTCTCCTTCAGAATACAGTATTTTATAAGACTATTAAATAAGTTCCTCTCCTAGCAATACAGTTGCAGCCAGCATGAGCAAGATGTGTTATGCATCATGCTCAGGGGAGACGCTGCTATTGTGCCTTACAGCCTGAGGAAGCAGCATAACCCTTCTGATAATGAAACTTATCACAGCTGGTTTCAAAGCTATCTGTTGTCACTGCAGACAGGACAGCAAAAGTCCTGTGAAAATAAGAATTGTACATTTCACTTGGGGAACTAAGAGTACAAATAAACTCTATCTCTCCTTGGGGCTATTTTTCCAGCCACCCTGGAAAAGCAATTATCTCAGAAGAGAGTGAGACTCTTTTAATGCAAGTGGTTGGTGAGATGGAAGAACGTGGCACCCAAAATCTGTATCCTACTCCACTCATATGAAAACCTGAAGGGCAGGACTTAACCTTCTATAACAAGCAGAATTAACAATGACATAGATAGGCTTGTACACTGAGAAGGATAAAGTCTCCTGCACACACAATTCTCTTGGTGATTAACAAGCTGCTCAGAAATTGTCTCTTCTGTGGTTTCAGCTACTCTCCAGGAAGAAACAAGTTAATATGCAAGGCAAATGGGGTATACCCACACAGTCCCTCTTTACAGGAACCATTAAGACCAGGAGCTTCACTCATTTTCACCAGCAAGTACATGAAAATGGAACAGACTGAAGTCAGAACAGTAACAAAGCATACACTGTGAATAGGAAAAGCCTCCAGAACCACAAGAAAAAGCGGCGTTAAATCTGACCTAAAAGTGTCCTAAGTTATCACCACAACAGATAAGAGATAACATTTGTGATAACAGATGTCTTGCAGTATCATCACAAGTGTTGATAACAGAATTGGCAGAAATTAAGATGAGGAAAGAGCACGAACTACATTCAGGCAGGGAAACATTTCAGACTTCTACCCTAGAAACATTAATCAGAGGATACAGCAAATGGCCAGAAATCATCAGGTTTTCCTAATGGTAATGAAAAGCCATCACTGAAATCCAACAGGTATCATTTCAGTAAACACAGAATAGTTCTCAACACTGATATAAACAAGGATTGGTTTCTCACTTTTACTATTCTGTATTGCTACCATCTCTGTTCAAAGAATAGAGTTCTTTGAACAAACAATGTATGACACCTGCAGCACCACATAGTACCTTTTCTTTTGCTGTGATTATTTTCCAGGTTTCATCTCAGCCAACACACAGGCAGAATCTGAAGCCATCACTTTAAAAGTTGCTATTATGGAAAGATGAATCAAAAAAAAAAACCAAAACTCCTCAATACCACATTCATGCACTACATTGGAAGGCAGAAAAAAGGGAGTTGTGTTTGCACACCCATATTAACATGAGTGTCAAAGAAAACATCCAGAAAGAAATAATTAAGTGTTGACATGGCAGCAGCTGTGTTTGCCAACCTAAATAGGATTCAGCCATCAAAACCCCACAGCTTAAAGACTAAAGAGGGAATCTTCAGTTCAAATACCTGCAATTTAACAACTGGACTTTGAAGTGGTATACCTAGAAACACAGATACATACCCACCTTTTGGTCAGACAAGGAACACAGAGCTTGTCTAATATGCTATTCACTGACTTCAAAGGAAGGATTTTTCAAGTTCAGTCTAAACTGTAACAAAATTGAAGAGCAGTGCACAGAGATGCATAAAGCATCATCTGCAGCCTTCCTTCTGTGACTTACCAGATGCTATTAGGCAGCCACTACCTTTCTCTCAGGCTGTCTTGCAGCCTGATATACAATTGGTAAGTTTGAAGATCCCTTGAGCTAGAAACTTGTAGCAATTCTCAATGCACTACTTCAGCTTAGGCCTTAGAGGTCAGTGAAAGTTCTCACTTTTAACTTCCTCCTGTTGCACATAACAGGGATTCCTGTCAAGTCACGCTTATCAGTACTTCCCACAGAAAAAAGATTCAAGAGGTACGTCTAGAATAACTTCAGACGAAGATTGTCAATCATAAGCAAACAGGCATTGCAAAAATTGCTCAGCACCTGCTACATGAAAAGCGGCTCAACTCTGTGTCTTTATATTTGTGGTTAGCATCACAGAGCACCCAGACACGGAAATAGGATTAAACACTGCCATGCTCAGCACTACACACGAACACGTGACTTCTGCCCAGAGAAGCTTGCACTGAGTCAGTGCTGCTCTGGCACACCAGGCAGGCAGGAGCTGAGCTGCACTGGGATGAACTGGCCAAATACATTTCTCTGCCTCAGCCAATGCTCAGTAAGAGTACTTGCTGCTTTTACTAACAAGGTAGATACCTTGTTATTGAACTTGCTATTGAACTCATATTTAAAAAACAACAACAAAAAAAAAAACAACCCACAGCTCTGATCATTTAACAATTATCTCAGTTGAGATAACTGAATACAGAAAATTATAAAGAATTTGTGCAAGTTTTGTGTTTTCTTCCTCTGCTGACACTCTCCTCAAATTTAGTTTTATTTCAAGCAACTTGCAACAATGTGCCATAAGTTTCATGTTGACAGAGCTCCAAAACACTGTGCTAATTCATGTCATAACTTCATATATAATAGAATCTGCTATTTCTGAACATATGCACTACACGAAAGTCACAAGCAGCTTCAAGAACTTCGCATGAGCAACAAGCTAGAACAGATTGAAAGGAGGAGGAGTTATGGATATCCTGCCTCTCAGGATCAGACTCACAGCTGTGCTTTTCTTAGCTATTATGCTTCCAATTTTACCTAGATTGTCATATTCATTAGCATCAACACCCACATCACTCGACCTTGAAGGCAGGCAGCAAACTTTGCTCTAAGCTAATTAACATTGAGGGTATATGTTTTACATTAGCAGAATAAGGACAAGTACCCACAACAGGACAGGATGTTAAATACACAAAACCTCCTTGTCCTTCCCTTAAACAAGAAACTTGAGGAATGTAACATGTGCTTTGAGGCACAATATTCAAGAATTTACATACTTGTACCACAACTGACAGCTTCAAGAAACCAAAACCAAAGTCTCTCCCCCAACATATACTGTTTGAACACAATCACAAATGCACAAGACAGACACGCAAATCTCAAAGAGCAGAACTGGATAAATTTTGTAACAGAAACATCAGTCCCAGTCTGGGGAGCTGTTTGCCAGAACTCACAATATCTGCAACCTATTATCTGAAACTTGATACAGGAAACGGCAATTAGATTCTCCTAGAAGTTTCTTCAGCTACCTTAGTAGGAGTGTACCACAGTAACAGCACAGTACCTCAGCCTTTTACCAGCAAAACTTTGTGCTTTTGGAGAGTCAAATCTTAACTGAAATCAATTGAGATTGACTTCAATAAGATCAAAATACGCTGATATAAATACTACGCTGCTTCTCACATATGAAAGTACCTCATGTCTGCAGTCACATATTCTGCTGCCTCATTCATCACTGCATCTTTTTAAAATGCACATTACAGCAAATAAGATTTAAGCTTACAACATATTAGCAATTCATACATGAATTTCCTTTCAATGGGAAGGCTTTCTCATTCTGTAACTAAAAACACCTGTTTATAGCAACTGAAAACTCAATTTTTCAATGAGAAACCACAAGATCCAAGACTGCTAGAGTAATGCCCTATTTCACTCTACTTCTACACAGCATGTAAGACCTCCAGAATGCAACAAATGAAGGAAAGGCTGTTAGAGTGACATGCATCTGCTTATAATAGATGTGGTTTGAACTAAATCCAATTCTTTACAATGACATACACACAGCTACTAAAATAAATAAGGTTTTGTACAAAATACAGCGTACTGACATTTGCAAAAGTGTCTGAGCCAGCCATGCATGCAGTGTTGCAATAAGCAGACTCCAGCTGAGTCTCAGCATCACTTCCTGCCCTTGGTGAACATGCTAGTAATTTCAGTCCAACCACAACTGTTCAGTGCACATTCATATACAGAGAGCACCTCCAATCCCTGAAACAACCTAGACATTACAGAAAATGTTAAGAGAGGAAATAAATGGGCCTAACACTGTGAGTGGGGAGGGGGATATCAGGGTAAAGAAAAAAGAATAATGAATTGTGAATGCTATTGCTTTGGAAATAGACTAGGAGCCGAAGTGGAAAATGTTTAGATTAATCTATTGGGACTACATCCGAGGGAGTATTACTTCAGATTTATTTTCCTTTTACATTTTCAATAACAAAAAACAAAGCTCATGGCAATTAAAATTGTTGCTACCTATGGCTTTACAGAAAAAGTCCATGAAAACACTTACTTTGAATACTGAAACCAGACTTACAAGAGCTGTTGAAATTAACTAGAGTGAAACATTCTGAACTCTACCATTAATCGATGAAAGTCAAGAGATGAAGCAACAACCAAGTGTTCCTTGTGTCCCTTCTCAATAAAGTGCAGAAGGAAAAACACTATTACCGGCATTAGAGGCCCAGGACAAAAACGTAAGGCACACAAATTACCTTACAAGGCAAAGTGAATTTGTTAAACGCCCTT
The DNA here is from genome assembly GCA_017639245.1 of Myiopsitta monachus. Taxonomy (NCBI): domain Eukaryota; kingdom Metazoa; phylum Chordata; class Aves; order Psittaciformes; family Psittacidae; genus Myiopsitta; species Myiopsitta monachus. Next base: position 15,196,620 of record CM029928.1, read on the forward strand.
TTCTCCAGCCATTCCAGATAACCTCCCTCATAAAAATAAATCAGCAAGTGCCAGTGAACCTCACCAAGTAGTTCTGGAGTAATGAAGTATTGAAATGCTCCTAATGCCTAATTTGTCCTCGAATGAAAACTAAATCAACCTTGAAACTGAAGCGGCTAGACTTAATTAACCTATTTTCCTAAAGATGTGCGCAAGGAAAGGAAATAACTAAATAAAACGGTGGCGTTTTTTACTTTGCACGAACACAGAGAGCTACAGACTGAGAGGAGAGTGACGGCTCTGCAAACATGCCAAACGTTTCCCCAAGTTACGCTTACAGCCAGCTCCGCTCCCCAGAGCACGCAGCAAGGGGGGAGCCCTGCCCTCCCCCCTTCCCCCCGGGAAAGCCACCTCGTAGTGCCAGGGGTATCACAGCTAATCTGGAATCCGCTCCGTCCCGGCGCCACACGGCGCGCTCCGGGAGTGACACGAACAGCGCACAGCCCTCAGCGGCACCCTCCCGAAGCAGGAAAAGGTGTTTAAGTTGGCGGCAGCTTCTGAACAGCCGCGCGAGGCTGTAACCGGGCGGCAGGGACTCCCGACGGCCGCTGGAGGGGCTCTGCGGGAGGGTAAGGCGCTGCAACGGCAACCACCGCCAGCCCGCCCACGGCCCGGCCCGCAGGCGTCCTCGGCGCGAACCGGGCGAGGACGGTGCTTCTCGTGAGGTAAAAGGACGCATTACTCCCGTACCGAGCTAGCACCTCAGCGAGGGGAGGCACAACCGCAGCCAGCCCACCCGGCATATACGCCCTGCCACGCCGCTTCCCACCTGAGCTCCTCACCTGCCGAGCTACCGCCCGCCGAGCGCCTCCGCCATAGCCCCCGGGCAGCTGCGCCCCGCAGCCGGGAGGTAGGAGTAGGGCAGCAGCGACAACCGCAACCACAGGGAGCCCCCCGCTCCCCCAGCGCCGGCCCGGGCGAGCGAGCGCGGAGCAGCACCGCTCACCGCTTCGCCTTGTGGGGAACGTCCACGAGCGGGGCTGGGGGCGGGACCGCCGCGCTTGATTGGCAGCAGCGCCTGCCAATGGGAAGCGCCTGCTCGCTCCTTCCCCCACCCCCTGCATGCTAAGGAGGCGTTATTCCCGCCCGCTGGGGGAAGGGGGTGTTTCCATGACGTCACGGGCAGCGCCTTGCGGGCAGGTGGGGCGCGGCCCCGGAGGGGGCGCGAGCTGAGGTGAGGCTGAGGCGCGGCGCTGCTCGGTGCGCGGGCGCGCTGGTGGCGGGGTGCGGAGCTGATCCCGTATTGTCCCCGCGTGAGCCTCGGGGCAGGGGGAGCGGGCGCTCCCTCAGCCGCGCCTGCCTGAGGGCGCGGTTCACCCTCGCCGTCGGGGCGAAGTGCGAGCGGCCGCTGCCGGAGAGGGCTGCTGGTGGGGTCGGCGGACCCGCAGCGGCCTGAGGGGATCCGCGGGCGGGGAGCGCTCTGCCTTGCCCTGCTTTGCGCACCCCCTCGGGAAGGGCTCCCCGGTGCAAGAGGAACACCCCTTCCCGCCCCCTCGCTTCCTAAAATTAGCGTGTTCCTCCGAGTCTTTATTTAAAAAGAAACTGCTTGAATGACTAACAGGATCCAAGCCGTTAGAAGCGCTCTGGACTGCTTCCACGAACCCTTTAATGTGTGTGCTAAATCTTTCCAGAATCGTTAGTGCTTGTGAGGATATAGACGGGATGTGACCTGACCCACAATTCACACGGGTTTTATTTACAAAGTGTGGTTTAATCCACACTTGGAAGAAAGGGAGGGGTGCGGGAAGAACCGCCCTGTTTTCCCTCCTCAACCTCATGTGCTCAGAACTGACCACCTACTTTTCAGTTCCATTCAGAACTTGGTGCTTTTCTCAGCTGGAATGATTATGGGAAACAGAAGCCCTTTTCAGCATGTATACCATTCATACTGCATTAGAAAAGAGCAGAAGCACTTGGAAAAGCAAGCTGGAGTGACATCCCAAAAGGTAGGGAGGGTATTAATGGATGAGAACTTGTGGTAGCATAATCCAGGAGTAAAGCTGTACATTCAGTTTTGAGTTAAATCTCATAGGGGCGTGAGAGACATCAGGTTTGTTAAGAACACTATCCAGCAGAGATTTCCAAAACCAGAGACACCAAAGGGACCCAAGCACCCTGAATGTCTCTTTCAGACCTGGCCTAGGTGCTACTACAGCAGAGGGCTTCTGTTGCCTTTGCTGTTGTCGGTAGCCATACAGCCTGCTGACAATTTAAGGAGGTGCTGTTGACACAATTAAAACTCAAGTAATGATGGTTTTGGTCAGCATCAAGCAACAAAGTCAATGAAAACTAACAGAAGCAGTTTTACTTTTGATTATATTGTTTGGTGTAGCTTCAGATTGCTGCTGTATGGGAATTCAGGCATTGCCCAGGGGTGTTTATCACAATAGTTTATAGCAATTCCTTAGGTTTCAGGTTTTATAGAAGTTTGGTGTTGTAAGTACAAGTTTTAGGACAAAATTAACACTATCCTTTTAAAGAGTGCAGTTGTTGAACTAAAGGTACCAAATAGCCTGCAGCAGCAAAAAAGAGTATGTAGGCAACTGGAATATGTTGATGGTACGCATTTGTAGGGATTGCATGATGTAATAACACACTGTTAGGTAAGAGTATGCTTGCTATGCACGTATGGCCTGTTCCAGCTCCCACTGAAACCCAAACTCAGATCACATCTTGATTTGGAAAGGAACTGGGTGTTTCCCTGTGGATGTACAGTCTCCAGGCCCTGCAACAAAAAGGAAACAAAGCAAAAATAAAATTCTAAGATTGTGGAGTTCACAATCTCCATCTTGAATCCATCTGTGTAGATGTTACATTATTTGAGATTCCTGATGTATTTAGGACACTTGCTGTTCCTGTGTTCATCACAGCAAAAAACACAGACTGAGCACCTCTCTGGGCTATATGAAATTATTTCACTGGGGTATATTAGGAAGGAGTTTGATCTTTCTGTGGAATTAGGGCTTTGTTTTCTTTTGTTCTGCTCTTCTGATAAACAGAAACAATGAAAATATATTGGAGTGCTGTCTTTTCCTGGGCTAAAGAAAAGTTTATAAATAATAGCAGTCCTTTGAGAATAAGATCATTCTTTTTGTTAGAAAATCGACAGAGAAATAGGGGCAGTCTGTTAACTGAGATGCCAAAATGCAACATGGTTCTACACATCAGAGGAAATGTATAAGCAGAAAGCCTCCGTCTGAATATAGATTGCTGTTTTTCCTTCTTAATAGATCCATCAACACAAATCCATCCGGTTTATAATAGCAAAAGGAAGGTGGTTAGGGTGTTTCTCAGAACCATGCACTTAACCTTCAATTTATCCTTGCTCTTTGGTTTTTCTGTTCTGATTGATGGAGCTTTATGACACTGTAATATTCCCAGGCCTATTAAGCAGTGGAACTCCATTCTGCATAATCCAACAGGTATTTTTTAAATTCAATTTGCCTTTGATCTAATATAATTCAGACTTAAATTGCATGGTCTGAATGAAAGCTCTACCACTATGTGTGTCCTTTTAGCTTGCTCTTTACTGTGGTTTTGTAAAGACAGTTCACAATAATGTTTCCAGTGCTGCAATGAAAGGGATTGTCTTTTGATTTCCGGGTTTTGTTTTAATTATGAGGTGAAAATAATTACTGCATCTCTGTTGAACTCAAAGACATGCAATGATGTTTCATGTTTAAGTAATCTTGTTCTCATGTGAGTGAACGACCTTCCATACCATGTTTATGGACCAGACAAAGAAGGGCTCATTGTGAAATACAAGTTATGTCCTATGGTTTGAGCTGAACAACTAGGACAAATAAGACTTGAGAAGAGCTTGTACATTTACAGCAGAAGAATGTATCCTTGTGGCTGAGAAGGTATGAGCAGCAGGAGAGCTGTATACATTGCAAAGTTACTGGATTAATCTATGTCTTCTGATGACTATGCACATATGTCTTCAGTCTTGGGCAGGAGTTATCTGTCTTGAAATTCAGCAACATCTTTCCTTGTGCACCAAAATAAGTCTGTCCTTGGTAGCTTTCCACTTTCCAGCAGCCCTTCTCATCATGTCATTTCTGTCCTTATGCCAGTACCTTTTATTTCATTCTCAGTTACAGCTCAGAAGCCTTCTATACCATTGACAATGCTTTGGCAAATGTTGCTGTTGTCCTGTTGCATTTACAGGCTGGTATTATGTAAGTTGGCACATTTCCTGTGTCTTTCTTGCTGGTGTTTCTAAACGCTTGCCTATCTCCCTCATCTCCCCAGTCCGCTCTTCACATGGCCATAGTCAGTGAGTCTTCTTCCATAGCTTTTCTGGCTTCCCAGCTAGAATTAGCTGTGTTAAATTCTCTTTGGAGCCCTTCTGAATACCTCTGAGTTACATGCTTACTTCTGAAGTAGTGCCCATCTCATATGTGAAAGCATCTTGTGTGTCGTGAAATTCATTCATTGTTACAAATACTTGAGCAGTCTTGATTCTGCCATGCATTTATATAGTGATCAGAGCTCTACAGCTGTGGAGTAAAACAGACCTGCTGCCACAGCAGCCTTTACTCTTTTTCTCCTTACAAACTGCTTAACTGGCTGTAGTTATTCAGATGAGGGTAGAGAGAGCATGCTTTCCATGTTGGCAAAAAGATGTGTAGGCAGAAGTTAGTGAAAATGTGAATGAATATCCACCAGCTTGGTATTCAGCAAGGAATTACCCCTGTGGATTGTACCACAGTTAAGAAAGTAAGCAAACGTTCCTTTCCTCATACCCAAATTGCTCTTCAAGAGAGTCCTTGTGCCAGAGAGAAGAAATTTGCTTTACAAAGCAGAAGTAGGATGAACCAGGCTGCAAGCATTAATAAAAAACGCAGATTTACTGTGGCTGCTATGACTATCCATAGCGTATACCTGCTGGGTAACATGACACATAATAGCTTTGCAGCCTCCTTCCACTGCACTGCTGATCCATCCCGGAAGGCACCAGTGAACTCCAAAATAGAGAAGGCATGCAACATAAGTTCTTCTAATGAAAAATTCAAAGAAAAATCAAAAGGCAAAAAGCTGAAAATGCAGACTCTGGAGAACTCAGCCTTTTCCTGTGTGTGTTTGCAGCATCTGCCAAACAGGATCTATGGACTTAGAAATAGCTGAGTTCAAATGGTAACATTCACCGCTGGTAGTAAAAGTAGGGGTTTTGCTGTTGGTTTGACTTGCATTTGTCTGTTCTGTTTAGCTCCAGGGAAACTGGGAGGGCCCAGTTGTATTGGGTCTAGCTCCCAGGCTTACTGTATTTGAGAGACAACTTATGAATGTCAAGTGGTCACTCTGTGGTGAATGAGCAAATCTAACATCCAGACTGCTAGAGAAAAGGTAGTTAAGAATCACTAAGCTTCTGCTTTCACACAGACCAAGGATATTCTTCAAGCCGTAACTAATACTGACTTGGAAAGGAGAGGCACCTCCAAGGTTTACAAGATAAAATGATTCAGACTTTTTTGATTTTTAATAGAATTTTCCTTGAAGAAAAGCAAAACAAACTGGCAGTTGAAGATTCTGGTTTGTCAGTCTTGAGCTGGTTTCATACAGGGCAGATGCTGTTTTATAACAGTTCTCCTCCTCCCCCTCATTGGTGACTATTACTCATTCTTCCAAGTATTCTGGGATTTTAGTATTTATCTAAAATGCAGTCAGATGGAAAAAAAAAATAGTCTTTTTTTTTTCTTTTCCATATTACTTAAAGCAGAAAATACCAGAATATATGGCAGTTTGCCGTATTCAGAAAGCGTGTTTACAGAGATACGATACAGATCTCTGCAAAATCTGGCATCCAGACACTGTTCAGCTGGCAAAGAGTAATACAGCTATTAGGAAACAGTCTAATTCAGTGCACTGTGGGCCAGATTATTCTTCTTTACTGATACAAGCCTGGTTATTCAGGTTCTCCCTGGAGTAGGAGAGACAGAAACCTCCTGTGAGGCATAAAGGATTAGCAGAGATACTCCACACTCATGGGTATTTTGGCTTTCTAAAGTCTTAAGCAGTTGCAGATGGGAGACTTAATATATTGTCTATTCCAACCAAAGTTCCTACTTACTTCATGGGGCTCTGGGAGAAGCTCAGGCATACCTCTTGTGTTACTCTTTTTCCACAACTATCACACACAGTGTGGAGCACTTCAGGTCCAGAGATTAGGTCCCTGTTCTCCTTTTCTCAGAGGAACTGCACACAGATTCTTTAATGTTTGAAGACTGTCATGTTTTCTGCAGTGAAAATAGGATCCAGATTTCTCTTATTAGGGCTAGCTTTGCTATTCTTTTCCTTTAAATGAACACAATAGGAAAAAATGTGGAAACATTAACACACAGAAACTGCTGACATTATTTCATTCTTTCAGGACCATGAAGGTAAGATAAGGCAGTGAATTTATATCTGGAAGGTATGTTCTGAAAGGCCATGGAATAGATGCCTTTGCATTTTAGTTCAAAGTAAAAATAAATTATATCATTCAAACCTTGTAAATTGTACCTACAAGGTATATTTCCTACCAGCATGGGCAAAGTTTTCCATTGCATGAACTCCTTAAAGTTGCTAGTGCTTCATTTGATGCAAGTGATACTCAGCAAGCATCAATAATGGCAGTAACAGGTACGACCCTGACAACGTGTGCATGTCCAGCTACAGACAAGAAATTTGTTAGCAGTAATTCCTGACTAGCGTCAGAATGAAAGAGCACAGAATCAACAATCTGCATACTCACTTGAAAGTCAGGCTTCTGGGCTCCCACCAAAGAGCTGTTCTAGAGCCTTCCTGCTCCAGTGATCAGACAGTCTCCCAGTTGTCAGATTAGGCGTAGTTACAGCCAGTTTGTGCCTATTGATACTTCACACCCATGGACCTGCACTTCAGTAAAAAGTTAACGTCCCAGACCTGTCCACTGCCACAACTCTTAGATATATGAACTTAGGTCAGAATTTCTCTAGAGTAGAAAGCATGACTGTTGCTGTGAATTAACTGTTCATTTTGCATCAGGAGATTTCCAGCCGGAAAACTTGTTCAGTCTGGTTGCCAAGTTCCAGTGGGGAGGAGCTAAGCTAGGTAGGTTGAGTTCTGCTGATGTACAGCAGAAGTCTCTCCTCTTTCTGTACTGCGTCCATCAGTGTCATGGCCTGAGTTTTAAAGCAATTCAGAAGCATATTAGTATGCTTACTTCCCGGTTTCAGTCCTGTCAGAAGACCTTATTTGACAGAAAAATACATCTTCCCAGGCATCACAACCCTGACTCCATGCAAAACAAGTCACCTTTATTCAAAGTTGCACTACAGTTCCAGGCAGCTGTGTCAGACAAGATCTGGAGCTATTGACATCAATGGAATAATCATCCTTCAACTTCAACAAGCTTTGGGTCAGATGCCTCACATACTAGATCAAAATGTTGAGTGGCTGGGATTTTCCCTTGCATCTCAAAACAGCAATGAGGATCCTGGCAGCTGTCAGGAGGACAACCACCTTCCCCTACTACTGCCCTGTGATAATTGAGGCAAAACAGAATACCCAGTCTATTGCTCAATGCATCCTTTCACTTATGCTGTTTTTCAATGGCTTTGATGCTGAGGAATGAGTCTCTGTGGTTAAGAAAATTTTGACAATGATGAAGCAATAAAAGCCTTCATTGATCTCAAAGGTGATTGCAGAAGAAGAGAAGAACAAAAGTATTTACCGCATTAAGAAAGTTTTGACAATGATGAAGCAATGAAAGCTTTCCATTGAACCCAAAGGTGATTGCAGAGAAAGAGAGGAACAAAAGTATTTATGACATTAGAGCCACAGTCTGATACGACTGACTGACAAAGTAAAATAGAGAAAAAGCAAGCCTCCCACACAGCCTGCCTTGGGCAAACACAGAGAGGTCATTAGCAAAAGGCATGAAAGGAAGTTTACTCACCTGCAGCCCAGGTATAGCCAGTTCAACACGGTCACCTCAATCCAGTCAGTTGCTGATGAGGCAAGTAGTCACTTGGCACAAACTCAATTAACAGTGCCCTCAACCATGACAGAGATGTGCAGCCGCCTTTCTACTTTCCTGCCTTCACAAGAGGTGTGGAAAAGGGATATCAGTGGAGTTTTAAAGCCAGACACTTTTAAAATCTCCTTTTGAATACAAATAGATGTGGATTTACCAGCTGTTAAGATTTTTAGTTTAATAAGCTGTTAATATTTTAAAGGAATAAAAAAAAAAGACAAAAAAACCCACACCCCAAAGCAGAAGCTGATGAAAAGTTAAGCAAATAGTAGAGCGAAAATGTTGAGATAATTGGTCTGTACACATTTGTAGGAACCAAGAGTGAACACGTCTATATTAAAGCCTTTGGAAAAAGGGAAGTCCTCCATTCATAGTCTAAGAAGAAAAATATTTAGCAGAGACACGGAGCTGTTTATGTACATTCATTATCACACACTAGTTAGTATAATGGAATGGCAGGAAATTACTACCTGTGGGGAATTCAGGGGTTTATCTTGGCTTTTAGAAGTAATAAAAGCAAAAAACTCCTGGAGACACCTTTGAAAAGATGGAATTAAATCACATTACATAACTGGGAGCAGGTGATGCAAGAATGCCTAAGTGAGAAGTAAAATAAGAAGCAGCTGAATTCAGGAAAACCCATCCCATGGAATGAAAAACACACTTGGAATTAAATGGGCTGTTTATTGGCTTCAAGGAGCTAAGGCAGGCATTACGGCAAACATGTACTTTGCTAGGGAGAAAACATAGTATTCACTCTTTAAGGTGAAACTCATGTTGATTTTGGAATCATAGGTTATAGAGTTTTAGCTCCGTGTTCAGGTAAAGAATTAAAGGTGCATTTCTGAGGTGGCTGTGGGACTACTACAGGCTGGAAGCAAACAGTCATAACAAGTAGGGGGAGAGATGCAAGCAATATGCCTGCCTTGCACTGGCTTCGATAAGCGAAAATAAAGTCACTTGCTAATGGTGGGAAAAAGTATTTGTTTTCTAAGATTTATTTCAGTATTAAAATAGTGGCTAATGAAGGATGCAATTAATTCAGAGCCTTGAAACACTGTCAATAAAGTCTTTTTCAAAGAGGCTGTAAATGAACTTGAGAATCAGAGGTGAAAGGTAAAGTTCTGTCATGAGTTAAAAACTAGCTGAAAGAGAGACACTATGAAGAGCTAGAATAAATTACTACCTCTTGAAATTGAAAAAGGTTAATAGCAGGATGCCCCGAGGACCCTGGCTGGAGCCAGTGTTCTGTGTATTATTCAGAGTCTGGGAGGATGAATGGTGTGGTAGTAAAATCTGCTTGTGATACATGTTATTTGGGTTTGGCACAGTTTGGGAGGATTCTGAAGAATCCAGATGGATCTAATAAAGCTACTGTAAACATTTGGAAGTAATATAATTGTAAATGAAATGCCAACAGAAAAAGTTCCAAGACAAGTCTTGTTGGAAAGAGCATGGGCTGTGTGCACACTTGTGTGCGGTGGGCTCTGAATGAACTGTAACCTCCAAGGGCAGCTCTATGCGGACTGGCAAGAAGACCATTAAAAACCACCAGTAAAACTGCCAGTGTGATTGCTGTCATCTCGAGACTGTTTGCAAATATGAGGTGACTTTGCAGAATAGTTTCAACAAGAAAAGACCCATGAATGTTTGAGGGCCAGATTAAAAAAGTGGTAACTGGAGCACTGGCAAAGATGCAGGAGAACCAGTTCCCCTTCCTCTCCTGTGAGGGAAGTGCATATCTCATGGGGGAATGCCAGAGCTACCACAGCACAAGCTGTGCCAAAGGGTGTGGGTTGTGCGGTTTCATTTAGTCAGAGGAAAAAACCAAAAGAGAATGAATCCCTAACTTTGGCAGTGATTAAACTATTCTCAAGAAGATGCAGTGCTTTAATGCCTCCACCTGACCTAGTGGTTTTAATTAGTTGTATGTCAAAAAAAAACCTTGATTCATTTTAGCTATCCCAGAAAGTGCTTTAAACAGGTGGTCAGGGCTCCCGCTTCATGCATACTCACTGAAGAAGCAGGAACGGTAAATGCGCGAGGGTTTTCCTCTACTTCTCTTCTAAGCAAAACCTTCCTCTGAGGCTGACTGGGATACTTGTGTCAAATGAACCAGTGGTTTTCAGGGTTTTATTTTGGCATGGAGAAGATAGACCTCAGTCTTGATTGTAACCAGTTTTTAAGTTGTCCAGTGTAGCTGTCAAATCAGTTTGTGGTGCTCAAGATGGAAGTGCGCATTGGCAGCTCATCCAAGACATCTGCCAAGTGCTCATATGTCAGAAAGTAAGTATTAACATTTGTAAGAAGAAAATAGAAGGTGATATATAATAGGACACCATGCAGTGTTCTTCTGGTCTTAACTTTGTTAGTTAACAAAAGGCTGCTACAGGGAAGGTTTGAAACTTAAAGACATTTTTTCAAAGACAACCCACATAGCTTTCCTGTGCAGGTTTTTGTATTTCCACTCACTCATTTCCTCTGCCTCTCTTCTCTTTCATTCCTTCTCCAGATTCTTATGTACCATAAGTGCAGACTCGTTCTCTCTGCTAGTTTTCCTCTATTTTTCCCTTCTCCCCCCGCCTTCTCACGTGGTCTTCCTGTCACTTCTGTATGTATTTAAGAATAACTTGAATTTGAAAAGCACCTTGTTTAGTAGGTACATGCTTTCTCTCTATGCATTTGTTTCATGAAATATTACACTTAAAAGAAAATGATCCAGACATAACCACATGGCACTTTTACAAATCATAACTGTTGTCACAGAAGTGCCCCAGTGTCAGTGTGAGGTGTATATTCAGTATCCACTCCCAAAAAGAAGAAAAGGAAGGAAAGGGACACAGACAATGTGTGCGGCGGAAAATGGAGTGTGCTGCTTGGGCTTCTGTGCTCTCAAAGTAGCTCAGGGAGGAAGTGCCCATAAAGGTGGCTGTCATTTATCCAGCAAATGTAGGCTGAATGGCAGTGACATCTTCAGACTGCCAGCTGAAAAGATCTGAGTCATTCAGGTGAGATTTCTGAATATAAATGGCGGAAACCCCCCCAGAGTAAGAAACTCCAGGGGGAAAGAAAAGAGAGTATTTTATGGGTAGCAGAATTAAGGTCTGATCTCTTATAGACTTATTTCTCTATGTGTTTCCAAAAAGCTCCACTCAATAATTCCATTTCCCCCTCATCTTTTCCAGTTTACCTTCATGTCCTTAAGCTCTTCTACAATAGTCTCACCTCACTGCAGGTCCTCTCATTACCAGAGCAAAGAGGCCAGATGTGCTGTAGCTGAATTGGAGTTCTGCCCCTGGTCAATTAGTAGTGCAGACTAATGAGCCAGCCTGTTGTGACCCAGGAGAACAATGGCTGAATTATTCCTCCTTTTCCTGCATCATGAAGAAAATAATGGGCTTTTTCTACCTAACCATAGGTTTTTTACATAATTTGCAGGAACTTTGCAAATTTGCCTAATCTGCCTGAAATCAACCCACAGGTTATAGTTATTAGAAGTAAATTGATATATGGGTGAACAAACAACTTGGCTGAGTAGACATTGTTTCCTTAAGAAAATGGACTAAAAATAGTTTTCTGTTGTGAATGCCCAATACTCTAGGGCTTCTTTTCAGAATTAATAGGCTTAAGTAATTTTTTAGAAGTAAAGCCTAGCTTTCTGATCCAGCTGAAATAACTTTGTAAATGGAAATTAGCTCCTAGAAATACAAAAGAAAAAGACAAAATAGTCTAATAAAAGCTGGGTTGAAGCATTGCAAGTAGAGCCAGATTGAGTCTGGGAAGCAATATACCCATGTTCTCATGAGGATGAGCTCTAAACTGACTGGGTTGAGCTTATTATGCTAGTTTGGAGAGCCTTGTACTGCAGAGTTGCCTACTATTAAATCTCTTTGTATGCGCTGATAACAAGATTTACCAGTGTTTTTATTAATTTTGTTGTTGCCTTGTCTATCTTATTCCAACACATCCCTCACGACTAACTTTGCAGAATTGTGCTCCTAAAGCTGGCTCAGCAACCTGAGCATGGCCTTCATGGACTCTGCTGGGGAAGATAGAAATGACCAAGTTATTCCCAGCTAGATTCTTTCTTCCAGTAGAGCCTAGGTAGGATCCAGCACTGTTTGTCCAGCCAGACATACTTTAGTATCTAGTTGTACAAAAGCATTCATGCCAAGCCCTTTAATCCCAGTCCCAGCTAAAGCAGTGGGGAAGGAATGTGCAAACCTTCTGTCCTGCTGTCCTAGGTGAAAAAATGGCTTAAATTGTGAAAGCTAACAGGGGACACATTGGTGTGTATATGTGCATGGGGGTGGATGTGTGAAGCTGAACTTCTGAACTGTGAAGCAGAAACCTGCTGCAGAAACGCCAATTACAAGGCTGGTCATGTGCATTGTGCTTCTGCACAGTGGCTGTTCAGACCAAGAAAAATGGGGCTGCAGAATTCTGGAAAGAAGAGCTGGTGGTAAAACAAAAGGCTTCTGAAAATACGTGGTCTTAGTAGAAAGAAGGTGACCTGGAAAAAGGAAGGTGAAGATCCTGGCTAGAGGAACAGTTCTGAAAGTGGGGGGAAGGTCCTAGAGACCACAGGGCTGCATGCAGGTGAATGCCAGGGGATGGCCTTCCTGGATGGACAGTGATGTGCCCTCTGGGGAGGGAAGTTGAGACCTAGTGGATGTAAAACTGGGGTGGTGGCAGGAGTATGTGAAATAATTAAAAAGGGTAAAAGTTCTAATCTTGTTGGTTGTTAAGTAACCCCCAGTTCCCAGGTCCACCATGGGTTGTCATTTACTCTGTGTCACCCATGACACTGCCCTTTTTTAAGCAGTCTGCATTTCCTGGGCTAGAGATGGTGTCGGCTCCTGTGATTTTTGTACATTTCTTTGCTGCTGTGATAGAAAAGATTAAAAAGAACATTGTCATATAATTACTGTTTTCCTCCAAAGATTTCTCAGCTGATACAAAAGCACTCCAAAGCTCACATTTCAGTGGGAGAGGAACACTGGCACTTTTAACCTTGAAATAGGCACCTGAAAGAGAGTAATGCAGTATAAAAGGTAAACACTGATCTGGTTCAAAAAACTGATATTCTAAATACTTGTGAATAGAAAAGGCCTTTTCTAGGTGTAGTAAAAAGGGCTGATATAGAAACTCATAAATATTAACTGCAAACTGTTAAAATGTTGCAATTAAAAAAATGTATCAGGAATACAAACAATTTATAATGCAATAAAATTGGTACATGTGTAGTAATAGTTATTTTTCAAACAACTTGTCCTCTAACGGGGGCATGGCTTTGAGTGACTAAGTCCTTTTCATGGTGTGAAGTGAAGCACTGGAGATTTGCAGTGACATCTTACATCTTACTGGGTGTTAAGCTCATCTGGATAATAAGCACTAGACTCATGATAGCAATCTGCTTCTTTCTCCTCTGTCTCCACAATAAATTCTTGACAACTCCTTCTGATGGCCAGACATTTGCCTCATAAGCATGTTAAGCTGTCCATGGGGACTGTCGTGGTTTAAGCCCAGCCATAACTCAGAAAACCACACAGTCTCTCTCTCACTCCCCCCCTTCCTCACCCCAACTCCTGGAGGGATGGGGAGGAGAATCGAAAGAATGTAACTCCCATGGGTTGAGATAAGAACAGTCCAGTAACTAAGGTATAACACAAACTACTGCTGCTACCACCAATAGTAATAATGACAAGGGAAATAACAAGGGAAGCGAATACAACCTGCCAACCGATACCCAGCCCAGCCAAGCAGTGATCTAACCCTTCTGGGTAACTGCCCCCAGTTTATATAGTGGGCATGACGTGCTGTGGTATGGAATACTTCTTTGGTCAGTTTGGGTCAGGTGTCCTGTCTCTGCTTCTTTCCGGCTTCCTCTCCTCCCTGGCAGAACATAAGCAAGTCCTTGGTCAGACTAAACATTACTGAGCAGCAACTGAAAACATCAGTGTTATCAGCACTGTTCCTAGGCCAAAAGTCAAACCCACAGCACTGCAGCAGCTACTGAGAAGGAGAAAAATGACTGCTACTGCTGAACCCAGGACAGGGACATAGGTTTTTGTCACTGTTTTCAACAAAGTCTTGTAAGCAGAGCCGTGGAAAGTCAGAGATCTCTAGTTCCTCATTTATAAAGACCCGCTTTCTTTGGCAGTACAATACCTCGAGGCAGCTCAGGTCAAGCATTTTGTCCTGACAACATTCCAGCAATGTAATCATGAAAGCTGCAAACTCTCAAGAGAGTTTCTGAAACTTACTGGTGAGGGGAGCAAGCCAAAATAGCAAGGACTCTGGCTGTGGTGTAACTCTTACAAGGAAATGGAGGGTGTCATAAGATTGGCAGGTTATTTCCTTTTCACTGTTTACTGCTAAATATTCACAACCCTGGTTAAAACAATAGTAAATTATGGTCATCTTATTTTCTGCAGAGTAAACTTGTACTTTTTTATGGTTTGGACCATTTTTGCAGACTGTGCCCATTGCCTATCTACAAAGAATATTGTTGCAGCATCTTTCAGCTTGGTGAAACAAGTATCATGCAAAGCTTCTGATATGTTCTCTGAAACCAGGCTTTCCAGCCGCTATTTGTTCCCTGAGAAGGCACAACACTTCCTTTCGCAGGTCTTGTAAAGTTCCATAGTGCTTTACATCAGATCACAGACATCGTGACTAACATGGATACTAGAAGACTGGGGTAATTTTCCCAAGTCTTTTCACTTTGTCATATCCCACTACTTTCTTTCATAGAAGTATTATTGTTGCCATTTGCGTTAGGACTTCAGTAAAGCTCAAGTAATGTAAGAACATAACACCGAACTGCAAAAGGTGACACAGTTACCTTGACAAAGGGAACAGTGATAAGATCTATTGCAAATGCTATCCTTGGAAGTAGGTAATAGATCTAGACTTAGTCTCTGGTTGGTACCAACTCTGAACTAGGCATGCCTCCAAGTGATAAAACCTCAATTTTCTGAGGAATTGGCAAATAACTCTATGGTGGACTGCTAGTGACTTTTACACAGGCACTGTGCAAGCAGAATCTGGTTTCTTGCATAACAGCAGCTCTTTCAAGGTCACAGCTTGATAAGGCCTATTCATGTTTGCAAAACACCCACACGAAACACTTTAGAAAGCCAAGTGTAGGAGAAAGTGCTAAACTCTACACTTCGGGTAAGCTCTACTTACTTGAGCTGTCTCTGTAGTGACTTCTGCCTCCGATTTGTACAGATAACTGTACTCAAAGAGAAAACAGCTACTGACAGAAGCACACACACATTTTAGAGCTGTGTCTCTTTCATCTGCTTACTGCTGTTATTGGGGAGTTGTTCCCTGGCTGGGAAACACTATTTTTTGGCATGGTAAAATTTCAAGCTGCTGTGGAAGTTTGTGCCTGCCTCTCTAGCTGTGGCCAATGAGGGAGGAAATACAAAAACAAAGATATGGCAACTGGGGCTAAAGAGAGAAATAAATTCCATTAACAGTAAAGCAAATTAAGCCTGACATCTTGCAAATGTATTTTCTGTGTCCTGAGCTCTAATCCATATATGTAATACAAATCTCACCTGTGTTTCTTGCAGCACTGCCATCACTATACCCTCATTCTTTGTCTTTCCTAAATCATCCTCTGCTCAAGTTCCTCTTAGACTCACTTAGTCTGTTCATATAACATCCAAAGGTCTACTTATGTCCCTTGTTTCCAGCCTTCAGGCTTCCTGCTGAACACAAAGTGAGCACATGGAATGAAGAGCTACAGGCACAGTCAGTGGTTAACCAGCTGCTGGCAGAAAGAAGTCTCAGCTGAGTTCCCCTTGCTGCTCCCTCTTTCTTGCTCTCATCCAGTCACCTGTCAGATCTTCATGCCTTGGGGATCTCTGCTTATCCATCCCTTTTGCTGAAACTGGCCAACCTGTTCAAAACTCTTTGACAAAGACTTTATTTCCTTAAGACATGAGATTGAAACAAACAAGCAAGCAAACCTGTTCTTTCTTTAACTCTCTAAGAAAAATAACCCACTAAGAAGAGTGTGCACACTTAGCATCCTTATATACTGGACAGTGAGAACCTACAGAAGTGAGAACCTGGCTAAGGATTGGAGGTGTGTGGCACTCCAAATAACAAAAGAACCACAAGAAAACTAGGGAAAATACCTTAGGTTCAGCTCTGTATTGCTTCTTAGCCAAGGACAGAGTGCCATTTATGCGAAGAAGTTTGTCTGAGATGCCAAACATGAGTGGAACAGCATTCCTGCTGCCACCCTGTACTCCAGGGTGGGTTGTGGCTCTGCGCAGCAGCCCCACCACTCCACAGCAGAAGAGGTGTGGGGTGACATACAAAGCATTACTCGTGCCCTTCTGTCTGCAGATAAGTGATGATGGCAGTTCCAGGCAGCTCTTCCTGGCCACTGAGGTCAGAAGGCCCATCATGTATGAGGAGGGGGGGACGCTGTGCTAGTTCTCGGGCTCTTAATTCTGACTCTCCCCCACCCAGCCTCCCCTGAGCTACAAATGTCATCTGAAAGGCTGCAGACATCTCAACTGTATCTGCATTAACAATTATCAGCAAATTCTGGTCCTCCAGGATTCCTGTGGTCTGCCTGTGCGTGATCAGTGGCAGTGCAGTCGACTGTTGAATCATTCATTGTAGGGAACCTGAGTTAGCAGCGCAAAATAATCTTGTCAGGAGACTTCATTCACTAATAAATGAGAAACGAGTCTTGCTTCCCAACACTTTCCTCACAACAGCTGTTATGCTAACAGCTAAGTAGAGATCTGCACAAATACTTTTGTCTTGCTAATTTCAGGTTAGGAGTAATAAGAGTGTGAAACTCAGCTGACAACTGTGAAAACCAAGTTCTGGTCCCAATACCAGCCATCAGACATACACCAAGGAATGCAACAGTATACACAACCACCTTGCTGGGAGAGATCACGAGCCCTACTGCTACCATCAGGGAGGAAGAAAATGCAACGAAGATGATTCATATTTATAATATTCCCCATGCAAGCATGTGGGAGTACTCTTAGTCTTTTACCATAACCAAGAGAAAAGCAACAACTTGTTTCCAATTCAATAACAGAAGCATATGACATTTTGTATTAGCCTGAGAAATGAGGGAGGACAGTACAATGTAATTATCTCTTTTGGTTCTCCATATTTTGCAAATTCATGATATTTACATGCTATATTAAGCCATATGAAGAGCTGCTGTCAGCCAGAAGCAGCAAATAAATGAGAGTGGAAGAAAATATTGGAGAGTCATAAGGAGAAAAGGCCACATCTTATCAGACTTCTGACTAATAAATACAGCACAGCTATGATGAGATCTTTCTAAGCTGTCATAAAATATTTTGACTTACAGAAAAATAGAAAAGATTAACAAAATTCTCAAGTAAAGACTGATATGAATAACTGGATTTAATGATATGACTTCCTGAAGCAGCAACAAACAAGTGGATAAGGTCTTGTTTCAAGACACATATCCATAGATACTGCACCAGGAAGCTGGGCCACAACAATCTGATTTTCTCCTCTTAGTTCTAGCAAAAAAATGGCTGAAGCAGATTTGAGGTGCCTTGTTCTTTATTGAGCACTGCCTATAATCTCCTGGAAGATGTCAAGGGAGCGCAGCCAATTTACACAACCAGAAGCCTGCCTGTGAGAAACTCTACACAGAAACTGTGGTGGAGGAGACTTGTGATACGAAGTTAGGGATGACTGGCAGGATGAGATTACAGCTTCCAACAGCACCTTGAATTTGGAACCTGTATCCTGATTTCTGTGACGATATGTCATCATTTTTTAAAACTGTACTCCAGAATTAGACCCAGGAAAGGAAGCAGCCATGCTAGCAAGAAGGGGCAAAATTAGGAATTTTACAATATTCCTCTCTCTCCATTCCTCAATGGCATAAAATTATAATGTATACAAGCTTCAGTCTAAGCCATTGTATTTCCTGGTCATTCAGATCATGACAGTATGGAGAAATCTCTTCATTTGCCTCTTGTATATCTCCAGCCATTCTAGATACCACAGAGACACTCCCCCATTCTGCACACTTCCCCTGCTGTAACTCCACATGAGTTACAGCCCAGAGTGCGACTACAGAAACCTAAGTTTAGATCATTTGTTTCTGAAGCTGTGCTGCTGCCAGCACAACTATACTGAAAGAACAGCTTATTAAGGGCACATTTCTCCTTATACTATGTATTTTTATCATTTTATAGCTCATCGCCAAGTGCAAGAGTTCAAGCTATTGGAGCTCTAGCAGGCTGATAGAGACGAGCCAGTTTTTACCATCAGAATCCTGGCTCCACTTCCACGTTCCTGTCCACCCACTTGTCTGTATTGTTCCACAAAACCACCTCATGCCTGGGCTATCTATTTTCAAATGTGTTACATTTCTCTCTAATTACAGTGAATGAGTAGATGGACTTGCTAGTTCTATGTGAAACATGCTAATTGTAGCATCAGCTAAATCATTTTGGGAAAAAAAGATCAGTTCTGAATAAAGAGCACAGTGAATGAAGGAGTAAAACACGGCCATGAAGTAGTCCTGATAATTCAGGAATGTGAGTCAAGTATTTCAGAAAGTTAGAATATTTGGGAAAATTGGTTTCTGGCAGTGTACAGAGAAAAAGTAAAATTAAAAATACCCCTCCAGGCTGCTTGCTAATGCAGTTGAATGCAATTTGTTTCTTTATATAGCTTGCAGCATACAAAACTTTGCAAAGAGAGTCAGTTGATGAAAGGGATGAGTCAGTGACTTAGAGAAGGAAAGAGGATTGGGTACACGTGGGGTAGCAGGCATGACATGGCAGTCCTTTGCTGTAGGACACTGCAAAAGTGCAAACCCAAGGAGACTTGGGGTTTGTCTGCAAGGGGTCACTTAGTAAGTTAAGTCAATTCATTTAACCATGGGAAATCAACATGCATTAATGCCTCAAATGGGTGTCCTCATTTAGGATTAAAGGGGTCCTAATAGGACTAAAGTGGTCCTTAATCCTTAGGGATTTAGTCCTTGGTGAAAGAGTGCTTTGAATTGATTCAAAGGCATTTTGTAGGATGAAATCTTCAACATGAAGGTTTCCCCCTTTTTAAGTTATGCCAACTGACTTCATTCTTCTTGACTCACTGTAATGTTGCTGATTTTCCCCATGAAACACAGCCCTAATTTGAAATAAGAGCACTGGGAGTGATAGGATGTAAGGAGTCTTGGGCAAACTGTCAACAAGCACTGTATTGGGAGCACTGGAGACTGCATAATACCATTCAGAGAACAGGTAAAACCAGAGCAAAAGCACTAAGCGAACTTGCCCTGAGATAAAAACATCCAGGCAAAAGCCCAGTGGTGGCTGCCCTGGAAACAGCACAAAAGTTCCTGTTCCCAGGGTAAACCACCTTTGCAGAAAGTGGGGAGCAGTCAGGGTGGTGTTTGGGGGGAGAAAGCAGTGCTTGCCATGATCACTTCCCCATCTCAGCGTACAAAATACGCTCTGGTACTTACACATAAGGAGAATTACAATCCTCCTGATTTCCCCCTGCAAATCCATCTCTCCAAGGCCTAAGAAGATAAACCTGGAGGAAGGCAGGACATACCGATTTTCATGGCATAGCCGGCTTTCAGCCTTCTGCACTTGGCTTCAAGAGGGGATGTCAGCACCGCATGCTCAGCTTGCACAGAACAGCACCCATCTGCTAGAGCCTGGACATGGCTCAGGTTAATTTTGCACAGACCCTGCAGCTGCTCCAGGATAGCGGCTTCCTTAAGAACAGCCAGCAAATTAAAACTGACATTATTAAAGGAGGAAAATGTCGATCCCTTCTCCGCTTCCAAGGACACTGGCAGCACGAAGAGTATGGGGATTATTCCTGACACTTGCACACCTCCTTCACTCTTGTTTTAAGATCTTCCATGAGGAAGATAAAAAACCATTTGTTTTCTAATGAGGAAATCCAAAACTGACACTGATAGAAACCATGTGGGTTGCATCAGGCCTTGAATATTTTGTCATGCTTACTTAATCTTGTAACATGCATTTACCTGCAGTTTGGGATTGCCTCCTCCTGCCATCAGTTGCAGCAAATGTTTTCTCCATTCTGACTTTTGCATGAGCCGAAGTGTGGTGAGACATTTCCCCGCAGCTTCACTGATGTTGAAGAACTGGGCCCCAGGCTCTGCAGATCAGCTGTGCTGGCCTCCTTTGACAGATACGTGCTGAAGAGTCCTAACAGTGCTCTTATATTCCTATGTAATGGCTTTTGAGTGAAAGATACTTGGGTGGCAAGTGATTGGCTAATTTTGGTGGTCAGACAGGCCAGGCAAAAGAGCAGGGCTAGCACAATCAAATCTCTGAATGACAGTAAATAGTTAAACACAGTTTGGAGTGCTGAGACCAACTACCACTGTTCAGTCCTGGGACAGATAGTGAGACAATTCAGGGCAAACACTGAAGAACAGGTTCATTATAGGTAGGGGAATACAACGTCTGCTGATATTCCTAACACAGAGTGCAGCTTATCAGCCCTAAATGGCAGTTTGTGGAGGATGCTCTCGAGCTTGACTCTCTTTGATGATGTGGGATGTCACTGAATAAATCTCATCAGTGCAGGAGTGGAAACTTCCTTACATCATGTTATAGCCTGCTGGTGTGACAATCAGGCCCAGAGGAATGAGAAACAACAGGTAGGAGTCTGCCCATGTGTATATGGCTGTAATTCATACAGAGGGAAGAAAAACAAACTTGATTTTTTCTGTGTCAAGATGAATTTGTCTGGTCTAGCAGCACTGAGACAGGAATCTTTATTGATGGACTTCTCTGATCATCGCAGCAGCTGAAGCATGTCTGAAAAGAGTCTCTAGAAAAGAAAAACATGGTCTTTCTCTGGGGTGCTGTTGAGAAACTAGCTGTGTTTCTGGAAAGACAAAACAAAGTGGACAGAGCAGAGCGAAAATGCAAGGGACACAGAACAGGCTTGTGCTGCTGCAGCACTCCTTGCACCCTTGCAGCTAGGTTAAATACACAGCCTGTAAAATCTGGTGAGCTGGTATTAGCATTCAGCCTCTTTAAGGCACAGCTTCCTAATCCAGGTGTCACAGAGATGTGCAGTCTTACCTGCTCAAGGAGAGGGAGAAGGGTGAAGAAGAGAAATGAAAGTGGGATGCAAGGAAGGAGAATGCAGAAAGGACAGGCTGGAGGAAGAACAATAAGTTTCAGATACAAGCCAGAGGCAATGAAGGTTTCCTATGTTTCTTTCTCTTAGCAGAATTAGGATGGAAAAAGGCAATCTCTCAGGAAAAAAGGAAACGAGAGCTCTGTTATGTTACAGAGCATTTCAGCAAGAGGTAAAAGTAGGGTCATGTTTGTAAAGCTGGACTCTTAGTGCCAGCTTGGCACTTCCAGTATCAGTACCCAAGTATAAACCCAAAGGGTTTGGTTAGAATGGTTAATCTCCTCTGTTATTTCTTTTCAACAATCACTTTAATTTCTTGTTAACGCTCTGCTTACCAAGCATGATCTCAATGCAGGTTTTAGGCAGTATATTCTTTAACATATTCTTTATACTTTCCTTTTCTTGACTTCAGTTTTTTCCGACTTAAAAAAGAAACAAAAATGACAGAGCAAGCAGAGTTTGACTTTCGCTGCTTAAGACACGTTGGCGTGTAGTCCACAAACACACCACCAGCTCTGCCCTTTTCAAGGGCACTCTGCCCAGAGTGCAGTGCAAAACTGCCCTAAGGAGGGCTGAATCTGGGTCAGAATCTTGCAACAAACAGCTTCCTTCAAGAATAAATCACAACCATTTTCATCTCATTATATTTCTGATCATACTTTAAACAGCAGATATCTGGAACACTTGCAGTGAGTTCTGCAGAGGACATGGGTGAAGGTTAAGCAGAGCTATATGCATTCTGGAAAATGAGTTTATGAGACACAGGGATGAAGATACTCTCTTTTTTTGAACTACCCATTATACCTCTACACCTAAACATGAATTGCTGCTGTCCAGAGTAAAGTGATTTGCCTTAAGATAAATGTTACAGTCTGTGATCAGCAATCTATTGCTCAGTGTTAAATTAGATTTTCAAGTTTATTTCTGCACTGCAAAACTTGCAGCATCACAATCATACAGTGCCAAAAAGGATTTCTTGTCATTTGGCTGAAGGAAAATGAGTGTTCCCCAGTAAACAGCTTTATTACCGAGTCTACTGACAGTATATCCAACACACATGCCTTGTGCTTTTTGAATTGCACCTTATACATAGTTAAATACCCAGTATTGCTCATTTAGCCTTCTCATATCTGCCTGTAGTTCTAATAAGCTGAAGCATTAATGCCGATTCAGAGAACTGCACTCACTCAGTATTAAATTTGGCACACTACTCTTTCTCTCTCAGGACAGGCAGAGCCTGGCACAAAAACAGATTTCCAGCAATCAAAGCCAAAGATTATATACTATCCTATTGCATTAGGCCTAGCTAATCCCACGAGCTTTCTGAACAATATGTGGAGGTGCAGTGGATCTTGTGCTGACATTTTGCTAATGTAGCTTTTAGAAGAACTGAGTCTTGATGACAACAGAATGGGGCAAAATCAATAGCACAGCTTCTAGTGCTGGGCAAAGCGTTGGCTGTAATGACTGCAAAGTCTCCCCAGGCATTTCCACTGGCACTTGACAAAAGCTACTCTGCTTTGGGCCCTGCGCAGCCAGTTCCCTTCCAGAGGAGGGGCAGGATTCTGCTCTGCTCAGACTGGAGAAAGAAACAAATCAATACCCAGATCAATGTTCCTAGTCAGCTGCGGCTACACAGCTGCCTCTCCTTTTGTAGAGGAGTCTGGTGGAGAGCCAAAGATGCAAAGGTTTCTTGACCTCACTTGTCACTTATGACCAGTTGTGTCCTTTGGAAGGTTGCAGGACAAATGGATTTCTAACAGGCTGGATTGCCTGGTGATTTGCCTGGGGGAGGCAATTCGGAAACACTGCACGCATCTCCATGCCAGAGCACAGTACCTGGCTGTGCCACCTGACCTAGTGCTAAATGAGTAGAGGAATCCAAGCTAGTTTCTCGGCAGGAGAACTTGGCTCTTGTGCAGCAGTCTGCTAATACAGCTTTTTCCTCTTTGATAGCAATGCTGGCTGACAGAAGTCTGGAAATCTTTACATCATGCTACATTGTGCAGCACGGGCGTACCTAAACCTTAGAGTGAAAAGCCAGAGCGAACACAGAGCAGAAGAGAATATTAGAGCTCACATTTCTGCCACCAGCTTGGTGTATGGAAACGTTGCTGCTTCAAGGAGTTTTTACTTGATCACTGAAACATCCTTTTAAGCAGGCCTTCTCCTAAGCACAAATTCAAGAAATAGAGGAAGCTGATAAGAAATTAAAATACTATCATCAAGGCCCCAGTAATGTGCCTGTCCTGTGGGGCACGAGAGTTTCTTTAAAGCTTCATTTCCAGTTAAAACTAAACTTGTGCTTCAGATGTTCCTGGACATGTATTTACTATCAGAAGATAGAAACTTTCTATATATTTACATATAAGCAACATTTTGGTTATTACTGAACCATAGGTCAATAATATTAAAAGGAACACAAACGGAGCTTGAGTAGTGATTTTCCTCACTCCATATTTCTAAAGCAACTTTCATCAGAAGATGACACTATAGGACTACCCATTTTAGCAATGAAAGATGCTTCCAAGAATTGCTATTATTTTATGAGTTTTCAAATAATGCTTAGCTCAATGAGTTATTTAGTGCTACCAGAGATACTCTTTGCTTTGAAATTCCTCCAGAGAAAATGGGATCATGGGTGTTCTCTTTCTTCTACATGAGAACAAATTAAAGAAATTAAAGGATTCGTCTCTTTATGACAAATAAGATACAAAGTTCAAAACCATATGAAAGAGAGCATAACTTGCTTGGGTATTTTGGTAAGTGTGGTTTCAACTGAGTAATCTATAATTGTTTCACTGTGTATGTATGTCCTCCTGGTATATATGTTCTCATTACTAAAGAAGTAACTACATAATTAATAATGTGAAGCTTCCCTATAGTTTTCAGTTGTTATTTCTTGGTTATTGCGTAGAATGAGACCACAGGCATGTGAAAATGCTCAGCTGAAGAGCTAATCAGAGTGAAAATTAGACCCCGTTCCTGCAGCTGCTGCCTGTGGAGGCACAGCACTTTGCTATTGTAATATTGCTTTTTGCTGTAAGATTACTTTCTGAATTTTTATGGACTTTCATCTGGATAAGTGCAAGATCAGCCAGCTTTTCAGAATGGAAAACAAAAGAGAAAAAGAAAAAAGAAGCTGGTATAGACTGTATTCAAAAGAACAGAATCTAGCAAGGGAAACAAGCTATTACTCACTCACAGGGCAGAGTGCTAAACAATAAAACTAGAGCCAATAACGTCCCAGTCCTGCTCTCAGTCTTACTTTCTGTGCCTCCAGCATCATCCTTTTATGTCTGGCTGAATTTTCTGTATTCTTAATTTTTCATACTTTTCATGGAAACTCTTTGTCCCTTTTAAATTGCATTTTCTTTGCTCCTTCCTAAAGTCTTCTGTATTCCTTATGACTTTGTCTCCCTTGAGTGCTGTCTCCCCAGTAAGCATCATCAGGTCTGTCTCCCTAATTGCCATGTGATCACTTCACCAGCTTTCCTTCCCCTTGACTATCTCCAGTCCTTTCATCCTCTTCTTCATGGAATAAAGTCTTAGGGACCTTCTTTCTCCCATGAAATCTCTTCACCTTTCCCTCATCCCCTTCCATGTTTCCCTTACTCCTTTCCACAATTGAATTTTCATCCTTTTATTTCAGTGCCTGAGCATTTCTCCATCCTCGTGCTGGATATGGAGCACACCAACCACCTCCATGATTTGTACTTTCTTTCCCCTCTACACCTCACCAAATGTGAATGATGTAGCTGATTTTTCAGTGACTCAAGGACACTTTGCTGGTTTTGGTGACATTGCAGCTCCTTCAGGGATGCTAGGGCCCATGTTCAGTAACTAGCAGCAAGGACAGATACATGCATCCAGTGCCTGCAGGTGGCAAGAGGGAGCAGATCTTTTCATTGCACAGGCAGTTCTTCAGTGCCGCAGGATGATCTGTAGTGACTGAGGAGGGGAATACCATTTCCACAATACAAGCTTTTGTGTATATATGTGGTGTTGTTTAATGGCCATTATTGTTGAAAACGTTAGTAAAAAGTTAAATGTGAGAAACTAGTGAATATTTGCAGCACAAACATTGTGCACTTCCAGTTCCCACTGTTAACTGATGTAGTGCCCTTTTCCATCCCTCAAGGACTTGCCAATTTCTTGTCCTCACTCTTTTCACTGTAATGAGCAGGCTTTATATTAGCTTGACTTTATTTACTCCCTTCTGTCTTCTCAAATTTCTTTAAACTTAATTTTTCATCCCTTTTAGTATGACAGCAACAGTGCCCAGCTCCATTAAGAAGAGCTATTGACTCTGTTAGGATGAGGCAGCAGCAAATGAGGCTTGCACAACTTCTCCAACTGCCTGAGAAGTCTGCTTTACACCAGTTGCTCCCAGGCCTGGGCACAGCGAAGACTGGTCGTGGTAGATCTACAGCACCTCAGGCATTGCAGCTGTTGAGATGCTGTCCTGGGTACTCTTAGCTCTGGTGAGATGTGCTTGGTCTCTGCAGATACCTAAAACCAGTTAGGACGTGGGAACAGTCAGTCTGCCTTTCCTCTCCTTCCCAGTCCCTGCAGGTGAAGGGAAGACTTGTATTACATGGCTATGTTCCCTTTCTGTCTGCCAGGTGTCTTATCTGTATCTCTTCCTGTCTGAAGAGCCATATCTGAAAACATAATTGTGGCAAGACTGGACAAGGGACATCAAACCACCTGCCTCTCATGCTTTTCTGCAGGATCTGAGTTCAGATTCCTGCTCCTTCAGATTTCTAGACCTTCTGTCTTTGCCCCCTTGACTTTAAAGAACCTGCACTCTACCCACATCTAAATACTCTCAATTTTGCTCATCTTAGACCCAAATTCTGTCCTCTCTCCCTCCTGCTTTTACTTCAGTCTAGATTTACATTCTGCCTTACATTTATGCTTCATTTGTATCACTGTAAAACAGAAGAGAATCAAACCTTACAACTGTAAACAAGAAATCCCCGGAGACACAATAATGTTCTTACTGAATTTGATTGTTTTTACAGTAAGCAAAAGATAATTGGATAAGCCTAATTGAAATTGATCCTGATTTTCTGAAACACTGAATGATGATGACCTAAATCAAAATTGCAGCAGTTATTCATGAAACAATCATGGGACTGAAGAGGAAAAAAGATAATTGCCAAAACAGCTAAGAAATATCAATAGTGTTTTACTGGCTGTGGAAACAACAGCAGTCTTCGAGCTGCAGAAAGGTATAGTCTTACTCAGAGAGGTGGCTCACAGAAATCCAAGAGATCTGTCCTGCTGTTCCCAGAACGGATAATGTCACAAAAGCCTAATCTCAGTGTGGCAGTAGCAATGACAGCTGTCTAGGAGAAGACTCACTGCTGGCTAGATGGAAATAAGAGATCATTGACAAATCCAGCCAGGGCTGCAGAAAGGACTGATGAGAATTATGAAAGGTTTTGTTTATAGAGGTGAGGATGGAGAAGCAGAAGGAAACAATTCAACCCCCCAGTCCAAAAACTGAATCAACCCTGAACAAAGCTATAAAAGCCATGAAGGAACAAAGTTTAGAATCTGTTTCTGTTTCTACTATGTTGAAAAAGGAAAAATCTGAAAAACATTTCTATAAAGGAACTGGGCAACATAAGGAGCCTGTGAGACATGCCTGTGGTTTTAATTATATATGAATATTCTGCAAAATGGTTTTTTAAACGAAAAAAGTAAGTGCAATAACACTTCTTCATAGTATTCTAACGAACAGAGCAGTAATCTGAAATGCTTTTAGATCTGCTGCCCTAAACTAGCTGCCAGTGCAAGTTAGCTTAAATATTCAGAAAGTTTTGTCATTCACTGATAATGTGCCAAAGTAGAGCTCGTCTTCCCGTAAATGATAACTTTTAATGCTGTTAATGAAGTCATGTTCTGCTAATGCATTCAATATTTTTCTTGGAGTAAGAACCACAGCTTTCTGGATTTCAGTCTATAGTTGTGGTGCCATCCTTTTGATTTTCATAACTGCTTCTAGGTTGTAGAATAGCCATTAAACTTAACAGCAATGACAGTTTTGGAAAGATAGTAATACTGTATGCTGGAAATGATTATCAAAGCCTTTATTACTTGAGTGCTTAGAAATAGAGAAGCACTGTAATGTCTAAATCCCACAAAAGCTGATTATATTCCTCCTGAGCTGCAGACACAGATCAAGAAAATGCACATGAATAGTAGGAAAGAAGCTGCAAAAGCAGGACTGCTGAAAACATTGTCCTAGGCTAGATATCTTTATCAAATATCCTATTTATCAGTTCTGAACTGCTAGGAACCATTACTTTAAAACCAAACATGCAAACAAACAAAAAACCAAAACAGTGCGCAGAGTCTGTAATTATTACTGTAGTAACTTATACGGTACATACTATTAATCTCTCATTATCTGTACGTTAAGTGTAAAGCGAGAGAATATAGAACATGTGTATGAGATAACAATCAATGAGCAAACAGCAGAGTAGTACCAAAAAAAGACTTTGTTCAGAGAAAGCAGAGAAACCACAACTTTTCCAGAAGGAGCTGGGGTGGGACTGGAAGGAGGATGGGGGAGTCATCATCCATTCACTGTAGACAAGCTCTTTCCAAATAGACTATTTAATGCCAGATAAATGAAGGATGAAGAATTGATCCCTCTAGGACATAAATCTGGGATTCCAGGCATAGTATGTCTTTTTAACCAAAGCTGTTGCTTCAGTTATTAAATTAGCTTTTCTTGCTGTAAGAGATTTAACAGCAGCAAAACATTAGCTTCTTTTTAATTACTGTACTGCTTCTCCTACATCTTCCATAACATGGGATTCAAACAAGGAATACAAATATTGGCGCCTGAGCTTTTCCATGGCAACATTTGCAGCTAAAGAGAAATAATCCAGGAAAGGACATATAAGCAAGAGGCCAACAAAGCTGAAAACCAAAAGTCTAAAGCTGACAAATAAAACCCCAGGACTTCAGGCCTGTTGAATATATAAACAGTAGCCTTGTAAGCCCCTGTTGAGAGGCTTTATGACAGTGATGTGCACTCCACTTTCCCAGCTCATACAGTGGCCAAAAGGGGTTTCTTATTTTGGTTATGGTGATAGGGGACTAAACCCAAGGCGAATATAGAGAGTAAATCCTTTCCAACAAAGTTTGAGTGTAGGAGACAAATTTCAGGCAAAAATGTGTGACATGCACACATTAATTTATAGTTGACTCCTGTAGTTTTTCTTAGGTCTTGAATTTCCTGATACTGATGAGGAATAAACAGTTGAGTTCACACCTCTGGCATGCTTTATACATGTTGTGTGGACTTAATGGCACTTGCATTTTCTGTGATTAGATATTGGCAGGTTCATAGCCTTAGATATCCATTAAAGCACAAGAGAAACACCCTAGCATTTCTGAACTAACCAAAGTCTATTCAGTACTTACAAATTGCCTGTAGCAATAGCTTGGCAAGACAGAAAATTTCCACCTACTTGCAAATTTTAAATAGATGGATATTTGCTCACAGTTAGAAAGTTCAAAGCTTTTAACTTTACAATTGTAAGTGGATATCACTCCTGAGAGTAGTGAAAACTCTGCTTCTCTGAATCAAATAAAACCCGTGCGCCTCTTAAAACTCGCAAAGAAACAGTTTCAAGGACAGGCACAAGAGTGGGCAAACTCAGACTGGTTCCTACTGAATTAAATGTTTACTGGAAAAGATGGGCTTAGGCAACAAAATAACAGGCCTTCCTTTAAAAGGTGGCATCACAATAAGGGAGGAGGTCTCCTCTGTGACTGGGGATACACCGTAGGCATGAACAAGCCGCAGGAAAAAAAGAAAGTCTCACTTATATGGAGTATATCCACAGTTATTGAAAAGGGCTTTACAAAGCAATCACAGCCCACTAGCCCCTCTCTTTCCTCTTCCATCCTCCATGGGTGTGAGAGAGACAAGGGCTTCAGTTAAATAAAAATAAAAGAAAAATTAAGATGCTATTGTGTTCATGCAGGAACTCCCTTAAAATAGCTTAAAACAAGCATCTGCCAGCTGAATGTTTTAGCAATCACTGCAGCCATGTATTTGATTCTGTGGAGACATGTAGTTGAAGCCTGCAAAGGAAATCAGGATGGGCCACCAGAGGATCAAACATTGCAGAATTTCATTAATGTTTTCTTGTTCTAATTTGAAACTCCCAAGGTAAAGATTCTCAGCATGCTTGTATAAAGCTTTTGTTTAGACTTACGCACCTGTGCTACTGAAAGTTAAACTGCCTCTGAAACCTCTTGATGTTGAGTGCTCTCATAAAATGTACACTTGATATTTACCTCTGTTTTCAGTGAAGTTACAAGCTCTCAGATTACCTCAGGTCTGTAAATGAAGAGAAAGTGAGCATATGATGTGCACCAATAAAATTAATTTCTGCACATATAGTAATAAGAAATACTCAATTATTACCCAGTATTTGTAGTCCCTCAGAGTCACCTTCAAGCAGTCAAAGAAATAGGAAAAAAAGCATAGCCCTTGTGATTATATTAGTATATTCTTCCATGAGGAAATGACTGGCTGGGCCATTCAGAGACTTTCTAAATGAAAACCTATTAGTTCTTACAAAACAAACAAACAAATGTCCAATGAACCAACAAACAACCAACCCAGAAAAAACCACCTGCCCCAAACTGAGATCGTCAGTGCTATACAGAGCACTGATTTGAATGATGTGAGAAAAATAAACCCAACTGCTTTATCAAAGGAATAGTTTTCTTAAATTCTTGAAATAATTAAGAAAATTTATTGGAAACCGTTTTATTGGAGAAGAATATAAATTTGGCTAACCTGATCAATCAGAGCATCCGGCTGCACTATCTAGAAACTGAAAACTGGCGTTAAAAAGCTAGAAGCTAAAGAGCTATATGGCACTGTAATAGATGTGGATTCACTGGGCTTTTGGTCTTCTTATCTTGATGACTTTCTTGATGACTTGAATTTCAACTGAGTTCTGGATTGGCACAGAGCAGCTCAGAGAATGAATATCCTTAAACTAAAAAGTAAATAAATCTGCAATGTAAATGTAATTTAGGTCATGTTCCCCATCAATGCTTTTTATATACCATGGCTAAGGAACAAAGGGTGTTTTTCATGCTGACTCCACTGTATGACTACTTTCTCCTGTGTAGAGCCCTTCTTATTGCACTTTTATCTACACTATACTCATCATAGCTACTGAAGATTACTGACCTGTACTTTTCAGATCTGAAGCTGGAGCAGAATTTAAAGCTATGCCATCAGCTGCAGTGTAACTGAAGCATGTTGTGTGAGAGAACATTACGCTCTAGTGTTACAGAAGGATCAGAGCTTACAGCCCTGCAAAACATCATTGGATACGTGCACTGAGTAAACATCACACCATTTCTCAGCTGGCTGATTTGCTAATGTGGAATATATTTCACTCAAATCAGTGGAATCGAAGTACAGACTGCTGGAGCCAGGTAGCTTCAATTGGGTGACTTCATAGAGATGAAGCAAAATTAAAGGCATCCAACCGAAGGGATATTCACTGAACTCACACAGAGCTGCCAGACCTTCAGCTGAAAGTAGCCAAGTCTGGTTTTTATTGCTTCTGAGTTTCCACTGCTTTTCTGTCATACAGCAATACCTGGCTCAGTAAGTTAAAGCACAGGCACAGTCTTTGGAACTGCTGAACATGTAATGAGAATATGTAATATTTCACCCTGTACTAACCTTGTTTTATTTCAACATTGTTTGCCTTTCTTTGTTTCATCTGTGTCATCTTGTTGTCTATCCTGTGACCCTGTTCATTTGTAGAAGGCTATGTTCTTGATAGATCTTCTGATGTGGAAGTCTCTTTCAACTGCAAAACTCTCCCTTTGGATTGCTTCTTTCTGTGCACATTTCTGATGTGTCACTGCATGCTGGTACAGAGAGAGATGTCATCTTTCTGCAAATTCAGAGTGACAGCAAACACACACGTGAGCTAAATTTTTAATGACTGATCACAGTGCTCCTGATAGTGTTGGGCACTGAAAAACAAGCTTGACTTCCAATGTACACGTTGACCATGGACTGGTAGGAAGAAAGACAACATGGTCTTTTGAAGAATTGCAAAGGCTCCATGTTTGACCATGTGCCAGAAAATCCATACTGATAGTTAAATTGACATTGATAACCCCCTGAGAAATATCCCAGCTAAGTAAAATATACTACAGTATTGCATTGTAATGTAATATTGACTCAATATTACAAATGTGAGTTTTCCTAGGACCTTAAGTAATAACAATACTAGTATTTAGTTTTACCTGTATTACAAAACTTACCATGGTTTTCAGAGCAATTTGAGTCTATAATCAAACACCATCCATAAAACAGTATTAACAGGATTTAAAGTTCATTTTTACTAACAAAGATCCTCGTGATCCTACCTGATTGCTAGTGCAGAAACTATATGAGAATCTGTATATCCATTTCAAGCATAATAACTCAAGTGCCAATATCAAAGTGAGCTCCACAGTAGGAACAAAGCCAGAGTATGCATTAGAGATTGCCACTTTTGCTTAGGATTCTTTAAGTAGTCAGAAAGAAACATTTTGCATTCCAGATAAATCTTTTACCATCTGAATAGGTGGAAATTTAATATAGGCTATTTCAAACTTGAGCTAGCCTGATGAAATATGAAACATGAATCAGTTTAAGAATTCACAAGACCCTAAACTTATTGCAGACATAACAATGCATTCAGCTGTACTAATCACCTCCGGCGCTTTTGGCTGAGAACTTGCAGTAAAACTGCTTTTGGTGCAAATGAACTTTGTCTTTCAAACCATGAGGTTTGTTCGGATTACTGTCAAGCGCATGTTATTTCTTCTGCAGCTTTTTAGTACATTGGCTCCCCCTCCTGTATACTTGGTGTAAGCAAGAAACTGATTAAATAGTGCCAGTTGCAGAAGTTTCTCAGCATTTACCACTATTGTTTTTTTGGAATCATGTTTCTGAGGTTCTCAAGAAGACTGTTTCTCAGGTATCCAAGTGGAGGACACAATCCTTGTTCAATACATAAGAATAGCTGGGTCCAAAACAGTGGTGTATACAAAATAGTTAAATATAGTGTCATTATGTGAGGGATAGTTAAAAACCAAGTCCTTTACAGTGAATTTAAAATAAATATTTTAACCTATGAAAAAGGCAATGAAAGAAGGATTTTCACATAAAGTCACTATCTGGGAACTTTAAAAAACAGTCCACTATCACAGTTAAGAGATGTGTAAATTGAAGAGTACATTTGAATAGTAAAGTACAAGAAGTTGCCTGCAGTTCAGCCAATACAAAAGAAGTATAAAGTGTAACAGTAACAGGTAATATGAAGAAGAGGAAGACCAGATGGGTAAGATAACCTGTGATAATTTGTACATGAGAATTAGAATTAAAATTTGTGGAATTGAATATGTGGTACCTTTCCTTTAAAAACAGCACCGGAAGAACTCCACATCCAATGGCAATAGCAGGTAAACTAAAGAATAATTGGAAATAGAATTAGAGTCTTACAGAAAACGTGGTGAGATATGCAGAAGTCTGATTTCCATTCCTGTTCTCCAAACAATGAATCAGCAGTGGAACAGAAATGCAAGAAATGCTTTCAGGGAAAGACTGGTTTCAGTGAGTGTAGGCACATTCCTGCAATGAAATGTGGGTAAGAGCACCTGATGCTTGAGGCTACCAGTGACATGTAAGTGACACCAATGATATTTACAAAATTCAGTGTATGTGGTGCATTTTTCCTGCTTGTTTGGAAGCACCATACCCCAGGGAATGCTCACATCATTGTGCTGCATCTTACAGTAAAAAACCCAACAGAGACATAGTGCAGGTAAAAGCCACTTGAAACTCTACGTGCCCTAGTTAGCTGTGTTAAAAAAGTAGGATTTAAAAAATCAATAAAAGGAATTACCACATAGATGAAAGAGCCATCAGGCATCTTAAAACAAAATTGTCATCAGTCAAAATTGAGTCCACCATTCAGTCACAACTGAATGGGGACATCAGCAGTGAATTCCTGCAGATGATCGCAAGGATGATAATGCTATGTTTCCATCAAGAGATTTTGAGTGCTTCTGACCAAAAGACTGGCACTGTGGTGAGACAGGGACAGCACAGTCTTGCATACAAAAATAGGTTTTAACATGTGGAGAGTGAGGTAGGGGAAGATGCATCTGGAGAGTGGGTTATTCTCAAAGGAACAAGGCAAGGGCTCACGTTGCCTGAGCAAGCTGAAGTGAACAGCATTAATGAGATGTAAAACCAGCAGAGTAATGACTTCTCCACTGCCAGGTTTATTTTTATCCAAGACTGTTTAAAATTAAATGCATAAACAACCTGGAAAGAATACACCTTCTCCCCTGCTCCAAGGTACATGTTTTGAACACTATGCTACATTAGCTCCTCCTTTGCCCATTTTCCTTCTGGGTCTCCTTTTGCAAAATGACAGCTCCAACAGAGGTATAGAGCATCTTCTTCCCAGCACACACATTCAATTTATGGCTAATGCAGCCTTCTGGAAATCTGAGGATGTGGATCTGTGTCTTGTCACAGAAGCAAACGTCATCCACATCTCTCACCTTGTGTGGCACTTCTAACCAGAAACCAATTATTCAAAAGGTGTCCATCACTATTTCCTGCATTTCATAACAAAAGATAATGGAAAAAACATGCAAGTATTGGATCACACAGAGATGGTGGCAACCACCTGATAGCCATTGCATCACTGAAAAGGAACAGGACTTCACATCCGTCCCCAGGGTTAACAATTACTACTGCTAGCTCTGGGCTGCTCACCTCCCAGAATAACCAGGTTTTCAGGATGTCACTGGGATGATTCAACTCATCCGATATATGGTAACACAGAGACCTCTGTCGGCTTTGGCCCTGGAAGAGTTTTTAGGATCTGTTTTAGATAGAGGCAAAAGTTGAGGCTTGCTACAGATGTAAATGTGTGCACTTCAATGACTTCTGATATAGAGAGACTGTAGTATCTAATAGTTCTTTACTATTTAACTACAGCTGTTTCATTTTTATTCTCCCCCATAAGAGAAACATATCACATCTGTTTTGGATCACTAATAATGTATACTAAAAAAAAAATTAAATATTACATAATCCCAACAAGATGAGATCTATTAAAATGCACACATCTTTACCTGAAGTGATCATCTACAATTGCACAGATGGCTGCAAGTGGAACTTTCCCAAATTAAACTGTTTATAGCATGATTACACTTGAACCATTAGACTGAATAAAAGAAGAGCTTCTGTATCACTCAATTTCAAGGGGATGCATCAATAACTTCCATCCTTTTAAAAATACCCTATTTAATTTTGGTTTTGAGAAGTCATGCTGTGAAACTGTACTTTAGAATTTTACTTTTCCAGTCATTATCAACTGACCACATCTCCTTCTGTAAGGTGACCCACTTAGTTGACAAGGGAAAGGCTGTGGACGTTGTCTGCCTAGACTTTAGCAAAGCCTTTTAACACCATTTCCCACAGCATTCTCCTGTTATGGAGAAACTGGTTGTTCATGGCTTGGACAGGTATATGCTTGTCCTGGGTTCAGCAGTAGCAGTCATTTTTCTCCTTGGTA
Organism: Myiopsitta monachus; assembly: GCA_017639245.1. Classification (NCBI taxonomy): domain Eukaryota; kingdom Metazoa; phylum Chordata; class Aves; order Psittaciformes; family Psittacidae; genus Myiopsitta; species Myiopsitta monachus. The sequence continues at coordinate 15,231,489 of CM029928.1, forward strand.
GCTGGTGCAACGCTGTGTTTTTGATTTTGGGCCTTGCAACAGCACTGATAACACCAGTGTTTTCAGTTACTGCTTGGTAATGTTTTGGTCTGACCAAGGACTTTCGGAGCCTCATACTCTGCCAGGGAGGAGGAGAAGCCGGGAGGAAGCCTGGAGGAAGGAGAGACAGGTCACCTGACCCAAACTGACCAAAGAGGCTATTCCATACCACAGCACATCATGTCCAGGATGTAAAAATGGAGAGCAGAGACCCGGAAGGGTGGGGGTTTGCTGCTGGGGGGTTCACTGCTGGGGGTGCACTGGGTGGGTCGGGCTTGGTGAGCAGTTGTATTCTCTTTCTTTGTATTTCCCTTGTCATTATTATTATTGGTGGTAGCAGCAGTGATTTATGTTATACCTTAGTTACTAAACTGTTCTTATCTCAACCTGTGTGAGTTGCATTCTTTTGATTCTCCTCCCCATCCCCCCAGGACTGGGGGAAGAAAGAGGGGGGAGTGAGTGAGAGAGCAACTGTGTGGCTGAGAGGCTCACGTTGGCCCAAAGGAACTGTCGTGGTTTAACCCTTTCAGCCATGCAGTCGCTCTCTCGCACTCGGGCCTCAACAACCCCATGCAATGCTACAGGCTTGGGGAGAAGTGGCTGGAGAGCTGCTAGGTGGAGCGATGAGACAAGAGGTAATGGCTCAAGCTGCACCGGGGAGGTTTAGACTGAGTATTAGGGAAAAAGTCTTCACAGAGAGGGTTGTCAAGCATTGAAACAAGCTGCTCAGGGAAGTGGTGGTGTTGCTATCATTGGAGGTATTTAAGACATGCAGATGTGGTGCGTAGGGACATGGTTTAGTGGTGCACTTGGCAGTGCTGGTTAAGAGTTTAATTTGACCTCAAAGGTCTTTTCCAAGGTAAATGATTTTCTGTTATTCACGTCTTTATGCATTTGCATAACTACAAGTGAAAGTATTGCAAGATCAGTTTTAAAGGCATGCCCCTTCAGATCTGTGGACTAGTAGCCAAGAACCACTTTTTATGGGATGGTGCAATGTTTGGCAATGGTATCTCCATTCCCTAATTTGGAACTACTGAAATGCCAAGCATCTAGACTGGTATTGCTACTGGGAAGAAAAACACTAAAGGGCTTCTTCATAAAACAAAAGCAAACCTTCACTTCTCCTTCTCTATATAACTAGAAAGAACTAAAGCTTGATTCCACAATCAATCTGGACACCCCCCTCCCACCCTATAAAAAACCCACCCAGGCACTTGTATTATCTAAACAAGTAATAATGTAGCCTTTCATTTCAATATACTTTGCTGACCCACTAGTACAATATACTGTTGTGTTTGTCCACTGGTAAATGGCTGCTAGCTATCTACTACAAAAAGTCTTTTAAGCTGTTGCTAAGGCTGCAATTGTAGTAAGATGAAATTTTGAAGGTCAGAAGGGTCTCTCCCCTGAAATGCAAAGAAAGATGTATCCCCAGGATAGAGTTTAAAAGTTCCATTTTCTCCATCTTCAGTGGTATGTATCAGCTGCATTAGTCTTTGCACTGAGGTCTCTCAGGTAGATAGAGCAAGCCAAGCTGAACTTTGTCCTCTGCTTACTTTGGGCGAAAGGCCACTCTGCTTTCTCCTGAAGTTTTTCTGCTGATGGATAACTTCCTGTTTGTAAATTGTTGCCTGTACAAAATTAAAAGCCACCTTACTGCAAAATCCTCTTCTCTACAGCCTGTTTCTTCTCCAGCTTAACTAGGTAAGAAGAGCAGCTTGGATTTTACAAAGTCCTTTTTCATCTCATAAAGGTGCTGACAGAGCAGAAAGTGTCAGAACTCTCTCCGCGCAATCCACCACAATCATTTCAGAGGACTGCAGAGCCAGGCAAGGCTACATTCTGTATTTACAACTGCTCCAGCAGGAACTTGGCACAGTAAAAACTAAGTTCTGCAGAGCCATAAAGGTGCTATGCCACTTTTGAAAACTGGAACAGTAGTATAATACTACAATTTGAAGTTTATCTCTTAACAAGCTTTAGTAGAGCTGCTGGTTAATACCGCATCTGCAAGAAACTCTGCTTTTGTATTCAGTTAGAAAAATAAAATCACAACAGACATCGTCAGCAACCACTCAGACTTGTAACCTTAATTCTTTTCACCCATTAATTCAGCCCTTTGCACCTCAGCCATTAAGTACATTGTTCTAACTTGTTATGACTCAAACTCAGGCAATCATACAGCTCAGCTATGGCTTTCAGGCTACGTTATGAGTTTTCTGCCCTGTCTCACTCAGGGAAAGACAGTGCTGCTAAAGAGAAAACCAGTGAAAGAGCTCAGCTTCGCTCATTCTAGTGCAAAATACCTTCTAACTTTGCCACATGTGTAGAGTACTTCTCACACCAGCTCCATTATCATTTACTTTTCTCCATGCTGAGCTTCTGCTTGTTGTGTTTCCTAGTGATGGAAAGCTGGATGCCGAAACTTCTATCTGCATTCCCCACTTTTCACTAAATTTCAGACACATACAGCAAACAACTTTTATTTTTTTTTAATTTTATAGTACTGACTGCTCTATGTCTTACTGTTGGTACACAGTAAATACATTCATCTGAACAATTCACTTGGTTTGAAAAAAAATGCAATTAAAACATTAAAAATACCACCTTACACCGTGCAAAACAGAACCTCCAGCAGTAACAACATTAGCTACAGCCAGGCATGGAGACTCTCCCTTCAGTCTATCAGCACATTTTTCTTGCACCCCTTCATCTGAAATTGCCTTTAACAGTAGATTTTAAGTGAACACTTGTGCTGAATTAAGAAGATATAATTACACTCAGCTTGGTCTTTAGCATCAAGGATGCTTTCTTGTTCTACTCATTCCACTAAGAATGGTTGTTTTTGGAAGATTTACTGAACAAAGGGGTTTTAGTCACATCTCAAAACTGCAGATGTTGGACTCTACCAGTGCATGCAGCTGTCAGCCTGGATAAATTAGGTAACATGCTTCCCCTAGATAAAAGTGGCTGGGCACAATTGCCATTTCACAAACAGTACAAAAGTCAGATGAAATGCATTCTTAGTGCAAGCTTTAGACAGATTAATATATACCACAACACTTAGCACTGATTAAATTTAGAAAAATATTATATTGGGGTGGTTTATTTGGTTATTTTTTAAAAAGTTTTTGTTGCTTTGTTCAGTTTGGTTTTTTTTTTAAATCTTTAAAGTAATGTAACAACAGACGTATAGTAGAAGATGCCAAAAACCACCCTGAAAGAGCTGGGCTTGCCAAAGCTATTATGCTGTTGACAATTATTCATTTGATTATTTATATACTTTTTTAAACAATGAAGAGGCAGGAAGTGTTTATTTATATGTATATTTTTTTAATTCTATGATCAAGAATGACTGAACATTATAGTAATTTAAATCAACCCAATTACATAGTTTCCATTAAATTAATGGCTGCCAAACAAGAGTGTACTTCAGTGACCCACCATGAACAATGTCATCCGATGGGCGAGACAGATTTTAAGGTTAGACACAGTATATGTAAAAATAGAAAGTTTAAAAACCAAACTCATCACAGACATTTCTGTAACCATCTCCCTTGTAAAATAAATAAGGCAGCAGACAACTTTTACTTTGTGGCACTTTTGAGGTATGCTATTAAGTCTGCTCTCTCAGACTTCTTCTTAATACCAGCAAAAATCATCTTTGTTCCTGGGATGTACTTCTTTGGGTTTTCCAAATACTCCATCAGAGTATCCTCGCCCCAGGTGATACCTAGAGAGAATTAAAAAAGATAGTTAATGACTTTAAAATAACAAACATTTATGTTCCTGTCCTCCTTGTTATTTCACTTTTCGTCAGGCTTCAGAAAGTATCACCAAGAACTGAACATTTTTGTCCTCAGTGATTCAGAAGAGCAGCTCTAAGCTTACCTTTATTTTTGTTAGCATCCGTGTAAGAGAAGCCCTCCGCTTGTCCAGTCTTGCGTCCAAATATGCCATTCAGATTGGGTCCAGTCTTATGCTTGCCTCCCTTTTCAACTGTGTGGCACTGGGAACATTTCTGGACAAAGATCTTCTTGCCCTTCTCAATATCTCCCATTTTCAGCACTAGACCAAGAACACACAGGGAGGTCAGTGTCGCAATTTCAAGGTCACCCATTCAACAGGAACTTTAAAAGCATCCTAATAGTTTAGAAAATAGTATGTATGGCCCATCAGCCTAGTAATTCTCCAGCACACTTTCTATCCACAAGCTTTAGCTCCTAGGCTTGAGGATTAGCATTGATTCATTAGACTATGTAAAAAGCACCAAGGTGATAAACATGCTTTAAGAGCAGGAGAAGTTTTCCCCCGGCCAAAATAACTGCCCCACGGCATTTGAACAACATGAAGATAACTGCTGAAGATGAACATGACTTCCACATGCAGCCTGTGCATCTATAACAGGGAGGTTTCCCTGTCATAAATAACCTTGGATATAATAACCTTGGACAAGGCCGTTTGCACGTTTCTCCTGCTGAAAAAGCACACCGGCACCCCTGCTCGGAAGGGGCCGGGGGCAGGCACAAAGCCACCCCACTTCCCCCCTCCTCGGGCCCGCGTGCCCCCGAGCACCCTCCACGGGGGCCGCTATCCGACCGCGATGCGCCGACTGCTCCCAAGGGCACCCTGCACCTCCCGGCCCGACTCTACCCCGCAGAGCCTGACCTTGAGGCGGAAGGGAGGTCAGCTCCCGGCCCTGGGGCACCCTCCAGGCGAGCGGCGCGACCCTGGCTCGGGACTCGGGCGGCGGCTGCCGTCGCACCCCACAGGGCGCGCTGAGCCGGGCCGCGCCGCGCCACCCCCGGCCGGCAGAGCCCGGGTAGGCCGGGTTCCCCCCGTGCTCCTCCGGCACCCCAGCCGCGGAGCGGCCATTGGGCCTCGTGGTGACCTTCCGCCGTGCTGCGGCCGCCTCCTGAGGCCGCGGCCCCAGGCTCCCTCCCCTCGGCCAAGGCAGGCGGGAATCGCGCCCGGAGGACAGATGAAAGCACCACCCGCCCAGCCCCGTCCCTCAGGCCTCCCGCCCGGCTGCCCCACTGCCCCGCTCCCACATAACGGTTCCGTTAGGCCGCAGCGCCAGGCATAAGCCGCACCCGGACCCAGAGTGAGTCGAACCCGGCGCCGAGCGGGGCCTGTCCCACTAGCTACTGCCCGCTACTGCCCGCACCTGCCTGACCAGCCGCCCCGCTGACGCTGCGCCCACGGCGGTGACCGCCACCCGCGTAACTCCGGTACCGTCCGGCGCCCGAGCCCAAGGACACCCCGCACCCCGCCCTATGTAACGCGGCGCCGCCGCAACCCAGCCGAGCCGGCTCTGCGCCCGCCCCTCCCGGCGCGACAGCCAATCGCGTGCCGGCCCATCGACCTCTGATTGGCCAAGGCGTCCGCCCGCTGCGGGGACGTCACGGCGCTGCCCGCTAGCGGCGTAGGTTGCGACCGGCGAGCTCCGTACGGAGTGGCGTCAGACGTAACGCGGGCTCGCAGAAGGACGGTGGGCTCCGGACGCATGCGCAGAGCGGTAGGCGAAGAGAGGGTCGAGCGGCGCGGGGCGGGGGGACTGCGGCTCCCGCGCGCGGTTCGCGGTGGGCGGGGCCTGGCCCGTGACGTACCCGGGCTCCCTGCCCCAGCCTCGTCCCGCTCGCTGTGGCGGGGTGCGGAGCGGCGCCGGGAGCCGGGCCTCTGTGGTGGCACATACCCATCAAGAGGTGCGGTGCGTGCCTCAGCTGCGGGCGGTAGCACTGCCGGAACCTCCCGCTCTCCGGCGCTTTAAAAGCTTCAGTTCCCCGTGTGCGCCTGTGCTGTGCTGGAGCGGGTTTAAGTGCCCTGCTGTAGCTGCCTGGGGAGCAGCGCTCGCCTCGGTGCCAACGTGAAGGAAGGGGGAGTGGGGACAGCGTGAAACCCCCTCAGAGGTGGCGCAGTTCTGCAGACAGTTCATACGGATGTCCATTAAAACCCCCTCAGAGGTGGCGCAATTTTGCAGACAATTCATACGGATGTCCATTAAATTGTCGCTTCATCGTTTGTGTTTTTTTCGGATGCTGTTGGTGTCCAGAGCGTGAGACAGACGTTCGTGAAACATTTCACCACAAGGTATATGCAATATACTGATGCACTCCTCAACTTCCACATCACTGTAATCTTCTTGACAGTACGCTTACCACAATAAAACTAATCTGTTTATGATACACACCCGACTTCCTGTAGTTCATGGGGCGTGAGTGAGGTGCTTTAAGTTGGCATCTTGATGGCTCTAGCTGCTGCCCAGCTCAGATCATGTCAGACTCCTGGAATCGCGAGGTTGAATGGACAGATACCAGTTTAAAAACTAAAGGCATTCACTGTTTCTTTTATTCCCCATTTGGTTTTGAGCCTTCGTGGTGCACTTCACTCACGATTTCAGGCTTCCTACCATGATTGAAGGGATTGTAATTTTATTTAGTAAGGCTTCCATGTCTTGTCTGATTCCAGGAGCCAGATGTATGTAGCTAGTATCAACACCTGTGATAAGACCCCGACCTCTCTTACCTTTAAGGAGCTGAAAGTGCCTTTTAAGCTGCTTTAAGAAATTACAGCAGTGTAAATTCTTAAGCTTCTTTAAGCATTTGCTGTGGACTGATGGGCACTGACATCCATTCAAAGGTTTTTCTTTACAGAACACAGACTTAAAGCTTCTGCAGCTCTCTTCTGGGTTTTGCCTTCCAAGTATGTATGCTCCATACTGCACATTGCATGCTGAGCTTCATGGTTAACCTTTCTGATGCACGTAAAGGGACACATGTTACATTAATTTTTCTCCAGGAAGCTGTTCTTTGAAACTGCATTTGAATTCCAGACAGTGGAGTGGCTTTCAGCACTGAAGATCAGTGTACTAAAAATCAGTCTGTAAAATGAACTGTTGCCTGCTTTTCCTTACGCCTGACCATGCAGATGTCTGCTGTGTAAGTGTCTGCCAGCAGGCATGGTGGAATACCCTTCCATGAAGGTGTTAATGATACAAATGTATTTGTGGGTTTGCATGCTGTATTGTAAGTAGCAGCAGAGGTTCTGCCTGATATAAAAATACACTAGTTTAGAAGATGTGTTTTCATCGGTAAGAAATATCTTGAGTGGAGAGGACTTGTTTTAGCCTGTTTGGGCATTACTAAGTGTGAATCTGGAGCAACACAGTGCTAAGAACTGGTCTATAGTAGAAAGTGCAGGAAAGAGGGTGTTGCTCAAGACACTCAGTATTTGACTTTTGGAACATTCTGTGGTTGGTAGGACAGACAAATAGCAAAATTTTACCTTTCTTTGCTAAATGTAAACGTCTATAGTGCATGAATTCTGCGTGTGTTGTATGACTTCCCCTGTAGCACAGAGTATGTTGTGGGACTTCCCAAAGGCAATGCTAAATTCACAGGGCTTTTATGGCTTTGTGTGTTTGAATTGCTGGAGGAAACTAAAATGACACAGGGCTCATTTTCAATGCTCTGTGATTTTCCTACATGTATTAACATTTATTAGACTTGGTGTGGTTTGCCTAGAAGGTTCATATTTTAGTCCTTCAGTTATTCACTGTGGTTACACCTGAAATACTTTTGTGTTTTTACTACCTCAGACCATTACACCCTGGAATAGTAGTTATTTTGCAATCAGAATTACTGCTATGTAATTTATTTTTGCTGTGTGTCCTGAAGGAAGGAAAAATAAACCAAATGTGCAAAGTCCAACATAGAATCATAGAACAGTGAGGGTTGGAAAGGACCTTAAGATCATCTAGTTCCAACCCCCCTGCCATGGGCAGGGACACCTCACACTAAACCATGTCACCCAAGGCTCTGTCCAGCCTGGCCTTGAACACTGCTAAGGATGGAGCATTCACAACTTCCCTGGGAAACACATTCCAGTGCCTCACCACCCTTAGAGTAAAGAACTTCTTCCTCATATCCAATCTAAACTTCCCCTGTTTAAGTTTGAACCCGTTACCCCTTGTCCTGTCAATACAGTCCCTGATGAAGAGTGCCTCCCCAGCATCCCTCTAGGCCCCCTTGAGATACTGGAAGGCTGCTCTGAGGTCTCCACGCAGCCTTCTCTTCTCCAGGCTCAACAGCCCCAACTTTCTCATCCTATCTTCATACGGGAGGTGCTCCAGTCCCCTCATCATCCTTGTGGCCTTCCTTTGGACTTGTTCCAACAGTTCCGTGTCCTTTTTATGTTGAGGATGCCAGAACTGCACACAATAGTCCAAGTGAGGTCTCACAACAGCAGAGCAGAGGGGCAGGATCACCTCCCTCGACCTGCTGGTCATGCTCCTTTTGATGCAGCCCAGGATACGGTTGGCTTTCTGGGCTGCAAGTGCACGCTGCCAGCTCATGTTTATTGAGTCAGTCCTCTTAACTTGAACGTTCATGATGAGTGTTACAGGGAAGAAAAACGAAGAACAATGTCAGAGAGAGGTGGGTCCTTCAGCACCAACCCTGTGTGACTTCCTACTGTGGCCTTGGAGTCCTTTAGCAATCTGTTACACACCCATTGAGAGGACAATGCTACTACATTTTTGTGATGTTACTCACAACCAGGTGCAATAAGAACAAAAAACTACGGAGTTCCTACTGATGGAGGAGTATATCTGGACTAGGGCACGGTCTGTGCTGCCTTCACAGGAGGATTAGGCCACTTTATTTCTCTGGGTCCAGGAACAGGAAGAATATACTTTTAAACAGATTCATCAGATCTCTGGTATCAAGAACCTCTTCCCATGGTGTGCAGCATAGCAGGTTTATAATGCCTGACAATCTATCTTAGGCATGGCAAAAGAGCCAGACACTTCTCTTTAAGAGGTACGCTGCAGATGCAAGAAGAAAGATGGCCTTGTTAAGGGCCCAGACTGTAACTCAGGAGCACATGTTTTGGGTTTTTTCCCTCTGTTATGTGGTAAATCTCTTGTTTGGTCTCTGACAAATACCTCAGAACCAATTTCTTGTGTTGAAATCATCAGGGATTAGGTGCTTGAGTACCTTGGCCTCTTTTTATCCTCTTACTGTAGGGAAGTGAGCCAAAGCCTGAGCTGCTGCTAGTTATCAGCTAACTGTGCTGGTATTGATGAGTCCCTGATTTGTGCTGCAGTCACGGTGGTGTGAGCTGGTTTTAAGAAAAAGCTTGAGTTATGATCTGAGTCATAAATCTGACCTCATCACAAGATAGTACTGACTAATTTGCACCATTGTAGTTTCTGAATTGTACTGAAGCTGTCCAGAAGACCTGCACTTCTTTTTTTAATGTTTGCCTATGAAATTGTTTGAGAGAAAGGTGTTATTTCACCCTAGTTTTTTCAAAGCCTGGTTTATCAACATGAAAGAGTCATTCTGGGCTGGTATTGAAAAGTTCTTGATGCTAGCACCCTTCAAAAATACTCTGTAGTGACAAACATATGCTTTGAGGGTTACTTTTCAACGCAGTAACAGTGCAAGTCCTGTCCTTTGGAATGTACTGATGGCTTTATGTTATTCACATCTTTTAACAGAGCATTTGGATGGAAGACAGAAACCTGCTCACCCAAACAGAAACAAAGATGGAAACATTATAGACTAAAGAGTGAATAAAAATGCCTAATGAATGGTGTGCCTCGAATCTCTTCTGTTTGCTGTGTTTAGTACAGTCTAAGACAGAAAGGTTAAATGTGCTATTGCCTGAAACAGCTGGAAAGGCAGAGTCTCTGAGATGCTGCAGGACCCCTACGTATTAGGCTCCTTCTTAAGACAAAGCTAAATTTATGCACAGCATCTACTTTTGTGTAATGGTTTCATCAAGCAAGTCTTGGTTTTATTTTAAGCTCTATTAGTAGTAATATCTTGTGGCAGCCTATTTATGCTTTGTGCAGTTGTCTCTGACAACATCATGCCTTAAATTTTTTAATATGTGGATTGCATTCAATGCATATTTGTTGTTATTGAAAATATGAAAGCTTTTCTCAAATAAAGAAGAGCTGCTGCAGCATCATCACATGCCTGTGCTATAAAGATTAAATATGTGGGAGTGGGATATAGAAGTATTTTCTGCACCCCAGAGTGCAGAGTGGCCATTGAAGGATTTGGTCTTGGCAGATGAAGGCAGAACTGTGGTTTTGGAGAGTGACTTTTGTAGGGCTGTGGGTGCAACTACTTGGCACTAGGGGAAAGTGCCAAGATATTCTACTATAAGAGGTTTCAGGTGAGGAGAGAGACTGAGAATTGCCTGGCCAGGATGTTGTTGTAAACTCCAGTTAGGCACAGGGTGAGGCAACGCTGCTCACCATCAGAGTGAGCACCAAAAAATTGACAGGTAACACAGGCAGAGACACACCAACCAATCCAGCCAGAGGGAGCAGCTGGGAGATTGCCAGAATATTTCATGGCTGAATCAATCACACAACCTTTATAATGCCATGACTTACTGATAAATTTACTAATGAATTTACCAGGTGTAAAAATAGCAAAGAACTTTGTCCTTTATTTGACACTGTGGATTTATGTCACAGGTATGTAGATTTATTTGGCAGCCATTTATTTTATGGTGAGGTGTCTCCAAGACTGGTGTAGATAAAGGTCTCTGCCCTTCCCAGCGTCTGACTGGTGGGGAGCTGGATAGATCAAGAAGATCCAAGGTTCAGAGTCACTCTTTGTCACCTTAGACACGACCTCCAGCTCAGCATATCGACTCAGTGCCTGTCTTTTCTATGTTGAGATACTGGAATACCCTGCTCAAGCATTTGTTCTAGGAGCTGCTTGTGGTCTGATAGATGTCTGGTTACCTGTAGACTCATAGAAGAGTATAATGAGGCCTTGGACGTTACTATAAGATAGAAGTGTGGGGCACAACTTGTTTGTTCATGGTTTGGGGCAGGTAATACAACAGGGGCATCTTGTTTGGGTGAGTATAGAGTTGTAGTGAGTACAAAACATAAATGCATGAAGTCAGGCAATTTGCAGTGAAGCATGGAATAGCAAAAAAGGGCTTCCAAGTGTCAAGAGTTGTCCTAGGATAGGACTGCCTCGACTTCTATTTTACTATCAGAAAACTCATTCTGAATCCTTATAAGCCAGTGCTTGCAGTGAAAGTAGACTAAAAAGACGGGCGATTCAAGATAGTAATTTAAAAAAAGACTATTTCTGGACTCAAGGCCAAAGTTAATCAAGTTAACTCACAAGGACGTTCACATTTGAAAGATTCAGGACCTAGCAATTTGCCATAAGTTCAGCTTTTCTTAAAAACATAGTTTTGTTGCTTTTGGAAAAGAATTTTAAAATTAACTTTAAGGGCTCAAGACTTGAACAACAAATAAAAGGGTATCTGATTATTAAGTCTGTTATGTTTTTAACTTTAAAGCTAGTCTCTTGCTATTTTTACTGGAAAGCTTAAAATAGCAGAGGTATAATAAATGCCCTTGGGCATTGTCTGTGAGTATGATTCCATCTGACAAGAAACATGCTACAAGGCAAGTAATTTCTACTGGCCTCAATTTCTATTTTCAGGAGGCAAGGAATCATAGAATCACAGAATGGTTTGGGTTGGAGTGCACCTTAAAGCTCATCCAGTTCCAGCCCCCTGCCATGGGCAGGGATGCCTCCCGCTAGACCAGGTTGCTTGAAGCCCTGTCTACTTGGCCTTGAACACTGCCAGGGATGGGGCACCCACAGCTCCTCTAGGCAACCTGTGCCAGTGTCTCACTGCCCTCATAGTAAAGAATTTCTTCCTAATATCTAATCTAAATCTCCCTCTTTCAGTTTAAAACCATTCCCCAAAGCTACCACATTTTCAAATTAAAAAAAAAAAAAATTCTTTCTAATGAAGCAAACAGAAGGATATCAGCTGTATCCTGTTTGGAGGGGATGACAGTTACCTACAGTAATAATACCTTTGCTTTGTGTATCTGTGGGAGTGAAAGAATACTGTCCTCTTAATTACATGATCAGATGTGACATTATCTTCCAAACAATCCAAGTCATAGAGGAAGAAGTACTTCTGGAGCCGCTTTAGTGAAGATATTGTCAAATTAGTCTCCAAAGCATCAACTTAGACTTGGGAAAAGCTCCAAATTAAGACTCCTTTTGTAAGGAGATTTGTATGGCTGGGCTTCCTTATGTAATGATGGTATGCTAATCTAATGTAATATACTAATGCCTCCACAGTTAAACTGTAGGCCAGACTGGAGAACCTTTCGTGAAATAAGAGCACTTGCATGGCCTCACTATTCAGATGAGAGTTTTGAAAAATAAAAGCTTTGTTTACCTTAGGATTTTCAAAGGAGAAACTGTTTATAATGTAAGTAGAAATAAGGCCATATACTTGCACATTTAGCTCTGTTCTCCTATCTGAAACGTGTATGCTACAGCAGGCTTAATGCTTCTAAGTATATACCCAGTTCTCTGCAGAGCTGTGAGGGCTTTGTGCATAGCAGCAGGAGGAGCAGTTGAATATGAATCCTAAGTCATAAGAACATGTGCATGATTCATAGATGCATAGGTCGTCTTCACTGAGAGGAAATCACTGCTGCAAGTGATAGCACCCATGGGATGCTTCTGGCAGTGAAGAGGTGGGATTCTTCCCTGCAGAGATCCTGTGCTATTTTTGCTGCTGTTGTGTCAAGTTTTCAAGACTTTTGTAATTGCAGGGCTGGTAGGTTTAGAATCGGGCTTTAACTTCCCAGCTTCACTGTCTGCTTGTTTTTACATATGACTTTAGGAAGGTGTCAAGTGTTAGAGCAGCTTAGGGATTTAGCACTGTTTGCGACAATGATCAATGCTGGATACTTTGCAGATGCTAAAAACTGCCCAGGATGAGCTTGTTATCCTGAAGCATGAAGTCTCAGAGCACTGAGAACACTTAATCCAGACTACTAGCATTGCCTATGCTTTTCTTATGCTCCTAGGATGTGCTCTAAGACTTTTATAAAAATATTAACATCTTTGCCTTCATCATATTCCAAGCAGAACACTCAACAAGTCAATTAAAGCATACTTTCTAAGTTTCTTCTTTTGTCTGATGAATTTGACCACACAAAAAGTCCCAAAGCTTTTGCATTCAGGAGCGCACAGATATATGATACAAATGACCGATGAAACTCTATTGTAGTAAACGTACTCTTTGCTAAGTTGTAGCTTATATGGTTTGGGGTTTTTTTATTTGCTTGTGGTGTTTGTTTGTTTGTGTGGTGGGGTTTGCTTTGGTTTGGTTGTGGGTTTTGTTTTTCCCAAAAGATCAAGTTCAGTTTTCACAAGTCTTTCTTGGGCATAACTGAACCCCCCATTTTTAATATTTTTTTCTCTTTTCCAGACTTTTTTGCTTTTTTGTTACTTCTGAAATGTGCTGAACAAAACTAAATGCAAGATACACAGGGATTATGAAATAACATAATATTCTGTCTTCTCTGCAGCTCAACGTCAGTCTCTCCTGAATAGTGCTAGAGGCAGAGCAAAAGGCAGGAGTCTGCACTTACCTTGAAATCGTTCCTCCAGCAGGTAACAACTAATTTAAAACCCATTCATGGCTTGTTGTCCGTTGTCTTCAATGGTCTTTGAAACATGTTTCTTCATACTTTTAAATTTCACCTGTTATTATTCTGCTTAGTTACTTTTGTACTAAATCCTTTGCATAGTTTCCTGTATTCTTCTTGTGTACCAATAAATTCATTAATTGTCTCTGTTTTAAGAACCAAAAGTCTGATTGTTTCTGAGGTGTGTAAGGGTGGGATATAAAGTGAGTATCCTCTCAGCTTTCTATGGCAAGTAAGCTCTCTGACTCGTTTCACATTGTTTTCTTTAGATCCACGTATTTCCTTATATCCTTATATATTCAGAGTACAAAGAATACCCTTTGTACCCTTGCACAGAAAATTGTGCACTGCTGGGGCACTGTGTCCTGGCTGGCCTCCTGAAGATCTCACACATGAATAAAGTAATTAGGTATTTGTGTTTCTGCCATGATTCTTTCCTAGTATCTCTTCCTGTAAAGGGAAGTCCAGTGGATAATGACTAGCTGGAAGGATGGTTCTGTTCAAGCCATATATTCAGTGTATGATCATGGCAAGTCTCCTCTATACTGGTGATTTGCTTGAAGGGAGAGAGGAATATGCTGGATCTCTTCATGGGATGGCTTAGGAGGCTGCAATGAAAAAAAAACTCTCATTGAAAAATACAATGGTATTTTGCTCCCTCTTCAGGTCCTCTGTGGGAAGCAACTGAATAATCCCTTATTTAATTAAGCAGTTAAAAACCCCAACACAATGAATGCTGATGTGCTATTTCTGCTTCTCTAATCCCCACTTGGCTGCAGGTCCTTAAGACATTCATTGAACCAATATTAGCTGTGTTCCTGAATTCTGGGTAGCTGCAATGTTTATCTGTCAGCACATAGAAAATAGCAATTTAAGCTGATTCTTCGCACTCCTTTTGCAAAGCCAGTTGCTAATCTGTGAGATAGCTTTTCATTAAATCTTCCTTTGCTACTTTTTCATTTTCAAAAGGCTTTACAAAAACGACATAAGATGTTTAAATATATTGTATTTGGGGGCTTTTTTGTTTGGTTGGTTGTTGTTCACACTTTTGGGCATCCTAAACAGCTCAGTAAGCACAACACAGCAGCACTCTTCTGTCCCTATCTCTTGCTCTTAACTATATTTATAACCACCAAGTTAATGCCTGCTCTTAATCGTTAACTACTGTATGGACTACTTGCAGCCATCTAGGGCTAAATCCTAATAACAGATTACACGTTTTCTGCAGTTTACCTGATTCATTCTAAAGCTCCTTCAAAGCCCTGCAGGGATTGCTAAATCCCATTCTCTCACTACCAGTCTTCATTGCAGTTTAAATAGTCTGTATGGCCTTTCCAGCTCTCTTAAACATTCCTGTCTTAGATAGTGAGGAAAAAAGGAAGAGTCTGAAACAGAAGCTACAATAGGTCTGACATAGGAATGTAGGCTTGGAGAGGCCACAGACAACCTTGCTGCACAGAGGCTTTGGGAATGTGCTATGTCCCTGTGTGTACACGGTAGTGCTGACAATATTGGCCTTCGATTCCCTGCAGAGTAGTAGAGAATCCTTTTGACCTGGAAACTTGGTGCTTGTGAGAGCCTGCAAAGGGCCTTGTCAGGTCAGTAACTGTGATCCCCCGCTGTTGTTGGCAGCCGTGTTATAGCTCCTTTCATAAACTGCATTCTGAAGCAGCCTGTTTCCTGATTCTTCATCTGTAGAAGAGCTATTCCTCAATCTCCCTGCTGTGACCATTAAATATCATCTTGTGATTCCCAGCCTAAGTTTATTCCCAGTCAGACTGTAATGCTCATACAGTGGCCTGCCCTTGGCTCACATCGCATTTCTGGTCTGTGCTTTCTGTCACTTTACACTCCTGATCTAGGCTGACCACTGGTTTTATTTTACTCAGCATTGTGCCTGAGTAGCCAACTATGACAGTAGAAACCCTGAATAAAGACAGAAGCATCTGAACACTGTTCTTGCAGAATTGATTCATAGGGACATGGACCTTGAAGTAAACATTCGGTGCACCCTTCAAGAGGACTTGTGAAAGACTAGGCACTTGTGAAAGACTAGGCAGAAATGTTTCTTTTTATGTGGAGGAAGTCACAGGATTTACATCGTCATCTGACTCTTATTTTAGCAGGGACTACTTATTTTGGCAGTCCATTGCCTGAGACTAGTGAAATAGCTCTGTTAGGAGTCTTCCGGGTAAAGGGAAGCTGCCCAGACACGTACTACTGTCCTGGCACACAGGGAGCTTAGAGTCAGTCTTTTTGCTTTGGAAAAGAAAATATTCTGCTCCACCCCAACGCATAGTTCTGAATGGGTTTAAGTGTCTCATGTTCTCTTCTTTCTTCTATAAGCATCTGTTCCCATTTGTGGTCTCGTAAGCAGTGTGATCGTATAAACTGTGACTTACATTAGTGTGTTTTTAACTTCTTTTAGGAACTGTTGTGAGTGGAACTGAGGATTCTCACTGATGCGTGGCTTTTTAGCTTTCTCAACCACAGTTTGATTCACTGCTTGAATGCTGTTGCCCTGTATTAATCATTTCTACTGTTGAGGCTTCAGATACAGGTGCAGAGTTTAAACCATATTACATAGGAACTCTTCAAGTAAAAGTACATTTGTATCCTGCAGCCAAAGAATGGGTTTCAGCAGTTACTGTGCTGAACAATCCAAGTGTTTGGATATGATATGTATGTTTTTAGTGGAATGATATTGTTCAGATAAAGTAGCATGTACCACGTTAGACCTCTGCCAATCTCACTTTGGAAGCCAGAGGGTAATAAAACTGCTCAGTTTTGAATTAATGCGAACTCCTGGTTTGGATTTTCATTTCCAGGGACAGGCTGTTGAAAGTGTTCTTTAAAGTGTTCAAGTGTTCATCATCATAAAGCAAAACATTTGTTTTTTCGTCACAGTGGAGAAAAAGCTAGACAGTTTTTCCTTTTCAAATACAGGGATTCAATTAGTGGAAACTTGTAAATGCCATTTCAGAAGAGGCATCCTCACTTGGGTTTTGTTTGTTTGCTTGTTTTGGGTGGTTTTTGTTTGTTTGGGTGTTTTGTTTGTTTGTGTGGGGTTTTTTATTCCAATAGAAGAAAAAAAACAGGACAATTTGGGGACTTTCTATCCAGGGCCATTTTTGGACTAAGAAAATTACAGCATCTGTCATAGTTGCCTTGCTAATTGTATGTCTGTGGAGTTCGAACATGGAAGTGCTGTAAAGCCAGGAAGAATCCATTCCTTCTGTTTACCTGCAGAATTACTTAATCAGTCACAATCAATTAGACCTGTGCATGTACTCTGCATGAGAACGCGTAGGTGTTGCTGAATGGCTTAAGCCAGCACAGGTAATGTTGCATTAGCAAAACGCAGCTCAACTTGATTTGCTATGCTTATATACCATGTTATGCTTCATTTGCATGAGTAGCATTTAATACAGATAGTGTCTTTTCATTTTTATACAGGCCACACAGAATGTAAAAATTGTTGAAATCATTAAATGTGGAATTTTCCAATATAGATTTATACATTCCTTATAGTAAATCTTTGCATTAAAATAGAATCTGATAATGTTACTGGTGGACCCTTAAGGAAGAAAGGCAAATCATGTAAATGGAGGAGGATGAATCATAGAAACTCTGCCAAACTGAACCTGGTATAGTTAGTAAGGAGGCGATAGTCTGCAATGGTAATAGGCCACTTATCAAATGCACTATGTGAAATAAAGACGGTCAGCTGATAAGGTCAGTGGGGTTGTCCTGATCAACACCAGCCAAACATCTAGCCAATATGTTTCAGTCTTTGCTGTGCTGCGCCGTTCACATGACAGCTGCCAACTTGTTCTATGGAAGATATTACTCATACTTTTCAAGGCAAAAGGTTGCTTGAATTGCTGTCATGTGTTGGTGGCAACCTTAAATAAGATAAAAAATACGGAGATAATAGCAATAACTTCCTCCCTGGCAAACCCTGATCAAGTCATTAATTCATTACAGAAGTTCTGTCAACCATCTGTCAGGACTGATTTAGTATACTGAATTTGTGCCTCTGTTTAAGAGTGAGCCTTGCCCCGTGCTTCAGTATTATCAAAGGGAAGGCTTAATTCTGCTAGACAAATTTGGTAATACTCTTGCCAGCATTACATGTGGTGGAAGCACAAGATTCTTGGTAAATGCAATACTTACTAGCTCCACATCTTCGCCTAGTTCTCTGGTTAATTTGCCAACTGCTTTCATGTAATAGTTGTCTAGGATAAGGGGATTCATAGGAGCTTTTCCTTAATGGAGACATATTTTATTGTCCCACATTTTTATAGGTTAGGAAAATAAGAATCAACGCACAGTCCCCTGAAAAATCTCAGATAATTTATAGTTCTTGTGGCCTCCATGAATTTCACTGAGAAATTTAGGGGCTAACACTTTGTGGTCTTGCATTGTGATTACAAGTTAATTAATATAAGGAAAAATGCTTACCTATGAAGTCCTAACCGTACACTGTGATCCCCAGAGCTCTTTCAGTGTTTTGTACCATATTGTTCTTGGAAAGAGGTTATATTCTGGCTGTAAAAGTGGAGCTGGGGGCCACTATCTTTGGTTGATTTGGATAGTGTATTCGACCTTTTCCTTCAGCAAACCTAGGAAGCAGAAGGATAAGAAGAAATAGGTAACGTATAAACCAAATATGTGTGCTGGAGGGAAAAGACTATTTTAAAGGGCTGAAATAACATGTGTCATGTTGCCCTCCCCTCCCCAATTATCTGTTTAGTAAATGCTAATGTAAGTAAAAATGTGGTGGAAGAACGTCTTCAGTAAGGTATTACT
Source organism: Myiopsitta monachus (assembly GCA_017639245.1). Classification (NCBI taxonomy): domain Eukaryota; kingdom Metazoa; phylum Chordata; class Aves; order Psittaciformes; family Psittacidae; genus Myiopsitta; species Myiopsitta monachus. Next base: position 15,249,853 of record CM029928.1, read on the forward strand.
CCTGAGGTGGAAGGTTCAACAGGTACACAATTCAGCTGAATTCAATTTAAATAACTTGAAATTAAGTTCTTCAGTGTCCTCTTTCATTGTAGCTCTCTATGTAAAAGTATATCCAGATAAGTTTAAGAAAAAAAATGAAAAAACAAAGAACCAAACCGCCCTATTTTGCTCTTTTCCAGATGAACTATGTATTGCAAATATGTGTGTGTCCTGGCCAGTGCACAGCCTTCTTCGAGTCAGAGGAAGTACTAATAACTTCATGGATTCATGGATTACCTATGGAGAAATAGTTAGCATATTCTAATGGGACACCATTGTGCAGTATGATAGATGGATCTACATTTTAAGCTGTAGTTCTACGCTCACTATAAAGATGCCTGTGCTGGTGGAAGAGGTTCTTTCTGTGAGCTGCTGTTAATGTCTCTTCTACCTTGGGACACTGACCTCATGGATCTGCAGACAGAACTCATCTTCACAAAACCAGCAGGGTTAGATTAAGTCGCCCATTTAATCAGCATAAATTAACCCAGCCGTCTTTTGGGAATCACCCAATGGGATTATCTGCATCACCAGATCTGCAAGGCGAGTTGTCTCAGGCAGAGAGGTGGTGACAAGCAGCTGTGGGCTGGATCTTGTACCAGATAAAGCTGTCTCTGCAGAAGGCCATCTGTCCATGGCCAATTGCAGGACCTCTGGACTGATTCATATACCGGCAGGGAAGTTTCTTATTGTATTTTCTGTGTGTGATTTTTACAAACAGCAACAACAAACAATAAAGCTTGATGAACTATGAAGCTGGCTCTGAACTCATTGCGTCACCATCAGAGGAATAACTGAGTGCTACTAGATGCACTAGAAAAGTGAAACTGCACTGCATGCTTGGAAGAGCTTAATTTCCGACCCTGGGTCTATCACTGCTTTTTTTCCCCAGGCTTTCTGCCTCATTTTCCCTATTTACCTTGCCATGGTGCCATTAGTATTAACTACATAGGTACACTTGAGTTTTGTAAACCTGAGATGTAGAATAGTTGCAAAGCTTTTAAATACAACCTCCCACTGGTAAAAGTCACCTGAGTGCGGTCTGGGTTATCTATACCTAACCACAGATTTCTTTTTGGTCACTGAAAGGTGGGGAGTGCTGATATCAGAAGAAGTCAAACTGTATGGAGGGAACAGCAAATGAAGTTATTGTGTTTTCTAAGTGTCAGTGGTAGCTGTGCCTTCAGCCTCGCCCAGGTACTTCTGAACCTGCTAAGCTTTGGTGGAATAGGTCTTGGCCTCTGATGATCCCCATGTGGTGCAAAAATAAGCTTTGTAAGTCCACCTCCACACATGATTTGTGTTTCTTAGACTGACCAATGATCAATGAAAATAGACTGAAAAAATGACTACTCCTAGCATGACAAATTCTGTGGAAAGATTTTAGGTTTGAATGGACAAATGCTCTGTGAAACATGGCTCCTGTATCTGATTACATGCATAACTGTAGAGCACTGTGCCGATGAATAGGGATGGCAGCTAATAAATTCAAATTGACCTCTTACTTAACACTATCAGCTTTTACTCTGCTGAAAAGCTTCTTAACCATGCCAGTGTATGCTTTTTCTGTTTCACACAGTTACTGCCAAACCCTTCCTGGCAAGCAGTGCCATGGCACACAGAGGTGCCGGCTCTCTCCTGTGTGAATTCCCCATAACCCTGAGTTGTCAGCAGCTGCCAAGGACTGCTCATCAGTTCATGCAGGTGATCTTTGAAGTCTTCCAAAATGAAGCACCTGTCAAAATCCCAATGTAGTAAAATGCCTCCAGGGAAAAGCAGAATAAGAACAAAAATTTCATTCCCTTTTCCTCCAGTATATTATGCAAAACACTCTCAGGGTAAAACGCTGCTGGGCTTAAAACCAAACATGTCATGACATGTAAATAATGACTGTAAATAATGCATGTTTAGGGTTTCCTCTCAGTCCTCGTAAGGGATGAGTTGTTTTTTCTCCCTGGACCTTGTTCTACTATGCGTGTAATAATAAAATACTTTAAAATACTCAGCTGCCATTTCAGGGCTGCCTCTTGTCCTCAGGACAGGCATGGCAGGCATAGATTAGGCCCTGAAATTGCTTGTGTTTGATCCTGCTGGTGCAATTTTTTCCTTCCTCTTTCACTGTTTTGGACTGTGGAGAATTATTTTCTCTGACAGAAGGTATCAGACACACTAAATAATCCATCTTGCTTTTGTAGGGATTAGCAGCAATGTTAATAGCTCTGTTGGCTTCTGGGGCTACAAGGTGGTCACATGAGTTGGGTTTATTCATCATTTTTAGTGCTGAAGATATCCTCATGGACACTGCAACTATCAACACATAGAGCTGTAATTTAAGCCATGATGCTTATCTTGGCCACTGTTATTTTCAGATTTTGGCTCTGTTAAGCTGCAGTAGAGAAGAGTCAGGAGTTCAGTAGTGTTTCTAATTAAGTTTCAAGGATACATGGTAAGCCACAAGAGTGCTGTCTTGCCTCTGGTCTTCCTCAGAACAACCACATCTTTGGTCTTGGTAAGGATATTGAGATGCAAAAGCTTATGACTGCTTGCATGGATCCCAGTGTCACAGCCCTCATGTGATCTGGAGTTTGGGAATCTGGTGTATTTAGAGCTGTGTGTCTGATAGGGATGAGAAGTAGGAAATTGGGTTGGTCTGTGTTGTCAGGAAGAACAGAAAGAGAATTTCCTTATTTTACATTTCAGATTTTAACATTAAATATAACACTCTGTAAGAACAGGGAGAGATGTGAGAATCAGAAAAGTGACATCTTAGTTCTTTAATCCCATCTTGCTTAGCTGCAAAGAATTCACAATGATGATTCCTTTGCAGCTTTTGTACATAATCAGCCATACCAATTCACGTTTACTTCCATGTGACTTGAGGGAAGGAAAAGATGGACTTCTGATTCATATCCGATTAATAGCAACTGAGTTTGTGTTTGTGAGATCAAAATTTGCCTCTAAGAAGACTCTTTTTTTTCAGGGGTGAAGGAGGATAAAGCTAAAATGGGGAATTTTATGTGGGATTTCATGGAGTGCCCATGTTCCTGTGGCTGTTCTTTTCAGCTTTCAGTTTTTCATGATGGAATGATTAAAAAAAAAAACTATTAAAATCAGGGAATCCTGAAATCTTTCGAGGAAAATGAAAGCAGCAGTTTACTCCAGTAAGAGAGCCTGGCACCCTGTTTGGATTCTTCTACACTTTACCAGAGCTGCGTACAGCAGCTTACTGAAAACAAACACCTTTCCCCAGTGGCTGTATAAAGCAAAGCCACAACCTTATACAGGAGCCAAATTCGTCGTGTTCCTGAGGCTGCGCATCATGGCATAACGAGATTACCAAACTGGGCTTTTCAGAGGCTTCTCTCTCATAAATATGCTTTATGCATGCTCTTGGTCCCTAAGCTGTGCTTGTTGGATGCTCCCAAGCACTTTAACTCCCATTAGGTAAAGAGGCCATGAGCAACACAGCCGAGAAAATGCAGTTAGTCCATAAGCAAGTCAGCAAGATCAGAATTTGTTAGGAGAGCAGGTGTGCTAGGCAACCACTGCTAACCTGCTAAGCCTATCACTGCATGCTTCTTGACAGAGGCATTTTTTTGCCTAGTGGCATCGATGCTGTTTATTGCCGAGGAACCTACACTGTGTAATTCTGGCTGTAAAAGGAACAACTTGCATTTTTATTTCCTTAAGGGACAGTGAGATATAAGTGAAATGTACTTCCTTAGCTAAACTGCCCGATGGTTTATGAAGCCTAAATTAGGGAAGAATAATAATAAATAAGTTACCTAAAGTGACCTGTGTTCATTTGTACCTCCCACACTTTATCTGAATCAGTGTAATCAGTATACATTAGGGACAAATCAATATGTAAACAGCGCAGCCAATGTTCTTACTGATACCACTCATTACATCAGGAATGTTTTGTGTTGCCAGGTGCCAAAGTCTGAACAGACACTGAGAACAAGTGATGTGCAGAATGCCTTTTTAAAAGGAGCAAGGAAAAAAATCTAGCCTCTTTCACTTTTGCGTAATAAGCTCTATATTAATTAACAATGGTATGTGCTATTAGTAAAAATACATCCTTCTATCAGTAATGCAAAACAAAAAGAATCCTGTTTCTACTTGCAGAGAAAATATGTATTCATGCCATGCTGATGAATTATTTGTATTTTGCCATGGGGACTTATTTTATGCTTCAAATAAATTAGAAAAGAGGCAATCAGAAGAAAGCACTAACTTTAAAGGGCAAGAATTTCATCACCGAGTCTAGCTCAGCGTCTCTTGGCAATTGCGCGAAGTCAGAAACATATCTAAGGTTAAAACAATAATTAATTTGCTTAATAGTTCTTTGTGGCATAGTGAAAAAAATTAAAAAGACCCTGAGCTACAGTATTACTTCACTAATCTCAGTTGTTCACCTGGAACTCCAAAATCTCATGTATTTCATGAGAAAGGCTTACTCACAAGGCCTTGCTTGAAAGGTTCCTTACTTTGTATGGGTAGGAGAGTAGGCTTTTCTACTTGCCCTGTGATCACCCAAAGTTTCTTGATTCTTCAAGCCATATACCAAAATCTTCCTATTGCTAAAGAAAAAGAAATCTTTTTCTCAGTGAGGAGAGGGATGTCCCAGTTGCATTCCCAAGCAGGAGATGGTGATAGCTTCTCAGGGCCTCTCCCTTTGCTCGGTTTGAATACAGAACCATACGGGATATTAATAGGCCCATGGGTCTCCATCATTTCAGCCTTAGCAGTTCCTGTGGGTTCTGCTCCCACAGCTGGGGATTACTCAGTAGCCTGGTTAATGACATAGCTGTGGCGCAGGAGCTGCATCCAAGCTCTCTTTCAGGTAACCTGTGACTCAAGAGCTACAGCTTGGCCACTCCATCACTGAATTAATCTCCACAAAAGTAGGCGTTGCACAGTTGCAAAGAGGAAGTCTTCTTCTTGCTTATTTCTTTCCATACTGATGTGGGTGTTTCGAAAATAAATTTCAAAGTTTAAGTGCCAGATCAATTTTGTTCATATGTTCTGATACAACATACAGAAGTCATCTATTTCATTGTGAAATCTGTGGTGTGATGCTATGGGACTCAGTGCCATCAACGTAAGGTGCGGTATCACAAATTACTGTGCCAGCATAACTCACGCCTCAGCTGAGCTGAACAAAAGATCTACTTTTAATGTGTGATGCTATGAAGATAACATGGCTTAAACAAAGTGTTGGATTCTGGCAACATTTGTACATTGTTAGATTTATAACAGCCTGGTACTTCCGATTCAAACTTTGTGTCTGTCTTGAAAATGAAATCTTTTACAGACAGAGCCATACTTACAGAACAGCAATCCTTAAAAGTTTATTCCAGAGACACTTCTAATTGTTCTCCATTTCTGCAGTTAGAATTGGTGCCATATGTCTACTGACATCTTACTGTTTCTTTTCAATTCACATTATGTTACAATATTACAATTACAGTGCAAATATTACCATTATTACAGTAACACAATGTGAACTGAAAAGAAGCATAAGTATTTTCAATTTCCATTTCCATTCACATCATGTTACAATGTGAATTGACACATTCTTCATTGCATTAATTGGATGTGTTGCTGATAGAAATATACATAAATAAGGACAGTCACATCTGCTTTGTGCTCTGGCATGGCAGAAACACTGAAATGCCTTTATAGAGCACTTTTCATTATAACATCCAAACTTAAGGCAGCAATAAAATAAGGATGAACATGCATTTTCATGATTCTACCATGATTTACAGGAGCTTTGTGAGCTCAGGTTGTAACAGCTGGGAAAGCTTTGGATTTTCAAAGGGGGTTTATCTTCATACAAATCCAGGGAGTGGTCCGGATGGACACCATCCCATTTCCTTAGTAATGAGTGCGCTGCGGGCACTCTTTAAATGCTTTTTAGATAAAATAGATGTAAACCAGCATCATGTGAGAGAGTATCCTATGGAGACACTGGCTGTGCCTGCAGTAGTGCTGCATCTCCCCTCTGGATGTAGTGCAGAGCACTAGGCGCAGAGGCACACTTGCCCAGTAATGGTAATAAAAGACACACTGGAACCTGTGTGACCTTCATGGGGGGCTCCCACTTAGCACTCTTTTTCCTCTCTCTGGCGCATGGTAAGAGCCTCTGAACTTTTTCTTCTCTCAAGTGTGGTGTTGGCCTGAAAGTGATGCAGTGTGGGGAGCCTCATGACCTTCAGCTTCTTTGCTAGATCAGGTCAGAGAACTTTTTTGTGGCTCTTTCCTGTTAATTTCACACATAGTAAATTATTAAGAGAATAAGAGGTATCAGTCCTGCCAATTTTAACAGGAATGAAATTATGACTGGAGAGTAAGCCACTTCACATGTGTAAATTGGATTTCACTGCAGCCTTTTTCTTCTTGCAAAGGGAGGTAATCACTTACCTTGCTTAACCTTAAAATCTGCTTCATCAGGGAGCTGTAGGTCAGGGAACCACCAGGGGTTGAGGAGCTGGAGGACAGCCAGAGGAATTTAAGTGCTGTGTGGCATGATAAGCAGTGAAAGCAGATTGAAACCCACATGGAAAAAAGCCAGTTTTCATTCATTCTGTGCTGTCTTTACACCTGCTGAAAACCTCATTGGTGTGACTTGTTCGTGGAAGAATAGCTGCAAATCCTCTAGCCTGGTGTAGTGTGTGTGTGTATAACTAGAGTTCTAGGGCTGAAGGGTGTTTTTCAAGGCCTTTCATGATTTTTGCAGTCATTTGATGTGAACTTGAGGACTCATTTAGAAGAGAGGAGGCAACTACTTTCCTCCAGTACATTTGACTAGGAGGTCATATGTACGTGACCCAGTGCTAAGCCACTTACAACAGTACATCTGCACAAACCCAGTGATTCATTCCAGTGCAGAACTGCACAAGGATACATAGTGTGCTTACTTAAGGCAAAAGCATAGTTATTCCATGAAAGTGTACAGAGTTATTGCAAATACCTGGTAATTCATTTCCTGCAGAAGACAGTAATGGCTCGAAGGAGCCCTCACAGGCTGTAAGGTAAATAAACTGAGTGTTAACAGCTCCCAGGTAGGACTGCAGAGCACCACTCAGAGGGTATTTTTCAGGAAAGGTTTCATGTGGCTGCCACCACTTAATAGTCCCTGGCAGCAGGAAGACTATTTGCTCTGAAAGTCCTTGGACTATGAACGTAGAAGGGTGTTTTTTAACATGTGTGTGTTTCACTTTTTGATTAAAAGGGTATATTCTTTCCTTCAATTTGAAAGTCTTTCAAAGATCAAGAATATACAACCTTATAGAAGAGGAGAACACTCAGACTAGGACAAAGCATAGACCATAAAGTATTTTTAGAGACCTGGCATGTTTTAAGTTATGTTTTGAGTGCAAAATGATGTGTATGCTGTTGATCAAACAACCAGAGTCCAAGATCATGTACTTTTCAGCATGTTCAGGGACACAGTTTGATCTACTCCTGTGTAAAAGTTCCTTCCTCCTTATACAGCTAGCAGCACAAGTGCATAGAGTCACAGCAGTCCCTGCTGGCTTCCTCTGAAGGAAGCAGATACCCAGAAAGGTGCTGTGATCTTTACCTCAGCCTGTGTGCATGGATGATCAATTCTGTTGAGCAACTGGCACAAGAAATGCTCTTGCTATGAAATGAGTAAGTCCCAGAGCATCCTTAACCAAGGTGCATCTGAGGGTGGCCAGCCCAGGAATTACTGAAAACACAGAAGGCCCCTTAGCCATGCAAAGAGAGTTTTAATGTAACTCTTCAATTTGCCTGTGTTTCTGCTCTTTCAGGGGTACAATGTAAAAGTCACGCAAGAGAATACTTACTCCACTAGCAAGTTCCAGCGGATCAAATTGTTCCATCATTCCGTTGCAGTCAATGGAGTTTTCTTGAGGACCAACTAAGTAACAAAACAGGACCCCCCACCTTGACTCTGCAACAGGAGAGCGCTCACTTTGCATGGATGTTGGATTTAAAACAACTTTAAAAGTGCTCCATTATCTTACAAAACTGGATGTGACAGTCCTTGTCACTTAGCACTTAGGAAACTTGTAGGAAGAAACTTGCAGGGAAACTTGCTTCTTCTATATAGCATGTAATCAAATTCTGCAGAAGCAGCACAGCCAGCGCCAGGCAGGTCAAAGGCCTCAGCTGTCCCAGCACAAAGGAGTTTTGGCTTGTACATGCTGATAAGTAACTTGCTTCTGCTTGTGTTGCATGCTGTAATGAGGTAATGAAGAGAGAAGCCCGCAAAGCGGTGGATTACAAAGAGCAGGGTTGCAGGTTTCCTTGTGCAGCTTCTGCAGCCTGTTTATCATTAGCTCTCCTGCTTTCCCGCAGTGCCTGAGTTTACACAGAATGGGGAACAGGTACGTCGCATGCGGAGAGGCTGAAAGGAGAGCAGTGGGGTCAATGTACCACACAGTTATCTCAAAAATAACTGAGAATTCGTTGCAAAATTATTTTCGAGTTTCTACTGTTAATATGGGAGGTATAACCTGTTCATTTTCTGCTTTTGAAGGATTTGCACTTACACATTAAATTACCTCGGTCTAAAATTTCGGTAGTTCGATCGAATTTGAGCATTTTGCTGGTGCCATCAAGTGGCAAAATGTTGGATTGCAGAATTGCAGCAGCATCCAAATTCGCAACCGGGTATTTCTTGGACAGCAGCAGTGAGGAAAATAATCCTTACCGAGCCTCCTCCAAAAATACATCTCTCTATATATATACAAACACAAGAAAAATGGTCTGAAATGCACATGGTGTCGTGGTTACTTCAGCTGCTTCAGTTTGATCTGAATTCTAACTAGTAGAAAGGCTGATATTTCTGAGTATTTCCTAGTTGATAAATATGGACAACCTGCAGACCAAACCCCGAGACTCTCGCTGAAGAGATACTAAACTGGAGGGTCACAATGCCGTACTCTGAATTTCCTTCCCAACTGTGTTTGCTTTGTTACTAATCCATATTTTGGAGAACACGGCCCTTCAGATTTCATATCGTATCTGCGCTTCATTTCACATGCATGTAATATCACCAGAGTGGAATGAATGTTCAGTTTCTGTTATAGTCACTAAATTCACCATCTGGTTAATGCACAGTTTAAACTTATAGTTCATCGTTCATATGCACATCACTTTTTTTCTGCTGAGTGACATCCTAGTATTGCTCAGTGGGAAGGCCTCTGTGCAAAGAGAAAGCATAAATTTATAAAGCTTATGCTGTATTTGCTTATAAATAAATTGTTATGGTTTTGTCTTGATTTCTCAGATAACCCTTAATATCAAAACTCATAGGTGTGTGGAAATGTGTCCTGGCTTTCAAAACCTAAGTCATGCAGGACTGGATCTTGAGAGGTGCTGAACAGCCATGCCTGAATCCAAAGTTCCGGAGAACACTGAACATTTCCCCTTGTGAAGCCTGGCCCTTACAGCCCCTGCCTATGCACACCTATCACTCAGTAGGAGCTGTGGGAATGCCTTGAATGGATGCATGTTCCAACTTCTGGCTCTGTGAGGAGTTATTCCTACATTTCAAAGATCACTTTCAGCTCTTTCTGATGCCAAATCCAGCCAAACTGCATGGTGCTTTCCACTGAAAACAATCTAAGGAGAAGATGCCACCAAATGTGTCTTTGAGTTTAAATAATGGAAAACAAAGCAGCTGTTCATATGGGGCATCAGGTAAAAAAAAAAACCAAACCAAACCAACCCAACCCCAAAAAACAATACAAGAGAAAAGAGAGGAAATGGGAGTTTCAAAATGAAGGAAACGCAGTTGGAAAAGTCAGCCATAACCGGCAGGATTTTCCTGGTCTGACCTGGCCTTGCTAAAGCTGAGCTTCACCCAAAGCATCTAATCAAGTGCCTGTTGCTGAAAGAAATGCATGGCCTTCACTGCATGGCTGAAATAAAAATGCTGGTTGCGAGAAAGGGAGAGAAATGATGCTGAATCAGAAGGGATTTTTTTGACTTTTATGTCTGGCTTAAGGGTTTTAGTGCAATCCAACAGGAATATGCTCATAATATTCCAGGTATACCACAAGTTCAGAATGGTTGTCATCTTCCTTTCTCTTTGAGGACTTTCCCACGTTAACATAGTCCAGCACAATGCGTGCTTCTGTGCCACGATGCTGTCAGTTGAGCAATGCAGGCATCAGTCTTCCAGCTGTTGTGCAAGGCTGTGTTCAGAAGTGCTGAGCACCTCCATGTTAAACTAAACTCACTGTGACTCATTCCTTCCCTCTCTGCCCCATCACACCGTGGCAGGGCTTGACTTCCATCCCAGAGCCCAGGTCTTTTGCCTCCTTCTGGCAGGACAGCTGATGTTGAAGGTACTCCCCTCTGACAGTGCTACAGGAGAGTGCTTCTATGGAGCAGCCGTGCTCACTTTAGAGCCAAATTCAGGGACTTAAGAGGTCTGAATGCTGTTTTGCAATGATTAATGCATATGTAGGATTGCCATGACACAAATTCTCCTTCCAGCATTAAAATGAAAACATACTAACCTGGAAATGCTCAGCCTTTGCCTAGTTTGATAACTGTGTTTGTGAAGATGCACTTTTCACTGCTTTTGTGTTTGATGCATTGAGTGGCATGGCTCACTAAATAAGACTAAGTAAATCCAAAAGATCTGGCATCTTTTGGAGCAGTGTCTCTGCAGCAAAATACTGTGTAGAGATTTGTGGGTACTAGTATATCCCCCCATTAATATTTTGGGAATTGTGAAAACAGTAGATTCCTAAATTTCCCATTTTTGGAATGCAGATGTTTGCACATCTCACTCTAATCTGCTAGCTGTCAGTTGCTATTCTTGTTAAAAACACTTCACTTAAACATTCTGACTGTGAAGACCTTGGCCAGGGGTCTACGCCACTGTCATAAGGCTATCACGTTCTTTAACAAATGAATGTGGATACTTTGCCCTGCTGTCTTGTGTCAATACAGGAATTGCTCCCCATGAAAGCTCGCAAAAGTGAAGGGATTCCCTGAACTCTTTATATCTGAAAGAAAAAAATCAACACAAACCAAAATGTCTTTTAATGGAAGCAGCAGTGATGGCTACCTGGTATCTTTTAAACAGTGACAGCTTGGTTGAATTTTCTTGATTTTAGTTATCTCAGCCTTATTCTGGGTGATGCTATTATGGTGAACTGTCACTAGGAGAAGTAATGCAATGGTGATTGTCAATTGTTTAATGAAGGTTGAATCAAGTCTACTATGTTTTGTTCAGTGATAGGAAGAAAGGTGATAGATATGTGCAGCACATACATCTTACAGTGTAATTGAGTCTCAGCTGCCAGCATGTAGATGCCTGCACTGTCCCTTCAGTACTGCTGTCATACTGGCACATGGGCAGTGAATATGTGCAATGACACAGATGGAAGCTTTAGCATCTAATTCACACTGATTTCAGCATTTGTTACTGTGCCTTTGAAAAACTCCTCTCTCCATCTCTAGAGAGGCATGAGAAACATTACTGTTTAGTAGCTGTAATTCACACTGAATGCAAGCTGTGTCAGGCACTTCACATGGATGTGCTAGTGGCTGAGGATAGTCAGTACATTTCCATACATCTGTGTCATTTGAGATCAAGCAGTTTGATGTGTTTAGATGCATGTTCACCTTGCACAGTTTTGGTTTAGTGTTGTAAAGATGGACACCAAAATCACAGAGCATTTAAAGGAAGAATTCTTGCCTGGAAGAAATATGTCATTGAGCTCAACTAGGAGGAGATACACATCACTTATTTGCCAGTACAATGTGTTTGCTTTGTGCACTGAACTAAATACGAATCTGATGTGCTATGGATTATCGGAAAGCTTTTCTGGTTTTAAGTTTCTGAAGGAACTCAATCATCCATTTCTTCTGCTCTGTCTAAAGCCTTATTTCCCCTTTCTGAAAATAGGCAGACAGATACCAAATCACCTGCATGGCTGTGGTGTTTGTATTCATTAAGCTGACTCTCTCTGAAAACATTAATAAATCATTCCTGTTGACTGCTACCTATAGGTTATTAAATTGCAGTGTTTACCTTCAACAGAAAAGAGCAGCATTGCACACAAAGGTCTGATCATCTATTCAGCCCAAACAGGACTCTGTTAATATTAAAATGTTTCTAAGCCTCCTTCTCCATTTCACTATCTGGTTAACGCACAGCTTAAACTTATAGTTCATCATTCATATGCACATCACTTTTTTCTGCTGAGTGACATCCTAGTATTGCTCAGTGGGAAGGCCTCTGTGCAAAGAGAAAGCGTTTATAGCTAATATTGATCCAGTGATACTGAAAATCTCAAGGACGCAGATGAAAGTGTCTCTGCCCAGAGAATATCAAAAAAGGGCTGGGGGGAGCAAAGTTTTAGAGTGCATCATGAGCAATCCTCAAGAACCTCAGAAATATAGTCAATGTGGTCAGTGATTTTGTAGAGATCATTGCCATTTCTAGCTTCCACAACCGTGGATTTGTTCTGAATTTTGAACAGCCGACTTCCAGCTTTCCTGATCTTTTGTTCTGAGAAAAACCAACAAACAAAAAGCTAACAATGGTACTTTATTTTTTAAGCATTATGTTTCCCCTTCAAATTTGTTTTGTAGTGGGGAGCTTAAACCAGAGTGTGTGAATAAAGTGTCTTAGATTGTGAGCTTGTGAAGGGCTCCAGTAACTGATTTGATTAGCGGACGAAGCCAACACATCTGAGGGGGTGCATTGCCAACAGCTTCCAGAAAGTCTGTGGAAAGAGAGTTCATAAAGGGATAGGATGAGAACCTGCCTCTGTATGAGTTCATATAGGATGCATTCACGCTGGCATTTTAATTTGGATCAGAAGAGCAATTTTGACATGAATCTCCCAATGGTCTCTATTTTGCAGCGCCTTGATCTTGGAGTACATTGTCTGGGTTCCTTTTGGATGAAATTAACTGGCAGATGTGCTCCCGGAATGCAGCAGGAGAGTACTGCAGCCACAAGTGGACACTCAATCCCTGGAATCATGCTAGAGGTAAAGAAGACCAGAAATGAATTTTTTTTCTGGACCTCAGATCCTCAGCACCAGCTGTTTAACTCTACACATCTTCTCCCTGTAGTGTGTGGTACTTGCCAACATAGACATAGTCACTGAGCAGCACACTGATTTGGAATTCAGTGGATTTTTGGGGGATGGGAATAGCTGAACATTTTTTTTATTACTTCTTACCCAATAAGCATATAAATAACTACATACATCTTCCTAGTGTATCCACACTGAATCTGTCTGCTCATAGGGTAAAATCCTTAGGGTACTTTCTTTGTGTATATGTAACCTAGCGTTATACTAACACACATACGTGCCTCTGGTTATTCAGGGGTGCTGTTTATCAATGTAAATATTGGTAACAAATACACTAGCCCATAGACTCATTGAATCATAGAATAGTTAGGATTGGAAAGGCTTAAGATCATCTAGTTCCAACCCCCCTGCCATGGGCAGGGATGCCTCACCCTAGACCAAGATGACAATGTAATAAAAACCATGTAGTTAGTTTTAAAAGCTTTTCAAGAACAAAAGATGTTCTATTTATTCATTTGCTTGTAATTATGTGACTAGAAAAAATGCACCACTTTAAAAACATGTATGATACTGTAAAACATGCAACCACCTTCTTTTTAGGTATAAACTGATGAGTTCATGGGAGTGTGTGATTACGTTAGCAAAAAAATGCAGTTTAGTGACTGTGTTGCAACACAGATTTTCCCATACACAGAGAAAAGTATGTTATGACCTGGCTGTGCTTATTTCTTGTTTGTGTTTCAGAGTTGGGTCTAACATAGTTGCCATCTGAAAGATGATTTGCTGGTGCATTCAGATCCCAACAGAGCAGCCTGAGCTTAATTTTTCCTTTTGCTGGGTTGTCCTGTGTAGCCAACATGAATCATTTCATTCACCAAAATCTTGAGCAGGCCTGTAATTCAGTAAACTTTCAAGTCTGACAATAGTTACAACAGTTCAGATTGAAATTCCATCCAAATTCCTCTAATGCAAAGAAAGCAACAAAAACTTGCCTTAGGGAAGAGGCATAAGTGGAAGGCATCAAGACACGGTTTGACAAGTGTGATAATCCAATAGTATCAAAATCTCCTGACTGGAGTTCAGATGTTGGATGCGAGACATTACAAGTAATGGAAGAAGTTCGCAGTAGTAGTAAACCAGAAGGCTGTCAGTAAGAAAGAAACTAAGATTTGATTTTGCTAACAAATAAGATAAAATCTCAGGTGAAAGGACAGTGGAGGACGGGAGGCTGAGGATGGAAACTGATATGTATGTAAAAAAATGCAGAAATGTAGATTAAAAAAGCCCCCAGTAGTACTAAGCACCAGGGAGGTTCAGCTTTCCTGAACTTTGAATGCTGCAGGAATTCTGCCATATCCTGCCCCCTAGCTAACAATATATTGTGCCTGTAAAATACAGTGAAAACACATTGATTCCTGAAACTTCCCGATTACACACTGATGACTGTGAAAGCAAAAGGCAGCTTCCTGCAATTTTAAATTGTAATTGTGAAGTTTTTCTCAGTCATTCAAGGTCAACTTGTAATCGAGGAAAAGGGGAACGTTCAAAACAAGAGTTGATCAAAGAATAACATGATAAATGTTGGTGATAAGTTTGTGAAAGATCCTTGTTTATTCCTAATTGTGCTATATGAGTGCTATTTCAGGAGATTTTGAGTCTTAAACCCACATATATATACAGCTATATAACATATATTATCAGTCCTTTTTTCAGCTGTATTTTCCAGGGAACTGGCAGATTATTGCACATAGTAGAAAGCATTTTCTTTCCTTAAAACAGAAAGAAAAAATTGTGTCTTGCCAGAAAAATGTAACCATTAGAAAATACTTTAAGTAACAGTGAATGGATATCAAATAGTTTGAATGGAGTCATTTACCTTTACGAGTTCTGGTTCTAGGGTGTTGGATGGTCTGCTATGGTGTCTACATGAGCACTGTGGGAATCTTATACTGATGACAGATTCAAGTGCTAGTGGCTTGCAAAGAGACAAATGTTAAGAGATGGTGATTCACGATCTGGAAGTGGGCAAGATACAGAAGCTAGACTTCCATTCCAGCAGGCCTGCTGTGGCTTTGGAAAGTAATGCAGTTCTGAGGCCATGCTATTCAGACCCCAACAGAATTTCCTCTACATCCAACTTTCTGGGAAATGTATTTTTGGCTGCTAGACATATAGCTGGAACCTATGACTAGTAGCCTTTTTTGTCCCTGCCTGTTGAACATATAGGGAGGGGCCACAGTTCATAGAATCATAGAATCATAGAACAGTGAGGGTTGGAAAGGACCTTAAGATCATCAAGTTCCGACCCCCCTGCCATGGGCAGGGACACCTCACACTAAACCATGTCACCCAAGGCTCTGTCCAGCCTGGCCTTGAACACTGCCAGCGATGGAGCATTCACAACTTCCCTGGGAAACACATTCCAGTGCCTCACCACCCTTACAGTAAAGAACTTCTTCCTCATATCCAATCTAAACTTCCCCTGTTTAAGTTTGAACCCGTTACCCCTTGTCCTGTCAATACAGTCCCTGATGAAGAGTCCCTCCCCAGCATCCCTATAGGACCCCTTCAGATACTGGAAGGCTGCTATGAGGTCTCCATGCAGCCTTCTCTTCTCCAGGCTCAACAGCCCCAACTTTCTCATCCTATCTTCATACGGGAGGTGCTGCAGTCCCCTGATCATCCTTGTGGCCCTCCTCCGGACTTGTTCCAACAGTTCCATGTCCCTTTTATGTTGAGGATGCCAGAACTGCACACAATACTCCAAGTGAGGTCTCGTGAGAGCAGAGTAGAGGGGCAGGATCACCTCCCTCGACTTGCTGGTCACGCTCCTTTTGATGCAGCCCAGGATACAGTTGGCTTTGTGGGCTGCGAGCGCACACTGAATCCGGCTCATGTTCATTTTCTCATGGACCAACACCTCAAGTCCTTCTCCGCAGGGCTGCTCTGAATCTCTTCTCTGCCCAAACTGGAACTGTGCCTGGGATTGCTCCCACCCAGCTGTAGGACCTTGCACTTGGCATGCTTAAACTTCATCAGGTTGGCATCAGCCCACCTCACAAGCGTGTCAAGGTCCCTCTGGATGCCAGTCCTTCCCTCCAGTGTATCAACCGAACCACACAGCTTGGTGTCATCAGCAAACTTGCTGAGGGCGCACTCAATCTCACTGTCCATGTCACCAACAAAGATGTTGAACAAGACCGGTCCCAACACCCATCCCTGAGGGACGCCACTCGTTACTGGTCTCCAGATGGACATTGAGCCATTGAGCGCTACTCATTGCGTGTGGCCATCCAGCCAGTTCTTTATCCACTGAGTGGTCCACCTATCAAATTGATGTCTCTCCAACTTAGAGACAAGGATGCCTTGTGAGACAGTGTCGAATGCTTTGCACAAGTCCAGGTAGATGACATCAACTGCTCTACCCCTGTCCATCAGTTCTGTAGCCCCATCATAGAAGGCCACCAGACTGGTCTGGCAGGATTTCCCCTTAGTGAAGCCATGTTGGCTGTCACCAAGCACCTTGTTGTTTTTCATGTGCCTCAGCATGCCTTCCAGGAGAATCCGCTCCAAGATTTTGCCAGGCACAGAGGTGAGACTGACTGCTCTGTAGTTCCCTGGATCTTCCATTTTCCCCTTGTTGGAAATGAGACTTTTATTTCCCTTTTTCCAGTTGTTGGGAACGTCACCTGACTGCCATGATTTTTCAAATATGATGGACAGTGTCTCAGTAACTTCATTTGCCAGATCCTTCAGGACCCATGGATGGATTTCATCAGGTCCCATGGACTTCTGTACATTCAAGTTCCTAAGATGGTCTCAAACCTGATCCTCTCCTTACAGTGGGCCCTGGGTCTTCATTCCCACAGTCCCTGCGTGTGCTTTCCAAGACTTGGGTGGTGTGGTCAGAGCATTTGCTGGTGAAGTCTGGGGCAAAGAAGTCATTAAGAACCTCAGCCTTCTCCAAATCCAGGGTAGCCAGTTCTGATAGCTTCCAGGAGAGGGCCCATGTTGTCCCTCGTCTGTCTTTTGTTTGCGACATACCTATAGAATTCCTTCCGGTTATCCTTAACATCCCTAGCCAAGTTTAATTCTAAGTGGGCCTTAGCTTTCCTGACCTGGTTCATAGCTCCTTTTTGCAACTCAATCACAGCAGCCGCCTACTGAGGCAGGGATCTACACCAGCAAATCCACAATGTATACACCGGTTTACACCCATCTGCAATCTTACCCATAATACCAACACCAGCTGCACTGATAGGTAGCAGTCCATACCCCTTCATCAGGAGGTTTCTGAACACGTACATCCCATGTCTCTGCAGCTGTACTAGTCCAAAGCACCACACAAATTCTAAAATCTGCTTTCAGCTCCAGAAACAGTTCATTGCACAGCATGTCCAGGTGTCTGGCTTGGGAATCTCAAGTTCCCAGCCCTTGACACCGGTGTTTAGCAGCAGGATCCAGAACAAGGGTCAGGGCATCCCTATGAACGATGTTCTCTGGACACTGTCTAATGCATGCAGAGGGACATCCACTGTCTGTCCTTTGCTGTTCCCTGGCAAACTGGCTCAGTTCCTTGGTGGAAGAAGCCACAGGGTTATCGCGCAGTGAGGCCGCCCCAGCTAGAGGGCTGACAATAGGTAGGGGAAGATAACAGTAGAAGAAAGAGGATGAAGTCAGGTGGAGCCAGGTGCTGGCAGGACCAAAGCTCCAAGTCCTTACTCATCCAGGAGAAATCACCCACAAAGGAAATCACTGGTTTCCAAGGTGATGTCTCTCCAAAGCAGGAAACGTGATGATTCACATTTCATCCCCAGAGCTTTCAGAAATCCATGGCTGAGAGAATGAATTATCTCACTAGTGAGCCTTTTGATGAGGAAAAGCTTCCAGTGGGAGAAGGCAGGTATGTACAGGAAGATGATACATTCATGTACTGATGAATGACACCTAAGTAAAAATTAATTTCTAAATGTAACAGCCTTCAAATGTTCTGTTTACTGAGCCCCAAACACATATTATTCCAAAACAGGAGACAGTATCTGGGAGTAGCTGCTCTCATCTCAAGTTTTATTGTCTCTCTGTCTTCAGAAGAAAAGGTTAATAGGAAACTGTGTCCCCTGGTTTTAATTTTCTTCCTGGAAGCTGTTACAGTGCTATGTTTTGGCTTTAGTACTGAGAATAATAGGGCAGAACTATGAACTAAGCCTATGTTCTTGTTATGTGCAGTGCACTGTGAGTATGCTTTGGCCTGTGTTCTGGTAGTATTTGATATCACAGTGAGAGGGCGTTTGGATCGTTTGAGGTGATACACAGTGAGGCAGCTGGTGATGTCAGCAGATGGTTACCTAGTGTGTGAGAGGGAGGACTGTGAGAGCACAGCTGGGAGCTGGGATCCAAGACACACGTAGGTGATGTGCTGTTTTACCTCTCCTGAGCAAAGCGATCAATAGACTCACAAGCCAAACCAAAAGCCAGTTCATTACAGAAAGTTTAATAGGGAAGAACTGAGTAAAGTCATGTGGGTTTCAGTTCAATTCTTGACAAACTGCCTGAGCCAAGAACATTTCAAATAAGGCATGCAGCACATCAGCATGACTTCTGTGAATTGCCACTTCTTACTTCCCATCCTTGGAGATACCAGTATTATTTGCCTAGGTCTTGTGTGGGATTTTCACACCATCCTTCAAAACATTTGGACCTGGCCACTGGTGGAGTTTGGATTCTGGTTAATTGACTTGCTGGATGTTTCTGCCTTCTTGTGTTTGACAGACATGGTGATAGATTTTGATCTGGTTTACTTTCTTCTGCTGACCTTTCCTCTCAAGAGGCTTTTGTTTGAGTTGAATTGGCATCAAAATAAATGGATGTGTTTGAAAAGAGTGTTTTTGTTCTGGTGTTTCTTTCACCAGACAGGGCAAAATTAGCTGGAAGTCATGCTTTTCTTGGAAGAGCAGTAGTGAAAAAGCTGGAAGTCTTTTGGCAAGTGATAATACGTAAATAGCTTTTCTGAATACCTATTAAATGCACTGTTGTACTAGTATTATCCAGTAGAGCCAGGAATTGGTTTATTATGATTTTGGACCACTGGTTTGTTTTTAACACGGATGAGTTGGCTGTCACATTAAAGTGAACTACACTTTAATGTCTGTGCCATGTACAAGTGATACAGCTGTACCAGTAATTCCCAGAGTTCACAAGTTTAATATATTCTGAAAAAAAAAATATTTTCTATATTTCCTTTTCACGCTTCACGGTATCTGGAGCTGGATGTATGGAAAGGCTCAGCAGAACCTTTTCCTTCTTTCACTAATTATTCCGCTGTTGTAAAACTCTGTTATTTCCTTCCAAAAAAATATTATAGAAGATTTAGAGCTGTGGGTTTAAGATACTATGGGAATGACCTGCCTTAGTTGTTACTATAGAGGGTGTGCTAGCTGGAGGAAAAAGGCTTAGGACATCACTTCAGCCCTCTAAATCTTCACACAGAAGAGATTATTCAACATGTATAATGTATAAATAGCAGCAGACCAGAGAACATTAAGGACTACAGAGCTCTGGGAGAGGTGGTTAGGGGCTCTGGAACTCAGATTGTCTTTTCGTCAATTCTCCAGGATACAGGGCAGGACCTTAAAAAGGCTAGGAGGATTGGCCAGGTTAATAAATGGTTAGAACAGTGATGCCATAGTCAGGGGTTTGGGTATTTAGAACATGGTAATTGATGTGGGAGGCCAGGTCTACTGCAGGCTGGTGCAGCTGGTCTGATGCCGAAGGGGAAGAGTGGTTTTGGTAGGAGGCTTGCCAGACTGGTCAAGGATGATTTAAACTAGATGTGCTGGGGGAGGGGGGCATCATTTCATCCCAACACACCCAGTCACTTGCCAGCAACTATAATAAACAGAGTGATGTAGAATTATTCCAGCCACTCCAGCCAGTGAACTGGCTTCATTTGAAGCTCAGCTCAGATGCCACTATATGAACGCCTGTAGGATGGGGAACACAAGAGGAATTAGAGATGTGTGCACATCTACAGGGATATGATATAATAGATATCACAGAAACATGGTGGGATGGCTCCTATGACTGGAGTGTTGGAATGGAAGGTTACAGGCTGTTTAGAAAAGACAGGCCTGGCAGACAGGGAGGGGGACTTGCAGTTTATGTTAGGAATAGGCTGGAGAGTATGGAACTCTGTCTGGGGACAGGTGAGCAGTCAGGGTCAGGGTTAAAGGGAGAACAGCAATGGGGGACATTACTATGGGGATCTGTTACAGACTGCCTGACCAAAAGGACTCTGAATGAAGCACTCTGTAGACAGACAGGAACAGCCTCACGCTTGCAGGCCCTCGTTCTCATGGAGGACTTCAAGCACCCTGATATCTGTTGGAGGGATGGCACGGCCCGGCACAAGCAATCCAGGAGGTTCCTCAATTGTGTGGAAGACAAATTTCTTGTACAAGTAATAGAGGAGCCAACAAGGAGAGGTGCCATGCTTGACCTCGTGCTCACCAACAGGGAAGGGCTGGTTGGAAATGTGACGCTCCAGGGCAGAACAGTGAGAAGAGCGTGCAGCAAGCTCACTGCCCTGGACTTCAAGAGAGCAGACTTTGGCCTCTTCAGGAACCTGCCTAGTAAGGTTCCATGGGATATAGCCCTAGAGGGTAGGGGGGCCCCAGACTGTTGGTTGATGTTCAAGGATCACCTGCTACAAGCTCAGGAGTGTTGCATCCCAACTAGAAGGAAGTGCAGCAGGAGGGCCAGGAGACCTCCTTGAATGGATAAGGAGCTGCGGAGGAAAATTCGAAGGAAAAAAAAAGGCTTATGGAAGGTGGAAGCAAGGACAGGTGGCCTGGGAAGAATACAGGGATGTTGTCCATTGTCACTGGTGGGATGCTAGGGATCAGGTTAGGAAAGATAAGGCCCACTTAGAATTAAACTTGGCTAGGGATGTTAAGGATAACAGAAAAGGCTTCTATAGGTATGTCACAAACAAAAGACAGACGAGGGACAACATGGGCCCTCTCCGAAGCTGTCGGGAGAATTGCCTACCCTGGATTTGAAGAAGGCTGAGGTTCTTAATGACTTCTTTGCCCCAGACTTCACCAGCAAATGCTCTGACCACACGACCCAAGTCTTGGAAGGCACACGCAAGGGCTGTGGGAATGAAGACCCTGGGCCCACTGTAGGAGAGGATCAGGTTTGAGACCATCTTAGGAACCTGAACATGCAACAAGTCCATGAGACCTGGTGAAATCCATCCATGGGTCCTGAAGGAGCTGCAAATGAAGTTGCTGAGCCACTGTCCATCATATTTAAAAATCATGGCAGTCAGGTGAAGTTCCCAATGACTGGAAAAAGGGAAACATAACCCCCATTTTCAACAAGGGGAAAATGGAATGATCCAGGGAACTACAGAGCAGTCAGTCTCACCTCTGTGCCTGGCAAAATCTTGGAGCGGATTCTCCTGGAAGGCATGCTGAGGCACATGAAAAACAACAAGGTGCTTGGTGACAGCCAGCATGGCTTCACTAAGGGGAAATCCTGCCAGACCAATCTGGTGGCCTTCTACGATGGGGCTACAGAACTGATGGACAGGGGTAGAGCAGTTGATGTCATCTACCTGGACTTGTGCAAAGCATTCGACACCGTCTCACATGACATCCTTGTCTCTAAGTTGGAGAGACATCAATTTGATAGGTGGACCACTCAGTGGATAAAGAACTGGCTGGATGGCCACACGCAAAGAGTTGTGCTCAATGGCTCAATGTCCATCTGGAGACCAGTAACGAGTGGCGTCCCTCAGGGATGGGTGTTGGGACCGGTCTTGTTCAACATCTTTGTTGGTGACATGGACAGTGGGATTGAGTGCACCCTCAGCAAGTTTGCTGATGACACCAAGCTGTGTGGTTCGGCTGATACACTGGAGGGAAGGACTGGCATCCAGAGGGACCTTGACATGCTTGTGAAGTGGGCTGACGCCAACCTGATGAAGTTTAAGCATGCCAAGTGCAAGGTCCTACAGCTGGGTGGGAGCAATCCCAGGCACAGCTCCAGTTTGGGCAGAGAAGAGATTCAGAGCAGCCCTGCGGAGAAGGATTTGGGGGTGTTGGTCAATGAGACCTCTTTATATAGTTCCCTTACCAGGCTACATCAGGTCAGAGCTCTTTTAACTTTCCCATTGGCTAATGCAGAAAAGATGAAGATTTGCAGAGGTAGCTACTAAACCAGTACCTTCTCTACACTGAAAATTAATATGCTTCAGGTGGTGTAATGTGACATAGCCAGTGGAAAGAGAAAATCGAAAGATCATTTCTAACTGATTAAAATTGTGTTTCTGTTACCTCTGTGGTGGTGGGCTGAGAAAAGGTTAGAATAGCTCAGCTAAATAGGGAGAAAAGTAACTTATCTAATTCATGTTTTTCCCCTAGTTGTGATGGAGAAAGTAGAGGGATGTGAGCATTTCAATGGACTGAGATAACATTCCCTAGATTTCTTACTGATTTTGATATCTACTATGCTATGAGAACTATACATGCAGTTGGATCCGAAAGGAGCCAAAACAAGCCACTTATTGAAGTGAGAAATGATACATATTCTAACCCTTAATCCAGTGCTAAAAGGCAGGATTTAGAAAGCATTGATATACAGCTTAATACACACTTCAAAAAATACTTTATTGAGGCTTTATGTCAAATGCCACTGTGATTTCTTTTTTAATTGTACTTGTTCTATGCATAGTTATTTAAAGGTGGAAAGTTGAGTATGACCAGACTCTGTTAACATCGAAAGTTCAAGGGGCAGCTTTTGTAAAGCTAGCCGTGTAGTGTGCATTTTCCTATCCCCTCCAGCACCCTCTTACGGCAATTTACGCAAAGGCTCTGTTCACGGTTCGCCTCAAAATCGAGCTTCACAAGGAGTGTTCTTTCTGCCCTCTCGTGGCCACAGGTCAGTTCTGCAGTTTTGCCACCGCGGGGATTTCAGACCTGCAATTTGATAATCCCAAATGTCTTGCTTTTACTTTAGAGAACACACATACAGTTGTGTATCTCTGAGATGTTTTTTTCAGTATACAGTGCTTTTGTGTATATCTTTCATTTCAGTACAGCAGTTGACTATTTGGATTGCCAAATTAGCTACACACAATTTTCTTAGTTTTACGTCAGAACCCGGAATATGAAGATGTTACTCGCGTGTTCAAAGAACCAAGTAAGAACCATTTCTTTCCTGTCAACTAAGGTAGTTTTAGTTAGATGGTCTGTGCCTCACTTTTGGCCTGCTTACATGAAAAATGCTGCATAATTGCACTTGACAGTTTCATTATGCTTTCACTGATTCTTTGATTTACTTGTAAGTTAAATTGCACTCAGTTTCCATGTCATGTCAATCAATCAGTAAATACATTGATTAATTTAGATTTATCGCAGTCTGAGGTCAGGATTAGGCCACACTGCCAGTTTATATTTTATAAAGATCCTATACAGTTTAATTTTCCCTTGTATGAATAATGTTATCAAATACAGGCTTATAGAAGGTTGTATCATTTCAGTTAAGACTGCTGCTTATCACAGTTTTTTGACAAGCATACAGAGCCAGAATGGGTAGCACATGAATATACAGTGATGTCTCTAGTGCTTGTTAGCTGGTGAGGATCTAAACAAGAGATTCGGTAGCAGGCATGTGAGAACATATAATGCAATAATGATTTAAGAAAGCAATTATAGAAAACAAGAACAGATTGTTCACTGTCAAGGTAGTACTAACAAAAGAGAATATTTGCTCTTATACACTGGTAAATGGAAAAAGAAAGCCATTACTTTATACATTGCCTGCTAACTTTCTCCTATGTTCCCCTTTCACAGTCAGCCCAAGTTACCATCTCCTCATCTTTATGATTTCTGGGGTAACTGGGAAAATCCCACTGCACAGGCACAGCCTGCGCTGCTGTTGTGCTGGTGCCAAACTGTGCACCATCTGTGCTTAGCAGGGGAGGGAAGTATGACCAGAAAGATTTTACCACTAGTTACACATTTGAGATGGGGGTGGGCTCTCCAATCCTCCAGGCCACCCCAGGGATTCATAAATTCATATGCAGTATAAATATGTGCAAGAATACATTTTTAAGGAAATGTCTTGAAATATGGAACTTTGAGAAGCATATGGCAGTGGCTGAACTGGCACAGGAAGTACCTTCTGAAGGTGGTCTCTTTTCACTCCCCTGCTCTTTCCACACAGGACTGACACTTCAAGAGCAATTCCGAATCCCCTGCATTCACACTTCTTTCAAGATCCTATAAGCCATATGTGATCCTAGTATAACTACACTATAGCTACACTGGTGTACCTTCACTGGTATTTCATTTCTTCACAGGCATTTAAATTAAACTTAAAACTTCTCTTTCATAGCTGCCAAAATAAATCAGCTGATGAGTTAGGCGCTACCTTTTAATTTTGAATGCCTCTTGAGAGAGAGGCAAACTTGCAGCTCTTAGAATTGATGATGGTCTCTAAGGGCAAGTAGGTATTTGGTCAAGAAGGTAACCACACTGAAAGACAGGCTCAGCATCCAACATATGGTTCTATTTTTTCCTTGAGCCTCTCTTCAATAGCAGGGTTCAAAGGAATTTTGTCTCTACCCTTTTAGAAATAAAATTCTCCATATTGGTCATATAGTATAATTAACTCTAAAGACTTTTATTACCCCAAGATGCAGATGTATTTTATGTACCCACAGAACTGAGCACCTAAGAGAAGCATCTGAGCTTAAGAAGTTCCTCTCTTCTTCTTCACTAATTCATTAAATGGGCCAGCTAAGCCCTGCTCGGAATGAACAGCACATGGGCTCATCCGGCCTTACGGCCTTTGTTTAGCATTGTACTGGGTTTGCATGGCAAGGTTTTAGTCACAGTGAGGCTACAGAGGTGATTTGTGTGAGAAGCTGCTAGAAGCTTCCTCTACATTTGATAGAGGCAATGTCAGCTGGCTCCAAGATGGACCCAAATGCTGGCCAAGGCCGAGCCCATGAGCAACAGTGCTAGTGCCTCTGGGATAACATAGTTAAGGTTGGGAGGGAAAGAAAACTACAATTCCAGCCAGAGAAAAGAGTGAAAATATGTGAGAGAAAGAACCTTGCAGACACCAAGGTCACTGAATAAGAAGGGCAAGACATGCTCCAGGTGCTGGAGCAGAGATTCCTCTGCAGCCTGTGATGCAGCCCATGCTGCAGCCCATGGTGAAGCTTGTGCCTATAATGTTCAATATACTGCAAGAGACAAAGTATCTGGATGTCATACTAAGGACAAAGAACATGGTAATTGGTAAAAGTCAATTGTTATGAGCATCAGAGGCAAGATATACAGTGCAAAAGCTCCAAACCCAGAATAGGTGTACTAAATATGGCAAAATAGGGGGAAAGAGCTAAGTGGGCAGTGAGTTCCAGAAGATGGGAAGAGTTAGAGCACAGATTTTTCTCATCCATATTTTGTGCTACTAAAGATCTGAGTGGCATTAGCTGAAGCCCGTCTGCACCTTGTGTCATCAGGAGAGCAGTACAAGTGTGAATTGGGTATTTACGGGTTTCCATGCATTTGTGCTAGATGTATTTTAGTGGGTGTCACCAATGAAAACATTTCCAGCTCCTCATAATGGGTGCTCTTCAAGAGGTGGCGATTTTTCAGATGTCTTGTTTAGGGTCTGGGAGGTTCCAGTGGTCTGTGATGAGCCAGGCTAGCCCAGTTCTCATCTTTGGAAGAACATGCAAAAGGCAGATGAAAAAGCAGTTGAAGTGAATCTAAAACTGAGAGATTTCAAATGCCGGATGCCCGAGTCTTTGGCTCCTTCTGTGGGTAAAACAACAGAGTCTTTTTACATTCCACTAAATCTGTCCAAATGATATATTGAAATCAACAGCATGATGAGCTCTCAGACTTATAAATTAATCAGTGGGTTGTCAGTGTCCTCTCTCTAAGCTTAAGTCAGAATCTAAAATAAGCCTGGTGTTGTTTTTGCATGGAGGCTTTAATAACAGACATAAATATTACGTGGATCCCAAGGAAGGCTGGAAGCTCCTGAACCCTTCTAGAATTCGTGCTGGTAAGCCTCCATAGTCTGTCACTTGATTTACGTGAGTCCTTTCCTTGCTTTTTTCCAATTCATGAATAATATCTGTGTATGGATAATAAATAATCTGGTGAGTAACAGCTATAGCAATGTATGTTTCCTGTTGTGCCCCTTCTCCTCCCATTGCACTATGCAGTGATTGTTTTCTTGGCTCACACACTGTCAAGCCAAACAGAAATTTTGCACAGCATAGCATAATTCCTCCTTTATGTACTTTTCACCTAGCTCTTCCTCTGCTGAGGGAAAATAAATCAATAGCCATCTCCTGTATCTGTGTTGTGGAGCTTGCAATAAGAGGGCAACCTAATTGTACCTGCTGCTGGGCCAGTGTTTGGGCTTCTGCTTTCCTCCCATAGCAGCCGTCATGAGCACCAATTGATGGGTACCCTTTTCCTGTTGCTAGGTGATATGTTCCTTGAAAAAGCAGTTTCTATTACTGCTCAGGGATTCTCACAAATCTTGTTTGCTCTTGGGTCGCATGATGTGCGGTGGGGTTTGCAGAGCCAGAACACAACACAAAGTTCAGGGCACCTGCTTCTGCTGTTCATTTGACTGTAAATCATTAAAAGATCCCAGTTTTCCTGAGTAAAGAAAGAATGACATCCTGTTCTGGTGTCAGGCAACGACAAGATTTCTACTTCATAGGCCGGGTCTTCAACTTTCCCGTCCACAATTTGTTAACCAGCGTCCTTCAGCATGGACTTGGCTGCAGTACCCGAGTATAACACTGCAAACCTGGTCTTTCACCAGCACTTGTTAGGTAGTTTTCTGAGACTCAGAAGCCCAAAGATCGGTTTTGAACTCTTTCTTACTTTCAAAATGTACAGTCTCATTGTTTCTAATTTGTTCAGATGTTCCCATCTCTTTGATATTTCAAGTTTAAGTGAGTAGAGGGACTAGATATTTTCAAGGCTGTGTTCTTACTGCTTTGGGTTGAATTAGATTCCCCAGCCACAGGCTGAATAGCGTTGTTTCAAGTAGCTTCATTAAGTTTGTAGAAGAACAGCACCATAGGCTCTGTCCCAAGTCTGAATTTATCTGATAAAAATGATCAGTTTGATTGGGATTTTTTCCAGGTTCTTCTAAAGATATGTGGAATGTAAAGATATCTGGTTACAGGTTATTCAGCATAAAAGACTAAGATGAGAAAGAAGAGGCAATAAATTAAACTCTCAGATACCCAAACCCCAAGGAAGAAGAGATAACAAGATAGTAACAAAGAGCAGAAGTCTTAGATCACTGATAGATGGGACCTTTAAGGAACCACTCAATGACTTGAGGAGGTTCAGCCAGAGCTCTGTAACTGATTATTGTGAATCTCATAGGAAACAGCAAGCTTACAATGAGATATCTGAGAGTCCTTGTAGGATCACATAAAATTTATTATGGGATGTTTCAAGAGATGTGGGAAAGTGCTGGATTTATTTTGGGATGTTTAGTGGAGAGCCAAAAACAGTCAAAGGGAGTGATCAAGATATGTGGGAGAGGAACAACTATGGGAAAATGGAGAAGAAAGGGGATAAAAGAGGTCAGCTGTATGCAGTCAAGCTGCTGTCATTTTTTGTCAGGCTATGCCCTGTTCCTAATCATCACAGTATGTCTTATCTTCTTGTTAAACTCGATAATGGAATGTTTTCCTGTGTGAGTGTGCTCTCTATTATGCATGCACATGTGTGTATGGTCTGCTAGCTGATTTCAAGCCAGGTTAGCTGGTGAGTAGAGTGAGTGGTCTGAGTGCCAACAGCTGGAGATAGAGACCAAGGGTTAAAGAATCCTGCAAGCCTGAGGGTTAGCGACTAGAGAGGTAGATTGCCTGGATATCAGCTATTCAAAAGACTGAATTCCTAACAGCTGCTGATGAAGGGGCCCATTTGTGTGTGCGATTCTAATAAGAATTTAAAGCTGGATTAGGTGATGAGCAGGATGAGGGGTGTAGGAGTCAGCTACCAGGGAGATCATAGGTCTGAGAGCCAGTTGCTAAATAGATCACAGATATGGAAGATCCAGTGGAGGGGTCATGAGTCTGAAAGCCAGTTGCTAAAGAGGTCACAAGTATGGAAGATCTACTGGAGGGACCTGTTTGCCTTATTTGGGTGGGAGATCTGCTAGCAACTGTCAGTTTTATTAACCTGTGAGTGATAACGGGATCAGCCCATTTGTGTATTTATGTCAGTCTTGTTGGTGTACAATTGGAGACTGTAATGATGCAGCTCTCTTGTTGGTTGATAATCAGTTGTGACTGTCAAGTTGTGACTGGCAAGTGCATACATACACATGTTTGTACATGTGGTCTGGTTTTTGGGGGAATGCCTATTCCCACCACTGGCCAGACAAGGTGTAAAGGTAATTCAGTATCTGAGGACCACAAGAAGGAATCCCTTAGATCCTGTAGTCTACTAGATTTGACCTCCCTGTAGGAGGTGCGGATTCAGCTTCACTTCAAAGCTTACTGAAAATTCAGTTTTGGAGAAAGCCTGAACATGTGATATTCCATTTAGAAGAGAATGGTTTTCATAGGAAATGTGAAATAGAAGTAAGGGCTTAAATGGAGTAGCCCCATCTGCCTGTGTGTCTGTCATTCACATTAACAGAGGAAGTGGGACAACCACAGGGCAGATCTTATAGAACTTTAGGGAGGGTGCTATCTCAGGTATGAAGCCCAAGATCATTACATTGCAATGCATGTGGCTTTAGTTAGATGTTATTGCTCAGTGGGGTCTGAGATAGTAGGTTTTATTCGTGACAAATTCTTGACAGGTCACCTTTCAGACTTAGTCTAACATGATTCATAAACAACAGGAAAAGTGCTTTCTCTACATTTTACTTGTTTTTCCTTAGCTGCATATGACACAGAGTACCAGTGGTTTTGATCCTGCTTCTGTTTGTTATTCATACTGTAGACTTTGTTTTATTTGTACCATGCTGCTTTATTCATACTATGCTTCTTTTAATTTTGCTTAAAATGCTTTCAGTTACACAGCTGTTGTTCTGAAATTAGATTTTACAGCCAACAGGACATAAGCCACACAGGAGTAAACAGAATTTATACTACGGTGCCACTGAAGTAAACTGCTGCAACAGTCGCTACAATTGTCATTGCCTTATACGTGAAGGGTTTGTACAGAATTATTCATCACATGAAGTCAGGTTTGCATTTCAGTTCTTATAGGTTTCCTTTTCATGACCCTTAGTTTTGAAAACACATTGCAGATTTTCAGAGTTTTTCAGATTCTGTCTTCATTATTTCATTCCAGTATCACTGTAACTGTTAGAATTCATATACCTAAAAATATCAGACAAATAAAACAAAACCTGTTACAATCAGGTAAGACAGTGAGAAAGAAATTACAGGAATCAAATTAAGCAAGAAAGAACCTTGGCTTCAGATATATCACTTACCTTTCCTGGCCTGAACTTCTACCTCATGCATGTAGCAGATAGACATCAGGGGTAGCCAGCTGAAACTCAGTTACAAGGCAAATGGAGAGTTTGGATAAAGCAGCAGATATGATACGAAGGACTGATATTGAGGAGCTGCTTTAAATTATTCCTAGTAACAGGCAAGAAGTATTTTTTCCTATCCTAAAAAAAATTCTGAGATGTCAAAACAAATTTTTCATCTTAGTTTGGAAAAATCAGAATCTCAAACCTTGCCTCAGTGAGAGAGTCTGAAGCAAAAAAACCAAAAGGCTTGGATGAGAACTGCCATCAGTTTCAAAATGCTGCAATGCAGCTTGGAATTTTGTCTTTTTTTGTGCCTCTAATTTGCATAAATTTAGAAAATAGAAGGGTAATTTTATTTGGTCACTTTATAGTGCTGAAATGCGATATTTTAATAAATCTGAACCTTTTTCACCAAAGCTTTAAACTTTTCAAAGTGAAAACTGATCTAAAAAAGTGTTTTCAAACCTAATCTTGTCATATGAACATTTCCAGCTTTGGCTATTTGGCATCTTCTCATTAGAAAAGATTTCATAAAGAGGCTCTACTAGTACTTGTGATGAGGCTTTTTGATTTGATTAACCGCAAACTGAACTCATCAAAATGCTTGTGGAGTATCCCTTGAGGAAGTCTGATTGTATTTGGTCATCACTAACCTATGATTTAATATGCGTTTTAATATATGGGTTGAACACTTGTATGGTATTACCTGGATCTGATTCCTGAACTTCTTGAGGCAGATTGACAGACAGTGACTTCCCAAATCTCTGTGGAAAATTTAGAAGTGACTGACTGGAACTTTTAACAAGTGGAGATCTCCCAGGCCTGTGTGATACCTTTGGAGCATGCCTAGGTATGTTATCTCCAAAAGCTCTCCCAAATCTCAGAGGCAAATTAGCAATTGGTTTAATGCTTCTTTCTTCTGGATAACCTCTTCCAAACCTAAGAGGTAAATTAGCAGCTGAATTTGGCATCTTGTTTATGGTAGAAGGGTTCATTTTAAGGATATTTTTTGATCCCCAGTCTTTCATTTCTTCAAAATTGAGACTCCTCTCCTTTTCTTCCAAGATATCTTTAATCTAAAGAAAAAAAAATTAAATAAAGGATACTGTCATTTTATAGGTCATTACTCCAGCTACCAATCACACAAAGTTTTCATTTCCGCATCTTCCTAGAAAGCTGCTGGGTAACACTCTCTTTTGGGTATCTAATGCTTTTTAGATGTATTTGTTAAACTCCATTCTAATGTGGATTACTTCATATGCAGACATTGTCCTGCTTACCTTTTCAGTACACTGACTCAAGAGCACATTTCCGTATCAGTATCTAGAACTGTTCAAATGGTGTCAGTTGGAAATATTTCTGGGCATGGGTATTGGTACCTGTGCTGTCAGTTAAGTGTAGACAGGAGGCGCTGTCAGGTCCGCATTTTCTAGTATCGCCAACTGAAGTTGTCTGCAGGGGAAGATGCTGGCTATGTTTAGTAACTTGGCACAGGCCCAGCCTCTTACTCATCGAGTCTGGATGAACAGGAGGATGGGTCAAGCTACCTGAATGTGTAGCTCATTCCTTCCTAAGCACTTGGTGGATGCTTTTGACCCAATATCCTGCTGGGCTAACAACCAGGGAAATGAATGGCAAGTGTTTGGGTCAAATTGGCATGATGCCTGCTCTGGCCTTACAGCATAGAGGTTGTCCTCAGCTTTAAGTTGTTTTGGTCCTCCACTAGTACACAAGATGCATTAGGAGCTCCTGGGCTCCTAACTTTGCACAGCCAGCACAGAATCCACATTCTGTGTCTATGCTGGCATACAATGAAGAACTGAGCCTAGTGTATTTCTGGTCTCATGATGAAAAGGGCAGCTGCTGCCTGAAAACTAGCTATATCAACATGACCTTATAGAAGTGTTCTTTCCCTGGGCATATTGAGGGTCACTTATTTTTATGGCAATGACAGATTTCCAAGCCTTATCAGCAAATAGGTACAAATATGTTTTTCGATTTCAGTTAAAGACACAAATGTTACTAATATTCATTTCAGTTCCTTGTCCCTATTTGGTGACTTTCCTGGGAACTTTTCCAGCTACCATGAGAGAAGGGGAATGAACCATTCTAGTTCATATTCCATGATTAAAACGTTAAATAAACTATTCCTCTGATTGCACCTGCACACCACTTCTGAAGTATATAAAGGACAGTGAGCTGAAGACCACAGGAGTTCACTAACATAATTAAAGTTGTATTTTGGTTTGAAGGATCTTTATTACACCAGGGATGATTAGTCAGAAAGATAGGTTGGCTCTCATTTCTCAGGGAGTATTTGTAGGGTCGACAAGAAAAGTAATACAGATGTACTGTTCAAATTTCATTTGGCATCTATTGGGCCATAATAAATGTGCAACCCTGCAAAGATGTTTTTATAGTCAATTTCCAAAGTAGAATTTTAAAACCATTAACTATATTAGATTTAAAATATTCCCTGTTTATCATTATTCTTTGAGTATCACAAGCATGCCTTTATTAATTTTGGATTAATAATATATCTGTTATAGTCTGTGCATAAAATGCCTGACAGGAATTTTAATTGAGGCCCCACTATGTAAGCAAGAAACATTTCATAGTACGTCTCAATGTAATTGCAAGTCTGTATTGCAAGGAAATAGAAACATGAATTGATTTACACAGTGTATGTGCTCGCGCAAATGCATTTCCTGAAAATTCTTCCTACGAGCTTTTCTCATACGGCCAGTTCTGTAATGCTGAGTACTGTGCAGTGGGGTTAGGAGACCCTTTGCCATAGATTTCAAACTGCTCAAGGTCTGACCTGCAGTTCCCCCAAATAATACATAGCAATGTAGATCTTACCTTGTAATATTTATCATCATCATCTTCTGTGCTCTGCAGACTGGACTTCATCAGCTCATCTAGGCACATAGTATTTGATGTTTGAAAGACCACTGTAGCTAAAGCAAACAGAACAAACTTCATTGGAATGCATTTCATTTCTCTCAGATTATGCTTACTTAAGGAGCTCAGAATCTGTACCGAAAACTGCCATCATTTTATATGATCAGAAAACAAAAAGATTTTGTTCCTATGACATCAGTCTCAAGAGCTTTAATTCTTAATATTAATTAGAGAAGTAAGTTGAATATATTTAAAGAATGTTGGGAATTTCTTTTGTGAGCCCTATTAAGCAGCATAGATTCTTGTTAGGGACACATTGTCTTTACAAATATTTTCCTCTGGTGAAACATGTCTTAATTAGCTAAACTTGAGAGCCATAAACATAGGGACTTACAACAGCCACAATGTCCCATCACCAGGAGAAGAAGAAAACACCTTGTTTCTTTTGTATCAGTGTCCTCAGAAAGACTGTGAAAGGAAGCTTTCTCCATGTATGTATTCTTCTGTTTAAGTGATCCTTTTGGATCATGTAAATGCTTGTTTGTTATGTATAACTAGGGACATTTGGCCTATTGAAATCAAGTGCTATCTGCTGAAGTTGTTGGTCAGGTTGTTATGCATCAATGAGATTTATTGATGTACATCGTGGGTTTGCGCTAAATTGAACATATTAATTTGCATTCAGGCTGAATTAGGAGCATGCTTTTAGACCCTGCCCATCAGTTAAGTTTTCATAAATTTCAAAGGTTATGTTACATCTATGTTCTTAGGGCCAAATTGCCAATAGCAGTTTTTAAAAAGGCACCCGCCCCTTTGCTGCATGCCATGAAAACACTGGACTGCCCATGTGTGTTCTGTCCCAAAAGGGAATTCAGGCTGCACACTAAATATGCCCTTAAAGTGCACATTGAATTGGTTGCTAGATAGGCTGGTGAGCCAGGCTGCCATAAAAAAGGCATATTGTGTAGTTCTTCCATTTGTTATTCTTAAATTCTTGAAATGATTGCCTTCCTCTCATATGGTAGTACTTAAAATCAGCTGCACAAGAAGAAAATGTGATTGCTCATGGTAAATACACTGCAAAACAGGATTCTAGACAAGTTCTTTTGCATTTCAATACGGGGGTTTTAAAATGTTTGTTCTGTCGAAGCACTGTCAAAGTTGTCCCAAGAGAACATGTTTTGTGTTGTGGGCAGTATGGATAGTATTGACTTTTTATCTGTTGACAGTATGTTACTGGGTTTACTGCACTGTGAAGCTGAAGGATTTGCAAGTAACTGGATTTTAGAATCAAGTTGCCAGGTTTTATGGGTTTAAAGCTGCGTGCCATGCATGGATTAATTTCTGCCTTAGATTCTCTGAAACTGAGATACTGAAGGCATTAAGTGGCATTGTATTGGATCTAACAAGATACTCGTACCTCCTTTCGGACTCATGAGAACCACAGGTGTGTTGGAAACTGCTGACATGGCTATTGCTTTAACTTGACTAAAATAGTGGGAAACACTAAACCTATCACCCACATTGCTTACTAGATCCACTTAAAGTGAAAAATGAGAAAAATAAATTTCAATTCATGATCTCCCTAGGAGAAATAACAACTTCTTCTTTCCCTCTCCCACACTTCAATTCTTATCCAATAGGAGGAGGAGCAGCAAGCCCCTGTTTAAGCTTGGGCCATCAAATAATAGAATTGTAGAATGGTTTGGGTTGGAAAGGACCTCGAGGTCATCCAGTTCCAACCCCCCTGACATGAGCAGGGACGCCTTCCACTAGATCAGGTTGCTCAAAGCCCCATCCAACCTGGCCTTGAATACTGACGGGGTGGGTCATCGACAGCTTCTCTGGGCAGCCTGTGCCAGTGTCTTGCCATCCTCAAAGTAAAGAACTTCTTCCTAATACCTAATCTAAATCTACCCTCTGTCATCTTAAGGTCATTACCCCTTGAGCAATCCAGGGATCAGGAGTAATCCTATCCCTGAGATTAGGACCACTATACTTTTGGACACCAAAGGGTTGGTTTGCCATGCTAGCCTATCCTCTGGTGGGGCTCAAACTAAGGTGTCAACCAGATGAGAGTGCTGATCTCGGAGCTGGATGAAGAGGTAACATCTGGAAGCAGAGTTATGTGGGGAGAACTTGCTACTAAGGTGAACCTGCCTGGCACAGAGCTGTGGGGAAGCAGCCCCCTTCCCAGGGAAGATGGAAATCCCATTGACAGCTGGAAAGTGAAAAGGAAACATTTTCTCTCAGGTGAACTTCCCCAGGTGGAGAGGGTGTGAAAGATTCTGCTCGTTTCTTATGTGACAAGAGACCATTAAGTTGTTAAAATAGATAAGAATGGTATTAGTAAGCTCATTAGGAGCCCCTATGAGAAAAGAATGCCTTCTAATCAGTCATTGCCTTTTATGTGCTGTTTTCCCTTGTTGTTGTACACACTAATTACATTAATTTCCACTTTGTTTCTTAGCTGTATGTAATCCTTATGGCCCTGGTTGACAGCAGAAAAGGTTGGGTTCAAAGTTCTGGTGCTTCCTCCAGAAAACTGCTTGGAAACAAAAAGTGATGTATGATGGGAAAAAAGCACTGTTCTGCATAGTATCTAAGGGGCAGTGCTTCACCTTTGCATTCCCTGAGACTGTTCTACATGTTGGTTTAGAGTAGGATGTTGTAGATGGGGAGGGGAAAGATACTGGACCAGTAATGATTCCTGCAAGAGTGGTTGTATGTACATATATAAATGCATGTAGGAAGTAAGGAAGCAGTCATGAGTCCTCAGAGTGCCTTGGTAGCCTCCTCTCAGATTAAGTGACCTCTCTTTTTTTATGTGCAAAGAATAAATATTCTTGGCAGGGAAATGGAGTTTTGGGGGTGCCAAAATTTTCGTATTTGCAAATCTGCGTCAAATTCTTTGGAAAACAGTGGGAATAAAAGGAGGCTGTCAATGGAGAAGACCTCTGAAAGGAGCTCATGTCCTCTTAGTGCTCTGGTAAGTCAGAGACAGCAATTGCCTCTTTTTCACTGAGGGCTGAATGTGGGTTCCTGACTCTCTGGAGCCTCATGTCAGGGGTCTTCCATCTGTGGGAACAGATGGATTTTCCAAATTCCTTTTCTTTATGGCAACAATAAAGACAATAATGAATGCAATTCATGCACTATTATCTATCTACCATGTGGTCATTTAACATTGGGCTTTCCTTTTACCTAGCTGCTGGTTTATGAACCTTTCTTGATCAATGGTCTTTCAGTTAACTGTGTGAAGATATTTGCTTTCTAAATTAACTGGAATTGGCGAAGCTCCAAAAACTCTCCTGCATTGCTTGGCACAAATACAACTTCTGTTTTCCCTAGACAGGGTAGGAAAATGTATTGCTGTTGTCTAAACATCAGGCCTTCTTGACATTCAGTTTGTCTTGTATGTATGTTGATGTCCTAATCAACATAAAGTGAAGTTTTCAGGTGTTTTGTGTGCCAGGCAGAGAGAGAGTTGTACGTCCCTGTACATTTTTTTATGGATTAATTTGCCTTTGAAGGCTCTACTGCAGGAACTCTTTGGAAATTTCAAGCAGTTACAGATGATTGTTCATTATCTTTCTTGAGGAAGGACTTGTTGGAACCTCTCATTCAAGTACCAGAATGGATAATGTGAACACACATCAATGTGACTGCAAGTTCTGCTGTGTTTGGACCATCTTCAGCTGAGAATAAGCTGGCTCTTCTGGCCTCAAACTGATGAGGCACGATCTGTTAAGATTGCTTATTTGCGGAGGGAAGACACACCTGTTGGTGGCAACAAACAGCATTGGGAAGAGGGTTGTCTATTCCTGAATTGCTCCAGTTTGATCCCAAAGGGTCTGACTAAAGCATACGAGGGGGAGAAAGCTCTGAGTATTGCTGAAAACAAATGCTGAGTTCCTAGCCTCTTGTCCCACATCTTGTTTTGTCTCACTATCTTACATCCCTCATCAGCCAAGCTATCCGCAGGACTTAGCCATAACTGAGCTTCTGTTCTGAAGATTTCCCAGTTAAATAGGAACAAGCCCTCCCATGTGCATGTGAAACAAGCCTCACAGGCAGGACCAATTTTAAGAGTTTTCCTACCGGGAGCATGCTACAAACTAGGACAAGGTAGTGCTTGCTTCCTTTTTTCTCTTAATTTGGTGTAGGTAGGCAGAAGAAAGAGCTTTGATTTTGGCTTAGTGGTATAATAGTAAGGTGGATCTGATCTGCAATGAGTTACTGCAGTGATTTGATGTACATCTACTTTAAAAATTCAACATTAAAATGTAATTAGTAGTAATGGCAGGAGTAGCTCAATTTCATAAGCAACTCAATGCACAGTAAGCTATTTGATTCCAGTGAAAGGACAAGTTTTAATATTGCCCTTTCTTTAAAGAAGACTATACTGATAAATCCTTATCCATTATTAACAACCTATTGTGTGAAAATTGTATGTTATATGACTCTTGTCACCCATAAGCATCTGCATATTTCCATAATAATAAATCATTCATAATAGATTCATCTTGCCATTATATATCATGTGACCTATTCAATGGCTCATTTTGAAGTAAGAAGATTTAAAATACTTTTTTTTATTTTTTTTTCACTGGCAAGCAATTCTGTTCATTTTCCACGCATTCCTACGGGATGCAGTGGGTTGTGCTGGTTTTCCTGTGTTGTGCTTAGTCCTGGTGCTCAAGCCAAGGTGTATTTGCCTGGAATATCTATGGTTCTAAGCAGATGCTCATACTTCCGCTGCACTCACTATCCTGACATTGTATTCGAATGTAGGCCTGGTGTCCCTCTCGTACTGACAGTAAATATTTCAGTGATCAGGGAAGCCAGTGAAGCTTGGTTTCCTATGACTTTGTGATTGAAGAGTAAACTACAGCGTATATTCTCTGAGGTCCAGTAAGGATTAACCATACTGCAGGACCCCTGCATGAGCAGCGTGTCTATTCTCTCTTGCCATGCCTGTTATCACGAAGTGGATTTTCAGCAAGACTCCTCCCTGCCAAATTCAACTGAATTTGGCTTCTAGACTTGGAAGTTATCGACTGACAGGCACACACTCATGCATAGAGAAACTAGATTTACATCATTTCAGTTAAGAAACCAATTATAAATCGGGAATGACTCAGACGAATTACCACAGGTATAAAGCCTCAGCATCTGTACAGCTACTATGGCACAATGATAATTTCTATCTTATTAATAGATTAAGGAAGTATTAGTTCATCTTTGGGGATTTGAAGAATAGGGGAATTTACTATGAAAGCCTGCTTCTTTGTGTACTATAGCTTGGTAAAGAAAAGCAACCTTTATGAAACAGACCTCTCTGATTTGCAGTGTCAGACCTTCAGTTTTAAACTGGATTTTCATCTATATGTAGCTCTGAGCATTCCTGTTTTCTGGGTAGCACTAAACAAAGGACAAATGCATGCAAATATCAAGCTACAAATAACCTTATTTTAAGGTTAACCCCTATGAATTGGTCTCCAGTGTTAAAAGATATTTTCCCCCTTGATTAGCTGAATCCAGGATATGAAAGTGTAACTTCACATTTTAATAGGTTCTCTATTTTTTCCTTGAGCTTTTGGAGCAGCAAAGCAGCATGAGAGACAGAAAACCATGGGAGGCTTGAGTTATTATGGTAGCAAGCTGAAAATGACTTTATCTTAGTAAAGAAGGTGTGAACAGTAATTCTGGATTAGACAGGTTCTTCAATTATACATTTGTTAGTAATAAAATAAACATGTTTTCAATAACATTTGGGATATAAATGCATTCTTCTTTTGTACTAACTACTCTGCAGAGTATAATACTGTACTTACCAATCTACTACAGTGTGTAGCAGCTCTAGCCCATTCTTGTATATTAAAAATTAAACCCTTTTACCATACATTATTGAAAGTGCTTTGGTTGGCTGCAAATCAAGAAGGACTTCATAAAGTCTTAGAAGAATGAGAAATCTGATTAAATCTAGGGTCCACAGGCAGCAATGGAAAGTGCATGAGAAAAAAAAATACATTAAATTATGTCTTAAAAAACTCCTTCAGGACTTTAAAATATCATTAGCAGCTTTTATTCAAGTTAACTATTAACCAAGGGACTCTTAATAGATTCATTATTCCATGTTCCCCCTTCCCTTTTTCAGTTTGGAACCTGTGTTAGTTATAGATACAGACACCTTCATCCCTTGTTCTCCGCTTTTGCGGACTGATTTTTTTCCTAGAAATATTGTGCTCGTTTAATAGTTCCCCTATGCCTTGTATATAAACAGAGGAGCATGAGGATCGCACTATTCATAAGCTGAATTGTGGGTTGCAGGCTCTGAAACTCACTTTAGGAAAAAATGTAAACAATTTAGGAGAGGAAAAAATGAAAGGGAAGCACCTATCTTTCTTGAAGGGAGAAAGAGGCTGCAAGCATTTTACTGACAAAGCTGGAGAAGCGAGTCCAGCTTATTTGAAACAAAGCTTCTCTCCTGTTTTGAGGTTAATTTTCATTCTTTTTTTCTCCCCCCCCCCCCCCCTTCCCCCAATGTAGCTTTATAAAGGGAAAAAGGGTGAGAAAAACAGGTTCTTTGCATCCTTGCTGTTTTACAACAGTGTCTTTAGACAGTATCCTGGAGTGGGAATTAGCTTTCTGCTGGGAAGTACTGAACTTTGTATGTGGTGGTGAAGGAGCTGATGGTACCATTTCTTAATCTTGAGCTGAATCCTACCCGCAAGGCCTGCAACATGTCTTTACATTGTGAAGGGATTATGGAGAAGCACAGCCACCACCATGAGGCCGTGGTCCATGGCTGAGAGTTATTTTGGATGCTTGCATAGAAATCACAATTCACAATCCTAGCTCACAGAAGGTCCCCATCTCACCACCATGAGCATGGGGAGAAGTGGGGTAGACTTCTGCCTCATGTCAGACACGCATCTCCCTGCATCAGAGCCAGGGCTGTGCTCACCTCTGGCAAACCAGGCCCCCTTGAAGCAGCCTGCCACTCCTCACCAGCTCCAAAGGCCGGCCAGCTCCTGCCAGCACCCATTGCTGTTGAGCAAATCAGCTGGAGCCAGAAAAGGGTTTGCCAGACTGCTGCCATCTCACCTGGGGAGGAAATGAGGAGCCAAGAAGGCACTGAGTGAGCCTCCTGCCAGGGCCGCCTTCCAGGGAGTGAGAGGGTCAAGGGCTTCTCAGCTCAGTGAAGCAGGGCTTGGGAAGAGAGGTACCAACGTGCCTGCAAATGAGCAAGCTTAACAGTGCAGACAGTTGTCCAATGATTGCATATGCTGTGCAACCTTCTTTGAAATGTGGGACTGGATACTGTTTGAGATATCATGCTGGACTGGCTGGGCAGCTTGGCTGCTTTGTCACTGAGGTTTTATGGTCTGGTGAAAAAAAGGTCGCACTTCACTGCTTTCCATGCCTTTTGGTTTTTAAAATTGTGCATCCCTGTTCATGTGAAATATAGAGGACAGATTCTTGTGAAGATCTGATCCCTATGGTGTGACTGTGGGATCAGAAAGTTTCTAATGGGAAGACTGGGAATGGCAAGGTGCAAGTGAGTACTGGAGCCCGTGCACTAGCTGTTCTTCTGCTCCCCTTTGGTACCTCAGGACAGCTGAATGGGGAAAGGATGATACGAAGAAATTACTTAGAAAAGCCCTGAAAGAACAAATCTATCATCTGAATCCAGGATGGGACACACCACCTTCAGCTGAAATGATCTAGAGGAAAAAACAGGATTGCTCAAGTTTAGTTGCTGTGCTGGTTTGGGAGCCATACATACTGAAGCAGCTGTGTGCAGCCTCACTTGCTTTTGAAAGAGAACATTTCACAACTGTTTCACAGTGTGTCCTTAGTTTATGAATAAAGAACATTTACTGCTAGGAGTCACCTGTAGTGCCTAGCATTTCTGGGGTGCGCTGGCAATGGCCTGGAAAAGTCATTTTATAATTCTTGACATATTGGTTTGTGCATCAGATAAGCATGTACTCGGAGGGAGGTTTTGTAAGACAGTGTCCCCCCTAATCCTTCTCAGATGCAAAGTCAGTTTGTTTGCTGCTCAGTTCCCTGAATCTTGCACAGATTTATTAGAGACAAAATCAATCCTGTAGCAAAGGAACTTTGGTGGCTGTTGTAAGGCAAGTGCTAGGAACAATGAGAGCCGTGTATGGTGCCTGTGAAGGAAGAGAGTAAGAAACAAAGAGCAGGGGGAGAAGTTCAAACCTGGACAGTCTGTGCAGGCCACTGATCCAAAGCTCAGTTCTGTGCTCTGTAAAGAGTAAGAACTAAGTAAATTTTGAGATATAGGGCTATAATTCCACTGCTGGATTGTGGTGACTGTATAAGGCCACTTGAGCTTTTGCTCTCATAGTTTATGATATCACCACAATCCCCTGGTGGATTTTAATTCTTTTACAGTAATTTTGTGTAATTGGTGTAATTTTTTTACAGAAGTGAGCTGTTTATTTCTCTGTTTCAAAAGTACATCACTGGAGATATTGATAACAGTCACGTATTTCTATCGTGTAGTTCCCTATACTCTTGTATTTGGTTTTGTAGAATTGCAGTCGTTCCTTAGGAGCAGGCTGCCAGAGGCCGGGGGCAAAAGGAGGAAGCTCTGGTTTTGCCTCTCTTTGTCTCTTTAAAGACTCTTTAATTTAGCAACTATTTGTCCAGGAGGGCATAATGACTGCCAATTTCACATCTCTGTATGACAAACAGCTGTATGACTCTCAATTGCATATATTTTCTTTTCTCTTTCTTTCCCCCCTGCTGTATATTAATTTCTCAATTAAAGTTAACCTCACCACCTTCTTGCACAGGATGTCACTGTAATAGAAGGCTGAGGGGAGATCAGTGTGATACATCACAGGCAGATGCCAGGCCGGAGCAAGAGGCAGGTCTTGGGCTTAATCCCACCCTAATGCTGCGCCATGGATTTTGGTTCAGAGCAGATGGAAGTAATTCTTAATTTGATTAGTTGTGAGTATGGCAGGGAGGCAATCACAGCAAAAGGGGATGAGCACAGTAGGTAGCTAATTTAAGTGTCGTGCTAGCCTGCTGTAGCATCACAGCCATGTTCTGCTCAACAAGTAACTGCCAATTACTTAGTGCAAATAAATAAATATAAGCATCTAACAGTCTGCTCAGCTGGACAATCTACCCATTGTACCCCAAGCCCTGAGAGCAGAGGCATCACAGACTTGGCAGCAGTGCTGGGGACATGCTTAGAAGAGTTAAAAACACAGAGAGATAGGGGATGCTCTAAAGCTTTTGATTTTGATGGAAGTAACTGACCTTGGCATTTAGAAAAACTCAGTATCTCTACTAATATCTTTCAGTACAAGTTTCAGGTATTTTACTAGAGGTTGAAAAATATATCTGTGGCCAAGAGGAACCAAACCTTTGTCATCTGTTTCTTTTTGTTGTAGAGAGCCAGATGCTTGATGTGATGCTGATAATCATTCTGTCTTATTCATTAGTATGGGATGGGAGAAATATACTGCAAAAAACTATCGTGATTTCCGCTTTGCCAAAACTCCTAAGATAGGACATTTGTGTAGGAGTAAAACCCAGACATCCCCTCTTTGGCACTAGATCTACTGATTTATATAATTTGTATCTTCAGGGTTTAGTTTTAATTAAACCATACATAAAACCCCAAGATGCCTAGACATTAATGAGTGGGTTTTAGCTTGTGCCCTCCAAAGCACTGATCAATGCAGTACATACTGCAATTTCATGTGAAGCATTTTTTTGTCAGGTTTTGTGCACTCTGTCCTAGGTTAGGCCATGGTAATGCCTAAAACAACTCAGCATTTTCTAGGTTTTACTTATATGTATAACTTCATTATTGATAAAATATCTAAATTAGGCTGTTATGTAATTTGGTCATCATTCTTTCCTTGGGCACACCGTGCTGTATGCAAATAAAAAGAAACAGAAAAGCAACTCCAAAGGATTTATTCAGCAATCTCTCAATTTAACCACACGGGGGCATGAGATATTTATTTAAGAGAGCTTTTTAGACGCCTGATTCGGAAATCTGTGACGGCAGGAAGCCTTACTGGTAAACTGGGATCAGGATTATCGCTTGGTCTTTTAGCTGGCTGCTTGCAATCAAAAATACTTAGCACCTAATTATTGCAAGTGACATTAACCTAAAATATAGTAACAAACGAAAATACAGCATGGACAGGAGAGAATATTAAACAGATTTTAAATATCCCCATTAGTTAACCTGCCCTCTAAATACATTTTAACGATGCTATTTTTGTGTCTCTCTAAACAAAATCTGAAGTCTTCCATATAACCCTGCGCATCTGATTTAACCTGAACATTTCAATTAAATGAAAAGGAGGCTGCTCTGAGATACAGCAACCTAGATCTGGAGTAAATCCATTTCATTAATTGCCTAGATGACATTAATTTTTGTCATTCATTTGCAAGATGAGTAATATGCTCTATACATTTAGGCCCAGTTCCAGCAAAGCACATAAAATCATAGTTAATGATCTTAAGTGCTTGAGTAGTTCTCCTTCAGCCCATGACTTA
The DNA here is from genome assembly GCA_017639245.1 of Myiopsitta monachus. Taxonomy (NCBI): domain Eukaryota; kingdom Metazoa; phylum Chordata; class Aves; order Psittaciformes; family Psittacidae; genus Myiopsitta; species Myiopsitta monachus. Next base: position 15,292,980 of record CM029928.1, read on the forward strand.
AGCTGAGTACATATTGAAGTGCATTCCAACACAGAGTAAGTGGCACAATCAAACCTTTAATTAGTTTTAAGATGGAATTCAAAATGCAATGCAATTCTTTGCACTTTACATTGAAAAAAAAATGCACGCTTTGAGCCTCTCTTGGGAAAGAGATGACTAAACCTATTTATCCACTTTGGTTTCCAAAGGGAATGAATGCTCATTGTTTTCTGCTGTTGTTCTGCCCTAAATTTATAAATGTATTTTGCTCAGTCAACTGGTTTGTTTACAGCAGAATATGTATATGAAAATCTCCAAGTCTGTTATTTTATGGACCTTTTATTTATAAGATAATTCACATGTTTTATTGGTATTTAAAAGGGTGGAATATTTTTACTTCTGCTTCTGTAATTTTAAATCAAGGCAAAAACGAGCAGCAGTAAGGCCATATAAACAAGTGTTCACAGTACCTGAAAGCTCATTTCTTTTCAAAATAATATGAAAATCCGGACTTTGTGCTGCACATTTCTGATCCAAATATTTAATCCTCGCACAACTGAAAGGTACCATAAATTTAGGTCTTGTATTTTGAGCCACTGTGTACTTTCCACGGTGCGGTTTTCATCATGTGCCTCTGGCATACTGATCTGTGTCCAAGCAAGACTACCGCACACAGGTGAATTCTTAGTCTAAGAGGGAACATTGTCCTCCTGTTCATCTCAGAGAGAAGAAGCTGAGGAAGACACCTGAGATTCAATCCATACTTCACAGAAACTTGGACTACTTTATTCTTTGGCTTTGGTATAAACCCATCTTTGTGGTAAATACATTTCCACAGGGAGTCTAAATAATGCCCACATTCATAGCAGTCAGAGGCAAAACTATTTCTAAACGTAATGTAGTTGGTACAGTACAGCAGAATTCTTTCTTGAACTAGCAGACTGGAGCTATTGGGTGCTCTTTCCTAAGCTACAAACCTTCATATTTCAAAGCCTAGGCTTAGATACACTTTTTTGCTCCAACAATTTATTCTTGGCATCTTGCATTTTTAAGGGCCTGTGAAATCCTTCCCAACAAATGCTAAAATAACTTGAGACTGTTGATCCACTTGTACAACAAAGAAACTCACGTCTTTGTGTTCTCACTCAGAACACAAGCATATGCGAGGAATTATGATAAGTAAGCAGAGGATGAGTCAGCCTTACCCTGGCAAAATGCCCACTGACACCAAGTGTGCACTTTCTATTGCCAAAGTCTGTTGTATTTGACTGCATTTATTTTACGCTCCTGAATATACCTGTTCCTTGCTAGCAGTGAAGCACTTACGTGCATTAATGTCTAAAGCTATCAGCTCATCTATATGCTCTCTAAAATGGATGAGACAATGAACGTGGTGTCAAGGACTGTTTTCCGGTAAGTTTTTCTGATCCACTAATGCACCAAATATATTTGAATTTACTATTCACATAACTTTTTATGAAACATTATTAAGCCAATCTGGTTGATAACTGCTACAGCCTTTTTAGCAAGTTGCAGCACAGTAAGGTCACTATTCCTAGATTTGGTTTGCTGTATCATGTACTACATGCTGATGCCATGACATCCCTGTATGAAGGAGGTGAGTGCAGTTGTGCTTTTATAAAGATCGCTTGTTCTTAAATGGAGAACTGATTAGAGTGAATGATTTAATATTGCTCTTCCTCAGAAGCAATGGAATCTTGGGAAAGGATGAAGCAAACAGTCCCTCTAAGCTGGCTACCACCTTCCTGACTTCATGCTGTTTTTAAATGAAACATCTGGCACATTCTCCAGCTGGGATATTATTTTGTTCTTCTTGACAGAGTAATTCAAAATTTGCTGGAAAATAAGCTGAATGGAAGAGGAATTATTTATTTATTTTCCCCATAGACGTCTGGAACTTTCTTTCAAAGCTGATGTGATCTTTCATCCAGACAAGAAAGGCTTTGATTCAAACACTAAGATCCCCCTACCTCTCAGTTAACTGGTGTTAGTTAGGTAGGCTTGACAGTGCCTAATGCAGTCTCTGGAATGCCTTACTGCATTAAGACCTGTCTATTGTGGCTCAGCTCAAAGACATCAGCTTTCTGTCATTTGACTTCTGTCCCTCTGGGGTTGGTTACAGGTTTTACTTGCTTTCATTATGTTCTCTTGTAAAACCATTGAATGCCAACAAAGAGAATCACTTTTGAAACTGAGCAAAACCAATCTCTTGCAAACATTCCTGTGAGCTTTAGTTTTCACAAAACATCACATAGAAGGATAAAGGAGGATTTCATTAAAAGTAGAGCTGTTCGTTTTTGTAGGTCTGCCCACTTCTGGGGGGTGACCATGTCCATTTTCCTACAATATATTTATTAATTGAAACAGTAGAAGCAATTATCTTTGATTCTACCATGTGTACATCAGTTACATTAAAGTATTATTCCCTTAAAGTAATTGCTCATTTTTAAATCCAAATTTAAGTGTGATCAATTTAAACAAAGTCTGTGCCATGCCTTCCTGGTAGGACACAGCAGAATAAAGGAAATCTTACCTTCTCCACTGTGTAGCAATTGGCACTGCGGGTAATAATTTGGCAGAGATCTTACTGTGTGGGGCTTTTTCTCAAGCTGTGTATGTAGACTGTACACAGTGATGAAACAGAGCCCTCACAGCCACACTATTATCAGAATTAGAGCAGAGACAGGAAAGAAATACATAACATTCATTTCGTTTTCTGCTTTGGGGGCACTACAGAAACCTTTGTCACTTCTCCATGAGGTTGCACTGCATCTCCACATTCCCATACCTAGACTTCAAGGAATATTACACCTAATGAGCAAAAACCATGGAGCACTTACAATTTCCTGGGTGAATAGTCCAAGTTTCTACAGCTGAAAAACTTGAAGCTTTGTAACCCATTCCCCTTCCAATGGAACTACTTACTTTTTCTCTAAAATAGTCTGACAATTACCATTATCCAGTTAAACTTCATATTTAAAAAATCATGTGCCTAAAAGTGGATCACGTTTTCCTGCAATGATGATCAGTCTTACAAAATATATTATGTTTTTGCTTAGACCCTGCCCACTTCTATACCTTTGCAACAGCAAGAAAGCTTCACCAGAAAATGCAATTGTTTCACTTGTCTGTGAAATGGTGGGAGTCAACATCTCCTGATGAAAAAACATAGGTGAAAAGGATTCTTAAGTGGCTGGTTCAGTCAGACACTCTCGGAACTGTCATATTGGTGAGGATCTGTAGGCAGTGACAATTTGCCAGCTATTCTTTAAGGTACAGGAAACAAAATGATGCAGAACAACTCTTCCCATTTAAGGATCATGCTGAGCCATTTCAGTATGGCTTTGGTTGCTGGCAAACAGTTCCCCAAACTAAAACCTATTGACCTATTCCATTACTGAAAAGAGTCCCTGACTCCACATTAACTCATCGTTACAGAGCTATGTTTTGGAAAGAGTGTAGGATTTTTGTGGTGTGTTTATTGTCTGTTAAGCTAAGGGGTGATCTTACTCATGGCCCTGACATCTGATCGTTAGAGCATATATGAATTTCAATATTGAAAATATTAAAGATTAAAGTACAGATTCCTCATCCACTAAACATAAAAAACACAAAGCGAAAATCATTATTGACCCATATGTTTGAGAAGCTATGTGACAGTTATAACCCTGCAGCTGTTATTGATCTTGGCATTTAGAGGTTTAATATTGATTAGAAACTGATACACCACTGACATGCACATATCCATTTCTCTCAGAATATACGTCTCATCTTTTTTCTTTAGGTTCATCTCTAGAGCAAAGATCTCAGAGTTCAATGAACTACTCAATAGTAGGTTCTGCATCCCACAGCTTTACTTTAGTGCAGCCTCTTCCAAAGAGTTGATGGAAAGACAGTGCCTTTGAACTACAGTGGACATACATGCCTGCAGAGTGTAAGGTTTAACTAGTTTGACCATAAGCAAGAAGCTCAGGTCTGGGAGGGAAAAAGAAGTTAAAAAAAAGGAAGAAAAATTAAATGAGGCCATTTTGAAGACAAACACTCCCTCTCCCTCATAGTAAATAAGAAAGAAGTCAGCATGTAGATGGAGACACTGATTTATGATTTCTTTTGCTAATCAGCACCAAGATAAAAGGCTGTTAAAAGAGCTAGTCCTCTGCTCAGCAAAGAAGAGATATTTGAGGACCAAGCCTTGTCTCAAAAGTAATGCTGAGATGCAGAAGTTTAAACTGTGACAGATACGTTAATGGACATTGAGATTATTCAACTGATAGGTGACTTGCCGGTTTTGAGGAAGTGGGTCTCACTGGGTGAGAAAGTTAGTTAGCCCATGCTGGGGACCATAGTGATGCAGCTTGGAGGGCTTGGCCTGCCCTGGGCTCGCCCATTGTCCACACTGGGAGCTCCTGCCTCCTGAGGAATCTTGATCTCTCTGTATGTGAGATTTGCAGCCTTCAAGCTCCCATTTACACACTGTTCCAAGGGCTTCCTGGCTTTTTGAAACAGTCTCAGACTGCCATTTTTGCCAGTCAGAGTTGCAGAAATAAAGGACTTGAAGATCATTACACCAGTTCTGCATCTGTGAGTAGCTGCTGTAGAATCTGAAGAAGAAAACATACCTAACCAAGTGCATTAAGCAGACACTATGTACTGATTGCCACTCATTTTGGTCTGGGGATTGTTGTGTGTTCACTTGTTTTTGAGGGGTGCAGTACTTTATTTTTAGCTCAGTAATGTTTCATTTTTCCATTGTCTGGCTCCTTTAGGCAAGTGTAACAAATGTAGTTATCATTCTTTGGCATCCTGAGACAAGTGCCTGGTTGTGTCCATATCACTACTGGAATGTGAGACCAATGAGAGATTTGGGCCGGTTGCTAAGTTACATACATAAGCTCAAAATCTCCTACATGATCTTAGGGTTTTTCACATGCTTAAGCACCTAGGATTGATTCAAAGCAACTTTGATGGAACAACCAGGCTTTATGCATAGACATGAAAGGCATTTGAATAAATTCCATTTCAGTTTTTAGGTCTGTCATTTTCAAGATTTACTCTTAGCTCACTTCCTTTCAAGAAAATTGGGACTGTGCTTTACTGAGCTTTTCAAGCATTTCCAGAGAAATACCATTGAAGAAAAGAAATCTACCTAAAGAATGTACTCGCTTTCTTTCCTTATTCAAAGTTTCAGCAACAAACCCAGGCAGCTTTTTATTTTTAACCTCTTCAGGGCTGAATGTGCCAGAAAGTTCAGTCACAGCCCAAGGAGTTACATTTGCTTATCTCTAACAATTTTGACTGGTGTAGATGTAATCTCATTAGGGTATCCAGGGAGACTGACATGCAGAGGGTAGTAGTATCTCTTGTTCACTTGTACTTTGTATTGGGATAATATGTGAAGCCCTAGTGGAGTTGTAACTCAGAACATGCTGATCAGAAGCATTAAGGAAATTAACATACAGCTCTATTAATGGCTTAAGGGAATCTGACTAAACAAACAAGGCCACACTGAGCAATAAATGTGAGCCTCAGACTGCATGACTTTCCCCATAACTACTCTAATTAATTGCTACAAAAGATTAATTTTATAATACAACATGGACATCAAAGGGAATGGCTTAGTGATTTAAGTGTTATGTGTCTCCCAGGGAGATGCAGGTTCAGTTCTTCACGCAGCTGTTGTCAGCCTTCCAAAATATAAAAGCTAAAATGAATTTCTTGTATTTTACTGCTAGAGTTTCTACGGAATAAAGACCTTGGTTGTTTTTCCGCTGAAGACAGTGGCAATTTCACTATTAATATCAGTAGAAGCAGAAATAGGTCCACTGTCCTGGGTTCAGCAGTAGCAGTCATTTTTCTCCTTCTTAGTAGCTGGTGCAGTGCTGTGGTTTTGACTTTCAGCCTGGGAGCAGCGCTGATAACGCCGATGTTTTTAGTTGTTGCTCAGTAATGTTTAGTTTGACCAAGGACTTTCTGAGTCTCATGCTCTGCCAGGGAGGAGGGGAAGCCGAGAGGAAACAGAGACAGGACACCTGACCCAAACTAGCCAAAGGGATATTCTATACCACAGGGCATCATGCCCGGTGTATAAACTGGGGGCAGTCAACCGGAAGGCCTAGATCGCTGCTTGGGTTGGGCTGGGTATCGGTCGGAGGGTGGTGAGCGGTTGTATTCTCTTCCCTTGTTATTTCCTTTATCATTATTATTATTGGTGGTAGCAGCAGTGGTTTGTGTTATACCTTAGTTACTGGACTGTTCTTATCTCAACCCGTAGGAGTTACACGCTTTACATTCTCCTCCCCATCCCTCCACGAGTGGCGGGAGGAAGAAGGGGGGGAGTGAGAGAGTGGCTGCGTGGTTCTGAGTTACCAGCTGGGCTTAAACCACGACATCCACATACACTAAAACCAAATTCTGCTGTGAAACTATCTTTGTACTTTTTCACACACAGAATATCCTTGCCAAAACCTTGCTTTCCAGCAATGGTCCAGCTATACATGGTGACATGAGCTCTGTACAACCCCTTCACAAACTCACAGGTTGGATGTGTAATCAGCTGAAGTTGATTGCATTGACTTCTGAATCAAGATGTGGCAGAACCGTGAATTAGTGTGCCTGGAAGTGCAGCAAAGCATGATCCTAGCTAGGCTAATAAAATTTCTTGTGAAATGTATTAGAGGAGATGACTGTAGTTGACTACCTGTGCATGGCCTCTCCTTTGGTGACTAGCTCAATTCTGCCCTATTCCAGAAAGCAAGAGAGGTGGGGTTCCCTGAAGGAGTTTGAATCCAGAAAGCACTTTCTTTTGGGACTGAACCAAAGGACACTTTTTTATATGTGGCTCTGCTGTTGCATATGAACCGGGATATAGAACTCCAAACTGTAACTTTCAAGTTAGAGGATAAAGTAATTCTCTGAGAGCTCAGGTAAATGGGATGGGACTTGCACCAGGTAGCACTATTTGCTTCCAATCTAGTTGCCTGAGGTGGTTGACTTGGCTCCCTTCATAATCAGGAGAGAAAAATTTGCACTTTTCAGGTGCAATTCCTCTGCCTTCAAGACTTGCACTTTAGAAGGTGGATGGCACCCAGGCCGTTTTAGGAGTAACTCTACTTTTGGTTATATGAAACCCAACAGCAATCAGTCTGTTGCTTGAAATAGTTTCCAGTATTGTTTTCAGTGCCACAGCTGAGCCTGTGGTAGCTACATGAATGGTTTTAGTGACAGCAAATGTAAGACAACATGACTTTGATTAGTCCCAGTGAAGGGGTTGAAGCCAAGTCACATAACTTTATATTTGCAAGACCACGCACATAGGAAGTGTGCTGATAGCTCAGCTGATGTGCAATACCCTAACTGTGCATCTGAGCCCAAAGGGTCATCAGTCAGGCTTGTTAATCACCTCGATGAAGAACTGTCAAGCAGAACAATGTCTCTCTACTTGTAAATCTTGGCTGAAGCAGTTCTTATCTGATAGCTGGCCTAATCTTTTCTCTCCAAAAACTTGTGAATGGAATCCAGTGATTATTCCTGGTTTATTTTGACAAGTGTTTCCACTGCTTCCCCTCACTTCTTATTTGTCTACATGAGCCAAGTTGGAGGCTTATTTTAAAGAAAATGAATGGTAAAATAAGACTCTGCATTCAGAATTAGGAACCTAACCAGGTGACCTGATTTTCAAAATGCCAATTGCCCAGAAACGGCTTCCAGCTCTAGAGACCATTAAAAAAAAATCTGAGCTTTATAACTGTTATTACAATTATTATTTATGATATGTACTGCCGTAGTACTGTGCCAACGGACAAAGACTCATTGTGTGAGGCACTGTACAAACACAGAGGCAAAAGCTGCATGGATTAAAATTCCAACTGCCTGTTCTGTGGTGGAAACAAACCCTGAACACACATACCTCGCACAGCTCTCTCCTCTTTGGAAAATGTCTGTCAGCTAGTCAGATGTCCTGCTTTTTAGATGAGTCAGTCAACCTGTAGGCTTTGCAGGGCAGAGAAGTCAACCAGCTCTGTCCTATCCACCCCATCCTTTGTGAGACCCCTCTGGATACAGGTTAGGGACCCTCTCTGTTGCTCTCCATCCCTGGGCATGTCACGCAGTCGCTCAGTGTGAACCCAGCCAGCTTTCTCCATGCAGTACTAATGGCTTTGGCTGAAGTGACAGGTCCTCTTATTTGTGGCTGTTTCTGTGCCTTTCATGCCTGATCAAAAATGTTTACAAAGGTGCAGTCAGGGGATGAAGGCTGGGGGAGCAGAAGAAAAGAAATCCAATTTTGTTTGGAAACAGTTTCAGAGCTTAATTAGTAAGGAGGGGGGTAGAAATGGGGGCTGAACAGGTGGTGTATTATTCTGCCAGGGATCTTCAAAAGAGAGGGAGTGCATGTTGTTGGTTTGCCGCAGAATGACAAATGGGAAGTTCAGCAGTACCTGGATACTTAAGAGCAGGTGAGCTGCGGAAGGAAGGTCACAGTTATACACACATGCATGCTCACAAAATCTGCATAGGAAAATAATAAATTTCCCTTTTTGCCTGTGAGAGGACAGCCCCCAGCTCTGCATCTGAGATTTACATGGATTCATATTCATTACATTAGCAGTAGCCACATTTAGCAGCGATTCCCAAAGGAGCAGGAAAATGATGGCCTCGAAGAAAGCTGCCACATTTCAAGCTCTCCAGCTGTGCCTTGCCACCATTGCTACATTCCACTGCCAAATGCAGTAATTTATGAATTTGTCTTTTTTATCTGCAAAAAATGTTAATTTACAGAACGAAGAGAAGAATAGGAAAGGGCTAGCATGCTTAGAGAACAAATATCTGCATTTTCTTTTTACTGCTTTATAACTATTTCTCTGATGCTGTGTATGTTGCTTGTGTTCATAAGATCATTATTATTTTGCATTGGATGCTTGAGAGAAGGCAGGGGTGCTAGCAGATAGAGCATCCTAGCTTACAAAAAGAGTGGGTAGCCCAGCAAGGCTACTACGGAGTTTGAATAAATAGAGAATGAATTATGAGTGGTAATGATTTTTGAGGTTTGTTTAAGTACTGAGCATGTGCCATTAAAGGAAAATAGATATTGCAGTAGTTTCAAAAAGCTATGCTGTGTTGCATTGGATGGAACTGTGCACATAGACATCTGTTCCAGCAGGACAGACTAGACGTTTTTTGGGTGAAATTACTCGAGTAAAGCAAAGTCATTATAAGTTCTGTGATACCAAAAAGGAAAAAACATGACTATTTCTAATTAAATATTTGTCACTCTCTCAGCGTTGTTGCTGAAAGCATCAAGCAGAGCGCTCTCTGGACCATTGAAAAAGCTGACTTTTGGAGGCTGAAAAACATGTACATTATAGTCTTACTCATTGTTTGATTCTGTTTCACAGTGTTTATGTTTTTCAGTCTCAGGGAACCAAATTGCACTACATTCAGTTTTGGATTTTAAAGAATTTCCTAAGGCAGGAGATTACAAGCTCATCTTCCCATGAAAATTTCTGTATCTTGAGAGGCACCAGCTTGGTAGAGTCCAAAAGCAGCCCTGCCAAGGCTTTCTCACATTACAGTTTAATAAGTATGTTCAGCGCTATCACTGGGATGCATAATAAGTCCTTTCTAATTCAAAGAGGTTTGCTACTGTGGTGTAGAGAATGAAGATCCTGTTCAAGTGTGAGTAGTTCACACCCAGCAGATCAGCAGGTAGAGCTGTTTTAAAGCCTTGATATGTTCTTTTGTGAAACCAGGCATTTATGATGTTGACTAATTCTGGTCTCTTCCCCCTGGTGCTCAATTATTCCTAATTTTATGGGCTAATTAATGAAGCAAAATTCTTCATTAATGTCTCTACCTCTTAATGCCAGGAGCTGTCTTTTCAAAATGATGCCTGCCTAGGCCACCTCACTCTGTTGACAGGATGAAGGCAAGGCACTCACAGAAGGAAATAATCAGCCCAAGGCTCTAGGAAGAAAAGGTACATTTTGTACCTTGCTGGTGGAAAAGAAACTGTATGGGGTGAAAAAATTGCTCTTTGTGGAGAGATTCTGGCTTTTTCTGCACAAAGACAGTGCAGATTAACAATCTGAGAGGAGACAGAATCCCTCCTGTGGTCTCTGTCCTGAGAGGAGCATCACAGCTGAGAGGAGCCGGCATGCTGTTTCTGCTGCTTGCAGCCTGCAGTTTAGCAACCAGATGGCATCTACCAGCAAGGAGCTCAAGTGCTCTTATGGGCAGGCAGAAGGAGCTCTGATGTGAGTCAAGGGAAAGGCTGGCGTTGTGGCTTGCCTCATGCGGCTTAGTCAACACTGAGTTCTCAGAGTATTCCCCAGGTTCCCTGGCCAGTAATGAAAGGAACAAACCAGGTGTGGTTTTGTGTCCCACCTCAGCAGGTCATTCCAGTATCTCATTGATGCTTCTCGTTGAACATCTTTCCCTTTTTCTCACTTCCGGATTTCTTCTGTTCCCTTTGTGCTATTCCTTTTCCTTGCCCCCATACTGGAAATTAAGATTTCCTGTCCTTTCAGGTTTTTTGCTGTTAGTATTTAGGGACTGTGAACCAAAGTCTACTTTTACTTATAAACCTTTCATAATGCCTCTGATTTCGGTTATGGTATGTAAGATTTACACCAGTGAGCCTCCCATGACAGGGGCTCCTTAGCAGTCTTTTCTCTAGGCTGTGTAAATTAATTTTCCTCGAGTCTTCTCTCAGGATAGTATAAATTATGAGGCGAAAGACTGTAATTCACTGCTGGGTGAGCAGCAGTAACACCCCCTCTACCACTTTCCTGCCAAAAGTGTGGGAGAATAGCTGGTGATCTCAGCGCATATTTGCATGGCATGAACAAGAGCAAGATAGAAAAATGGTGGCTCAGGTGGCACAAAAGACATGTACCCGTTGTTGCCACTGCCTTGCTTCCAAGGTGAGGAAGTGCATTAGAGAGCAAAGAGGCACTGTCTGTGCCCTCTTGCTTCTTGGTCCCTTTTAATGTGCGAAGGGAAGAATGTTAATGTTATATTAAAATTGTGTGCTGGTGAATGCACAAAATATTGTACTGGGTGTTCTTGGCTGCTGAAATTACATAATCAAGGCTCCTTTTTCCCCTTCCTCTTCTTTGATTCAAGAGCTCTCTGTGTAAATATTAACTATAGCTATCAAGAGGAGGAGGAGAGTTTCAAGAGACCTGGCCATTGGATGTCAACCCTTTAAGCCATGATAATATTTCTTGTGCTGTGTTCTAAAGGTTATGCCTGTGCCCTCCCCACACAGAGGATGATGCATGATGGAAGCCTAAAAAAACCCTCAAGGCTCATATTTCCTTTTGGTCTGAGGGCTACAGCTGCAGACACTGAGACTGCCTTCAACTCCCTCGGGCTGCTCACCTGCCATGCATCAGCCATCCCCACAGGAAAGCCATCCTCACACTCCCCACCAGCATTGACTCCAGTGTCAAAAGGCAGATCTTGAGAAGCAAGAAGCCCTGCAAGCCCACTCTCCATTTCACAGTAACAATGTCACTGCATCAGCTGCTGAATCAGATGGCAAAACTGAAGAAGCTGGCAGATGACTGTGTTGGCTGACACACTGCCTGTTGTTTTGAAGTCAGACTGACCCAGCTGGCTTCTAGGACAAATACAGTAATTCCTTGAATTATGCAGGTGGAGATTACAGCATCCTGGATTTTCCAGTTGTTTTGGCCACTGCTCAGCTCCATCTCTATTTGCTAATGTATCATCACATTTCTGAAATACGTTTAGCCTTCTTTATTGTCTTCCCGAAGTAAAAGTATTATTATAAGCCCCCTCATATTTGGCAACAACTGAAGCTTTTCATGTTGAGATTCAGCCTTTACTTTCTGCTGAACTGTGAGAGTGAGTTACTACCTTGTAAGTGACTCATAGGTATTTATTATCCTGTGTATAAAGGTCAGGTTTTAATGTTCTGTGTGATATATGAACGTGGATCAAAATCAGGCAGTCTTGAATGATAGATCTTAAATTATGATCCAGTTGAAGAGGAAAGAAATGAGAAATCACAACTTCTGTTGCACAAGCCTGAAAAAACACTCACACATATGTGAGTTGGTGGTGGAAACCTGCCAATATCAGAGGCTGATTTGCTAAGCCACAGTATCATGGCTCATGGAGCCCAGCTCAGAGAACTGAGATTAAACTTGTAAGGGACAGATTCATGTCTATGCCTGCTTTCTGCTAAAGTCTCTTGTAGTGGAAAGATGCATGATTAGCAGAGAGCAGGGCTAATAACAGACCCTAAAAGGAGAATCCCCAAAGACCTTTCTGAGTGTATCTTGCCATTCCCACATCTGCAGGGAATCTCTGGGTGACCTTATCGACACCTATGCAGCAGAGTTGTCCTCAGGCATCTTGCTCTCTTATGTGTAGGCCTAGCTTTTAGGCACTGGGCTGTTGTGTGTGTAAGTAACCGGGGTACCTTTGTGGGTCTTCCTGCAAATGCACACCCTGTGGTACAGTTTTCAAGAAGAGCTCATATCCTAGGCCCTGGATCAGAAGGACGCTGAGGTGGCAGAAGGGCAGCAGTGGCAATTCTCTGCTCTCTGCCTCCTGTCTTCCTGCAGGGAGGCAGGGCAGTGCTTACAAGAGATGAACAAGAAGTGTGGTTGTCAAGGGTAGAAGCAGTGCTAACGCATAGCACGTCTGATGCTCTACCAGGCTGGCAGTCCTGTGAGGAACCCAGCGTAACACAAACCAGTTCTGGACGTTGCAGGGAAAGAAAGTCGAAATTGGCTCAAAGGTGCCTCCTCGTCTCCTGAGCTGCTCAAAGACAGAGCTTCATGCAACTGAAGATTTGGCCACAGGCCTTATATTTTTTAAATGTTTTACACAGGCAGACTACTTCACCCTCAGAAAGCTCTAGAAATAGATGGGATTTTATGTGGTTTTATATCTAATGAGGACAACTGAAGTTCTGCTATTCTATTCATCTGGTTTTGGTGTTGGTGACTATTAGCCCAAACCTTGCTCAGTAAGGTGCAGTTTTGGATGTCATGCACCAGCATGCCCTGACTTTATTCAGAAATTAAAGACCTAAGAGAGGTTGGTTACATATAGCTGTTGTGGGTTCAGCTGTTTGGAAGAAAATAGGGAACTGAGGAGAATGTCACCTGTGAGCTGTTTCAACCTGCAGCTTTTTCTGTCCTCGTGTCTTTTATTACCTGAGAACAGGAATTTTGTGCGGTTATTTACAGCAGGGCTGTGATAACAAAGTGCAGAAGTGCAAAATGGATCTAAGTTTGGGCAAAATTTTATTGAATTTGGGAGCTGGAGTGGGAAAGAGAGTGGAAATGATTTTAGTGACTTTCAGCTCTTAATGTAGATTTCTGCTATTGCACTTTCTCTGTCCTGTTAGTAGCAATGGGGTTAGTCAGCGTTCATGCTGCCACGAGGGAAAATAAACTTTCATGCAATTCTGTCTCCAGCTGGGAAAGTATGTTCTTTAGGAAAATAATAATATAATTAAATGTGGGATCAGTGTTTGACTGGAATAGTCCAAGACCTGTTATTCTTATTAATAGAAAAAGTCCTGCTTACTCTGTCCTGCATATGGAAAGATGCCTTTCTTTTAAACTGGAGAAGGAAATTACAGTAATGATAGTGGTTATTTAGACAGGGTTAGCTGCTTATAGAAAATGGAGGCTTCCTGCCCCTTTCATTTTGGATACATTTTACAGATGTGGCCTTTGTTGATTTTAGTCTCAAACATTGTTATTTAAATTTGATATATGGTCATGATACTGCTGAGAGAGTAAAAAAATCAGAACTGAAAGTTCTTAAAAGTAATTTTCTAATGGTTCTTAAGTAAAAAAATAATTTTTCAGAGTAATGTGGAAATTAGATATAGCGTAGGAATGACTGTTTTCCAGTGTTGGCTAAGTTTATAGCTTAGGCTTTTTATATGTATTTAATATATTTGGGCTTAACTCGCTTTTTATAACTATGACTGCTGCATATGTGGGTTGCAAATCAGTGTCTTAATCTAAATAGATATTTCTTATCTATATTATTATATAGATTATATATATTATACTATATATAATTTATATATATTATTATATTATTTATTTCATGTCAGGGGGTTGGAACTAGATGATTTTAAGGTCCTTTCCAACCCTAACTATTATGATTCTATGATTCTGTATCTCCCCACTATCTAGCTGACTTAAGTTATAAGTCTTGACTGATCTGACTTAAGTCTTCATTTTAACTAAGCGAATAATTGGATTTTAGATGGTTCATTGTGCAGTCAGTTTACAAAAAAATCTATTTCTCCCAAGCCTATCTAAGAATTCAAAATAGGAAAATGTTCAAAACACCACCCAGTTCTTGGAAGGCAGAAGCAGGGACTGTGAGAATGAAGACCTTGGGCCCACTGTAGGAGAGCATCTGGTTGGAGACCATCTTAGGAACCTGAACATATACAAGTCCATGGGACCTGATGAAATCCATCCATGGGTCCTGAAGGAGCTGCAAATGAAGTTGCTAAGCCACTGTCCATCATATTTTAAAAATCATGGCAGTCAGGTGAAGTTCCCGAACTGACTAGGAAAAAGGGAAACATAACCCCCATTTTCAAGAAGGGGAAAATGGATGAGCCGGGGAACTACAGAGCAGTCAGCCTCACCTCTGTGCCTGGCAAAATCTTGGAGTGGATTCTCCTGGAAGGCATGCTGAGGCACATGAAAAACAACAAGGTGCTTGGTGACAGCCAGCATGGCTTCACTAAGGGGAAATCCTGCCTGACCAATCCGGTGGCCTTCTGTGATGGGGCTATGGAACTGATGGTCAGGGGTGTAGAGCAGTTGATGACATCTACCTGGACTTGTGCAAAGCATTCGACACTGTCTCACACAGACATCCTTGTCTCTAAGTTGAAGAGACATCAATTTGATAGGTGGACCACTCAGTGGATAAAGTACTGGCTGAATGGCCACACACAATGAGTAGCGCTCAATGGCTCAATGTCCAATTGGAGACCAGTAACGAGTGGTGTCCCTCAGGGATGGGTGGTGGGACCGGTCTTGTTCAACATCTTTGTTGGTGACATGGAGAGTGGGATTGAGTGCACCCTCAGCAAGTTTGCCGATGACACCAAGCTGTGTGGTTTGGTTGATACACTGGAGGGAAGGAATGGCATCCAGAGGGACCTTGACACGCTTGTGAGGTGGGCTGATGCCAACCTGATGAAGTTTAAGCATGCCAAGTGCAAGGTCCTACACCTGGGTGGGAGCAATCCCAGGCACAGCTCCAGTTTGGGCAGAGAAGAGATTCAGAGCAGCCCTGTGCAGAAGGACTTGGGGGTGTAGGTCAATAAGAAAATGAACATGAGCTGGATTCAGTGTGCGCTCACAGCTCAGAAAGCCAACCGTATCCTGGGCTGCATCAAAAGGAGCATGACCAGCAGGTCGAGGGAGGTGATCCTGCCCCTCTACTCTGCTCTCAGGAGACCTCACTTGGAGTATTGTGTGCAGTTCTGGTGTCCTCAACATAAAAGGGACATGGAACTGTTGGAACAAGTCCAGAGGAGGGCCACGAGGATGATCAGGGGACTGGAGCACCTCCCGTACGAAGATAGGATGAGAAAGTTGGGGCTGTTGAGCCTGGAGAAGAGAAGACCTCATAGCAGCCTTCCAGTATCTGAAGGGGGCCTATAGGGATGCTGGGGAGGCACTCTTCATCAGGGACTGTAGTGACAGGACAAGGGGTAACGGGTTCAAACTTAAACAGGGGAACTTTAGATTGGATATAAGGAAGAAGTTCTTTACTGTAAGGGTGGTGAGGTACTGGAATGGGTTGCCCAGGGAAGTTGTGAATGCTCCATCGCTGGCAGTGTTCAAGGCCGGGCTGGACAGAGCCTTGGGTGACATGGTTTAGTGGGAGGTGTCCCTGCCCATGGCAGGGGGGTTGGAACTGGATGATCTTAAGGTCCTTTCCAACCCTAACTATTCTGTGATTCTAAAATGTCAAAATTATACTATATTTGATGAAAACAAAGCATGAGCATTTTGAGTACAAACATTTTGTTTTTTCTTTTAAATCAACTTTAATCAGATTTTTTTCTTCTGGTTCCATTTGAACGGCATCTTGCAAATCTTATTTAGCATTTCATTTGGGGTTGCAATGTGAAATTCTCATGAGTGAGGCCATACCTGTCATTGTATATTGAGGGTATCTGACTTCCTTGATGCCAATCAGTAGGATGGGGAGGTTGCACAGGAAAGATAGTTTAGCAAAGGTGTCCAGCCTATAGAAAGAAGCAGAAACATGAAAAACCCAAGTGGCAACTCTTACCAAGCATTGCAGCAATCAGATGATCCCCCATTGATTTAAACTGATCCAAAAAATCATATTTTCTGTCACTTCGAAAAACAACAACCCTACAACATTCCATGCAAACTGCCCTTGTAATCTATACACTTTGCTTGCATTTTCCTATCAAAATGTGGTTGAAATGTGAAAATAAATAAATAAATGAATGAATTTGGACCTAATTGTTATTTTTCTTCTCCCAGACTCCAGGTAAGCAGGTAAAACTCATTCACTTCCAGTAGCAATTTTATGGTCCTGGTAAAAAAAAAGAAAGAAGTCTTTATAGCTACACTGACCTATTTGATCCACGAAAGTTAGTGAACACATATGCTCTGCCTAGATTTGTGAGAGGTCTGAAAGCCCCAAGTAGCTCAGATTTCTGCGCTTACAAGTGGTGTAGCCCAGTGCAGCCCTAAGCAGCTGGCTTTGTTAGCACTAGCTTAGCTGGTGTCTCTACAGACTTGGGCCAGCATTGCACTGTATAGGACCAAACCAGAGAAGTTCTTTGCTTGGCACAAGGCACTGAGGGCTGGGAAATGTCCTTCTGTCCCTAGTCCAGTTGAAGAACCTGCCTTATTATTTATTCATTGGCATCATAAGTGTTTCTCTGCTGTGTGAAATGCATAATACAGACAGCCTTGAAAGTAAGTATCTTTCTGCACTTGCTAGTATACCTAGGCAACATCATTAGATCATGTTTATAGAATTTGTTCATTGCATTCTGTTATGTAAAATAGAGAAATGTTTAAGTCAGCTGGGTATAAAGGGGGTTGGAACCATCAGAAATACATTCTCTCCTCATTATTAATCACAGCAATAGAAAAATATTTTGAAAAAATACCCCTCTCAAACAAAAACCAACCCAAATCTTTAAAAATTAATTGCAATTCTTTTATTCGAAAGCAAGCTTCCAGAAACCTCTTTTTTTTCCATAGTGTCTGCAGTTTAAAGGACTGTTGCATTAACTGAGAAATGAAATTCCAAGCCTTAGCTGTGCTCTCATTTTATCAGTGTGATAATAGCGATAACATAGTGATAATCTCACAAGGAGCCTAATAAGTACATGAGGAAAAAGAAAAAAATCAGCTAAATAGGGACGTGAAAATGTTCTATCCCAGTGCTATTACATAGGTCTTATGCTTTCTTCCTGCCAGTTCCATAATAGGATGTTTTGTAAATTCTTCTCTCAGCAGGTTTTGAACATGAACTTGCATTACTGTTCTTACAAAATAATAAACAGCTTTGGGCTATAAAATCTCTCAAATTGTTTTCCACAGAAGGGATTTGCATGCTGACTCATTCCTACTATATTTATAACCCATCGCCAAACCACTGCAACTGCAGGATTTCTATTAAAGCTATGGAAATGAAATGCATTGCAATGGGAGTTGAATACATTTACATTGGTAGTGTTTTTACCATTTCACAATTTATGGCAGATTACCTTGTTTGTGCATGTCTTGACTTTAATGGTTATTTTTTATAGCAGAAAATAGTAGTTTATGGTGGCATTCCCTGTAGAAGGTTTTTATGAATCCACCATATGGAGTATTACATAAAACTAAACTTGTATCAGCAGTGATTTTATGTAAAGTAAGACAGTGAACATTACCAAGAATTAGTGATTACAGAACGTGTCAGAAAACTTGAAATTTTATGGTTGTGATTCCCCTCCCCCCCCCCAATTATTTTGAACTTGTATTAATAGCAGTCCAAATCCCTGCTTTCTCACGCAAGAAAAATCATTGTATGACTGCCCTCCCTGCTCCCTCCCTTTAAGGTAGTTGTGATGTTTGTCACAACAGAGAGACACGTGGTGATTTATGCAGAAGATTAAGGAAATACAGAAAGTCTTCCTTTTTTCCAAGCTCCCATCTCTGTCAGTTCATATACGGTAATCACTGCTACTTTCTTCAGCACTGGTGGTAGAAGATAGTCTTTTATCTGTGCCTTCCTGCAAATGGAAGGAGCAGACTCCTGCTAGCAAAAAATTGCAGACAGAAGTATCACACTTCCATAGGAGAACATAAAGAGCGGTATTCTCCTGGAAATATGTGTTTGCATAAGTATTGACATCAGGAGATCCTACACAGCTTTCTCAAAGAGCACCTCATGGATTTGGGAGTCATTCAGCCAGCAAAAAGAAATGTGCCATGAAAAGTAGGTAACCGGTCACACTGGTAGAGCAGCAGATGGTGCATCCATGAAGCGATTGTCACTGCCAAGAGCCTGGCATGTTCTGCACATCGAAATGTATCTGCCTCATTAATGAAACAAGCACTTGGGTAGAGAATGTCTGTGAAAGTCTATATAAACTTGTGAATAGGTTCTAAACAGGCTGCGAGGTGTATTTAGGGTGTAAAGAAGTAGATGGAAAGAGGATGGGAAGAAGAGACAGCTATAGGTATCTAATCCTGCTTCTTTTGCTGATCCCAATCCTGGCTGAAACTCCTGGGCGGCTCAAAGCAGGTTTTTACCCCAAGACACAGCGCGTTAGGGATAGTGACCCAGCTAACCACTGCTTCTCTACACTTCCCTAGTCCTGCATGGCAGCTTGCTCATTACACAAAACTGATTTAGGAATGGGAACATAAGGCCAGCTAGGCCCATTGTGGGGGGGAATTCACACCTAAAGGGAACTGTGAGTTTTCTAGCATTAAGAAAGGTCCAAATCTCTAAGAAAAAAACAGCCCTTAGGACTGAATAGCCGTTTCTGTGGAATGGCACTGAAAGCTATCATATGGGTTTGCTGTATAGCTTTAGAGTAATTCAAGTGAACAGTGCAGAATTTCCTCTTCTTGCTCCTTTTCACAAAGAAATCCTCTCTTGAGAGTCTCGAAATCAGACAGGATTTCAGGTCAGGCTCATGTGTATGTCAACATGTCCCAGGTGGCTCTCAACTTCTGAAACGTTTCAAGGTCAAATTTTATCCTCTTGTCTGACTCTTTTAGAAACCTGGTGCCTTTGTGGCTCAGAAAATTCCTTGCTTATACTCATGGAAAGGAAGCTGCGTGAGAGAGAGCTCACTCAGACCTTTGCTCTGGGAGAAGTCCTCCTCTGGGACTCAGAGACCCAGGAGTGGGCGCTACTGTCACTATTCCCACCACAGCTAAGGAGCTGCCTCTTGGCCTCTCTAAGTGAATCACACTCTGATTTTCATTAGCTGATGTATCATAGCCTTACAGCTGTCTTCTCTCAATCTAAATTGCACACTAATACTGTACATTATTGATTAAATGAGTCTACAAATGTCTTTTTAATACTGTATGGGTTGATCAGTCTTCTCAGTTAATGCACAGCTCCTCCAGTGGGCTTTAAAACCTAGTGAAGCAGCTTTTTACCAGATCTTACTGGGAAAGAAAAAAAAACTACATGAGGGGCCACGCTCACACACACACTGAGGTATGTGTTCTAGCAGTGGGGAATTAGTAATGATTTCACTTCCTATACTAAAGAGCTCCCTGTGTTCACAGGTTTGGATTTTAATAGTCATAATCACTGATCTAACTCTTTGCAAACAATTCAAGGGAGATTGTTGTTGTATACTCTGGTGGCAAAGATGCAACGTAATAGTTGAGATAGTTCAGCAGCTAATTTGGCTTTTCCTGTGAGTTTTTTGAGTTTTCAAAGCTTTTCTTAACCTTATTTTGGCTTTTCAATTTTTTTTATATACACAGGACTGTAATAACTACATTTCCCAAGTGTGACTTGGGAAACGTGTTCTGCTGCTTCAAAGGATTCTTTGCATTACACAAACAGCATTCAGGAATTCCTCCAGTTTCTGTCACAATTGGTTAATTATTGTCATTTTCCTTTTTCTTTCATTTCTTATGAAATTCCTCTCTATTACCATTCATGACTCAACCTATGTGTAAGCATTGGCCCATTTATAATGTAGTAGGAAAAACATGTTTGTGTTTTTGCATAGGTGTAACTGTTTTTTTAGTTTCATAGAATTATAGAAAATTGGGTTGAAAGGACCTGGAGACATCACCTAAATCTACCCCATTCTACTTTAAGCAAGGAAACAAAAATGAGGTTTTGTATGCGTGTATTTCCTGAGATATGAACTTTAGCTCAGATCTGCATGCCTAAGGCATTGCAGAAATAAAACCAGAGCTCTAGTCCAAAGGAAGGGAAGCTCTGTGATTTCTGTGTGCACTTTTCATGATGGACTTCGCCACAGAGGCACAGCTAAGATCAACCCAAAACACCCACCCTCCTTTGTCATTATTCAGATGGACATCTGCATTGCCAGCAGAAACAAAACCTCAAATCCTCTAAAAAATTTGGGCCAGTATCGGAACATTTAGTCAGTACAAAGCTTTGAAAGGCTTTGAAGTGTTTTCAGTTCTTAAATGGTAACTGTGGTGGGAGATGGCAGTTGCCCAGTGACTGTTGGAGGAGCCTTTGGTTCTCTCCTTTGGGATGCTGGATTCTGGTGTTTAGAAAAACAATGAAGAAACAAACAGTAACAAAAGGAAGAAACCTCAAGACAGAGCAGCAGATCTGAATGAGATGAGCTGGTAGCAGCTAGTCTGGAGAGGCTGGGGAATTGCACAGCAGGAATAATGTTGGTTGGATGGTTACTACCCCTGCTCCTGGGTGATGGGCAGTTCCAGAATCCACTTCAGTCTTAAAGGACAGAAGATTTTACTTACACTTCAGTAAAGTGGCTTCTCCCAGGTAATCAGAAATTTAGCTCCTTTGAGTCATACATTAGCAATGAAAGAGTGATATTGCCACTATCACCGCTGATGATTCAGCAAGGAGCAAAAGATGATAGCCTTTCTAACAAGGCTGTTATTCAGACATATCACTCAGCGTTCCTGCTATAACTGCTCACTGGTTCAGAGTGTTAATGCTCCACATATTGTGCTTAATAGAATTTTAAATTATTTTGATTAAAGTGTCAAGAGATGAGGATTTAAGATTGATCAAAGCTACTTGCTTGTGCTAGTGGCAGTTGTTAACCAGCCATTTCCAGAACGTTATTACGCAGGCTTAAGTGATATAACATTCAGACATGAGAAATACAAGGAAATACTTTTCCTAATTTCATACTGGAGAACTGAGAGGGCAAGGGGAAAACTAAGGAGATGTATATTTCATACGCTGTGACTGACTTGGGGTCCCAATCCTTCTTTAAGGGAAGCTGACAGGATCACTGCCCTCTATTCAACTGGCAATTCAGCCATGGATGAGCAGTGACAGAACCCCAGTATGGAAAGCCTTCACTTCTTCGAGTAGAGACCGTAAATATTAAAATATTATTAGATAATGAATAAGATAAATAATGAAGGCTTCTCTAGCTGAGAAGACAGGTATCTGGAAGTAGAATCAGTCAGCACTAAGTTCCTGTTTTGAAGCTCACTCGATGGGAGCAGAGATTTTATGTGATGGTTGTTTAATTATGGCAACAAAGAATGAATAGGATGTTCCCATCACATATAGTCTTCAGCTAAAACAAAGTACTACAGCATACCTGTAGCTTAAAGTATGCAAATAAATCCACTGAAGCTAATGTAAAGAGGACATTTTGCAGTTCTTAAATGAGTACATGTGCTTCAAGACATCTCTGAATGGCACTTTAGGGTACATGGTTCCCAAATCATTGTCTCAGCTAGTGAATTCATTTGTTAATATTTTGACCAGAATCAAAGTCCAGTGGCATGGACTGCGAATCTCTTTTTTGCTAAGAGTGTTCTTACTGCTCAGACTTAAGGGACACTAGCAATGCAATGAAACCATAATTTATTCCAGTCTTATTCAAGGATAGTGTTCTTTTCTACTTCGGTTCTAAAATTAAGACTAACACTCTGTACAGCTCCTTCTATGGTGTCCCATTAACAGGTAATTGCTTAAAATCTCACTAGAAATTGCATTCACATTTGTAAATAACCATATGGCACTTTATGGTAGAATACCTCGGGCCTCACTGGTTGGTATGCTCTAGCTACCATTGCTGCTTTAATAATGCAAAGCAGTTATGAAATCACCTTAAGTGATTGGTTCAGTCAGGTCTACAGCCACCCTGAGTGCCTGCACTGCAGAAGCTGCCTCTTGCGCTATATAGTAGGCTGTTAGGCTGTTTAAACAGGTACATTGTTGAAATGACAAACTTGCTGTGAAATAATATTGTTTTCTACTTAGCATAACCTAAAGAATTATACTCTTGAAGCCACTACTGAATGGAATTATTCCAACAGAAAGAAATGGGTTGATTGCTGTTCTGTTCAGCAATTAAGGGCGAACTATAATAATACAAAGACCATTTACTTAAAACAGGATTCATTTAGGTCAATGATTGCCAGACTATTTATTGTTCACTTGGTAAAGCTCAGAATAAAATCAGTATTTTAGAGAGGTGATATTATGAAAATTGTTTCATAGATTAAAGAATATAGAAGATCCAGAAGCTGAGAATTGAAATAAATGGTGAAAGTCCATCTTGAGGGTTATCAATTTGTGTGAGTTGGCACAACCACATCTGTGGTCTGCTGCACAACATGGAGAGTGGAGACAGCAGTGAAACAGCATTTCAAGTGCAGCTGTGCTTTCCCTTTCTTAGTAGTTCCTCAAAGCATTCTTTCAGAGAAATAACAATATGAGTACTTCATGTAAATGTACAAAAAATTGTAACTACCTATTGTTGCATGATACAAAATCTCTGCTTATGCACCACCAGCACCCCTCCTGCCTCCCCTCCCTCCCTGAGCTATGAACAGTCTGGCGGACTGAAGGCATCTGATATACGAGTTTCATCTTGTTTCCAGTGGGGACATCTGGGACTCCAGCCATTTAACAGACAAATGAATCTACAGAACCATTAAAACATATTAAATACTCATGCATGTGTTTTAACTGCAAGTACATGACTAATCTTTTTGACTCCAGAGGCAGCAAGGCATATATCTTAAGCAGGTATTTAAGAGTTTTGTTGAATGGAGATCATAGAGCATTATTTCCTTCACTGGGATGTTAGATGGTGTAATAGTCACAGGGATTATCAGTCTCATGTGAAGAGCAGGAGAGCAGGGAAGGCTATACTATCTCACTGTATTCACCATGTAGCAGTATGTCCTCCATGACCTGTTTAGACCACCTATAGGCACCTACAGGAGAGACCCTGGAGGAAATACATGATGACTTGTGAATTGTCAAAGCTGACCTGACACTGGGAACGAGAAAAGCTTGGCTAAATGGAAATCAGGGGGGAAAAAAGGGAATTCAGAGCTGGGGAACCCTGCAAGTAGAAGGAACACTGAGGTTTTTTGTGCTGTATTTCACATCAAAGAGCAGCTTCCATCCCTGCACGCAGGTCAGGACTACATTGGCAGCATTGTTACTGCTGGATCAATGCATGCACTGTGGCTGATGCTATTGAATGTATTCAAATACCTTGTAAAACAGTGCAGATCTGCAAGTACCAGGTCAAATCAGTGAAGGTATTGCTTGTCATTCATGGCCCTTGGCTCCTGGTGTAACCTGGGCAGCTAATGCTGGAAAGGCAAAGAACTCTGCTAGATAAAAGTTACATCATAATTTACAAAGTAACCTTTACACTGTGAGGAAAAGGATTTTTCATAGAGACAAAAGGCAAAGACCTGGATCTCATGGTGAAACTTTCCATTCCTTTTACTTCTGTCTCCATTCAAATGAAATAGTGGGATCCATTTGCAGCCAACAAAATTAGCTAAAAGCTATTCACATAAAGACAGAGATTTCAATGAAACAGATTCCATATATTATCTCATAGGAACAGTTGTCCAAAGTTAATTTCCAGGTTAATAGGCTGTTATTGCCATTTTCAAATAAAGTAGTTAAAAGTAATATTCTTATATTACTGATAAGGAGAATCACGCTGCATTGGATTGTCAGCTTATTTTGTTCAGTGTTCTTAGTCAAAGAGTATCTAGTACAAATTATTTTGGGCAAAGGTGGAAGATGCCTGCTCATAGGAAAGAAAAATATAATAGCTCTTAGAATGAAAGGGGAGATTTTTTTTGTTAATTTCTGAATAAACTCTATACTTGTGAGATGTGCAAAAATTATTTTCTGGCTAAACATATTTTACCAGTTTTCTGAACTGAAAAGCAGAGGTAAAGTGAGATGTTAATTATACACCAGACATGTTTCGCTGTAGATGTTGAATGTCCTCCATGGAGCATGTGTAACATGTTAAACTATGAGCTCTTCCACAAAAACTTACTGTGGAAACTCTCAGAATATTTCTAGCTCTCTATTGCAAGATGATCTACACCATATAGGCAAAGATCTGCTCTAGAAGGAACAATATAATTTCTCAAGGGGAATTATCACAACATATGAACTAGAAAATATCACTTTCTCCTTGTAAAATGGCACGACTGTAACATATGTCCCACTCCAGTTGAAACTGTCTTTTTTTGATTATCATGTCAGCCTGCACTTGTGGAAGCAATTTTGACAGATCTGGGGCAAATTTAAAAGCAAAGGATACAGCTAGCCTTAGAACTTAAAAGCAGGCATTAATTTTGCAGAGGGGATATTTTCTGTCGGTTTGAAGACGACAAAGAACTAAGCAAATCCCCCTTATTCACGCTACTTTGGTGGATAAACACAGATGTGTTTCACAACAGCAAAACAACCTTACTCAGCTACTTTGAGGGGCTTACTAGACCAGAGCAATGCAAAGTTTCTGACTTGACGTTGTTTCTGTCTGATGAAATCTCCTCCAAGTTTGCTATTTCCCTAAGGTGACCGATCTAGCAGAAGAGCTTGTAATTGTCACTGTGCTGGAAAAGGTTTACTGAACAGGGTGATTTGATTTCGGCTGTGGTCAGCCATCTGTCACAGGCCACGCAGGGAATCCTGACCTGGGAATGGACCTTATGGTGATGAGATCCTGATGTTCCTGTGTCTTTGTGGATCTACAGCACAGATTTCGAGCACAGCAAGAGGGAGTCGGTTCCTGACATCCCTGTTCACAAGCCTCCAGACGGTCTTTGGATTTATGGGAGACATTAGTTCAACATCCCCCCATGCCAACAAACCTTTTCATCCCTGATAAAACACCTGTGGCTCATGTTTAATCCTTAAGACCTGTGAAAGCTTTGATACGTGCCTAAATAATGCTTCACTTTAAAAGGTATAAAAAATGACCCTGTAGTGCAGCCTTCCCAGTCACTGGCATGTATTCACCAAGTGGGGCAACATAAATAAGAAAGTGGCAAAGGTCTGTTGATTTCAATCATTTTTGGCTATGAAATCCTTGATAAAATTCATCCTCTGGGAGCTGATTCAAAGACTCAGATGTGGAATACACCTGTCATTAGAGGGCTCTGGGTCCAGCCCATGCCAAGCAAAAAAAATAGCAAAGTCAGACTAAGCACTACTGATTTAAAGCACATGCTACGTTGCTCAGTGGTATTGGGGTGGAACATAAAGGAGTGGACTTCCGATCGCAGTTAAGCTGTGTTTGAAGTGCGCAGGGTACTTTGGGGTTGTGCTGTACACAAGTACGTGGCATTCCTTCACACCCAAATGCCATCATTCACATCTCAAGACCTGTGCTCTCCTCAGCTCTTACATCAAACTTGTTCTGACAGTGTAAATTGTAGGTTTGTCTTCAGGCAGGGCCTTGCCACAGGGATGGGATGGTGCTGAGCAGGACATAGACTTTCTTCTGCTCCACACAGAGCCTCAAAAGCACATGAGGAACACAGAGGAGTACTCCTCACTGTCAGCAAGTGATGCTTTGTCTTTAAGATTAAAGTTTTTAATTAAAATGGACATTTCTGGCCCGAATATTGGCAGCCCCAGGACTGCTGAAAAGTGACATCATTTATGACTCCAGCAGTAAGGAGTTCACTGTCCATGATCATAAAACATTCCAATCTTGATTTGATATCGATTTAACAGTCAGCATAAGTTTGCCCTTTAATATTAAACAAAATATGTCAGGCTGAAGCATTAACAGTATTCTTCCTCTGGGCTTCTCCATGGATACTTCTTGATTCCCATCAGAGAGCGGGCTTCAGACCTCCATCCTGTAACACCACTTCTCTGGAGCAGTTGTCCCTGTTATTCCACACTGCCCCACACAGTGTAATCCACCACTCTTTCACCCCTAACACAGACAAAGGCCATTTCTGCCAAAAGTCCTCTGTTACAGAAATTACCAGACTGGTGAATACAGTATTCATTGCTTTCTGCAGACACACTGCTAGTTTCTATCCCTGTGCGCCATCCCGGTTCTAATGGCTTTAGTCTATTCTTGCAAGTCTCATTTATTTTCTTGCTTCTGTTTGACACGGGTGATACAACACATGACCTCTGATTTGTCTGTCTCCTGCCCCCATGTTTCTGATATTCATTAAGAGGATGTTCACTTTTCCAGCTCTGCTTTGCCCCTTAAGTGAGCTACACTGACTCACGTCAATGTCTCTTTTAATGGAAGTTTCTTACTCCCATATCTGAATTTAATCTCCAGTGTTTTTCTTCCTGGCTTTAGCTGTAATTCTTCTACCATCTTTTGTTCTTCTGTTTAAAAGTGACTGAACCCCTGAAATAGCCGTTGTTCTTTGAGAGAGAGGGAAAAGATCAGGAAGTACCTGGTCTTTTCAGGAAAACAGTTGATCCTATGAGAAC
Organism: Myiopsitta monachus; assembly: GCA_017639245.1. Taxonomy (NCBI): domain Eukaryota; kingdom Metazoa; phylum Chordata; class Aves; order Psittaciformes; family Psittacidae; genus Myiopsitta; species Myiopsitta monachus. Next base: position 15,319,953 of record CM029928.1, read on the forward strand.
TCCAGACTTACACCTGAGTTGACTCTCCTGACATCAGGTGAGGTCAGTTTTGACAACCTGCTGATGCTGTGAGCTAAAATATCCTGATAGCAGTATATGAGACCTTCTTCTCAGTACCACCTCCAAGCCTAAATCCTTACTTAGCATTAAAGATAGAGCCATTTGCTCACGCGCTTATTCATGCCACTTGCTCATGTCCAGCCTACAGTCACTGAGGTTGGAGTGAGGTCACAGAAAGGCAATTTTCACTCACAGATTTCATGCCAGGCAAGGTTTACATTCATTTAGATGAACCAGGCTTCCGGTTTTAGATGCCGGTGCCCTGAAGTGATACCTTACCCCCACACCCTGCAAATAAACTGAGTGTCGTTTGGTTGTTACACATAATTGACATATTCCCCAACTTGGTGAGTAAGTCTAATTTTGTCCTGTGATTATTCAGAAGTGATTTGAGAAAGGACAGCCCAGTACTGATATTTCCATCCTCCTGGACTGATGACAGCCCATGTGCAAATATGATCCTCAGAATCATAGATCCCTCAGAACCGGTTGAAAATAAAGGTTTAATGATTGAATTATATATTCTCTCTCTGCGATAGAAAATAACATAGGACAACTGACTTGGCTATCAGACAGATTACATAAGCCCAAGTTAAGTGGTAGAATAAAAATGAGTGATATTCCTCCTTGACTTAAATACTGCACTAAGTAGCATGCCCTTGAATTCAGCATAAAGCAATTTCCTCCTCTTCGGTAACAGCTAGGGGGCATTCCGAATGCAAATAGGGTCAGCTTTGCATTTTTAATGTTTCTTATATACATAATTCACTGCCTGGGTTTAGAAACGTTATTGCTACCTCTTCTGTGCATTTAAATTATTTTGCACCTCTGAACTTTCATATTACCTTTAATGTCAGCTCTTCAAACATATCTTGTACAGGCGAGCTTGTGCTTACAGCTCGTGAAACTCTCAGATTGCACATACACACATCCAGGCACAAATACACTGCACTGTTTAACCTGTGTCATTTCACTGTGACACAGGGGTTTACTAACTGCATGCATGGTCATATATACCAAAGCCCTGAAAATCAATAGGTAACAAATGGGAGCAAACCAAGATCAATCAGTGTTAGAATATCATATTTGTGTGCAGTCTACTCTACATACATAACCCATGGGCATAATGCTGATCAATAGGAAACAGTGCTTTTTCCAAGTAACTTTAAAAAGAATAAAAATGATGGATGGAAGAAGATACACAACAGGGAGGAAAATCCATCCCCATGCTAATGTGGGATTAATTAATGCATTGCATAAAGCCAGGAAGTGTGAGATGATTCTGAGCAAGCTTTACTTCATTGCATGTTTCAGAAGAGAGAAGTGGTTGTGGCCATCTCCTGTGGCCATGAATGTGCTTGAGAAATTTTTTTCTCCAGAGGAAATGGAAATGAAGATTTACAACATCTTGACTCATCAAACCCCCTCAATCACAGCCTGACATTGACAGCTGCTTGAAACCACAGATCACAGGGAGGTGGCTAGGTAATGGCTTTGCTCATCTCTCCTCAAACTGTGAGGGTACATCTCTGTCTGTTCTTTATTTGCTCATGCAGGAAATGGTGCCAGAGACATCCTCTCAGTCCCACTCTCCCTGGAGCCCATCAGAGTACACGTGGGGATCCAGCTTGTGCTCCTTCTGCAGGGAGAGCACTTTTCCTGTGTGTCAGCCTGAGAAGAGGAGTGAATGGGACCACCTCATCTCCTGCTCCACCCCATCGCTAGCCTCATCAGTGAGATCACACAGGGAGAATCTGTGGCAGCCTGTACCAAGGGTTTCCCTGGATGCCTCTCCTAAGGGTGGCAGAAGTGAACCTGGACTGATCAGCAACAGTGTTTTGAATGGTGACAACTGTACAGTCAGCCTTACTGCTACTCGGATCATAAACTGTGCTTTCTAACTAAGTGAGACTGTAAACAAGATATATAGCCAACTTCTCCGCTGGTTTGATTCTGCTGACTGTTTCTCCTAGCAGATTCAATTTGGAAACTGAAAATCAAGACTGCTGCTGCCTTCTGCATTAAAGTCAATAACTAGAAGTCCTGTCTCTAGCTCTGATTTCCCATCAATTTACACCAGCATAAGCGTAATGAAACAATGGAACATCCATCCCCATCTTGCACAGATTTTGTGTATTTCACACAGTCTGCTGTAGCTCTGCAAAGCCAGCGCAGGGGCTATAATAGGGTTGACAGTCACAGAGATGTTGGCGAAAGCCTGGAAGTGTTTTCTGTCTGCAGATGAGTGCCATATACCAAAGCTGTTGACTGCTGCTACGGAAAAGGAGGCTGCTTCTGGGCTGATCACTGTCCTGGTAGTCAGCAGCTTACAGCACAATATCTTTTCCATTGAATAGGTGATGGGGTCAGTATCCAGTTTGATTTTTCTCCTCTCTGCTGAAACAATTACTACTGATGAAGTTATAGTGGGAAACAAATGAGTTCAGGGTTTATACTGATGCTAATGGTGGCACTGTGAGAAATAAAAACATTCTTTGACCTGCAGTCTGGACAGCTGTGAGAAGTCACTAAGATAATGGGAACAGGGCTCTGCAAAGCTGGTCTAGCTGAGACCAAAACCTAGGACATGTATGGAATTGCATTGTGTGTCGTCAGTGCACACGGATCCCAGCAGAGCCCACTGCAGTGCATTGGAAGCTACAGCGGGAGGAAAGCAGAGAGCTAGGGGTGCTGTCAGGGGTCCACATGAGGGGCAGCTGTGGCTGCCCATTTTCCCATTCCACTACAGTGCATTACTTTCCTTGGAGTGTTGTAATTGGCCCTGCAGCTGCTCCTGGTCCATTTCCAAGGTAAATAAAAATACATCTATTTTCATCACCCCAATCTGACTGTGCCTGAAGCTACTCACCCTATTTGACACAATAGGTAGGGCAGCTACCTTTGTAATTGCAGCAACTGCTTCCCAAATGAATACCTGACTTGACGTATTTGCTCACGTTAATGTTTTGTTTTTCTGGACAAACCAAATGAAGAAAAAGAATTCAATTTGGATTGAATCAGTAGTTATTATTATTACTTTAAATGGCAAAACAAATATCCTCCTTGAACCTCTGCCCTAATAAAATGGATTCATTAAACACAAAACTTCCAACTTGAGATGCAAACAGAAAAACAAAATAGAAGTAATTAGTTTTGTGTCCCTTGTAAGAGAAAGCCTTGGGCTGGATTCATGCTGACTACCCAGTAACTTAGTGGTTAGGACACTCATAGAAAATGGGGAATCTGGATTCAGGTCTCATTCTCTCCCTGAAGGCAGTCACAGCCACCTGTCCTCAAGGAAAGCCTTCCCTACCTGCAGTGTGATAGCGCATGGAGATAAGGCTGAATGCCATTTGCACTGGGGGGTGGCAGCAGAGGCACAGTGGGTCTCTTTAGTTGGTGCTGCTCTCTCAGCATCTGCAGCATATAAAACAAAAATTGTTCAGGTAAAGGTTCATATGAAAATCTGAACAAATTTCTCAGCTTCCTGGTTGGAATTAGTTGGAATTGGTTAATTTGAGTTACTGTGCTTTGTAATTTCTTTTGTAAGTGGCTTGTAACATAGCATATGTATCTGGTTGTACTAACAGCCACTGTGTTAAGACACAGAAAAGCCTGTGTTTGTGCCAGATGTTAAGCCCCCTCTGCCCATAACTCATTATTTCTTTCTGCTCTAGAAAGAGTTGGAAGGAGTGAAAGAGTTCTTCAAAGAGCGACCTCTTAAGGCACCGTCTCTCATCTTATTTATTTCTTGATTCTGCTGTTGTTCATTTCATTAAAGGTTATTTTTTTAATGAAGCACTGTGGGTAGGGAAAAATAACTTCTACCTTCTGTTCCAACTGATGAATGATGTGTGAACTAATCAGAAAGCTTTGCTATATCCACCATTAAAGCAACAGATGTATGTGGCTCAGGAGAGATTTGTTGAACAGCTTCAACCTTTAAGTGCAGAGGATAAATGGGTGGTGACATCATTATACTCTGACAAATAGAAATTATATCATTCTCTTTTCTTCATTACTGACGGATGAGTTATTTCTATGGTGTTCGTTTTCGTAAGATCCATTCATTGTCTCTAAAGTTAAAACCTTTAAGAACTGCAATATGTGACTAAAGGGGTTGTAACAATTTGCACATGATCTGCAGCACGTTGTCTTTTGAGCTTTTCTCTTGAAAGCTACTTTTAATAGCACAGTATTATGATGTGCAGTACAGTAAGACAAAAAGAAGCATTTGAAATTCATCTATAGGTTCATTTTTCAACCAGCCACAAAACCAGCATACAAGAAGTCAGAGGACGCTTGATGTGGTTATATGGCGTCTCCATCAGTTGCTGGAAGATTTTATTTCTGCAATGAACGTGAAGCCTTAGAAGAAAGAGGGTTATTCTGCACAGCAGTTCTGTGCCATAATAAACAAGCAAATGTTCCCTTCTCACCCATATCTCCCCAGTATATTTTGAGTTCTTGCCTTGTTTGATTGCATTTCTCATACAGCCACTAAGACGGATCAGAATTTCCCTGAAAATTTCAGTTATTACTGAAGATTGCTTTTTTTCCCACTTTTACTGCAGCTTACAAATCAGAAACTAAAAATAAAGTGTGCATCTGCTTAGATAATCTATTTCCCCAGAACAGATTAAAATGACAGAATAAATCTTGGAAGTTCTTAGAAGAGCTTTGGATGAGTTACAACAAGAGATGAAAACAAGGTGAGTTTTGCTGGGCTAGGGCCTAAATGGGGGAATTAAGCTGATGCTGTGTCATGGCGAAGTTTGCAAGATAAAATAGGGGTCACTAGCGTGTACTGCAGAAGTATAAAGAGCCGATTAAAGGTGGCATTTCCACCAGAAGGCCTTTATGTACACTGGGGGGAAAAAAAGAGATGAAGGTTAGTTAGAAAAGAGAGTCAGGAAGACAAAATTCATATAAAAGACCTCACAGGTGCTGGCATGTTTTCCCTGCCCATGGCCACAGCCTGGAAAGCAAGGGCTCAATGAATGTTCATCCTTGTACCCTGAAGAGGGAGGAGGCAAGACCTGGTTAAGATGTGCTGGCACTTCTCTGCTTCTTCAGGTCCCAGGCAGGTGTTTTTAGGCCAAAGTTTTCCTACTTGAGAAATCCTCAAAAACCAAAGAGACCCTGAAGATGTGTTCTGAGCCTCAGAAAAGCTGATGAGCGAATCCCAGCTGCAACTCATTTTGAAGGGATACATATCACAGTAAAAATCTGGTGGCTGCCCCTGCTAACGATGCCACCAGCATCAGTGCTGCTCCTGCCAAGAATGGTAATTGGAAAATAGCAGTGCAGTACTCCTGTTCTGGGGATGCTCTGCTTAAATTTAATTTAAATAAGTGTCTATGTATGTCTATGTATGATTTTGGGAGTCAAATGTTAGTATTCCTCTTGCTGTCAACCAGCTGCCTTTAAAATGGTGAATTATCCTAAGCGCAAGAAAAGGAATGAAGATGCAATTTAATGTAAACATAGAAAGTTTAAGTGCTGTTACTAAACAAAACGAACTATACCTAAATCCATTTTGGAGAAAGTTGTCCTTAGTTTCACTAGAAGTAATGCATTTGCTTCAGGAACAGCAGTGAGAAAATTTGTGGCATTTTTACAGGAGAACAGGGAGTAGACAGTCATTTAGGTCCCTTCTGGCCCTAAAATCTATGAATCTAGGAAATGATGCCTCATTTCACAATCTAAGTCATTAAAAACACTCTTTCATTACTGAAGTAATCACATTTCTTGGAAATGTGGCTACTATCTGCTAAGATGATATAGCAGATGATCGGTGTTTTATTGAAATTCACAAAAAGAACAGGGTTTGTTACCAGAATTCTTCTTCTTTATTATTTCCACAAGCTCATTAGAACTCCAAAATATAGAAAAGCATTCAGTGTTACAATATAAACCTGGCATAAATTAACTCACACCAAAGTAGCTCCTTGTGTGACCCCCTTTCCCTGTAAAAGCAAGGAAGTCATGAAGCACTCATAGGAAGACAAGGTATGCCAGAGGATCACGGTCGCATATATATACCTGAATAAAGCATTCAAAAAGAATTCTGACGAAAGAAAAGGTGCTAAACATTAACTAGTGCTTCTAAATCATCTTAGACACATTTCAAAATACTTCTCAATGTTTTCTGGATACTGGGATAACTTCTGTCACACAACTGTCTGCATGGAGGTCACATCCTTGCCTTCCACAAAACAAGAAGACCTTGGGGCATAGCTGGGTTTCAAACAAGGGTTTTTTCTAACCTCATGGCACTGTGCTGGGCCAGAGAGAGTTTTTCTATTACATCCTCTTACATTTTGATGTGAAAGAGACAGAAAAGTTCTCTACAAGCTTTAGGAACAACTGAAAGAGATATTGCTCAATTCTTGTGTACTATAAATGTGTGTTTAGAACAGAAAACATAGGCAGGCACTCCTTAATTTTGTCTCTTTCAGTGCTGAATCCAAGGGAGAGGGACCGATTCAGCTTGAATTTCTTGATGGTGCTGTAAAACATGACCAATTAAACACATCTGATAAGTCTCCTAGTAAACTCCAGGGTCAGTAATGAAAACTAGCATTTACCTTCCTATGCACGAGGCTGTACTGGCGCAAAACTCTTCACAAGAACACTTCTGGGTAAATAATAAGCTCAATCAGAGAGGATGAATAAAGGAAGAAAGTAATTTTTTATTCTGAATGAGTACAAGGTAGGACTGAAGTAAATGAAACAATTTGCTTGAGAAAGTAGGTTCAGTAGAAACTTCTGGTTTTGATGAGCTGTCTCTCCAAAGAGCTGGATGTGCTTTAACAGTATCATTTCTGATTTATCTGCTGTTGCCAGATAAATTTCCTTCAGTGGGGAAGAGCAGAATTCTCTTTATTTAATGTACCATGTCTGGAATGTGGACTGGATTCAGCTACATGTCTCTTATAATTATTTATGTAACTTATTAATCACTGGGCTGTCACTCAGCTGTTTATAAAACACAAAAGAACACTTGGAGCCTGAAAAATTACATTTTTCCTCCCCTGCACCTCCCCAAAGGCCCCTTTGCACTTCTGAGGAGACCTCCATTTAGATGAAAATCTGTTGCCCAGTCTAAGTAACAAGAGCTCTGTAATGATAATTTGAAGAACACGCCTGTACTTTGTGCTTGGAAATTGAATTATTTGGTTTCAGTTGCTGTAAAATTTTACTTTCAACTTTTCTGGCCGATGGCCTTGGCTCATCATTTATTTTTTTCCCCTAATGGATCATGGATAGGGTCCCCCTCTCGTCTGCTCAGCAACCTGTTTTCCCTATACTCAGTACTTGGAAAACCTCAGTATCTCCCAGATTGCTGCCTGTGAATCTTGCCTGCTTGAAACTGGCCAATGCGTTCGAAAGTACAGACATGCACACACCTATGCACATCCTGGTTTCACATATCTCATTGCTCTCATATTCCTTTCTGTGATGTGTTAATCTGTGTGCTTTTGTACAGCTCATTCTCCAGCTCTGGCGCAGGATAGTTCACAGCTTGTCTTTCAGGTGAAGGTAGCATGCCTGCTCACAGAGATCAGCATCTGACCTTGTAAATGGTACACAGAAGAGCAATGACTCCATTCAGCTGAATTACATTTAAAATTTGATTATGAATGGCATCTTTGAGGCAGGCTATTCATCATGTGATGTCCTACATGGGTCTCAGTGTCTTGAAGCTTCATAAAGGCAATTCATTAAGCAGCTTTATCCAGATCAGGAGGTGACTCAGCAAGGCAGTGAAAAGCCAATGGCTCACACCCGCTGCTGGCCATGGCATTCCTGTGTTATTGCCTCAGGCTGCAGTAATACCGACAAGGTGCTTGTCCTTTTGGTGCCTCAGTTTAGGCAACAGTGTAACGATTATACTGGTATTTACCTGCCTTCTCTCCCATTTGGTGGGCTGACTAGCAACATGTTTTCAATCTTTGCATGAAAGGCTCCACATTAATCCATGCCACAGTTTGCTTTGTTTGCTTCTACCATTAAAATTACTTGTTTCCCCCGAAGATCTGCCATCTGTCACAATTCACCTTCTATATTTTTATGCTCCACAGTTAAGCAAACACCAATGCCTGAGTAATCCTATTTTCATTATCTTGGGCATCCACATCCACAGCCTTGGATGTGCCCTGAGGTTGGAGCAGTTGTGAAGTTTCACTCCTAGTTGAATTCCCTGGGATCCCACCACTCACCCTGCAGCCTTGTCCTCAATGCAGCCAATAAAAAACCTCCCATTTTTCTCATTGCAGGGGTTGCCCGGTCTTATAAAAAAATTAGTTCTGTTTTCTCCCCATTGCCATAATTGGCAGGAAATAATATAGACTTGTAGGAGGAAGAGGCAGAGAGGAGAGACATATCCTAAGCTGATGCTATCAGCTAAGGGGGACTGCTCTGTGCTCTCTGCATGGGCGATGATACTGAGGTATTGTTTGGTATCTTTGTCTGCACTTGACAAAGGAAAGGGGCAGACCCTGGGTGATGGCTGGGATTTACAGCTGTGAGAGGCAAGCCCGTTGTCTGAATAGCTAGTTGCAAATGATTTTTGTGTTTTCATAATCTTTGTGAGTAATATGCTGTCAAAGTCTCATGAAAAGTTATGAGTCCCTCCATAAACTGGTACTTCAATATCTAAACTTGCCTTGTAATTAATTTTATGAGCTATGCCCCTGGCACCGTAGAGCTTTTATTTCATTTTAGGAGCATAATTGATTAGGCTTCCTGTAGCTATGATGTAGACCAAAGATGTCACCACCAAACAAGGAGTAATTTGTGACAGCTCATTTGTGAGGAGAGATCAACTGTTTGCCAGCACTGAGCATATATAAGGCAAAGTAAAATATTTTGTACTGCTACTGCTGTGCCCTGCTTGAAGTTAAAAAAACAAAAGCAAAACAAAGAGACTACCTAATTATACAGACAAATTAGTAAGGTTAATTAGTATATATTCGTACAGCAGCTTTTATTCTCCACTGTAAAGGTTGTTCTTCTCTACTGAATTCCTTTGAAGATGTTTGCCTCACCATAGCATTAGATGACATTCCCATTTGGGCAACTGGATTTTGCATTGCTAAAATTGCCCTCTGTTTCGACTGCATCAAATACTTTACATTCTGCAACTGTTATGGCACAATAAAATCTCTCTGTCTGATATGCCCTTTAGCAATTACAGAGTCCGTCTTGAGGCCAGTGGTTTAGTAATAGGATTTCCCTTATTTTCTCTCCCTGTTTAATATTTGAGTGAGTGTTACCTGAGAGAAATATGTTGGATGCTCAGGATATATTAGCTTAATTTATGGCTAGCATCAATAAGGCAATATTTCCTGTGGATAAGGTAAAAAGGGCTTCGTTTTCTATTAATTAAAAATAGGCTCATATTGCACAACGCATGTAAGTAGTAAAGACATAATGTGTATTTGTGTGGCCATAAAGAAAGGGAGTGAGATTATTCATGGACCACCAATCATAGTTGGAGTCTCGCCCTGATCCTGACAACAGAAGCAAAAAAGAGAAAAGTATGATCTTATTCTTTCCAAACCCTGCTTATGCTAGCTGGAGAAGAGAGCTGAATGCCCAAGAGAGGCAACCCCTAGGCTGCTGCAGCCCCTTAAAGCCTGTAAGCACAAGGTTGAAGCCCAAAGTGCCTGGCGCTTGCTGCCTCTCCAGCGGAAGTTTGTGTGGCTGAATTCAGTAGGAGCTCTGTCTGAAATAGAAGGAAAGCAAAACCTTAAAAACCAGACATGTTAAAAATGAAACTAAGAGAATTTTAGAGGGAGAGTCAGAAGAAATGAGAAATGCTTCCCTCCAAAACCGCAACAGAATGATAAATTACTTTTGCCTCTCTGAAGTCAAGCTGGAAAACCTCTGATCACCTCTATTATCTACTTCTGGTCTCTGAAGATACATTACCATATTCATTCATTGCGTTACACAATTTGAGCAACTAAATGAGTTTACCTTGTGCCCTCTTAATAGCATTTTCTTCTAATGCTAACTTTAAGTGATACATTTTAGGGATACTTGAAGCAGAAAGCATCACGAAAATTTATTTCAACTCAATTTTGTTTAAAAATTATGACTTATCCCTTCTTGATGAACCAAGTATAGGAAAACCACACAGCCCCTCTGTGGATGAAATATCTCTTGGCATTGGGACTGTTGCCATCTTCTGAGTAACGTGTGGTTTTACTGGGGCAAAAAAGTAGCTGCCATGTCTCAGGAGGTCAAGAGGGACTGTTCGTGTAAAAAGACAACTACACCATCACAGAGCAAATGACATACATGATGAATTAGGATGGTTATGTCTGCAAGCCATGGGAATGGGTGAGGTGATTCTGTGCCAGGGTGGTTGAATAGCTCATGCGTGGACTCACCAGGCAGCAGGCTGCTGGGCACACGCTTTGGCTTAAGGCCAGCTTGCAGAACAAAACTGAGATTGTGGGAAAGAGGATCAAAACTGGGTCAACTCAAATTTTAGACAGCATGGTTCTTACCAGAGCACGAATTTTATGTCCTGTGGCTGCGGTATGGACAGGGGCCAATTGTCTGTGCATTGGCTAGCTTTTCCTACATGAATATGTATTTCTATGTACACATAAGTGCAGACATAAAATATCATAGAATCATCGTGACCATTGTGAAGCTCTCCTCTGTTATCCACTGGGGCTTCATTCAGCAAAGCCTTTGTGTACATTCTTTAGCTGAAACATATACTTCTGTATTTTCCTGAAACACTGAGGATAGATAAAATGTCATTGAATTGACCCATTTTAGTCATGCATGGAAGAAACAAAGACAATACTGTGCAATTTAGGTATCTAAATATTAACACAAACATTTTGCAAACAACTTGAAAATCACTCATTCCATGAAACGATTATCAACAAGTTCTGACTATTAGAAATAGAAAACCAGTTTGACCACCAAGGGCAGAAGAAGACTACAGCTCTGCATTCAGTGTAACTACTCTCAAACACAAAGTTAAGCACCTGTGTGAAGTTTGCAGGCCTGAGGTATGCATCTGAGATTATGCTTTTGTCCATGAATGATTGAAACTCCAATATCATGGACAGAATTACCACATTGTTTCAAAAACCAGATGGTAGATACTATGAATATAATTACTCTGTTTTGTATTCTTAAAATGTAATAGTAAGATCAAGCCACCTCTTTCGGTTGGCCGGCTGAGTTGTTTAGCACTCTTAGGCCCTTGGTTTTAGTTTGCTTTTTTTTTAAACATTCAACTATTAGCTATTTACAACGACTGATGGAAGTAGCATTATCTTACTGCCAATTGGAAAACAGTTCCTATTTGACCTGCTGACATGTACTAACCACCTTTCAACTTTAAAAAGAATTTCATCTCATCTTTGTGGCATTGATACGAATTAGTAAATAGAAAGTATCTTCATTTGACATTTTCCACTGTAAGTACATGATAAGCATAGTTGTATGTTCAATGATTTTAATTTAATAGGCTTATCCCTGTGCTAGATATGGTATTCATTTAAACCGACCTTGCTTTATTTGAATTATTGCTCAGATTTGCACAAGTACAAATGACCTAATCTTCCAAAAACCGCTTTCTGATCGACATAAGCAAACACTCTGAGGAAGCAATTATGTAAAAGAAATGCTTTTAGGCAACAAATGGGTCCATAAATAAACGACTACTTCCTAATCACAGGCTAAAAAACAGCGCCATTTTTCCTTTTTTAATAAAAAACATAGTTAAAATCAATGAATTTTAATGTTCCTGAATGTGAGGAACCAAAAGTACTTTGGAAAATTGAGTACTGTGAAAGCAAAAACTGCACCAGCTTTTTGCCAAAGTTCAGCCAACATAACTGCATCTGACCAGTATTTCCTTTGATTTTCCACTGCACAGATCAGCAAGAAATTAGATGGGGGAAAATGGCCATTTTTTAATTTGCAACCATTTTTACAGTCAAAAGTTTGGGTTTTTTTTTTCCTGATGTGAAAGGCATTGGAAAAATATACCACCTTAAGCATCTTTGTGTCTTTTCAATTCTTCCATTGCCAGTGCCCTGGGATTTCATTATTTATTTGGATTTATGCGCTTTTTCTTAAATAAAGGAAAAATTTAGGGAAATACACGTTAAAAAATAGATCTGAAGAGGAACTTTCATCCGCCCTTGGTAACTGGGGAAGAAAGTAATTGTTTATAGTTGGAAAGGTACTGCTAGAGCATGTGCTATAATTATGTCAATGGGCATGAGAAACAAAGCAAATATGTGCAGCTTGGTACTGAAGAGATCAGTGTAGACAAATGATTTTCTCACAGTGAATTAATCAAGACTACTTAACTAAAGATGATGGATAGTTACACAGTTGTATATTGATATGAGCAGAGTCTCAGGTCTATGAAGAAGAAGGTAGGTGAAAAGGCAAAAGTCACTTCGCATGGGAAAAAGAAATTATACTGCTAAAGTAAGAGAGGAAGAGCAGCATGAGAGATCTCCATTTGTGGAAAGAAGATGGAGAGATGCATTCATGGAGACTATGATGTCATGGAGATGAGAGGGCAAGAAGGAATCTTAAAAAATCCCAAAGAAATACTAAAGCTGAGTGTGAATCCAAGCTCTATATACTAACTCCTCCAAAAACCTGTGCCTGCTTTGGTATGGCTTGTGTGCAGGAACACATCTTGGGTGGTATCTCAGGCAGGGAGGTGATACCTGAGTGTGAGGGTCTGACACTGGGAGCCTGTGGGAAGATGATGGAGGAAAACCTGTGTGTGAGTTTCAGGTTTAAGAGGAGTTCTCATGGTCCCAAGAAGTGATAAACTGCTAAACAAAAAAAAAAGAAATAAAGAAATCTGATATTGCTCCCATGCTGCTCAGAAAACAGGTTTAGAAATGAGACAGGCTCCATATCCAGTGGCACTTTGTAGTGTTGATGGCGCTTCTTTAGCTGAAGGGAAATCGAAACTAGAAAGGAGAACTTCTTCAGTAATCAATTCTCCTCTTTGTGGCGCTGGTGAAAACCAGGCGCTGCTCCACTGATGGAAAATGGCTCTCAGCAAAAATAAACCAATTAATTGAACAGAAAATCCCAAATTTGGATCTGGGGTGGTGTGCTGCTCAACTGTATTCCTGTGGAAGTGTGTAAAAAGCTGCGAGAGCTGAGATTTCATGAAATGAGAAAATCAACATGGATACATCTTCCCAACTCTGTAGCTCTTTAGTGACCTAGAAACAAGGATGACTTACATATTGCGTAAATGAAGGGCACATCTCCATGAGGATTGGGGTGCCAGCATGGTGCCACCTCAGAGTGCATCTGTCCCTGAGGAAGCAGGGTGGGCAGACCATTGTCAGTGGCAGCACAGTCCCCCAGGAAGGAGGAGACACTTTTGCCGCATCTCCAGGTGACTTCCTACACAGTGTGGGCAGAGGAAGAGCTTTAGCTTTATTGATGTAAATCAGTACATTTTTTATGTTGCTTGTCTTTCTAACTTTGATACATAGGATGAGAAAAAATGCAGTCTCCCTAGAGGGACAAGTGCCTTTTAGATGTACAAATAAGGCAGTTATTTACAAATGTCTCCCTGGCAGGGAGGAGGGAGAAAGCACTAGGCGCAGTAGACACAGCATGTTAAGCAAATGTTTAAGCTTTGTCTTTAAGATAAACGTTCTGCCCTTTCTCGAATAAGTGTGATTTACCTTAGAGAGGAAAAAACCTTAGAAGAAACGTGAATACTTGCAGGAGAGACACAGCGTGAAAGTCTAGATTAGATACTTGCTCATTTCCTCAGACTTCTGAGTTTCTCCAGTACCTCTCCTTTGCATAATTTGGACCATGGAAGATGTTTCCATAGTGACAAATAGATGTTATGTTTATTTACTGGGCAGCAGGGAATGACAATGTCAGCAAATGACATTTCTGTCCTTTTTTGTTTTCTCTTTTTTTTAAACCCAAGGGAGATGTATTTTAGTTAATGAAACTGGCAGCAGCAGCGCTTTTTCAGGTATCCTTCCCAGCCTCACTTTGTCTGTGTGCATGAGACAAAAGTAGGCGGCAGTTACTGTGTGATTCTTCAGCCAGCCTTCTGAAGCCTTTTGCTCTGCTCTGTATGCACATAGTTTCTTGTGGACAGCGCTGCCTGTGAAGCTTCAAGGAGATTTCAGGCTTTACTCATGGGAAAGGACCTAAATATTTCTTTCACTAGGTGCCTGGCCTTTTCTTCGACCCTCCCACACATCTGTTTGTGTTGACAGCTCTACGACATTGTCCATAAAAAATGATCTGATAGCTAAAATGCTTGTAGTTGATACTGCTCTGGGAAAAATAGATAAATAAACTTAATAGTTGCAGTAGCCTGTGCAAAGTAGGAAAGAGATTTTCAGAAGGCAGCTTCTGAGAGAAAGACCAGGGTCTGAAAAAGAAGAGTTTTGGCAGGTTGATTAGTTCATGGATTTTATACCTGTTGAAGCTTGTCCTGAGGATCCATAAAATGTGTTTGCTTTGTAATAGCCACAGGCTGCTGCTGAAATGAATGAACAATGAACTGGACACTAGTCTGAAACCCTCTCCAGCCTCTCAGAGATTCCTATCAGCAATGATGGGTGACACATGGCCCAGAGGGGAAGTGGAAGGTGGTGAATCCATTAATTGCTCCTTTTCACATCTACCTCTATGGAAAAGCAGTGTGAGACTTGTCTCTCCTAGCCCCAGACAGCTACAGTGCTGGTGCTTGGCTTCACTTTGCTCTCTTGGCAGGCAGAGAAGCAGGGACAGTGCTTCCCACTGGGATTCAGGAGGGGCATCAAATTATTGCCAGGGTTGTAAGGCTTTTGTGGTTGATCCTTTCCTCCCTTCTACCTTACATGCTTGAACCAGAGCTGTCTGGTATCTGGCTGTGTCTGTCCAAACAGTGGAACCAGCAAGACAAGCAGTTGCATGCAGTGCTAACAAACTAGAGGTAAAAGCTGATGGTAATAGTCAGTGACGGATGATACAAGTTTCAGTGGTTGACTTAAACTTTCAAGAGCAGTGAGCAGGTAAACTCCTACTGTTTTACTTTTCCTCACACAACTTTGGTCCTGAAAGTGCTGTAACGTCTCAAATTTGTGTTACTACAGAAATATGAGGATCAAGGGGAAAAGTTACATAAAAAAAATAAATGAATGTATGTCTGGAGGGCAAAAAGAAAAGAATCCTTAAAAAACCAATTACACCCAGCCCTCCGAAAAAAAAACAACCGAGCAAATAAACTCCATTAGCTGAGGAACCATGGTGTGCTGGGTTTGGATGGGATGCAATTAATTTTCTTCACAACAGCTTGTATGATACTGTGATTTGGATTTGTCTTGAAGAAAAGTGTTTGTAATACTGAGATGTTTTAGCTATTGCTGAGCAGTGTTTACACAGCAGCAAGGCATTTTCTGCTCCTCACCCCACCACTGAATAGGCTGGGGGTGCTGACCCCAACTGACCCAATGGATATCCACACCATATGATGTTGTGCTCAGCAATAAAAGCTGCGGGAAGAGAAGGGGAGGGTAGCAAAGGTGCACTAAAATGGTACCTGCATTTTCACAGATTGAACTGATTTTCCCAGCAGAAGCAGAATCCAGTCTCCAGTCAAAGGATACGCAAATCTACACCAGTTGAATCTACACCAGTTGAAACATAGTGCTTTCCTACAGCTTTCTATAGTCTGGCATACACACGTGTGTGTATATATAGGTGTATATATATGTATGCAGTTACACAGAGAGGAAGAAATTGGCCTCTCTATAACTGATTACAAAATCAGTACTTCGTTTGAGCTTGGAGGTGTTTTATACTTGCAACTTGGTTTTGGTGTTTTGTTTTGTTTTGTTTTCCGAATGTTCTGTGTTATGGGACTGTCTTCATATTTCTTCATCCACCCATCTGCCTGCTGGACCTTGGATCCTGGACTGGGATTTGCTGTTTCTACTAGAATTTGCAGAAAGCTAATCCAAAAAGTGTTAAATACAGAGGCCCATTCGAAGGTCATAGCAAAGACACACAGAGAATATGTTCTCTCCATTAAGACACTGTAACCCTGATTATGTCCTGTTTCTAACTGCTAGTGAATTAAATTATGGAGATTTGATCCTTACATGTGGAAAATCTATTTGGTGGGCTTTTTCCTCCTTTCTGTCTGTTAGGTCGGGCCCACCTAGAGCTGGCACATCTCTGCACTCACAGGAATATAAAACAAAACTCTCACTTGCCTGAAATTAAAAAATGTGGAGTCCCATTCACATCAGCTCCTTCTGAGCTGTATTTGTGTGCTTCAGCAAGGAAGTCTTCAGACTAATGTCAGAGAGTTCCCTGGGATGTCTATTACATTCCCCCTGTCATGGGATCAGAAGAGTCTCTGTAGTTTTCTTTGGCTCAGAGACAAAACCTCTTGTGGCATGGTATCAAGTAAAGAGGGAGAGAATAACAGGGAGAAAAAATGACTTGCCCAAGCCAGAAAATGTGAAGTTGGAGCCAAGCTAAAGCCAGCCCTGAGACACAGTTTGAACTGTGAAAAGCTCTGGGGCAACTCTTTCATTGCTTACCATGCATCTGCGGGTGTGCAGCACCAGGGAAGCCTGCACCCTATCTCCAGCTCCCGCAGCTCCATCTGCCCCTGCTCAAGGCAGCAGTGCTGAGATTCAGCCCCAAGCCAGACTTTAAGCCAAAACAGGAAAAGAAAAACATGCAGGAGAAGTTATGGGGGTATTTGATTGAATTTGAATGACTCTGATAAGTGACGGGGTGTCAGGGCTTTTGGTGCATTTAAAGTAAGAGCAGGTGATTTGATTTTAGGATGTGATGGACTTGGTCTTTTTTACAAAGGGCAGTGAGGCCTCTGAGAAGGAGGCTGGTTGCACTCAGTGGGTGAGCTGGAAAGGTGAAGCTCTGGTGCAACCCTGCTCTCTGTGAAAGACAACACTACCAGACAAGGAAGCTTTAGACTGCATCACTGCTCACCGTAGCACTCTTCAGCTTCTCCCTCCCACAAAAAATCTGTCTCTCAGAGATTAGGATTTATTGGGAATTATGTATTCCCACGTTTAACAGTTTTTAAGTGTCTGATCCAAAGCCCTTGGAAGTCTTTCACTTGACTGCAGTGGTTGAAGGCTCCAGCTCATAATGTCTTTTATATAGCTTTTTTATTTACCAAGAACTTCATAATGATGTTGTGACACCTCATATCATCCCTCTGAGGTTGGGCTTCACAAGGAAAATGCCCTCACAGCTCATTTATTTTGACAACAAGCTCACCTTGTTTTTCATGCTGAAAAGGAAAGAAACTCTCTGCAAATCCAGGTTCAGGGGGCAACGTATAAAGTTAGGAAAAAAAAAACCCAACAAACGTACAAAAACCCCAACCGATTTGAAAAACCAGTCCTCTTATTCCTCCCACAACAAACCTACAACATCCTCTGTCAGTCTTTGATCATTGTTAGTGTGGGTCACATGCAAAGTGGGGAAATGGGGGGGTGGGGGTATCACAACAGGAGGGATGAGTTGAAGGCAGTCTGAAAGACGGGCTGGCACCAGGAAGACCAGCAGAGGACCATGAAATGGACCTCGCCATTGGACAGTGGCATGTTCTGATAGGAATTAGGATGGTACAAAACCAAATGTTTCATGGAATAACTAGACTAGACAGCTGAAAAATACCCATTCCCATCTGAGTAATAACCTCACTACTCATTACAAAGGCTTGTGTTTTGTGGTATGAGATCTTACTGTCTGGCAGAATTGAGGTGGAAGGACACACAAGAAAGCCATGGCCCTTACTAAGTGCCTCAGGCTTATTGAGTCTGAGGAATCAGCATTAGCCTTTCTCTGTGACTGAGCCCTTGATCAATAGAGATTATGGGTTCAAATCCTGGTCATTTATTTAGACCTAAAACCAGCAAGGAAATGCCAAGCTAAGTAGGTAAGCACTCTATATAAATATTCTCACAAAGGCAAATATGTAGGGGCAAAAAATGTCTTTCTATAATATGCAAGCTTTCTTTCACCTCTGCCTGGATTTCTGCAGGCAAAACAGAAGTCTTCCATGTGACTCTGAGATTTTTCTGTTGCTGTATATTCCCAGATTCAAAATTGTCCAAACTGAATCTTATGAAGAGAAAAACCTTTAGAGGCACAATGGCTAGAGCAAACTGCAGAGACAGAATCCCACTGGAGGGTGCCATTCATGTTGAATTGTATGCCTGCAGGAAAATAAGAGAGCTCTCCCCATCCTGACAGGTTTGCCATAATCCAGAAGAAAAAAGGTTTCTTTCTTCTTAACCTAAGTGTCCTGATCAGGTAAACTCCTTGTCAAGATGATGACTGAGGCTGGTAGGGTTGGGCAAAATCATACTCTTTCATAGCCTTTAGTTCAGTCTGCCACTTTGGACTGCAAACTGCAAGATGGCTTTAATCTGCGCAGACATCTGAAGGATGTCTATCTGTCCCTTTTCTCACCTTCTCACCCTGTGACCCTAAGATCCTTACACTGCTTTGTCTTCACTGGTGCAAATAGGAATTTCAAGGTTCAAATTCCAAATGTGATTCCAGTTTTTCTGCTAAGAGGATTTCATCTTCACAGTGGGCTGATAAGAAATATTCTTTAAAAACCATTTGTGCGAGCAGAGGATTATATGTATGTGTGCTGCTGGATGCTTTCCTCTTACATATCAGAACAGGTGGTGCTGAAGGGCCGGGGGGATTTCAGGGTTTCTCTGTCTCAACCTAATCAACTTCTAGTAGCTTGCGCTTTTGGTAGACACAGGCAGCAAGTCAGTGCAATATACATGATATATAACCATCACTTGTTACAGGAATTGCCCTTCGATATGTTAGTAGACCTGTGACCCTTCTGAAAACATCCATTTGCACAGCTGCTGCTGGCATGGATAGCCAACAGGAAGGGTTGAAACAAACACTTGCATAAACGTGATTAGTCTTTAAAACAGGAAGTTTGATGGTAAATCATGAAAAGATAGCGTGATTGTGCCTGAGTTTGGACCCTTAAAAATCCAAAACACCAATGGATCTGTCAAATAACTTTAAAACCATGAGCTTTTTCCAAGAACAGCATCCAGGTTCCAGCGTGGAACATGCTGCTGCAGCAATCATTTAAAATTCTGCTAAATCATTCTGCAACTCTCTAACCAGTACTAATAGCTTTCAGGCTGGCTGGCAATCTCAATCCAATAGGAAGCCTTGCACAGGCTTCCAGACCATTTGTGTGGGGGGTGAGTGAGAGAGAGCACCGCAGATTTAATTTAGTGCCCTTGGTGGCTTTCAGTAGAATGTATATGTATTAATCACTTGTGACTCCTGGTTTGGGGGGCGGGGGTTCATCTGGAGTACAGGAAAATCAAATGAAACTCATAAAGCTGAAAGTTGTCTTGATTTCATTTGCTGATTTTAAACAGCAAATTGTTTCTTACCCATCCTTGCATGATAATTGGCAAATGTACTGAAATGGGTTATTTGAGTTTCTGTGGACTCTCCGAGCAATCACACAATAACTGGAGTACAGAATGTGCCCTATAGGTACGATTGCTAATCACATTACTCAGATAATTTCTGTCTGGGAAAAACACATCATATTTTGAAGCTGGCATCTTGCAACGAGGAGGCAGGATCATCTTTAGCTGTGTCTGGCATGGGGTCCCTAAGCAGAGAAGAGGGAGGCTGCACTGCAGCTCTGAGAATGTGAGCCATTGACTCAGCTGCAGGGAGCAGGAAATGGGAGTAAATTGTGTGAGATGGATGAGACTCTGTAGGTCTGTAGGCAACATTACTCTACATATGAGAGTCACTTCATCAGACATTAAGCTTTGAATATTGCACTTTAATTTGCCTGAGTAGTGGCTCTCTGTTGCCCTCAGAGGGCAATTTATCCTATCAGTGCTAAGGGCCTGCATTTCCAGAACATGTCATCTCATTATCTGTGGATAACTCACCTTCTGCAGGTGCCTTTGACAGTGGATTGTGCCTGTCTTAGTCTTAATCTTGCACACTAAACTCCTAGGTGATCATGTCTAGGATCGGAGGTATCATGCTGTGGGCCAAGTTTGATCCAAGACTCTTCAGGGCAAAATGGTTTGGTTATAAGAAACTAAATCTGGTACAAAGCTATGTGAGTCTGTGCTGGTACATCTGAGAGCAGACCATGCTCATAGTCTGCAGATTACAGTCATGGGGGCACTTTGGTAATACTTTATATCTCATGTCTACAAAAGCAAGGAGCAACTTTGTTAAATAAGTGAAAATAGTGCAAGGGAGCTCGGGGATCAGTGAAGGCTAGGAGCTTCCTGTGCTAGGAGCAGCATTACTGGTACCTGCAGCCCATGGGCAGAGCTGCCCAGGCGGCACCACTGGCAGAGGGACATCTGCCCTTTCGTCCTTCAAACCCAGAAACACAGTATTGTGTTTGAGCAGTTCTACTGAAAATAAGGGGAAAACACAATCATGCAGCCACAGCTGGTGCCTCTCTCTTCCTCTCCTACATAGCTGCTGTTGCTATGGCAGCAGTCATCACGGTTGGAGGATGCTCTGGAGGCCATCCTCCTCCTCCTTGCCTGCTGTTCCAACTGCCCCAGCAGCATCATGCTGGTCCCATGGAGGAGTCATTGGCAGGTTCCTTCATTGCCTTCCCTGGGGAGCACTTGGTCTCCTCTCACCTGGGAGCCTCTGCAGTGGCATGGCCATTTTGCTGACCATTGGCAGCCCCACACAACAATGGCACAATGGCCTGCTTGTGCTGCACCCGCAGGAGCAGTTACTTCCCCACCTCTTGATCCAGTCCTGTGTGTGTCATTGCTAAACACGTTCTTGGACTTTGCATGTACAAGAGCATTTGGCAGGGTGACAGCATTTCTTTGACCCTTTCAGCTGCAGAGAACAAGTTTTCTCTCTCCCAGTGTGACACTGTTGGAATCTGCCTGCTTTCGCCCATTTTTGTGCCTTCATCAGGCCGTGGGAATCAGTAAGTGTTGTACACTTAATTCTCCCAGTTCCTCCTCAAGAGCGCACTGTTTTCTGTTTGAATTGCTAAACCGTACTACTTAATCTGGGAGCCCTGACGCCTCACAAACACCAATAGGCACACAGAGGAAATGTTTTGATGGGGTTTTGTTTGGAGAATTCAAAGTATGTGGGACGGATGGATCTTGTGGACCAGCCAACCCATGCCCTGCTTTATGTTAGGGAGGGCAAATCAAAGTATGTTCAGGCTATTTCTGCAATTTGCTTCCAACTTTTCTCACTTCTTTTTACTTCTTTTCTAACTAGCTGAAGGCCCAGATCAGACCTAAGTATAAGTTTCAAGCAGGCTTTTGGTTGTGGCTACCTGGCGCCTAGAGGTGTCGTTGGCAGGCAAACATGCAGGTGTAGTTATTGTTTTCTTACCCCCTTATGCAATGGGTCGTTCTCATGCATAGGGGGTGAGAAAAGGATGGCTTAAAAGTCCTGATGGCAGCTGCATAGCAACAGAGGATTTCTTCATACAGGAGAAATTCTCCAACTTCCTTTCTTCTTGTTCTGTATTTGTTCTCTCTCTGCCGCCATGGAAATTTCCTGCTTTGATTAAAAGAGTAATTCTAGCAGTTGACATCATAAACTTTGACTTCATTTGAAATAAAATGAAAAAGAAATACCAACTTTGAAAAATATTTTCCTGTTTGAATCCATACTAAAGCTACACTGTTGTTCTCTGGGAAATTCAGACCTGCAAAAAACCTCAAACAACTTACCAAATTCCCCTCAGCAGGGATTTTCTTAAAGGAAACAATTATAAAACTATCAAAAATGCCTCACTTCAAGGCTTTCAGAAGGAAACATCAAGTGGGGGAGCTCAATCTCCGATCCAGGAAGCACCCCTTCCCCTGCTTCCTACTGTGGGACCCAGTTCTGCCCTTGGACTGCAGCAGCCCTACAAGCCCTAGTTGATGATCTGCAGCCACAACAGCTTTTGAGCTTATGGTCCCCACCTGGGAAACCTGAAGCTTTTTCAGCCCCCAGGATTTTGATGATTGCTAAGTTTAGCAGAGAGGGGAGGGGAGAGGGTTTGTGGGTAGAAAAGCAGATGGTGCTCTGTTGGAGCTCCTGCAAGGTGAGTGAAAATCACCATCCCTTTTCCTAAACAGGCAATTTTCAATGGAAAATTGCTATTGTTAGAATTTTTCTGCCCAGCCTGTGGGCTTTTAGTGCTGGTTCTCCATGCCCCTATCCTTCCCTAAGGACCTGTCATCCTAGCCAGCCTGAGAGTCCCATAGGACAGTCCAAGTCTCCTGTCTGGGGGACCCACTGTATTGCAGAAGGCTGGGAGAGTGATCTTTCAGGCAGAAATGGGGCAAGCTGAGCACTTTCTAATGGGAAGTGGGAGCCTGGGGTTATCAGGATGCTTATCCTGCAGCACTCGGGAGTCACTGTGCTAGGATTTCCAGCTAAAGTATTTATTGCAGTAGGATTTCCAGCATGAAGTAATTTGGGTACTGGGCAGGGATGTTGCTCAAATGTTCCTTTTTCTTTCCTTTTTTTTTTAATTTTTTTTTATTTTGAATGGCAAAAGCATTCTAATTTCTGGAGTCATTAGTGGGGTTTATTTTCCAAATCCATCTTTGTCTCAAGGGAAGGGAGATTTTTTTCTGTGACTATTTTCATAGAGCTGAGAACTGGACTGTCAAAAAGAAAAACAAGAGCTTTTTTGATTAAAATTGGCTTAAAATGGCCACATGGAGGTGGAGTGGACATAGCTTTTACAAAAAACAGATAGTGGATCTTTAAAGAAAACCTTTGTGTTTGCTGCTGCAAAGGTTGTATCTTAATAATATAGTTTCGCATTAAGCTCAATAGGATTTAGATGTTATCTGTACTGAGATTTCTACAGCCAGCTTCAAACTGAAATAGACCATATTGCTGCAAGTCATACTTAGCATTAACACTTTTTCATGCTGGTCACACCATTAGCGCTGCCACATCAATTTAGTAAAGAACGCACTGCAAGCAAATCATCATTTAACAGGAAACCCAGAAATATTTAGAGATGGCTTAAACCAGAAACTTTTATTGCTGCTGCTGACGGTCATCTTTAAAGGGAAAGAGGCTGCATAATGAAATGCCTGTGATCACTTGGTGGTGTGCTGCAGTTCTCATTATAGGGTTTGAACTCCTGAACCATGTCCAGAAAATCTTCTGTCAGTTCCAGTCTACACTGCTCTGCATCTCATCCTGCATGCTGTTAAAGGGTGTTCTAACCCCAGAAATGGAAAGGTTGATAGTGACCCAAATGGTACTGGTACATCCCACGCCTCTGTCAGGCAGGAGCAATTGATTGAAGGAATCATTCTGAATGCTTCTGATGTACTCCATGTTTTGTGGATGTGTTGTGTTGGAAAGTATTATTAAAACTAGCAAGTCCTTAAGCGCATGTTCTCACGATACCACCAAACTAAAGAATAATCCAGTTCAAGTGGTGTTGATAATTCTGAAACAGAATTGCTGCTGACATTATCATTAGAACACTTCCTGCAATACTTCTGCTCTGGAGGGGAAAAAGGGGAAAAGCAGTCCAGCATAGTATAGATACTTCAGGAATTGCCTGCTCCCTTATCAACCATCTTGAACTGCCAATTTAGATCTGACTGGGGAAGAAGTCTTGGAATAGGTCAAATCACCTGGGAATAAAAAGGAAAAGACTTCTAGTAACCTAGCAAAAAGCAAAGTCACCACCTCAAAGAAAGTAAACCTACTCATAAAGTCACAGCTGAGGCAGGAGTGCTTGTGCGCAAGTGTGGAAGCAGAAGAGGTCTCAGAAGAATTACCCAAGGGTGAAAGAAATAAGTATATGAGGTATTAACATGAAATCTCTTCTGGACCAGCCTTTCAAGCAGCCACATTTTAAAATGATCATTGATAAAACACAGCTCATAAAAATCAGCCCTTCTGCATGTGAACACAATTTTAAGACCTGATTTATTCTGTTTGTTTAATTTTGTTGCATTAATTGGTTGCTAATAGTCCGCTAAAGTGAATAATATGTCACTTGATGAGAATAAAGTATATTTTCAGACCTGTAAGCTGGTAGACATCATTCAGTCAGTAAGAGCAAGTCAACCTAAGCAGATTACACTGGAGTATTGAACATTCAGGTGTTTGAGACCAAAGCCTTGTAATAACATTACTCTGCATAATAAGTAAGCCTTTTGCAGGAATCCAGTCAGATATTTTAAAAGGAGCAATGGTGATGGGGTGGGAGATCAGCCAGGTGAGGGGGAAATGGGAGTTAGTACAAATGTTTAATTTCTCACCTGAAATGTCTCGCTCTGATGATGCTGAACAACCCTGGACATGGCAAAAGTTCTGTTCTGAGCCCCTGAACTGTGATTTAGGTTTTAGACATTACCATTAATTATTGAAACTCAGAAGGCTGCAAAAAACATCTTGATTCATTGGCAAACTGACAAACATATGGTGTGTTTTGCAAACCTCTAGGTTTCTTTTCAGAACAGGAGAACATTAATTGCATACAAATTCTACTGGGAGTTCTGAAACCAGCCATCGTTAACATTGTTAGACATCGTATCTGGGAAGCTCAGTGCATTATAAAATCTGAGTTAAAAATTCAGAGCTCTTGTAAAACTTTTAAGAAGGAAAGTGCTGAAGTGTAATAAATTCAAAGAAGAACATGAAAGTATCTGATGCTCTTTGATATCTGGCGCTGGTGTATCAACAGCTTTGCTTGTTGATTGATAGTCTGGATGGTAGGTTAATATTTGTCTTGGTAGGTTAATATTTGTCAGCACTTGGAAACTAGCATCAGAAGTTGTTCCGTGTTGCCTGTGGCCTCTTACCAATTCTGCTTTGGCTATCTGATTGCCCATTTGACATCTGAAATCCCATGGATATCAAAACTTCAAGTCTAGATTCACTGAACACAGTTTAATCAACATTGGCAGTGGGCCTTAGATGAAGGAGATTGTGCTATGATTATTGACACAACCCAGAAAACCTCACCAGAGAACACTGCAACACATCCTGTATAAAATAAATTGCTCTCTTTTCATCTAGGTTGTGATACGGCAGCTGTTCTTCACCTGGTGAATAAGCACGCTGTCCATGAGAATGGGTACATAGACATTACACAACAGATAGACATGGAGGGAGAAGACCAGATGGGCTGTTTTGGCCAAGGGTTGTAGGATCACCATGCCTGGTGACCTACCCCGCAGGTTTGGTGCACTTGCATGAAAGAAGCTAGTAGAGACCCCATCACAGCCCACAACTTGCAGGATGGCTATTCTCTTGTGGCGTGGTTTCAAAATCTGGAGTGATGGGAGTTGTGATGTCCCTGATGTAAAGGAAGATCCAGCTGAGTGGCTGGTGAGCTTGTCCTGTAGCCCCAGCATGTAAAGCAGAGAGAAGCTCTGCACAGGAGGTCTCTGGGACATGGCACAGAAAAATCCTGGGCTATATGGTGACACAAAGGACCTGTCCCATTTACCAGGTCATTCCTCTACATCAATTTGTGTTATTACTTCCCCACTTTTAAATGCCTTCGCTGACTCCTCTCTTTCAAAAGTTTTAAATTCCTCATCTTTTTTCAACTTGTGCATAGCCCCAACAATTTCCCTGTCAAGGGCTATCACTGATCTATGCAAGCCTCGTATTTCAGTGCCAAGTGGTCAAACTCCAGAAGCAAAGCAAATTTCATTGTACTTATGTGTGCACCCTCGAGAACACTCCTACAGCACTCTTTGAAGCTGTGACTGCTGGGTGGATTTCCTTGGTTTTTATCTTCCATCTCACATTCTTTATGTGTGTAAAATAGTTTAAAACTGAGCCCCAGTGTGCTTATAAAATGCCAGGTCATTGACAATAGTGGCACTCATTTGCTGTGGTTAATTTAATACTAATAAGCAGAAACTGTTCCGCGGGAATTCTTCTACATGGAACATAAACTCCCTTTTCCCTCACATAAGAGCACTTTCCTATAAAATGATTGTAACCTAATAGTTTTCCTCCTCATTTTAGTAATCAGTCTCAGTCTATATTACTGCTATTTCCCCCAGCAACTTTCCCTATAAGCTCTCTTTCAAGGCACCAAATCAATGATTACATGGTATGCAGACCACTGAACTGTCCATCCTGGGAACCCAGGACATAATCCGGCTCCTAATATCCTAGTGCCACAGTAAAAGTAGAATTCACTGCAAAAGGCTAAATTCAAAGCTCAGACTCTTTTGGATTTTAGCTTTCTTTCTTCTCATCCAGATCTCTCAAAGCAGGTGGGACGTCACGTCAGGTGCCTCTCAGAAATGCTAAGTCTACACATGGGTTTCCTGAGCCTCTGCAAATGCAATAGCAGCAGCGAACAGGAGGTTTCATACCCTCCTGAAGTCATTATTCACTTCAGTACTGAAGACCACACTCTGCACATATTAATCACACTGATCACTGCATCTCTTTTCCTATTTTAACTTGTCCTGTCCCTATATCCAATTGATTTCCCAAATCCGTGTTTCTGTTGCTTTTTTCTCCTTTCTCCCTGTGGTTCTGATGCTTCATATAGTAAATTGTTTTTGCATTCACAGGATCCATTTCTCTGAATCTCTTTCAAGAAAGCCCTGTATGCTTCTTCCTACACTGATTTGCTGAAATCTGTAATAAAATAACCTAAATAAAACCCAAACACTTATAAATGAATGCAATTCATTCCATATCTCTTTGTAATATCCTGTTTGCACAAGATATTACCTTCTTCTCTGAGCAACTCATGTGGCTGGTACAATTTCATATATGCTGTTGGAACAACTTCATATATATTGCTGATACCATATGTATTTTCATCAACTGCTGAACAGATCTCCCTGATCATGTATTATGTTTATGTGAAACCTCAGCACAGCTGGGCTAGAACGTCTGATTTAGTGGAATTATTACTAATAATCCAGTACAAAGCTTTCCAGCAATGAAGTTACCTTGTCTGATCTCTCTTTTATAACACAAGTGGGGTCTCTTGTCTACTTATGCTCTAGGAAAAGAACTATATCATTCCCTGATAAAATGACTCTTGTAATTTTATACCCAATAAATCGACTGTGTGACATCATTAACTTCCCGCACATTCTGTGTGGCCATAAATAACCACCACTTCCACATGGAAAATGGAGGAAGCACCATCTTTCAGGCAGGGCACGCATTTCTATGAACCAAAAAAAAAAAAGGACTTATTAATTTTATATTAATTAAACTAGCGTTTTAACAATAACATCATTGTCCTTATGTTTTCCTCAGCAGTAATCAGATTCCTTCATTGTGATAAACTGCCCAGCCTTCAGCCTCATAGCTTACTCACTTGGGAATTGAATTATTGCTTCATAAAACAGAGGGTTGATTATATAATCACTTAATTAAATGTTGTACTCAGTCATTGCCAAGCTATTCCTGAAATGCACTTGGCATCAGTACTCGCTAGGCAAATTTAAACATTGGAAGAGTTATTTTTCTCAGATGTGCTTCTTTAAAGGTTATTATTTCCAGTGTTCTTTGTCTGTGTGGTCTGGTTGTTTTCCATGTGTCAAGCTCACTCCTAATCACAAAGGAGATGAAATGCTCTTTGTGTTCCTATCTGACTTGCAGATTGCAGTCAGATTCTTGCCGTTATCATTTTGGAAGCATTTTTCTTGCTTCTGCTTGGAAGAGCACTCAGAGGTAAAGCCACCAGTCACCTATTCAGCAACTTAGTTCTGAGCAGATACTCAGCACCTCACCTGTGACCACTGAAATTACTATAATGAGTTCTGCATCGCACCTTGGAAAGTTAAAACCCAGCATTAGCAACAGCCCCACTGCAGACAAGCAGGAGAGATTTCACTGAGCTTAAACCAACATGCTGGGCTGCTGTGCATGAGAGAAACCCTTTTGTTTTGCTGTGCCCAGCCAGCACCCAGACCTGGCTCTGTGTGTGACTTTGCAGTTCCTAAGGAAGAAATACCAATGCCAACATACTTTCATAAGGTACAGTCCAGCTGATGAATATCCCAAGACTGAAAGGGACATCACATGTGCCCTTATCAGTTCCTGTAGTCCTTGCCCAGAGCTTTACCCTGACAGGCTATGTGGTTTCACCCTTCAGAGACTCTGTGTTGGCAAGGGTAAGTAGAACACTGGCCATGAGGCTACGCTTCTAGATGACATGAATACTCACAGACTAAGAAGTGAAAGGCAAATTTGTGAGGACAGAAAACTGAACATGCTTGTTTGTGGAACTTCTCAGTTTCCTTCCTTAGCCTGCAGATCTCTTCAAGCCTTAGATGATAGGTGCAGTGCAGAGTTCACTGACAGTCTGTATTTCCATCTTCCTGTCTTCTCTTGCCTCTCCCATACTGCCCCTAACATTTCAACATGGTTTCATCACAGGTTAGTGGACATCACAAGACAGTGGACAAGGAAGGACATTGGCAATCAATGCTTCCTGCAGGAAAGTCCCATAGTCTTACCAGGATCAGTCCAGTTGTTCAGTTTTCCTAAGACTTATCCGTAAACACAGCTGTCAGTTCTTTCTCTCATACCGAGAGAGAAGATGCTCAATTTGTTAACGTTCATAAGACTTTCTGCTCCGTCCTTTTCCAGCTTGGGTTTTAGCCCTGTGTTGCCTATGGGTTGAACAACACAAACCAGGCAATTATATGTATTTTCTTCATCACCATCCCGCTTCTGTGTATTTAACTCCAGGGTCTGACTAAGTCTCCTGCCAGCTTTAATGGGACTCTTTCTGTTAACATGCGCTGGAGCAAGACCCGATCAGTGCAAAGAAATAGGGCAGAAAACACAGGCTGACTTCAGCTGAATTTGTTTTACCAGTATTAAAAGTGAATGCAAGAACCTTTGTTCTCTCTGTTCCCATCCCTCTCAGAAACAGGGATCTCTAGGAAGGGAAGGCAGTAATGTCATATATTCTGAAACAAAAACGGAATTTCCTTGTACGTATTCATTTTACTCTAACAATAGGCAAGTACAGCCACTGAAATAGCATGATCTTGTTACTGAATTAGACTCAGTATCTCTCTATTTCTTAATTTAAAGAATTTATCTAGATTGCAAGACTCTGTGACCAAGAGGACAAACTCCTTTTACAGTAAGCTGAATCAGGCATGTTTTGCCTAAGCACTGTATACTTTCAAATATATTTCCCCCTTAATCTTGTTTAATTATTTCTGGAGGATTAACTACTTTCTATTGTGTGTCACTTTCCTCTGCAGGAAGCTCTACGCTGGGTAGTATGTCTTCTCTTATTATGCATTTGCTTGGAATATAAATTGCTTTTCAATCAGATCTTTGCATTTCTAACGACATCTTCTGTATTACAGCAGGTGCTTTCCCTAGCGGTTACTTATATGGACTCTAATGGCAAGTCATCTGTCTATGCAGCCACTTCACTGCCAAATATGTAATAGAGTAATTTTATACTATCAGAAGCTTCTGGTAATTTTGGTTATTTAAAGGCTGAGACTTTTTATGTGTTTTTTTTCATAGCTTATTTCACAGAGCTTAAATAAACTTAATTAGGAAGGTTTAAAAAGCCCTTCTGGAAGCCTGATCTCATCTCAAATCAAACACCTTCCTTTTCTTCAACTTGGCTTTGCAAGAGGGTTAAGATCTCTTTTGTTTTCTGTCCTCTTTTTAAAACTCTCATAGATTGAGAGGCAGGAAAAAACAAAATAAACTACTTTTTCCACACAATGAATAGTTAAACCATGAAACTCTGAACTATGGGCTGATTTGACAGGTTCAAAACAAAACTCAACAAAAGTCTGAAGAATAGATCTGATGGTGGCTTTTAAACACAGGTGATATAGGTGCAGCCTCTGGTTGGGTAAGTCCCAAGTGCCCTGATTGACTGATAGCCAGGGCACAGAGAGGGTGGGCTTGGATTGCTCACCCCTGCTCTGGGATATGGGCTCTGTGAGCCTGCTCTTTGGGACAGGGTCCTGGGCTGGATGCTTACTTAGTATAGCCCATCGATAGGGACCAGTATGAGAAAACTAATGACTAAAGCAATTGCTTATGGAAGTATACATTGGCATGTACAGGAAGTGCTTCTTGCAATCCAGGTTTCTGTTTTGCCAAGGAAAATAATGCTACCTCGGTGAAGCAAGCACAGCTATTGAATGAAAGCAGGGGTGCCCTCCTCCAGCAAAAACCAGGTCAAGTACTAGGGCAGTGCTATCCAAGAGTGTCTGCTGGTGGACCCATTCTTTCTCTCACCGACTTGAGTTTCATTGATTTCAGGACATAAACTTCCTGGTCCACCAGTTAATCAAAGAAGTGAGATGATCATTGCAGCAACACTGAGGTCATGGACTCTTACAGTTTATTTGTATGACTGGAGGAAATGGGACCACTGCTCATGGTCAGCAGTGTAAACTCTATTGCCTCACCAGCAAACACAGGTCTGCAATTTCTCAAAACTCTAACATGACCTTGTTGATATTGTTAAGAGTATTGCTTGGGTTTTGTACAGTTTCTGTAAATAAGGACATTACTCTTTTTGCTGTTGGGATTGCTTTCTTCTCATCCTGGAGAGTGCCAAAGAAGACAGCAGTGAGAAAAGAAAGCAGTGGTTTCTAGGGAGGATGGGAGTAAGGCTGGGGGAGGAACAGAAATAACAAAACATCAGAACTGAGTACCCATATGCTTCTTTATCTCCTTTCTGAAAGAGAATGAGTGTGTCTATTTTGTTTGTGTCATGATGTCAGCAATGACTATTGCCTTCTTTCATCTCTTTGCTCTGATGCCAAATTTTCTGCTAACCCCCGTAAAACACTTATAAAATAGATTTGGGCTCCACATGGGATTTTAGCTGCTGCAGGTAAGTTCCCAAGCAGGAAAACCAAATGTCAGTTCTCTGTACACTAGGTATGCTCTTTTCTAAGCCACATTCGATAGAGGAATAACATTTTCTGTGTACAGTGGGACTTAAAACTAGAACTGCTGGGAAAAAGACATTTTCAGTCCATCCAGGGACACTACTACCTTTCTCCCTTTCTCTCTGTATAGCCCCAAAGGTCTGAGGCTTCTCATACACATTTTATCCTCCCAAGGTCATTGGCTATTGAGACCTGTTGTACATGAGTCCCATGTGAAGTGTTGCCCATGTTGACGGAAGGGCAGGTGGGACTGAGATAAGCCACTTAGCCCTAAGCCTGTGCAGGGGCTGATAGCAGGACTGCAGGGGGGTGGACAGAGGGGATGCCATTGCCACTTGAACCTGTGAGGTGCTTGACTCTCAGTCATAGTCTTAGGCAGGGTAGCACCGTCAGAGAGCCCTGGGGACAGCAGTGCCAGCAGAAGAGGAGCCCTTGAGCCCTTGGAGCTCCAAGATAGCTCTGAAAAGTTTCGTGTCTTCATGCAGTTTGCCCACCTACCTGTCATGGTCTAAGCCCAGCCAGTAACTCAGAACCATGCAGCTGCTTGCTCTCTCCCTGCCTGAAATTGTGTGTGTGTGGACTCACAGTTAATTCATATCAACCAGTCCAGAGCTAATGGATGCAAGGAAATATGAAAGAACGCAAAATAATAAAGACTTTGGGAGCATAATATGAGATCCAACTACACTAATGCAGGAGCGACTGAGAAAAGCTGCACTGTGGGCAAGGTTTGGGTTTAATTATACTCCACTGCTGCCAGGCTGATTTTGGCTGGGTTGACTTTCTTACTGCTTGAAATTTATGCTTACATACTGGATTTTTACTTGAAACCAAAGTGTAAGGAGCTTGGGATGAGGCTCTCAAAAACAAAACCAAGTTATAGCTATAAAGGCACTGGCCTTATTCATTCTTTCATGAAAGCCTTTCATTTTCTGTTCTGGATCTGCCTTTTTTCGTACCCTTGCATTTCAGGAATAACTCCACTTGGTCTTAATGGAACCAAATAAATTAATGGAATCAAATAAACACGATGTGTCTCAGAAAAATATTTTTAGACTAAATCCTTTTTTCCACTTTACTGTTATCTCCTGGGACAGTGACTGCTAAAGACCTTGGTAGTTGTGACACAACACAATGGGAAGCTTGTAAAACAGAGATTCCTTTTAGTTCAGAGGCAGAAGTTCTTGCCTGGATAGACCACAAGGACCAGCTGGATGTTGTCATCCGCATTTACAGCTTTATCTTATAATGACTTTTATTTCGAATGTGCCGTCTTACCAATTAAAAAAGGCAAAATAAAACCCATGTATAGCCTGATGTTAAGAGAGGAAGAAAGGCAATTCTAAAAAGCCCCAGGTGGTGGAGCTACTTCATTACCGGTGACAGCACAGCGCTGCGCAAGTTTTGCTTCACAAGCTCTGCAGAAAAGAATCAGCAACGGCAAAGGAAGTCCCAAAATGCCTCTGCCGCCACGTCCCAGATCTCGTCTTTCCTGGCTAAAGAGCGTTCAAGTCAGGATGCACAGTTTTCTGCAAGTCTTTCCGAGGCAAAAGTTTTGACTCCTCAGTGAATGTTATCTCTCCCTTCCAGAAAAAATACCTGTTCACCTCTTCTAACCTGCAACTCTTTAATGAGCTATATGCAGTGTACAGTGGTAAGCAATTTATTATACATTCTGTAATGACAGCATTGATACTGCATCAGAACTTTCCCCAGTAGCAGTTTTTAGTGGTTTTGGTGCAAAGAGGATTCTATAATCTGGCTCTTCTTTTTTTTTTTTTATGTAGAAATGCTAAGATCCATGAAAGCAGATATTGAATCGTGCTTTCCAGTGCACCCTACCAGGATGGTTTTGAAATAATATCTTTCCTCAAGATAATTTTATTTCTTACTGTAATTCTAGGAAACAACAATTTGAAAGTGTTAAGTTGGCTGCTCTCGGTGTGAATACCCTCAGTTTTAGTCTTAAAAAGCCCAGCTACCTGTGTCAGCTTGTAAATGTGCAGCGCACACACCACAGATGAATTACAGGCTGTGCTCCCACCATGGCGAGTTAACTGCAGACATTCCCAGTGAACCAAAAAGAGATTAAATCCTTAAGACAGCATGGGTCGAGGCAGGCTTTTCACATGGTCCGAGTGTCCTACTTAGCTGGGTCCAGGCTTCTTACTAAGTGCTGTACTTTAAGCACTTGCAAAGCAAGCAGAAGAGCAAAATTGCCTTTTGTTAGGACTGAGTGGTGGGGAGACGGGTGCAAGTGGGCAAGCACCTGGGAGCACACAGCTCTCCCATTCCTGGTGTGCCAAGAGCCGAAAAAACCTCTGCTGTCCTGACAGCCAGGGCCACACCATCCACTCACTGTGGATGGCATAACTTTGCTGGAGTGGCTGGGAAAATTGGGCCATTTTCCCTTCTTCACTGACCTGCCCTGCTCATTAGGAGCAGAGGGTGAGGAGCCATCCATCCACCCCTGACCCAAGAGGTACACCCTCTGTGGTGGAGGCAAACACCATATCATGGGGCTTTCCAGAGACCAGCTGAGATATTGCATCACCATGGCAGCTCCCTGGGAGCAGCAGGAAAGCCTGGGGTACCTGTTGACAGCATCCTTAGCTGTTATTAGGATTTATATAGTCATTTAGGGGATGGGCCCAGCTGGCTCTGGGGATTGGATATGGGATGTGAGCTTTTCATCTTCAGGTCACCTAACAGCTGCTGGATGGGCCCGTGGCATGTGTGACAGACTGATGGTCTGAGGAGGAGACACAGGTCCATGTTATACGCACACATATGTACACATAAACCTCCGTGCAATTAGCACTAATTGGCAGTCTCCTCTGAAACCAGTCACCGAGCAGCCAAAGATGAGTGGCCATATAGGTAAACCCAAACTGCTGTACATTTCTCTTAATAAAGCTTAGGGATTTAGCTTGAAAAATCTATTTTGGAGCTCTTAAAAAGGTTAAGCCTGCCCTGGAGCCAATTTCATGTCTTCCTCTACTATCAACATTTGGAGACTCAAATAATTGGGCAAAAGAGGATGGGGTAATTTCTAGTGACTTTATAGGACAGATGATCTGAAAGCCATCTACCTGCCCCCCAGGCTCCCTGCCA
This sequence comes from Myiopsitta monachus, assembly GCA_017639245.1. Lineage (NCBI taxonomy): Eukaryota > Metazoa > Chordata > Aves > Psittaciformes > Psittacidae > Myiopsitta > Myiopsitta monachus. The sequence goes on from CM029928.1 coordinate 15,354,083, forward strand.
AGTGTATAAAAATGAACAGATATTAGTGTACCAATTTAAAAAAAATGGCACAAAGAAACCAGCAAAAAACCCCAAGCAAGCCACCATCGTCTTCTTGTAGGCATCTGGGAACATAGAGGATAAATTGTGTATTAGCTGTAAAAATGCCATCCCTTGAAGTAGCTTCTCTATACTCATTTCTACACCGTATTTTTCTACAGCCTGATGAAGCAGCCCAATCCATCAGGCTGTTTTCTTTCCACCTCAAGTCTCATCATAGCCAGGCTCTGTGACCCCTCTCTGCTTGGGTTCCCTAGCTGTCCCTAGTACCCTGAGCCTAGAAAAGTGCTTCATTTCAAAGGCATCATGGTCAATTTGTAAATGTTTTGCTGTCACTGGGGCCATGATAAACCAGGTCTGTGATCTTCTGCTCAGCACAACTGGCACTCTGCCCTGCTATTGCTGTGTTGTGGTAGATGCATTTTCTTGGGTGTTGCTTTGCAGGCCATGTGTACCTAGTGCTCACCTAGAGCTGGAGCAAACACTCACTGTGACTCCCTGCTCTGGCAAGACTTGGCCCCAGCTCCCTTTAGAGAGAGGTAAAATAGGTCTCTTGCATGGAGCTGCGCCAGGCTGACTTTGTCAGTGCCTGGGTTCAAACCCTCCCTACTCTTGTTGGGTTTATTTTATTGCTGTACAAGGATTGCATGAAATACAGAGACAGCATCATTAGTGGGTAGATTATCTATTGGGGACTTCTCAGTCCTGTGTTTAATCTGCTGCCCCTCCAGCGCCTGACAACGTGGCTTGGTCACGTCACTTCATTCTGTAGCACCTCAAATAATAGAATCATAGAACGGTTTAGGTTGGAAAGGACCATTTAGTTCCACACACCCCCCTCCTATTTCATACCAGTGTCAGGTCTAGCAAGTCATAGCCTTTTGCTGCATACAGTGTGCTCCTAAATTGTCTGACACAACTGCACACCAGTAGCAGGGGAGCCTCTGACTACTACTTTTAGGTATACAGATTTTTTGTATTTATTATTATTGCATTTGATATCATTTCAGTTTCCATTATGCTGCTTTTCAAAGAAAATTGAAATATATTTGAAATTAATACCATAGTACCAGCAACTGACAATCCTATACGATGTTGCATATGGATGTAGTTATGAGATTTCCTTAGTTCATGTAAGGTGAAGGTTAATTTTAGAATGCAGTAAGAGTACCAGAGCCATTAAAATAGTATGGAAAAATGCTACCAGATGAGAAATTGTCCAAAATAAATTAAACCCATGATCTGAGTCATGTCTTTCCGGGCCGCTTTGATACTAGACTATATTTTTCTTGCTTGTGTTCTTGCCAGAGGTTTTCGTAGCAATCATGCTCATTTCCAAGGCAATCATTCCTTCTTAGGTTAACAAAAAGGACTCTTTCTCAAGGTATGTGATGTTACTTTGCAAAGGCAAAAATACGTTTGAACCTCCCTCTGACATAAATTTTAAAACATCAGTTTTATTTTCGTTTTGGTATACAACAACTGATAATTTACTATATTCTAACGTTAGTTCAAACACAGCAGGCTACATTATTTTGACACTTCTGTTTCTTCATTCCCTTCTGAGTTTTATTATGTCACTGTCAAAATAGCTACTGGTAGGAAATTTTATGACTTGTGTGGCAAAGGATGTGGTGCCACAGAGACGAACAAAGAACAGGTCAGCTACAAGGTAATCCATCTTTCTCCCTCTGGACCACACTCTCCCTTGCTCCTCTACAGTGAATTTTGAGACTCTGCCACAGTGCAGAGAGCTGCTGCAAGACTCAGGGTCCCATTAACACTATCCTGGATGCCTTCCCACACCTTCATCCTTGTGAGGATACTCCTAGTGCGGCTGTCATTTGCTGGCCCTGATTTAGCACAGTCAGAATATAGGAAATTGTGAAAAATAAAGCTGGTTTATGTTCCAAGTTTTTTGGCTTTTTTCCAAGAGTACTCCCACTGATTTAAAAAGGATGGGTAGATGGTTTTTGAAGCCAGGATTCAGGCTCATCTGCCTGCATGTCCTTCTTAATGAGAGACTAAGAAAAGGTTATTTTTTATCATCTCTGTAGAAATTATCATCATCCCCTATTTTTCTGCAATATTAAGCATGTTTGTTAAACAGTACCCACTGCAAAACCCTCTCTTAGGACACAGTTTTTATTCTAGTACAGAGCCCAGGCACTTTGCTGAGCAAGGAGGATTTTCACCTTCGGAAGTCTTAATTTGCCTCCCTTGAGCAGCAGCAGCATCATCAACAACCTCCTAAAAGAGACTGTGCCTTTCCTTGAATCCCCTCCTGGAGCACAGCTCAGAAGGGCAGCCACCTTTCCCAGCTGTCATAGCCCCTCACAGAAGGTAGGGCATGTTTTACGAGGTAAGACATAAAGAAAAGCAAAACCTGATTGTGTAATTGAGATGTAAGACACACAAACACAGTCTCATGTTGTGAGATGTAAGGTGAGATATTCTGCATGATGATGTTTAATGTGTTTGTCGTCTTGGGTTGAAAATATTTTAAATACTCTCATGCAAAGCTTCAGGTTGTAAGAAATACTTCGAACTTGTCAGCAAAAAGTACCTGTGTCCTGTAATGCTTTCCTGCCTCTCCCCAATTTACATCTACCAGAAAACATCTTGTGTGGGAAAGCCAACCAAGTATATCCATGCGGAATTTTAGTCACATTTACCATTACCAGTGAACGTGCACAAGTATGAGCAGCTGACTGAAAGCTGCCCTTAATGCTCACTTAGAGTCAGCAGGGCAGCAATGTTTCACATCCTACACAGGACAGTTCAGCAAAGCAAGAAGGATTTGACCTTCCTCCCCTTTTCAGACATAGACAGGTTTTGACCATGGAATTAACTAGTTCATTTTCTCTTTTTTCCTCGCTGTGCTCTGCCAAAATGCAATTAGATAAAGGCACTGCACAGAGCCTGTTCCCTGCCAGAGGGCACTTTTGAGGAGACAGGCAGTGTATATTGAGGTTGCTCCAGGAATTAAGACTCAAATGATGATTTAAAGGGAAACATGTTGCATTAAGAAGTGTTATGTGCTGCTTTGAATCTATCATTTTGCATGTGCTGAGCTATTCCCTGGGTGGCCTGAGCTTTGGCAGTTATTGCCTGCATTGCTTTATCAAATTAAATTTGATCGGGGGAGGAAAGTGAGGATGGGGATATAATGAGATTACACGTCCTTGGTCTCCCCTTTTACTCTCCCATAGCTTTTTGGCTACAATGCCATCATGTCCAATTCAGACAAGACCCATCCTGCCCTGGTTTTGCAGCCTCTTGAGGGCCAGAGCTCCCAGAAAGTGGTTGGGAGTGATGCAGGCAGCGGCTGCAGGACTGAGCTCTGGTGCAGGTAGTGGGGATCCGGTCACTCCAGTCCTTGGGTGCTGGGGGTAACCTTTCTGGTGATGGATGGTGGAAAACAAAGAGCTGTGGCTGGGTGAACAGGATGTGGCTAACTCTAAACAGTTATGGAGTTTCTGTGGTTTTCAGTAACAGCAGCTTCAATGGGTTACTGGGACTGGGTCTGGAATAAAATGTCAGGAAGATTGAAAATCAGGTTTCATCTCAAAAGATGCAGAGAATTTGCTGAGCACAGGAATCTCTCCCTTATTTTATTTCTGCAGAGTGCCAAAGAAGTCCTCACAGGCTTAAGTTTAAAATTGGTCAATGTGACAATATTTGGTAAGTCAAAAATCAGGGTAGACAAATGGCAAACATTAAAAAAAATCATATGCTGAAACTAACTATTCAATTCCTCACATGTATTATTGATTCTGTATATAAGAAGGCTGGAAAATCCAATGTACAACCAGATCTCAAGGACACGAGACGCTGGTCTTGTGGCAGTGAAGACCACTTCCTGTACAAAACAGATCTTGCGCTGCCCTGGAAGAGAGGATGGAGAATGGTGCTGACTGTACTGCAATATCATTCACTCTTCTTGATTCCATCTGAACTAAAAATTCACAATGAAGAGAAAAATCTTTATTTTCAGTATACAGATCAATTGCTAGCTGGATGCATTCATGTAAAAATATATTATTGCTAATTGTTCAGTGAAAGACTTGTGAAGAATTTATAAAGAATGCTTTAATGAAATCTATCTTCTGCTTATAAAAGATACAGAATGTAATAGGGAAGAGTCTGTCTCTAACTTTTCTGGATCCAGCACTGCATGGTCAGATTGTAATTCACAATTAAATTTCATTCAGTTGCTCAAAAGCTTTTAAAAGATATTGAAGATTTTATTAAATTCCAGAGGATTTCCCTGTAAGACAAAATGTAGTTGAATAGCATACAATCTGGTACTCCTATATATTGGAATCACCTTTCCATTGCTGGTGGCATCTTTAATCTCCTGACTTCTGGATATGTTTAGCACTTCATTTTCATCCATCCCAAGCTCTTTTCCTAATAAGCAAGTTCAACAGTATCTGTGCATATGGATTAGCTAGACTGAACTTCTCTTTCCTAACACCCAATCAAACATCTATTACAGAACATAGAGAGATGCCCACTGATATTATGGGGAGCTAAATTAGTTGCAAATCAGGATAAAACTAGTGCAAGTGGAAAGAGTTTTGCAGCCTCAGATCAAAGTACTTGGAGCTGCTGGAACAATGTGAGTGCCTGACTCCTTTTCTGAATAGGCATTTTAGACCCACGTCCTCAGTAGTATTTAAAACCCCAAATCATTTTGAGTAACTGGGACCTTTCTGAAGACAGAGGAGTTGCCCACAATGTAAAATGGCACCTACTATCACAGATGCAATTCTCTCCCTGTTTATCGGTTATCCTTTAGAGTTCAGCAAGGTGTCAGACCCTTGCCACATGAAGGAGATTTAACATATATCTAAGAAAACATAAATCCTGGCTATTCTTTCCTCTCTTCAGCATGACCCTGCCCAAGCTGACATCTCACGAAACCCCTGAAGTACACCACGTCACATGTTATTTGTACTATATCTTGGGTTATCTTCACAATGACTTGATATGAACATTTTCACACCTTTTCTGAAATTGACTGGAGGCCAGTTCTCTCTATTTTAATATTCCTTGAAATTACACAAGCCTGGAAAATCAGTGGAGCTGTGTGGGTTACAGTTTTGCTTCTGAACCTAACACTGGGGCAGTCTAACGGTTACACAAATAATTACATCGGAGCTGCAGAATGAGAATTGTGTAAAACAGAAATGAAAGCATATGGAAAGAATGACTCAGCTCCATTCTGCTCCACTCCCACCACATCTCTGAATTATTGTTTTCCCCTAGAAGTGCTTTTGATCTGAAGTGCATCTGTAAAGATGGGACAAAAGTTTTGATTAATATTCCTTCCCAGCGAGCAGAGGTCTCTAAGCAGACTTTCAGTAGTGACAGGGGCAGAGTCGATAGCAGATCAGAGCATGGGAGGTTTTTTCACAGATGTGGTTGCATGTGGATTCCTCACCATCATCTCATGGCCATATTCTGCTCTCAGTTCCTTCAGTAGAGATCTTGGGGACCACAGCAAGATGTACGATTTACATCTCTAAATTAAAACAGGTAAAGGTCAATGCACTCTCCATTAGCAATATTTTACTTTGCATTGCATAAACTGACAGATCCTGTTCCAACCCAGTTGTTAGTCCTTCACCTGTTCCTCTCTCTAAAGACTATGGTATCAGTGAAGGCAAAAGCCAGCTTTATATTTGGCTTCAGGCTTTAGGTTTGAATTTGCCACAGCTGTGGCATTGCTTCAGACTTGCACAAGGAGTGGATCCATCTCTACAGCTGGCAGCAGTGTTACTGCCCAGCTAGCAAGAGTGCCTTAGTGTCCCAAAACTGGAAAGCAGCTCCCATGCCAGCTGCCATTGTCTTGGGTACTAGAGAATTATCGGTACAGAAGGCTGGCTTCTGCTTTGGCAGTGTCATTCAGCATGACACCCTAAGCTGTTTTATGCCAGCCAAGACCTGTTCAGAAAAGAATCACGGGACCAGATCCAATTGCCCTTGTCCTCCAGTGCAAAGCAAAATACATGTGCCCATGAAAACCAAGGGCTAAACCTGTTTCCTCCCAGACCACTTTCCTGAAGCCAGTGATATCTCCCTGATCGAGCAGTCTCAGCTCAGGACTCAGCTCAGGACAGAAGGGCTGTTCCTATCACGTAACAGATCCATACCTTCTTTCTCATTCTACTGCATGCCCATCCTGTTTATCTCTTCTGAACTGCATATTGTTTCCACTTTAGCAGCTCCTGCCAGCTGTTTTCTTTTGGTACCTTTTATTGCAGATAGAATTTCAAGGGCTTCCAGGGGAAAGCTGCTGAAAGCACTGCAGCTCTCGGACTCACTTCAAAGTAACTTTCATCATTTTTCACGCACTCTTTTTAGGACTCCTCTTCTGTTCTTTCCCCAAACCAGATTCTCTCAGAGATCACACTGGGAGATAGCACTATTTATGGCACTTCAGCAGGAGACATCATGTTTTTTGTCTGATTTGGATACATTCACTGTCCTGTAAAGGTTAACAACAGCGACGTTTCCTCCCCCTCTCACTTGTATTTTGTTATTGGTAGGATTTTTTCCAGAGGAACAGGCAGGAGGGAAGGTTACAGCTGGAATTTAGCTGCCAGAAGCCTGAGGGTCAACTTTAATTTAGTTGAACCTCCCATCATTAAAGAGACTGTAGCTTCTGCACTGGACCAAGCAGACTCATCCGTGGGAGGCCCTGGCTTCACACCAAGGCTAATTGTGGTTGAATTATTCTTACAAGCTGTGAGGCTTTGTTGCTGGACTTAGAGGAGAGATAACCCATCAGTTTTGCAATTATCCCAGGGTGGAAAGCAGGAAGGAAAAGAAAATTCCTGCCTAACCAATGCCCTCAATGAGCAGCCTGCCATCCTCCCAAGGCCAGTGGGTACAGGCTGCTGCTCTGATGAACTGGAGGCTGTGTCCTGTAATGTGGTGGGGAAAAAAGGACAGTAAGTCTTGAAAATGCAGGGTAGAATGACTATGTTGGATGGGAAAGGCCAGATTCAACCTTGACATAAAGGGCTGTGATCCTGCGAATTCAGAGCAGGTACACTCCTCCAACAGGGTTGCTTTCAGGAAAACCAAACACAAATGAAATGGTTTGAAGAGCAGTTTGTGGTACCACATGTATCTTCTTGAGTGTCATATCTTGAGTTTAAGCCACTCAAGGTAAACAAAAAACCATCTGTTTAAATCCTGGTTCTTCTCCTTGACAAGTATTTGAAACCCACCCAAACAGACAAGCTGGCTCTGCTTTGAATAGGAGGTTGGACTAGGTGACCTTTAGGAGCCCCTTTCACCCCAAACGTATCTGTGATTCTGTGTGGATATCCATTTTCTAGAAATCCCATTTAAATCCATAATATTCTTACTGAAAAATAGAAGATGTTAAAAAGGATGAAGACTCATTTCCCCTGTTTTCTTTGTGGATGGCTGTCTATTGCTAAGCTGCCTCCCCTCTCCTCTCCAAACCATCTGTAATGCCACGGAAGGAGGCTAATGCTGGCTTGGCATGCTTGTGAGAGCTAGCACACCATAACCGTTAGCACAGTAGAGAAGGTGGCAATAGCCGTGAACAATCAAAATGCTTAGCCATCCTTTCCTGTTGTGCAGCCAACATTTAACACGGTGTCATTAGCTGAGAGCACAATCCCGCATCTCTCTCTTCAACAAGCATTGCTCAAACTGTCATAGGAAATGTGCCCCTCTGCTGCCTGCAAAGCCAAGGACAGATTGGTGTATTTTGTGATGCAAAACTCTGCGAAGGACACAGCATCCAGCCAGGACCTGGAGCCAGTAATGAGGCAAAATTTCCTGAGCACTGTTATTGCTCACTGGTGGACAGGAGGAGCTGTTCATGGCTGCTGCTTCTCTGCTCTAACAGTTGCAGAACTGCATATCTGCCTCTATCAGTGGCACGGATGTTGGCAATCTGGACCTGCAAAGAGGTCCTGGGTGAGCTTTGACCCATATGTCTGCACTTGAGCACATGATTGCCTGATTTCAGTCCTTGTATCTGCATTCTTACATAAATAAATAAATAAATAAGTGAAAAGCAACCTCTAGTTGACCATCCTTTTCCACTGCTCAGGCAAATGAGCTTAACAGTTACAGAACATCTTGTCATTATAGCTACCAAATATTCCTGAATGCTATTGCCCACACACCCAAGTGGAAGACTGCCAAACGTATCATAGATTTTTTTTTTCCTGAAGCATAGAAACCTGAAGGGCATATTTTACTTACTTGCTGCCTTTGGAGCACTTTCTTCAGTCATTTGAAAACCAAAGGCAACTCTTTTCCTGAATTGTAGCTGCAAAGAGTGGGGTAGAAACTTAAACTGGACTTGAGACATTTGAGTTGTCTCCTGGCTGTTTGCTCACATGGGAAGGTGTTGTGATGTGATGCGATGTGATGTGATAAGGGAGATGAATTTTAGAAGTCCAGGTTGCTTCATGGGTTTGGAGCTCAGGTTTATTCGATGCCTTCTACTGAGTTCCTTGTGACCTCAGTCTGTCTCTGGACCAGCAACTCCTCTGAGAATGCTGTCTTACAACCTGTTTGCTAAAGTACTTGAAAGTTTTCACCTCTAAACCTCAAGCTGCAAGGAGTTTTTACGATCCTCAATAAAACACTTAGAACAGAGTCATTTTGACATTTTTGTTGTTAAATAAACAAAAATTTCTTAAATGAACAAGAGGTGGGTTGACTGTGAACCCACAATTTACCAGCCTTTCACCAGCCTGAAACAATCTTATTTAGAAGCAGTGATGAACTTGTGGCAGAAAAATGTTTTTCTTGCTGTATAATCCCTGCATAGTGTATAGGATATAGATTACTGCAACTCTTATCTTGCATAAATGAACATGGGCAAAATATTACACAGACATTAATGAAACTCACGGAAGCTATAAGCACGCATTACAACCAATGGAGGCTTTTCCCAAGGAAAGGCAGCAGGAGTATCGTACTGGCAAATTTATCACATCATTGGACTATGAAAGCTGTAAGAAATATTCTAGGATACACTAATATATTAAAGAGGAAGCCTGTGGCAGTTGTAGAGACTACAAGAGCTTGTAGCCTAAGGCTTACTCTGATTGTGAGGAAAAATGATCTCGTCTTCAATTTCTCAAGATACAAACCAAATGCCTTACAAATTGGTCACATACCATTTAACTCATATTAATCTACATCATGTTGCCTGGGGGGTCAAAACTGTGTTTTTGTTGTATTTTTCTTTTTTCCCCTCTAGACTGTATCTCTTTTTTTTGGCTGTAAAATGTGCGAAAGCTGTACAAGAGACATTCACAAATATGCTTCTCATTACCAGCATGCTCTGTACAGTAATGCCTGCACAATCATGCTAATGTGTTTTGCTTCGAGTTTATGTAAATCAAGCTTGTGGATCAGTCCATTTTAGATGTATTAGCACTGTAAGAGACTTCAGTCAAGGAAAGAAATTATATTGGACACACTTCACTTTTTCTGATTCAAAAGATACAGAGATCCCTTAAATGCAACAACAAGCTCCCTAACTGTTGTGTATAGGGTCAGCTTATCATGAATTTTCAAGGTTTTTAATGCAGACCATGCATGGTTCTGTAATTCAACCTCTAAGGAACAGCCTTTAGGACTGGAAAGTAAGTACTTTTCCTCTAACTAGCTTCCCTGTGAAGCACACAAAGGATTCACTGAAAGCTGAGTTAAATGTTTCAAACTATTAAGAAAGGCTTTAAGCCATGTTAAGGTACAGAGAACCTCCAAAACTTGTCTTTTGGCCTAGAAATATCTGATACATGAAGGTCAGCTTCTATGCCCTAACTGAGGAAAATGTTGCTCCTCACTATACCAGCTGAGATTTCTCTCCAGTGCAGTCAGAGCAGCATGGCCAGGACATGCCTTTACACTGAAAATCCGAGCATGGAGCAGAGATACATGCTGATACCTACAGCTCACTAGTGCAGGCTTTGCCCAGAAATGCAGCTTAACCATATGTGGAAAGGCTGATCTCAGACCATCCCTCTCAGAAGCCTTTATCCTCATGCCAAAGATGAGTCCTGGTGTCCTCCCTCCTTAGCTACCCCTTCCAAGCCTCTGCAACCTGGCGATATTAGATCACCAATTCTCTATTGCAGGAGGAAGGATTTCCATGGAGGTGGGTTGCAGTTAGGACTCACCCGCATGAGAACAGCTCTGCTGATGCGCAAACATACCCTTTGAGGGCTACAAGGGATGAAAGAATGGCTGCCCTGAAGAGCTGTAAAACCCATTCAGCTGGACCACTTTCCAAGACAGGCTCTAGCTTGGCTTTTGAGAGGCATACTGAAATGCTTCCAGGCTTTGCACGCAACTGACAAAGGCCCGAGTAAGCCTCTCCTGATCCAGATCATGGCCTTAGATATGTCTCTGTGTAGAGCTGTGTACCTACACAAGACTGATTGGGCAAGGCGCTGTGTGTAGAGGTGAAGTAGGGTGGTCTGCAAGGACTCAGTGCTCCTGGGATGACCTGCTAGATGCAAAATACCACCAAAACTTCATAGGCATGATTATGAGTTTTTACTAATACATCTTGAGACAAAAAATTGGCCCAAAGACCTCACAAAAGGAGTCTGAAATCACATATGGATTCACCACACCTTCACTTTCCCTTGCAAACACTGGCTTGACTGAGTCCCCAGCTATCGCCCTGCACACTGGTACAGAGTGGGGGAAAACCAGGCTTGTCATCTGCCTGCTCAGTCCCCTGATGGAACAAGACGTATTTGCCTTTAACCCAGGCAAAGGTTTCACCTGCTCCCACTGCTTCTTGATAAAAGAGTCAGTGCATAAAACCATTGCCAAGGATATGAACAGATGCAGAGAGGAGAATGGGAACAACAGCAAACATTATGTTCCTCCCAGAGCGGTGCTCCTGTCGCTGCCCATGCCACATCTGTGTTTTTGAAGGGAAATGTCATAACACTGCTAATCAATAAGAAGAGTGACAGGATCATTTGTCAAGAGCAAGCCAGCACTGCAGCTGTTGCAGTCATCCTCTCTATGGGCTTTGCGACAGGAAGCGGAGGGAAGGACCCGAACATTCGCCTGCGGCAGCCACTGTGCGAGGGCAGCCCCGGGCAGCTTGCTGAGGTGCCGCGCCAGCCTTGCGGCAGTTGGGCTGAGCAAGTGGGCAAAAAGCCTGGCAGGAAGTATAGAGTTCCCAACAAAAGACACCAGACACCCTGCAAGGGAGGGACGGCCCTGGGTGTCGGAGGAGTCTGTTGACCTTTAATCCTGAGCCCGCTGTTGCATATGCATCACGTTTGAACTGCAGATGTTCCTCGCTGCTCCGTCAGTCAGGGCGACAAGCGGCTGATCTTACAGAGGAGGAGGCAGGGCTCAGAGAGAACTTAATGAAGACTTTAAGCTATGGGCTGCAATTAAAATAGCCCGGCGGTGTAAGCGGAAGGGGGGTCGCTAAGCTCCTGCAGCTGCTCTGCCTGCACTAATGGTTGAGAGTTAATGTCCGTGCTGATAGGCACGGCTCTCCTCCACAATGAGAGCAGTCGTGCATGCCGGGGGGCTGTTGGCAGAGGTGACAAAACTGAGCTGCCCTTTCCCACCCCACCGAAATAATTCTTAAATTAGGAAATTTATCTTAATCTGGTGGTCTATCCGTGGGTTGCACTGCTGCCGGTAATGCTTTCCCACTTTCCCCTAGACAGTGCTGGCCAGTAAATAGGAAATGAATAAATATCGATGTAGGGAGGCACAGGGAAACACCCCTTCTTTTTCAGACCACGACCTGCTTTTTCATAGGCAGAGTTAGGCCTTCAACATGGTCCCCACAAGGAAAGAAAGCTGCCTCCTGTGAAATAGAGATCTACTGCTCTGTTCCTGAAAGCAGCCAATTAAACTAAATCCACATGTCATGGTGTTGTACCCAACTGCCAGGATACCTACAAGTTTAAAATGATACAGGCTTGAGCCTGGATTGCCCTTCTGAACTATACCCATGAAGGTGCATCTAGTATGAGGTTACCAGGTTCGACAGTAAATGCTGTTTCACTAACAGCAAGGACCAGGATCCTCACTCAGTGTCACCTTCGCAGCAGCTAATGCCACCTGATGGTTGTCTCCTGACACTCTGGTTCAGACCATGATGCTGCAGCTCCGCAAAGTTCACCCAAACTATTTGTTTTGTAACCAAAGTTTCCTCTAAGAGAAAAGTGTCATTTTTTCTTACTGAGTGTTTTGAAAAAAATTGTCAGTGCTGGCAGCATTTTGTTTCCAGAACTTCTTGTCCCAGAACAAAGCATTCCCCCCTAAGGTTGAAGTGGCCCATGTGAACATTTCTGGAATGGAATCTTTTCAGTGTTCATTTGGAAATGATTTTTTTCCACATGCAATTCATTGTTATTATTTTCACACAAGGAAACATCGAGAAGCTTTCAAAGGACAAGCTTGGACCGAAACGCTTTGATTTCACAACGGCGGAAAGTTTTGATTGACCCAAAGTAACATTTTATCAGACCTCCATTCCGCACGGAATTTCATTTGCACACAAATGTTTCTGTTTTGTTTGGGAACCAGGAAAAATATTTTCACACATGGAAAGATCTGGTTTATCTCGATCTTACATGCCCTCCCCAGAGCTGGTTCTCCCTCCCTGGGTCTCCAGCTCAGGCTGGAAGCTGGCAAGGTTTTGGCACTGTCCTCTGCAACAGCCATCACTGGATTTCACCCTCTTGCAAACGCACTAATATTGCCCTCACAGCCTCCACCAAGGGCAAACCCATTAAAGCTGGGAGGTCTGATCAGAATGCATGAAGTGCTACAGAAATGGCCAGGCTTGAGAGATAATTTGTCAAAGTATTTGTCGTTTCTCATCTTTTTAAATATGCTGCAGATCTTCAGGCACCTGAATTCTGGCCCAGCAGTCCAAGAAGTGGCCATATAAAGAGATGAAATTTTGAAGAAAAGGGATAGGTCAAGAGGTTGAATTCATTGTAAGGAATGATATAGCTTTCACAGCAATATAGCTACTGCCTGTAATTTATAACCCAGGCTGCCATAATGCTCCTGTATCCCTTTTTGTTTCTGCAGTTCCAGTTCAGTGAAGAATTTCAGCATGCACTTTGATTGACAGGCATATGGTAACATTGTTTGCCATTAGTGTAAACCTATTATTTAATATATCTGTTGGTTTTATTATGGGTTGTTTGTTGGTTTTTTTTTTTTGACAGAGTACTAGTGACTATAAAGTTTAATTGCCTTTTTTTTCCAATAAATAAATCATTGCTGGTTTCAGTGGGAATTCTACTTTTATCTGCCAATAAGAAACTGAAGTAAACCTCTTAACTAAACTCCTTCCTCCTTCCTTTCCACTTTCATCTCGCTAAGCCTCTTCTTATGAGGAGCATTTTGTGTAATTCAGGTTTTATGTCAGTGAAAGAAATGGGGTTTAAATTGGTAAATTCTGCCTCACAAGGCCTTGACATGAGTGGAATTGGGATTTTATCCTGGGGGAACACAGACTTGGTTCCCACCTTACGGGCACCAGGCTTTGAAACTTCTGCCACTTTGACGGCACACTTGCGCTTCAAGCAGGTGGAAGGGACAGCAGAATCAGGCTGAATATATTAAAAAATGGGGAAATTTGATGAATAAAGATATAATCATTAATATGCTTGGAATACACTTGCCCCACTTTATTTCTGTACCGGGAGTACGTGATGAACACAGACACTACAGTCCAGCAAGAGGCTCAGTGAGAGTTCTGAGGCAATGGCTAGCTGCGCTGTACCAGAGCAGACTGCTGTGTCTCCTGGCTGCTGTTGAATGGCTTGCTTCCTCTCCTTCCCATCTCCCTGATTTAAGACTATCACTCTCTAAGCACATCAGGCCAAAGCCATTAGAGGGCAGAAAGAGAAAACCTGGTCTGGTTGTCTGAATCCTTTGTTTAGCTGTCCCTGGAGGTAGGTCCCTCCAACCAGTGAAAAAGAAAAGTCTCTTTTTCAAAACTGCAAATTCATTCAGGGCACTCCTATGCAAGGAAAGCAGTGAAGCTGAACCAAATGTAAATTTTGCTGTCTGAGGAAGATTTTCTTATGTTGTTATAAACATCTACAGCTGAGACACTGGATTTCCATTTGACTTGGGTTTTCTCATCAGACTTCTTAACTACGTACCTCAGCTTTTCTATAGGCTGAGGTGCAGGAAAGGAACTTTGTAGCTGGGGAGGTAGGAGAAGTAGTGAAAAGCTTATAATGCCACCATAAAATTATGCGTTCTTCTGGATAGAATTCTTTTGCTTTCTGTTCTGCCACACATCTGGCACAGTTCAGACTCCTTGAGAAGTGGCAAACTCACGTATGTATATTACACGTAGACACCTAAGACACAAACAGCATGAGAAAAGCAAAACTGGGTAGTGGGATTTCCCTCCTTTTTTTGCAGTGATCAGACAAGCACAAAGCAAACCCATCATTTCCTCTTTTCTTGTCCCATTCAGTTGAAGCAATTAAAATTGAGAGCAACTTCACTGAAGGTGAATCTGGTGGCAGGCCAACCTCAGTGAATGGGCCTGGTCCAGTTATTAATAAGTTTCTGTGTACAGTAATCAGAAAACCACATATTTTATGTGCTACAGAATTACTACATCAGGTGAAATCAAAGGGACCACTTCAAAAGTGATGGTCTGGAGAGCTGGAATAGAGAGTTCCTGGTGCACCGTTCCAGTGATGCCTCCTTCAAAGCTTCAGAAACTCCTGCTTTAAACCAGACAGAGGATACTCCTTGAGAGTACAATCCCAAAGAGAGCAAGGCTCTGTCATGTTAACATGCAAAGCCCTTTCAGAGGTGAGAACAGAATTGTTACCTTTTATACTGTGGTTGTGATGCTGTTTCTGGTGACAGCATCAGGCAGAGAGGCAGGTGATGCAGCTACACTGGTATTATTGTGGAAGTCCATCTGTGACAGGCAGTAGGGAGGCAGGGAGGATGGACAAGTAACACGCTTAGACCCGCATGCAGTGACTCTATTCCCAGATTTCATGCTGTATTTTGCCATCCAGCTAATGGTGTAGTGGAAAGCAAACATAGGCAGTAATGGGATGACAGCCTTGGGATGAGTTAGAGTCTCTTTTCAATGGTATTCCTTCAAAATTCTTTCCAGTGTTATTTGAATAATTTTCCTCCGCCTTTCCTATGGCCTGGAAATAATTAATCATAAATGATGGCATAATCTAATTAAGCAGGTTTGGGTAAGTATGGGAACCCCTTTCTTCTATGCAGTATTGCAGACCAAGTCTTTCACCTAAATCTATTTGCTCTTTTGCCTTGTCTACAAATTGAAGTGATGCCGGTCTGGTTTCTTTTCTGTGGACCTGGAAGGCCTCTTGTTCTTTCAGATCAAGAATAATAACTTTATTTCTCTGCCAGAAATGAGTCATAGCCTAAAGTGCCTTAATACACATGCACTATGTTCTTCTGCCATTAGAGTCTGGGTGGAGGTGGCTGTGTTTCTCTTCAGATTAGGGCTGTCTCCTTTCATCATATTAGACTTAATGCACTGAGGTATTCCTAGGGCAACTCATCGCTTCTTTAACATCGTATTATCCATGAAAAGAGCCTCTACTAAGCAGAGATGACAACCTATGAAAGCTTTTTCTCATACCAAGGGAGCCAAATGAGAGGAAGAAACAGCTTCAAGATTGTTCTGGAAGGTTTGGAGCTCACTAGCCTTGATACACTAAGGCAGGAAAGCATTGTTTTAACTTCAAACATGCAAGTATTTGACTTTACTGGGACTATGCAAGCCTGTAACATGTATGTGTATGTGAAGACTCTCTTGTTCTCAGAAATTGCAACAACAATTCCTCTATGATTTCCTTGTCTTTCAGGCTACCTACCAATATGTCAGTTTATTAAACAACCCCTTACTCTTCTGGCAAGTGACCTGATGTACAGCTTGAGCCCCAGAGTCTTGAATCTGTGTCTGACTTGAGAGTATTTCTATTTCTGCGCTGTTCCACTTCACCTCTAGAGATCCATTCTTTTCTCCTTTGTTCTTTTTCTGTGCTTCTCCTTTTTGGAAGCAGCTCTGAGACTTGCAGAAACAATGCACAAAACTAACAGAGTTCCTGTGAAATTCAGGTATTCCACCTTGCCACAGCACAGAATTTTGCAAAATAGGCCACAAAAAGTATGCATTAAATCTTTTTATTTTAGTTTAAAATAAGGGGGATAAAGGAGGAAGACATTAAAAGACCAAGCAGCTCCTAGGAGCAGTCTTTTCTGACAAGACAGCTGGTATGAAAGTAATGGGACTGGTGACCTCATGCCATTTACTTCCATGTGCCTGAATTTACCACTGCATCTCTTTAATGCTGCACTAAAATGCATGAAACATTTTACTGTCCTCACACCTGCCTTTCACAAATGAGAAAAACTGTTTTATGTGGCTGAGGAGCAGTTCAGTATCTTGCTGCCATGAGATGGCAAATATTGCTCTGGATAGACATAAATTGGCAGAGGATAGTTGCAATAACTTCCCTTTGTCCCTCTGATGTGACCTGTCTGACCTCTGATCAGTCTGACAACACTGATTTTAGTTCTGTGTTTAGAGCTTTATCCTGTTTTCCTGTGTCAGCCAGGATGATTCAAAAACAGCACATCAGCTTCACTAGTTTGTTCTGAATGGTGATGGCAGCAACTCTCCATAGACCAGTTACAGCTTTGGGCCTGTCTCCGAAATGTTTCTGCTCCAGGCAGACATTAGTGAGTTACAGGTGTGCTTATGAGATGCTTATGTCAGTGTGGGATTTCCAAGGGATGTGTTGGATAAGTTACTCTGAGAAGATGACTGAGATAGCTATATTTAAAACTAAACACATACAAACATTTGAGCCTCAGTATTTTCAGTCTTCTTATAGACAGAATACAGGTTTATATCTGAAAATTGCAGAGATTTGCAAGCACCAGTGTAGGACACTTCCTGTGGGTGGAAGCTCTGTTTTTTAAGCTCATTGCTGCTCACTTACTGCTTAATCTGTGCCATCTGAAACAGGGAAAGCTCTAGTGACAGAAATGGTGAACCTATTAGTACCTGCCACCTGTGGTCCTTCCTCTATTACCCTGCATGGCAGGGAAGTGTTCTCCCACCTCACAGCGAGCCCTGCAGTGAACTCATTTCTCCTTCTTCTAGATAGTCTTGAAGAGCCTAAGACACCCAAATTGAGTGAAGGAAACCCTTGACACATCCTATGGGGGAATGAGGCTTTCCTAAGGGCAGCATGAATAAAGCACCTCTCTGGAACTGTAACTGAGTAGGTGCACAAAGTTTCTTCTTCCTTTTTCATCTGCTGCTGAAGAAAGCTGCAGGGTCAAATGAGGCTGTGAGGTCTGGGAAAGGCATCCCCAGGCATCTATGAATAGCTGCCAGGGGAGAGGTTGTATTGCAGGCACACAGGGACACCCTTCAGCCACAGCATATCATCAGCAACCCAGAAACCATTTTTCCTGTGGCACAGTCTAACAGCTGAAATCAGGCCTGCCATCTCTGCTAATTCTTTGACAAGTAATTTTCCCTCCCTAAAAGGTCTTTCAGACAAAACAGCCTAATGCCCTCAGTGAACATGAGAGCAACTTACTCAACCAGTCTGTAATCTCCCAAGAGCACCGTAATATTGCTACAAAGGGCAGAAAACCATTCCCCAAGGTTTCTGAGATGGCTTTTAGGATAAATAATTTGCTCAAACTGTCTTTGACTTCTTCTGGCAGACTTGGCTCAACCACGAGTTCAAACAGAGATACTAGACTACTCACCAGCTCCTGGGAACTGATATCTTCTTCCTCTTCCAAATACACCAATCCCAATTTGCCTACCAGCCTTTTCTCTTACACAGGAATCTCAGCTGGAAATAATTGGTGCAATTTCTGCTTGCTGCAGCTTTTAACCCTGAACCTTCCTGATGATACTCTGGTAAGTATTTCTCTCATCACTGGTCCAAGTAGTATCTAAAATCAGCAAATGCATATTTAAATTACAGAGAAAGGCAGGAGCTTGGGTTCTAGGTCATTACTTTTCTGCTATAGATCCTCTTGTGCGTTCAGAGTTATGTGCATCCAGCATAACCTGTGTATGAGCTTCTTTAGGAGAGGCATTGAAAGCTTGGGACTCCAACAGGCCTTGATCAATTAACTTTACTAGGTCTAATCCAATCAGGCACCACAGTAGAGAAGACAAAGAAGTATATAGTCAGAGAACAGGACAGAGATAACAAAAAAAATCCATCCTGGTAGCTGAAATATTGCCAATGCTGCTGTTAGGCAAGAAGATACGTATAGAATAAGGTTGAGCACTATGTTACTCCTGCTTTAGCTAGTAGCTGTGTCTCTGACTCATCTTGTCTCCATCAGGAGTAAATGTTGAAAGGGCATAGGGGCTGGGAGGGGAACATAGAAATGGATGGACTTGAATGTGCCTGTCTTCAGCATGCAAGATCTTCAGGTCTACTCACCTCACTCAGCCTATGTTCTCCATATGCCGCAGACTAACAGGTATGGACATAGGCACCTTGTTGATAATCCTGTTCTAGACTGGGGAAGCAGATTCAGTTCTTCCTCCCCATACTATCTCAGGCCGATCTTTTGACTACTGAAGTGTTATTTTTTTGAATATAAATCCCTTGGGGTGGTGCTTTTTTTGTCTTGTAAGTGATCAAAGGAAATAAAAATTCATAAAGTAATAACAATGTTTTGTTTTCTGTCTTGATACTTTTCTTTCTTCTGGTACATGAGCAGTATGTGATCCAGTGGGTCACACTGGATCGATGAGGCAACCATCATGCTAGGACATATTTGACTTTTCATCTTAACCTACTAGGTGCCTCTTAAGAACTGGATCAAGTGACTGTCAGGATAAATCTGAAGCAAACCTCAGATGGATGTGTTTGCAACTATAGCAAAATATCTCTGCCACCATATCCCCCAGAGCATAAAGCACAGAAAAATTTGCTTTGTGAAGATCCATGTACAAAACACCCATCCCAAATCTTGTGACTCCCCTACCTCTGAGAATGCTCAGATCTCCAGCATAACCATCAGGTTTCAGGATTGCTTGTATAGTAACTATTTACACAGGAGCGTTCCAGAGTGAAGTGCTTTACAGATATAGAGGAAACC
Organism: Myiopsitta monachus; assembly: GCA_017639245.1. NCBI lineage: Eukaryota > Metazoa > Chordata > Aves > Psittaciformes > Psittacidae > Myiopsitta > Myiopsitta monachus. The sequence goes on from CM029928.1 coordinate 15,373,304, forward strand.
AACAGAAAATGACAGGGAAATGCATTTTGTGGTCATCTGCCTATAGATAAACGGTTCTTTTGCCCAGCACTCCTGTGCCAAGTCCTCCTGTTATAGGACTAATTGCATTCCTTGTGCCTTCTGTATTGCAAACAGCTCACACCTAGGACTTGTATGATATCCTTCTTCTCCTCATGGCTTGGACTCAAAGGTGCACAGGAGGAAGCACATAGTAGCTCAGGGGGCATTGAGGTGGGGCATGCCCTGCATCAGGAGAAGGGGCTCAGCATGTCCACTGCTTAGGGAAACACACCTTGGAGGCAGGTTTCACTAAGAGCTCTTGGGATTTAGCATCAAACTTGACTGCCTGTTGGACCAGCTGAGAGCAGTGCATCCCAGTGCAGCCCTGCCTCCGCTCTGCCTGGACAGCTATGGCACGCGGGTGGGCACATGTGGACAGGGGCATCCTTTACTGTCACTCAGGCTTGCTCTGATCCCACTTATGAAATCTGGGACAATGCAAGGCCCTTGTCAGACAGCCCCTTGGTCTGATCTCAGGGGAATATGGAGTAGTAGCCAGAAGACAGCAATTTCCTATTGCAGTCTGGCAATGAAATTACTCAATATTTTGCGCCCTTCTGCTAATTAAAAAACAACCTTTTGCACTTTTATTTTTATTTCCGGCGTTTCCATTCAGGAGACCTGTTGTATTCAGTTTGTCTCATCATTATCATGGCCCTTATTATTTGTATAGCCCTGAGCTGTTAAGGGAAACAGCCCTTTCCCCTGTCTATTCTCACACCTGAGTTGTTAAGAGAAACAAGGCCTCGTATTTGAGAATAGTCTGTGCCCTTCTGTAATGTGGTGATATAATTGATCAAAATAATGGGAAAAAATACAATACAGTGATAAAGTGACAGTCATAAATTCTTTTCTTAAGAAGGAATTCCTTGGGTCCAATAAAATGTAGTAGACAAAAAAACTTCTCGCTTTTATAGATGTATTTCACAAAGTGTGGTTTTGTTTCAAAAGTTTCTGAATAAAGTTTGAGTTCACAGCTCTGATGAACTGCCCTTATGTTCCCAAGGGCAGAATTTCTTCTTTCCTTGAGGGGAATCAAAAAATCAACAGAAGCCACTATTGAACCATTAGATCAGCGCCCGGATCTAGCTAGGTTTTGAAAAACCAAACTATGCAGCAATATTGGCCTTGAGAGGTCCCTGTTTAAAAAATTTCAGATATAACAGGATAGGAATAAAGATAATAGTGTGAAAAGTTTCCAATAGTGAGAAAAGAATCAAATGTCTGACAATAAAATGCTGGTTAAAAATAAAGGTAATCATGAAAAGATGGTTAGAATACTGCAAAACAATTATACACACCAATTTGAAAAGGAAAAGCAATTCTTCCTCTATTAAACTGGGCTTTTATAACATTTCACTGCCTCTAGATCTGGAGAAATACCTCTGTAAACTTCAAATCCTCTGCTATTCATTGTCTTCCATGCTTGATGAAAATAGAAAAGACCATATAAACCTATGAATAGGGATGTTTCCATGTATTTCCTGTTTCTCATTTCACTCTATGTTCATGAATTATATACTCAGGATATTTCATCTAATTATTTTTTTTTTCCTATCAGTACAACAAGTACATTTCAAATCAAGTTTGGTATGCATATCCTGATTTTCTTTTGGAAGTCATTCAAAGACAATATCAGCACTGTCAACTCATTTCATTCTTTGAGGAGAATCTATTTTGTTTGAGCCAACAGATCTCCCACTAAGGTACAATAGAGAAGAACATTGTCCTACTGTGATTAAAGCTGTGTTCAGAGCAGTGGTTCCATTTGGCAAAGGATTTTGAGACCTTTATCTTCCGCTCAAATTGCAGTTGCCTCCTCCTCCTTCCCCAAATGTATGCACTGTCTTTTATATAAGAGAAAAGCAAAACAAAACAATGTTTTCAGGTAGATTAACAATCTTAATTTCCTTTTTTTTTTCCTTTTCTTTAGATGTAGTTAGCACTGGATGGGAGTTTTGTGAAGCAGGTGAAGGTTTGTGTCAGTGGGAGAAGATCTCCACTATTGGCTCTTCTTGCCTGGTTTCCCACCAGCTCATTGACATAGCTGATGGGACACTGAATCTTCCCATCCCCTTCAGGTGGTGTTACTTTTCAAGCTGACTCTGGTCAGTAAGCTGCAGAGTTTCTGTGCTCTGCAGCTTCCTTCAGTCTGGGATGGGAGCCCCCCGGGGGGGTTCGTCCTCCTTTTAGAGACACCTGGGATGCTGGTTCAGCTCTGCAGCTGAGTATCTGGACATTGTTAAATCCTTGGCTTGTGCTAGACCTATCAGGGTTACCAGGGTCTCTGGGAGCCTGAAGGAGTTCTCCGGATGGATGTGAGATGGAATGCTGGCCCCTGAGTAAGTCAGCTGCCTCAGGGAATGCATTCTCTCAGGTGTTCAGATGCTTTCTGAATATACGTAATGAAACATTTGAAATATACATAAATGAAACTCTGTGTGATTTTCCATAGGTAAAGTGGATGACTGCACCTTTCATGTTGAAAGAGATTCCCCTCTTACCCAGAAGGGATATATTTATCATGGAATAGGCATTCTGACTTTTGAATAGTAATATTTGTAACTTAAAACTCACATTTTTTAAAAAAATGCATTTTTTTAATTGAAACATCAAAAAACTTCATTTAAAATATTGAAAACATAATGAAAACATATTTCCTGCTTTTTTCCAAAACCTTATTTTGGCCGAGCGGGACCAGTTTTGCAAAACATTTTGTATTTGATGAAACTGCACATTCTGAGGGAATGACAGCCTGCCAAAGTTTTGGGGTTCCAGCTTTAACCACATCTCTGACAGTCACAGAAGGGCTGAGCTAGGCAAAACGCCATCAGTGGAAAATCCTGTAGGCTTCTGTTTCTTCTGTGGGATTCATCTGGGCGGTGTGAGGAAAATGGAGCTCACTTTGTATTCAAGTCTAAGGGTTTGAATTACCTCTACGGAGCCCTTGCAAATGTCTCTGGAGCCATGTGGGTTTCAGCCAGTCCAGCAGGACACCGATCATTCTGGCCCTTGCCCAGGAAAGCATTTAAGCACATGCTTAACTGAAACCATGCCATTAGTCCCCTTGTGGGCTGCACAGCCCAGGCCGCTGCACGGGACTTTTCTGCAGCGTCTGGTCCTGGGGAGCACATCTGGGGAACACATTGGGCCGCGTGAACTGTTCCACTCGGTGCAGGTAGGGCCGCAGTGCAGTCTCAGTTGGGGTTGTCTCTAATGATGTACACGTATATCATCTAGCATAATGGGGCCATGACCTACCCTAATAACTACACACACGCATACAGAGCCTGCATAAGAAGAACATTGTTTGAGTTGTGGTGTAAAAGCACACAAGGATAACTTGTGGCATACCCTAACTAAAGTTACTTAATCCACTGCAGAGGGCAGAGGAGGTGTAGTGTAATGGGCTAATTTATCTTTAGCCAGGGCAAATGAGGCGCTAATACTAGGAGTCAGTCTGCCTTGAGGAAACTGAGGAGGTTTTTCTTTGCCCTTCTTTCATACGCAACTAAAAACATTAAGCCATTCAGGGCGTTTTGTCCAGAAGAATGTCAGATAAGTAATTGTATTGCATAATATGCTCTATTTACTGTACTACTTACAGGCTGTACCACTTGCACTCACAGGCTTTTTCAATCTCAGATTGCTAGGCAGAAACAGAGTGCAGCTGGCAATGTCCTTTTCTTGCTGAGATTATGGTCTCCTAAGAAAAAACTACATTGCTACTTTGCCCCCAGCTGCAACAACAAAGATAAAATCAAAGGTCATAGTGATCCTGTTCAGATCTAAAATTAATGAACGCCAAATTCACAACTTGTTCTTAATCCAAAGACATTTCAGAGTGAAAGGGTTTTTCTTTAATGTCATAAAAGCACCAAGAACTCAGTCACGGACCTGTAGGTCACTGAGGCCCTCCTAGTTCCTAATTGTCACATGGACCAGTGGACAGCACATGTTTTTTGATGAAAGAGCTTGTTCAGAAAATGAGAAATTGGCTGGTAGAAGCTGATGGCAGGAGCTGATTGGAAGCAAGTAGTAACTTGTGAATACTCCAAGGTAAGGTTGTGACCTGCTTACGTAGGGGAGTCATCTGAGTTATAAAGCCCTTGCAATTAAATGTTAGTTATTGTTCAGAGATGCTCTCACTGTTCTCAAACATGTACAACCCAACCCTCTGATGCTTTGCCTTGTATAAGCCTCCTCTTTGCTGGGAAGCAACAATGAAATATCACTAAGCCAGAAGATGTCATTCCTTTTGCATTCTTATAAGGACTTTGCACTGCACTGGACAGGGTCACCAGAATAATTTCTGACAGGGTATGGAGACCTCCTGTCTTGAGCACCTACTGTGGCATAACAGCACTCTCAGCAACTGCAGTTGTCAAGCCACAACCTGGAAGCTCCATGCTAGTAAAACTGGAATCTAGTAAGACAGGATGAAAGTATTAAAGACTCAGTTTTTTTCACAGTTTATCTTTAACAGCAGACACAGGTGCCCCTTTACTCTCCCAGGATCCATCCCATTTTGTTCTAATATTCAGTAGGTGACTTGTAGAGTAAAGGTTGTCATCTTGCCTGTTATGATGAAATGTCAGCAGAGAGTCTGTGAGAAATGCCCTGCTAGCTCACTGAGTCCCAGACCCAGCTGCTTGGAATTGGCTGGAGACATCCTTAGCTTTTGAAATTAATAATCTGAAAATGATGCTCTCCCTGCTCATAATGACTTCATTCTGTCTTCAGAAGTAAAAGAAGCTGTTCAAAACAGCAGTTGCTACATCAAAGTAGGTCTCATTAAGTGATATTGTAATGCACAAGCACAGGTACTGGTGTCATGGATGTTATTTTATAACTACTTAACTGCAGAAGTAATGATACAGCAGAAGGTGGGAGTGAGCATTAGCAGTGATCTTTATTCTGCTTGATGTTCTGAGGTTATATCAGATTTTTTTGTTGTTGTACATTTGCTGCAATGTACTACATTAAACCTCAAGAGCAAAAATTAAGAGCAGCTACTGTCACATGCATAAAGTGTGGAACAAATTTATTTCTGACAAGGACAAGTTTCTAAAAAGAAGATCATGCCATGCCTACAAAACCAATTCAAGCCAACCTTCTCAATAAAACCCTAGTGAAGAGAAAGACCTGAGATTGCCAGTCTTTTACTCTTAACTGCCTTAAATTAGGAAGGGGTGCTGAAAAGCGTTTCACATTTAACTTGCTCTTTGTGCAGATACAGTAACTTTTTGCTGATGCACTGTATTGAAGACATTGTTTTATAATGACATGTGAAGCAAAGGGAAAGACATTTGCAGAGGTTGTGGGAAGAAGACCTGAAAGGCTCAGATGGAATTTCAGATCCACATCAAACACTGCAAGCAATAGAAAGTTCTCTATGCATATTTCACAAACAGTCAGTAGCTCCAGTTTTCCAGGGCCCTGGGTTACATTTTAATCCAAAGGCATAACACTCTCACTGTTTAAATAGATGATCAATCAGAAAGGCCATTCTTGGGTTCACTTGCACTCCACATAGCCATGGTCAACCATTCAGTACCTTTGACCTGACCTTTGAACGGAAAAATGCAAAGACAGCAACAGCCGGGTTTAGAAAGAAAAGCACTAACAAAAAGGCAGAGCAACATTTTCATAACAATAGGAACTGTTTCATAAAACGCTGACTACAAGCTAGACATAGAAACTTGCCTGTTACGGGATGAAACTGTTCAAAGGGTTAGTCAAATTCAAGGAAAGATTTAATATGCAGCTGCTGCTGAAAGCAAAAGCTTGTGGGGGTTAACTTACAGCCATGAAAAAATTATTAGGTTAATGACTCTGGCATGTAATAGAGACTGTCTTTCTGTTGTGACTATGCTAGGATATTGCATTTGCCATTTTTAAAGGCAACCTTCTTGATCTGAAATTGAAAATACTACGTACATGAGGCATAGAAATGTGGAGGTAATTCAATCGGTCACATACTGGCTGGATTTTCTTAAATCAGCACTTTGAAATGAATGTGTGTCTTTCAGATCTAGCATGTGTTTGTTATTTGTGTGGGTTTCTAAAGGTATTGTGATTAAAATACCTGCTTGCCAGTTGCCTCATTTGTCTTGGTTTATCAGATTACAAGATTAAATTACAGTCTTCCAACCTTTAAGGGAGTTTGGATGTAATTCACTTCTTCTCTCTCCCTCTCTCTCACTGAGATTACATTAATTTCTACTTCTGTGAATAAACTTTAAATTTGTTTTGTGGAAAAGTAAACAAAATGCTGTTCAAAAATGAAGTATGTAGGAAATTATACAGTAGATGTTTTCAGTCATATGGGTCTTGGTACGGATTTGGAAACTAGTGCATATTTTGTATGTGCTGTTTTTATGAACTTTCTAATTCTAAAAAAAATATTCAACTATCAGCTTTTTGAGGACTGGGGTCCAAAATTACATCAATCCTATAAGTAGGGAATTCAGCATAAAGTTCAATAGGGTACATTTCTTGCAATGTTGAAACATTCATTTGTATTTCTTAGCCCAGTTTCTGCGACGCATATGACGATACGTTCTTGATTATGTGTAAGTAGTTTGTACAGCTGGAATCTCAAAAAAAAAAAGGAAACAGTGTAAAAACACAAGAATGCTGCAATGAATGTAGTGATCTAAGATTTAATGCTATGGCACTCAGAAAAGCAGCTTAAGATAAATCTTCCATAAGTCATCTTCAATGAGCACTCAACTGTTCATGTTGTTCTACATCGATATATATTGTTACATTTTGGAAAGGATTATTTACTTCTTGCAACATATGGACTCTACTTTTTTCTCTAACAGACTCATTCTATCCGTGAATATCTATGCTTTATAAGATACATCCCAGAAACTAATCCGCAAATTCTTCAGTTTACATGCATAATGTAAACTGAAGCCCCTTCACCACCAGGCTCCTGGGGAGCGTCCATTCATAAATATTAGCTTGTGCAAATGTGTGTGTATGTGCATGTGTGGTGGGGCCATCACCTTTACCAGCTACTTTTGAATATTCACTCCTTTTCCCTGAACAAAAGAAAAATCAGTCTGATAGATGCAGCACATTTTTATTCCTCTCCATCTTCTCAACTTTGCCGCTGCTGCCTCTTGGCACAGGGTTTGGGTGGCACAGGGTCAGGAAGGAGGCGAGGTGATTTGTTTCCAGCCCATGCCTTGCAGCATCACCAGCACCTCTCACATGGGGCTACTTCCCTGCAGCACCCCAATGAGGACAGAATGGGGATGGCACCATGCAACCCACAGCCCCCTCCTCTCTGTACCAGAACCCCATGGAGGCTGCTCTTCAACCAGCTGGCATCCCTGGTGGTGTTCCCCTGCAATGTCTACTGGGGCATCTCTCAATGCTTCCAATGTCATTTGGAGCTGCCCTTGTGACAGGGGAGTCAGAGCCACGTGGGGATGACAAACCACATGGGTGCCTGTGCATTCCTGGGGGCACCCTGCATCACATAACAGTGCCCGCCTGTGCACTGAAGCAGGAGCAAAACCCTGGCAGCCCCAGCAAGCAGCAGGGTAAACATCTTCGTTCTGTGGTCTGCATGCTCAGAAAGCCTCTGACAACCCTGTCCAAACAATCCCATTGGACAAAAATGCAAACAACTTCACGCACAGGAGGTCTTCTTAAAAATGCCTTTCATTTCTAGAAGGGGAAAGATTTGGGATCTGAGCTGTGGTGAATTAACATGCTGACCTTTTATCTTGAGAGGCCACTGATGTTTGAAGACAGCCCAGTTCTTGAATGGAATTACTTTGGGTGGTCCTGGTCTGCTCAGGAAAGAATTTTTTTGTTGTACTGAAATAAGGGTAGAGAGTATACAGACATAAACACTGAATTCAATCTCAAAGTGTGGGAGGGGGCCTTAGGCCAAAACAGAGCTGCATTAACGAGCTTCCTTCAACCAAAAGAAACGACTAAGTACTTGTGAGTTATATAGGTATTAACTGAGATTGTCATGTATGGCTCTATTGATTTAATGTAATAGAAAATGCACAGCATGATAAAATAAGGTATTAACATCCTTTTATCAGCCAAAAGTAATTTTCAAGCATGAATATATTGTGAGTGTATGAAATTGAAACTCAAAGACAAATTCTGGGAAAATTACTCTTATTATTGGCAATTTCAAATAAAACCAGGTATAATGATGTGTTTTATGTTCTTGTTTGCAAACGTCCCCCACCACAAACTTTTCAGTACCACAGACTTGTAACAGTAGGAAATAAACTCTGCAATAAACCCCTGGCCTTCGTTTTCTCATACCCAGCTCTCCAGAAAGAGGGATTATTTAGGAAATAGGAACTTTAGGGGGACAGTACAGATCCTTGCACAACCCAAACCAGATTTCCCTGTTGTCAGATGTCGGGGGTTCTTGTTGTGTTTTCTTGCCCCCTCTTGCCATGATGGATCTGCAAAATGATATTGCCTGATCACATTAATTTCTGTTACCATATGTCACTTAAAAACCAAATTTTAGAAAACCTGAGCTGTACAGCAAGCCTGCTGGCTTCTCAACCTGCTTTCACATATGCAGGAGAAGATTTAAAGCTATCAGGTTGTTGGATGGTTGCCATAGGACTGCAAAGAGGGGAGAGAGAAATCCCCAGGCAAGATGCAGGTGAACAGCTGGTTCCAGTGGCTGGGCTGCCCTGCTTCTCAGTGTACCCAACTGAGGAAGTACACCTGAAGATCTTGCTTAATAGTATTACCTTTAAGCCTTTTTTACACTGACATTTGGGGCAACTTAGATTAGGAAATCAGCAAAGGATATTAGTCTAAATCAACATGCAGACAAACACCTGAAGAGGCGAAATTGCTGTCTGAACTCCCTGCCTGACCAGAGCAAGTAGAACTCATTACTCTGGTGTAAAGATACAGCACAATACACGCAGGAACTGTGTATGCATGCCCTTGCCATGTCTGCTTTCTATTTGGCTAAACACACATGAAACTGTCACCGGTGCTCCTGCTTTGGTTGACCTCTGTGTGATTTGAACTATTTGTCTTGCTGGTTGGAAATTTTCTGAGCAAAATAGACTAATTGGCCTTGATTAACAAGCATCTGGTGTGAGTACAAATGGTTATTTGAGCAATAATGAGAAAGAACATGGGGAAGCGAGTTGGCAGCCTAATTTCTGGCAATTGATCTGTTCCCCCCTCCCCAGGCTGCTGAATTTCTTTTTCTGGCAAGGTGGGGGAGGTGTTTCTCCACCAGCAGCCTGTTATCCAGCTTTTTTAAACCAAACTGCTTGGCGTGCTTTCCCAGTGCTCTGCCATACAAACTGGGGTCTGAAACCCAGCCCTTAATGGTACGCCCAGCGCAAGGGCATGTAACTGGGCTCTGTCACTTGCAGCCATGCTCTTCAGAGGAAATGATGACTATTGTGAAAGTAGGAATAGTTTTGCTGTCATCCTTGTACCTGATTTGAAGTCAGCAGAATGGCTGTTCTTAAGTAATGCCTATAACACGTGTGCCTTGGGCGCTTAAAGCTTGGGATTTGGGATTATAGAAGTAAATAGGCTTGATGAAACTTCCAGCTACAGATAATACAGCATAGGTTCAAAAGTATATTTCTTATTTCCTTTAGCTTGGTGGGTTATTTTCCATTCCTTCAGGGGGGGAAATAGCTTTTTTTTTCCTCACATATACGCAAATACATAGATGGTAGGTTTTACTTTTTTCTGCTGATGATACTCTATGCCTTTTGGGGACTGCATGTTCTTTTGGGGAGAAGATAAGCCTTAAGCTTATATCAAATTGTCAGCAGGCATGGTATGTATGATTTGTATTATACCTGGTAATGTATCCAGCTAGTCTATGTGTATTAAACTGGTAACCTTTGATGGACAGCGTGGCCGTGGGATGAGGATTCTTACTGAGAGTCCATTTTATTATGAACATAATATTATAGGATAAGTTACCAGTATATGCAGGTAACTGCTAGCTGCCGTTGCCCCTTCTCTCAGCAGCATCATGGAAAGATAAACTTGAGAGATTTCTAGTATTTTGTCCATTAGAGCACAAAACATTTTTTTTTGGAAATGCTGGCCTTTTAAAAAAAAAAAAAGGCGATTTGATTTCTCGATGAAAGACAAAATTGAGAACTTTAAAACTTGGCATTGATAAGGAAAAATGAAGTTTTTCTGAAGTGTCAGCGTTTCAGAGCTGAAGTGCATCTCCCCGAGCAGCACTGATCTCAGTGTTCTTGCCCTTATAGACTCATACTTTTTATTAAGGGCCAGCAGACCCATTATGGGTCTGAATTACATTTTTGTAGCTGCACAGGTTTGCTTTTTTATTCTATTTTTCATCCCATATAGGCTTTCGCAGTGTGCATTTATAACACTGCTAATAAACGCCTTTTGCTTTTCTGTTCAGTTTACTTAAAAATAGTTAAGAAGTCAGCTTGGGGTGCTGCATGGGAGACACTGCTGTGAGGCAGAAATGGCAAAGTCCAAGCTTCAGCAAGTACCATATATCATCCTTGAAATACTAAAAAAGTATTGATTTTATCATGATCACTTTGAAAATGATAATAATAAAAAAGTAACAACTCAAACCCCAAGCTATTCTTCAAATATCTAATGAATCTTGAGGTAAAATGTTCAGGGTTAGCATGTCAGCAATAAGGTTACACTGGGGATAAGACTGGCACAGCATAGTGCATGCTGGCGTGCATTTCTTTAGGTATACATTTGTAAAAATCATGAGCAGAATTTGTTCTGTATGCAATTCCAGTCACTGGAACTCACAGCAGATTTTCTTCCCACTCCTCTAATTTTTGCAAAATTGAAACAAATTCAGCTACATGATCTAGTGGCAGGTTCATGGCAAGGAGGCTGGAACTGAATGATCCTTAAGGTCCCTTCCAACCCAAACCACACTATGAATCTACATGGAATAAGCACAGATATGCATCAGTCCTACAGATGCTAACCCTGGTGTGTATCTTTGTTGAAACATTTCTTTAGTTGCTACTTTGCATGAGTCAGAAATGACAACTAGTTTCTCTCAGGAAGCAGATAAATGCACCGGTTATCAGAATACCTGCAGCCACTGAAGGGTCTCCAATGCAGCATGCTCTTTCACAGTGTGCCCCATCTGGAACATCTGCCTTGGCACAGGGCAGCTGTTGCTCCGTATTGGTAAGCCAACCTGAGATGAGCTTTTTAATGTGATAATTTGATACTGAGTTTAGAGCTCTTGGTTTCTGTGCTACAGCATTATAAATCATAAATCTCTCCATTCTACCACTGCCCCTGTGCTCTATGGAAGAAGGTGACAAGTAGCAGTTGCTGTGCCGCACAATGATAACCTCAAGTATAAAATTGCCAGGATAACATTTAGTCATGTTAGGCCTACAAGAGACAAAAATGTGCTTCTGTGTTTGGGAGATTGCCAGCTGTGGAAGGCAGAACTGTCAAGATAAAACATCTGAAGAATGAGATATTTAAAAGAGAGTATGGGATATCCATCTTTCACTAAGATACATTAGGAAGCCATTAAGGAAGAGGTAAAGAAGTTTATAGTAGAATTTGCTGGAGACAAAAATGTGTAAACCCTACCATTTAAGCCTGATAATTGACAGAGCAGCACATCTGCAGCAGCTGAAAGATGCCTTTCCAAACAATTCATAAAGGGATGGAGGGGGATGGTAATTGAACTAAATGGATCACTTCAGGAGCAAGCGTTTTGGGCTCTTTCGTTCACTCTGCCTCTTACCAGTCAAAAAGGAACATTAAGGCTTTTCAAAAAGAAAAACCTGTCTCCAGAAATTCTGTCTCAAAAGTCCTGAGGGGAAATTTGGAGGGTGTTCTGCAGTCAGTTAAAAAAGGAACAGAGATCATCAATTTCCAGCTGGTAACTGCACAGGAAGAGAATATGGATATTCATATATACAAAACTTTCCTCAGCTTCCTTCTTACCACCTGTGGATGTGATACGTGAATCAATTTACTTATGTGCAATTAATTTGCTTATGTGTATGTGCATGCGCATGTGTAATACAACATGGCAGAACGCAAGGTCTCCTTTACACAGCAGAGACACCCATGCAGATAGCAGAGCTTTGCCCCTCCAGCCCCTGTCTGCTCATGTTCTCCTCATTGCCATGCTTTTTCAGCTCTAACAATGCAAGTCCCCTACTACTGCAGTACCTTCCTTTTAGCCTACAGGTTTGGAAAAATCATGTTCAATTTAGATTGTTTCCTCTAACCTTAAATCCCAAGTGTAATATAGTCTCAGCTGTCCTATACTTGGGAATATAGGGAACAAGGTAAAAAAATGCATTTAGTGCTAAAAATCTGGTATCTTTCAGCAGGGAATGCCTTTATTTCTGTTGTGATCCTACAGCACTAGCATAATCAAGGGAATCAAAGGAAGGGGAGGTTTCTGTCTTCCTGACTTCAAATTCACTTCCATCTTTGATCAAAACCAAGACATCCCAAATAAAGATCAAGACCATGACTGCTGGATAGGGTTGAAGCAGGTACTTTGAATTTTTATCTACCTAAAGGCTGAAATGGACCCCCAAGTTTCCTTTAGTAAAACGAATAGAATAATAATGTATGTATTAAAGCCTCAGTCTGGTTATCACCGTTGTATTTTCCTATATAGCTGAAAAATGCAATATCACTTAATCACCTGAGCTATCCATTCTCTCCCATTATTAAAAGAAATAGTTCAGGAGTCTAAAATGCAGGGAATTATTTGTAATGGAGATTGTCTGAGACCAAGAAACCGGAATCAGAGCTTACGGAGCTGACCTTGTTTATCCATGCCTGAAATACAATGAAATTCAAACGACAGCAGCCTGAAATTTATTTTTACTTTTACATATTCTTGGAGTTAATGATTTTTCCAGCATTAATTTCCTATTACGTTACTCTTCTTTTTCATCAGCTGGAGCTGTGATTAAGAGAATATTCTTGTTTATAAATATCCTTTCTGATTATGGAGGAATGACATAGTATTTTCTTTTTTGACCTTGTGATTTTCATTTCATTCTAGGTTTTTAGGAGACCCAACTATCTAATGAATGTCTTTCAAGCAGCAAACTGTTCATCACTCCAATTGTGTGCTAAGATATCACCATGCTGATGACTTCCCATCCATTTAATTGACTATATTTTTCATCTTCAAGATGTTTGCTGGGACAAATCCTCAGCTGAGACAGCTAGAGCCTTGCCAGCCTGCATCAGCTGAAGATGCAGTTTCTCCCAGACAGTGCAGCTCAGTACATTTTGGCTTAGTGTTGCCCTAGTGTGAAGGACCACCCAAAGCCAGCAGCACCACGGGAAGAAGTGCTGGGCAGACAGGGACCTCAGAAGGGTAGGATTTGCTTTCTCTTTTTCAAGGCAGGGAAAGGCTCCATTTTGGATTCAGCACCTCATCACATGTTCTAAAGCTACTGAAATGCTGCAGGGCTTGCTGGAAGACTTAAAAGACAAAAGCAAAAGCAGAGGCTAAGGCTTTCAGTAACCAATAAATTGCCTGATAAACTAGCAGCAAACATGGTTAGCTACAGCACTCTGTGGGGCCGTGGCTAGTGGGAGAGCGTACACAGCAAGAGGGAATGACTCGCAACAGGCAGAGCCGGGAGAGGACCAATCAGCAAGCTCAGTGAGAGGGAAAAACACCACTAGTAATGGGCAGCTAGCATGTTTAGCAGAAACAGAGGTTGGGTACTCCCTTCCCAGCAGCAGAATGATACCTGCCTCAATTTTGGGTAATCCCAGAAACCAGACAGCCTCTTCTGCAGTGCACAGCATCCCTCCCACTGGTGGGAATCCTCTGCGGCAGCAAGCACTGGGGAAGGAGTGTGGGGAAGGAAGGTTGGTGTAAGTTTCCTCCATGAGCCTCCCAGGGGCAGGGAAGCCTTGCCCTGGCTAAGGTTTTCCAAGGGTCACTGGCTCTGGTGTGTCCAGGCTTCCCGAACCAATGTTATTGTCCCCTTTTCTCCCCTTCTCATAAGCATCTCTTTGTTAAACCCATTTGCTTAAGCGACTGCTTGGGACCAGCGGCACAAATCCGGTCTCCAAGACTGCTGTGCAGGTCCTGAGACAGGGTTGTTGATGTTTATTTATTCTGAGGAAGGATCTCTTAAAAATTGAACCCCAGCTTGTGTGCGCCAAAAGGACAGCAGAATGATGCATGACCTGTGAAATAACCACATGGCATTAAGAGAGATTTTAGAAGGAAGAAGCTTTGGCCAACACTCCTTAGAAGACTATATTTACAGTTGTAAGACTAAGGCCAGGTCTAAGCAGAGCCAGAGTAAGCAGTTGCTCAGCTGCAGGAGGAAATGAGCCCACATCCTGCTGCCGCCTTCTCCTCTGCCAGAGGGCTGGAGGGCCAGGCTGGCAGCTCTGCTGTCACTGCCACCATCTCCAAGAGACCACTTGGGATGTGAAAGAAAACAGTGTGGAGGTGTGAAGAGGGGGAGTAAGCACCTCCTGGCACCCTGGTGATGTCCCCACACCTCCCATCCCAGCTGGAGGCAGCAGAGGCAGCAGGAAGCCTCAGCCCCTACAGCTTGTGCTGGGCTCTCAGCCCAGGCATGATTGTACTTTTCCCCTTCCTTCTCCTTCGGCAGATATGGCCCATGTTCAGGCTTGGCATGGCTGAGAAGTCCTGAACCTGCTTTGCAGTGTATGTGGCTAAAATCTGGCCTAACCCCATGTGCTGCAGAGAAGGCTGTTGCTACACAAGGAGCCCAGGCAGCATGCACTGGAGTCACAGCATGCCCGGGAGTCACAGCATGCCCCTCTGCTGGGATAAACTTGTTTGTGGACTCAGGAAAAGCAATATGAACTGACTGTCCTGCAGCAACAAAATGAGGCAAAATTATATTTGGGAGCAAAGGCTAAGATTTTCCTAACACCACTTACGCACTTGAGTAATTGCAAAAGATTTCAGCGGAAGCATTCTTGATCTGCACCTCTCTAAACTAAAGTAGAAGCAGAGGGAAAGGGCCAGCTCACCAGATGATAGGTATAGAAACAGCACAGTTGAAATCAGTCTACTCCAAGTGCGTGGTGAGCTGTGAGAGGGTGGAATACATTAACCCAGTGTTTGACACTGAAAAGCAACACCACCTTTTATGAAATTGGCTCTGAATTTCCACCTTCAATCTATTGGATGGGAATGACTTGGACAGTCCTCTGGAGACAAATGCCCAGCTTATTTTATTGGAGATCCTTTATACTCTTTGAGCAAAAGAAGTCAACAGTTAAAGATCCTAAAGTGAATCACTGCATACATAGAGAGTACAGAGGAGGAGTGCTTGGTGCTGGGACCCCCCTTCTGTAGGAAGAGAGCAGTATAATTTGGATGGCTTCCACCTGCAACAGCAGCAGGAGCAATCTTCCCTGGGTGCAGTCTGCTTAACCTGGACAGGAGGGCACTTAATTAAGAACAAAAAGGGGAGAACAAGAAAAGGGGAAAAATGAACATTCATTTAGCACAAAAATTAATATGTCAAGAACAAAATTAATCAAGACACCCAGGGATATTAACAGAATAGATTCTTTAATTGCTTGTACACTAATGCCAGGGGCCTACTGCAGTAACAGAAGGAACAGGAAATGATCTTTTATGAGCATACATTCAACTTCAAGATGGCTTTAATGAAACTAGGGGGACATTTGACTTGATCGGAATGTTAAAACCATTGGTTTCAATCCATTTAGGAAGAGTCAGGTTGTGAAAAGTGATGTTACAGGTTCTGAATCACTGACAACTCAGCAGCGAAGGATCGTCAGTGTCTATGGATCAGTGACTTGAGACACAAAACAAGAGATGAAGTATAAATTGCAATCTATTACTGACCATGAAATAACACTAGAAAAAAAGGAAGACTAGCTCTTTTATCGATACCCTCCACTGAGAAAAACAATATTACCACAGGAGAAATCACTCTGAGAGACAGACTGAGTTTCTTGCTGTAAACACTGTGATGGTCTTAGAATTTATAAAAACCTCTCAAGTCAGTAAGTCTTCCTCTTGCATGTTATAATTCTATTTTAGACATAATTTTGGGAGAAGAGGTATTGATCACAGAACTGGCATGGAATTGCTCTTACTTGAATTAATTTTTAAAACTAGCATCTAACTTGTGTCTCATCTAAGCCAGACAGCTCCTTTTACAGTCAAACGTGGAGTTAGTTATCTCCCAGAGATGATTATCCTGTCCTAAGATAGGTATGCAAACTACAAGGAATTAATTCCCTCTGGAATGACCAGCTCTTCTAGAACAACTATCAGAAGAGCCATCTAACTTCTTGAGCATACCCAGTCTTTGGAAGGCAAAGACTGGAGGAGGTAAACCATGCTCAAGTAGACTCCAGTGCCTGGGTGTGCCTATTGCTAGTGGGACTTTGTCAAGATTTGGTTTAAAAACTGCTAAGAGAAAATAGAATATTATTAGTGACTGCTTTATCTCTTTCTTTTGGCTGACAAGAACTTTGGTCCCCTTCCTCACATAAGTGAGGGTGACAGATAGTCATTGTAGCTAAAGTAAACAGCATTTCCAGCAGGATCTCAAAAGATGTGTAGTAACATACTTATTTTTCAAAACTCATTTTCTAAGAATGCAACATTTTTGTGTTAAGAACACAACTTAAAAATAACAGATTCTTTGTAGCTACATTTTTTTTATTCTTATCAGTAATTCTGTTGATTTTTTTTAATTACTATTGTTATTTTTTACTTTCTACAAAATCCCAAACCTCTTTTCTGTGGTGATGCTTTACCAGATCCTCTAGATCACGGCATTCCCAAAGCTTGGTCCTGAGGAAGCAGTCAAATTTCAGTTGTAGCAGACTTTCAAACGTACATTTAATTTTCCATTCTCTTTCTTCTCTAGAGCTTTAATTATCTGTCATTCCACAAGTCTGCTTTGGTTTTGCTTACTTGAAGAGAAACAGGAAACAAACATAAAAGTCTGAGTGTAACTGGTAGAGAAGGGAAAAAAAGGAGATTTAGTTCTCATGAACTTTTGTTTGTTTTGAGCACTGTAATAACAGATACCTTTAATAGATGGGGGAGGCAAATCTGCATGTCCTCAGACTCTCACCCCACAAAAAAGAATGAAGATTTTATTTTGATGACAGGATTCAACCCACCTGGTTCCCAACTTATCTGATGAGCCAAAGCAAGGCACACTTGTCTTTCCATCTGGACTTTCATCTTGCCTTTCATGTGGACATTTCAATTTCCCTTTGAAGTTCAGTCTGTGTCTTTTGATTTGTAGCGTTTGAACAGGAATGCCACTGTAGTATCAAATGATTTCAGGGAGGGAACAGAGCAGCGCTTGGGCTTACCATCAGTTCAATAATAGCAACATCACTCACATATAACTTTGTTTCACTGGCTGATATTAAAAAAAATGGTTGCTCGCAGAATGATGCACAGGTCTGTCAAATATACACACACATGCCCTTTAGACTGAAAATGATTTTGTTTTATAGCACCAATTCGATGTTACAAAGTTCATAAATTTGTATTAGGAATGTGATTGCATCATTCCGATCCTGTGGTGTGAAATCACAAGAGGAAAAAACCCAATTACTGCAAAAAACACTGGAAGTTTTTCGTAAAAATCAATGGCAAGATATGACCCATATTTGAAAACTTTAAGCATGTAAAAAGGACTTAAATCCTTATGATGGAGATTATGGTTCTGGCCTCTAAAATAATAGCAAGTATTAACTGCACCATCTCAACAGTTTTAAGAGACAATAATCTGGTTCTGAAGTGGATAAACTATGAGGTCAAAGACTGGACAGTTTATCTCGGTGAGAGACCTGGAATATTGCCCACTAAAGGAGAAGGATCAGTAGTATCATCAGCTGACTGTAATAAATAATATATATGAAACTAAACTTTAAAGTAATTTAGCAGGAGCAGGAAAAATAGCTATAATCCTTAGAGTAGCCAGGAGGACAGGTTTCTGGTTTGGACTCAAAGCTGGAAGAACATTACATTTGTAAATACCTACTAGGCAAGAGGGCACACCAGAGAGCTGATTTACTGGGGTCTGCTGTAATGCCCCGATGTCTTAGGCTGCAGAAAATATTGGGGTGTGCGTGATGGATATATTCCATGTAAATAGAGGATAAAAGGCCATGAAAGAAAACAAGAAAATGATACCTATGTGACTAATTTTCTTTGTTATGCTGTAGACAACACACTGCTCTTTTTCCCGTCTGGGTAACCCTCCCCCTTGTGTCCTGAAGCAAGCAGGATTCAATCACTAAAAATGATTTCAGCAGAAATTCCCAAGGAAAGGGAAACCTTAAAAATGAGTTTAAGGTAGGAAGTTGTTATGGTCTGCATGATCAGTTTCTTGTAACTTTTCTTTTTTGTGGATTGAAAATACAGCAGGTATTAAACAACAACAAAAAATAATAAGACTGTCAAAGTGGTGAAACAAAACTTCTTGAATGTGAACTTTAACAGGCTTTTTACTTGCTGCTAGGTTCTGCCTTTGTGTTCATTACATACGGAATGTAGTAAAAATAATGAAAAGGAGCAGTAAAGCTCCTGAGAATGCTGAATGTGCAGCGATAATCAGGTACACCAAACCCACAAAACCTTCTGAAGGTGTGAGAAAGGCCATGAGTTCTCTTTCCAGTATATTGAAATAAACCAGCCCTATTTTATTGCAGGATGACAGTAACATCTAAAATGGATTAATGTTGCTCTTCAACTGGAAGAAAATTATGAAGTGCTGAAGCAAAAGGGGACAGGACCTGATTCTACCCATGTTACACTACTCGTATCCTGAAGAGTTGGGATTTGGCTTCATGTAATGGCAGAAAAGACATTTTCACCATATTCTTTGCTGAAGTCAGTAAACTTGCATCAGGGTAATGAATAGCAAAGGATCAAAAGAGGGGCTCTTCATCAGGGACTGTAGCAATAGGACAAGGGGTAATGAATTTAAACTTAAAGAGGGGAAGTTCAGATTAGATATAAGGAGAAATTCTTCACTATGAGGGTGGTGAGGCGCTGGAATGAGTTGCCCAAAGAAGTGAATGCTCCATCCCTGGCATTGTTCAAGGCCAGGTTGGATGGAGCCTTGGGTGACATGGTCTAGTGTGAGGGATCCCTGCCCATGGCAGGGGTTGGAACTAGATGATCTTAGGTCCTTTCCAACCCTAACCAAACTACGATTCATTCTATGATTCTATGATCAAGATCCCACTCTCTATCTCCAGTATAGATTGGAAATGCTAACATGCTGTCAGAGGTCCTGGACACAGTATTGCAGAACTCATATTTTCTTCCCCTGCAAAAATCCACAATTAAACATGCTCTTTTACTGCTTATTACACAAACTTACACAGATAAGTATTTTGAGCAAGTTTTCCATTCTCTCTGAGCAAGAAGAGCTGCCATGCTCCTGTGGGCACTGCTCATGTGTGTGAAAGGTGGGTACACACAGTAGTGTTCCTTCTCAGCTGCGCTGCAGAGCCCAAAGGCAAACTAGGATGCTGGTTTCTAGTATTAATAGCATCATTCGTGTGCAAGTAGGAGAAACGAGGCGTGAAGCAGCAGTACAGCTCTCTTTTGCCATGCCTACTAATTAGCTCCAGTGGCAGATTAAACACTTACCATTAAAAATAAAAAATAGTTAAAAAATATACCTGTCTGCTTTCTGTGATGGTTCATTCTGGGTAACTTATCACCAGGAGCACCTGCTGGCATAGGCATTCTTTGGTGTAAACGTGGATAATTAAGCCTGATAGCAGTCTACCTCTTTACGAGTTTGTTAGAGTATTTATTATTTTCTCCATTCATGTCGGTGGGAGTCCCATCTGCTTATGGAGAGGAGAACAGACCCTGGCTTGAGTCTACCACTTGGCAAGCCTCCCGTTAAGTTAAACTTCAGAATTTGTCAGACTGATACGCGACAACACGTTCTATAATGACCAGTTTCAGCTTCAGAGTGAAGCTGAAGTTGTACAGCTGCATTCCCAGCATCCAAAGAGCAGCTCACATGTGCAAAATGTTTTAGCTGCAATAATAGGAGCTACTTACATTAAAGCATCCTGAAAGCCTGATAGGAAACCCTTCCTCTAATGTTAGCAAGATGATTTATATACGTATCTGCAATGTGTCCCTAAGTTCTCTTTTCGGGAACCAAAGTGTACTAAAGTTTCACATTCCCAAGCTCCTTTTATTTCAACATGAAAGTGATTAAAGATGTTTATCTGAGCTAGAGAACCTTAAGACAGTACCGCTTTAGTTGTAAGAACAATTAAATCAATCCCAGGGGGACCACAGCCACACAGGAGAAGTATTTGAGAACTCTCCATTAACCCACTTGCCATTTTCTTAACAGGAGCCCCAAACGCATAAACAAATAGCATAAGTGTGACAGGAAATACAACTGAAGGAACAAGGAGATTTGCTAGAGGAACACTTTCCCGAGTTTAATGACTTCCATAAGAAAGCTTTTCCTCCCCTTTTCATGATAAAAACCAGGTATTCAGCTTCTTTGCTTTGATATGAAACATGGTGTAAATTAAAGACACTGGGTTTGTACTCAGAAAAAGAAACGTATTTGCAGCTAAATTATTTGTTGTGCATATTATAATTCAAGAATAGAATTAGTCCATTTTGGACATAATAGTCTTTAAGGCTAAATCTTACCCACTGACTAAGGATTTTGGAGGACACCCATAGCTCCACTTCACAGAAGGAATAAGAGCTCCCTGTGCTGGATTTACAAACAAAGCTCGTGTTAACAAAAAGAAATCGGGATTACAAGTGCTAAGCTTCATTTTAGAAAGCAGCACACCCAAGACCCCTCTCCATGACCATCTCATGGTGTGCCACTCTGGGTTCTGACAGCCAGATGTATGATTGCCTGCTGCTGTTTTCTCTTGTTTCCAGAGTTTATGGGGGGACACAGGAGAGAGGCAAGGCACAAAGCTGAAACCCACGTACTACACTAAAATGGACAGTAGAAAGAGCCTTGCAATGAGCTGGCAAGCAAAGAGCCAGCAGAGGATGTATTGCTGAGAGAGAGCAGCAGCCCTGGGACTGCTGCAGCCCAAAGGCTCGATTTGTAATCGCACCACTGCCTGAGTGTCAAAACCATTTGGCCCTTCAGGGTTTATAGAGTGATAAACAACTCTGTTTTGTCATTTCATGCCAAATTCATTGTACTTCTACAGTGCAAGGCTATAACTAATATGTAGTTAAAGGAGATGGAGACACTCTGGTCTCTCGAGTTAGTGGCAGGAGTTATTTGGCAGAGCAGCTAGCTCAGCTGCGTGGGAGGGTGCACAGCAACCTCTCCAGCTGCAAAGGTAACAGGGCTAACAGGCTTTTTGGGAAGCCTCTGGAAATTAGAGCGACAACAAAGGGGAAACTTAGGCAGATCAAAGCAAAACAATATTGTGGCTTACTCTTCATCACACAGCTATTGGCAGGAACCTGGAAAACAAGCAAGTGAAGGTAAAGAACTGCTTGGACAATACTGGCTTACCTGGAAGCAGGTACAAGGGGTGCAATAAAGTGAAAGTCACTGCAACAGGCTACAAGTCAAGACCCTGCTTGCAAAGGCTACCAGAATTAGAGAAGAGGCAAGCAGCAGGCACTTGTACTATCTGCAGTGGTCACTGCTGAACAGCCCAGCTGCTGAAAAGTTTCCAAGGCTCAGTTTCTTGAAGGTGCATCAGTCTCCACTGATCTAACACAGTCACTGAGGCCCATGTGCACTTTATGGGATTTTACCAAATATGCAGGTCAGGATGGGTGCCTGATTCTTACTGAGTTCAAATAATACCCACTTCCAGGGAAAATAGGTGCCTGTCTACACCAGTGTTTGTGTAACCTGTCTGCATAGTGAAAAGGAGATTTTGTTCGTCCATCCCCCCTTGATGCAGCTTCAACACAGTGACTGCTGTTGACCTCTGGGAAGCTGGCCCTATGCTACCATCTCATTTCATGGACCCCACTGAACAATGCTAATAGTGGGGGGGCCTCTGACCCCTAGGTCCCAGCCGATGCTGCCTATTGGTTTTTAGTAAGGTCTTGCCAAGCTCCTAAGCTTGGCAATTTCTATTTTTGTGAGTAGGAATGTTTCCTTCATCAGATTTCTCCAAAATTGTTACAGCTGTAGTTTGGTTCCTAACTCTGATCTTACTGTGGTGTCTGTGCTGTTATGTTTAGAAAATAATGACACAGGATTTATCTGTTATTGTATTGGTCTTGATTATTTTGCATGGAAGAAGTTGAATGCTTCTCACCATAGGACAGGAAATTTTGCTGCTGTACACTGTAGCATACTAGTACTTACTGATCTGGGGCAAGAAATAATTCCTATATTCAATGGACATTCATTTAGACTCTTTTGTAAAGTGTTACAACAAATTGGTCAGTAGGCTAAACTCCAAAAGGGCCACGGGGTTTGAACAAGTATAATTCACTTGCATTTCAGGGTCTCTAAGATTTGTCCCAGTGTGACTAGCAGCAAATGAAATAAGCTCCGCATCCAACCTACTCACTATGTCGGTAATAAAGACAAATACATTTGATCAGATTCCCAGCTGGATCAATAGCAATTTGAGTAGCTGGGAGATCTCACCCACCTCATTACTGTGAGCCCAATTTCCATGGGGATTGCAGGCCAGCTTCCCTCAAGCATATACAGTTTTGTGTGCCCAAAAGTCTGCTTCTTCATGCGTCTGGGTAAGCAAAATCTCATGCTTGAAAATTAATCACTGAAAAATTATTTGGATTATTTAAACCAGATTTTCACGAGGACTATGCAAATACAATTCCCTGCAAATCAGTGTCATTGCAGCCATTTGAGCAACTTAGAGTGAAATAGCTACTGACCTGAGACCAAAGGCTCTATCTGTACCAGTATGTTAGCTTAGCATGCAAACTCAGGTTGGGGCCCAAAACTGCTGATTATCCACACTTCCTGTGGGCTGGCAATTACCCTTATATCAGCCACAAGTGGATAAATTGGCTTCCCAGGCAGGAAAAGACCATCACTAGGGAAAATGGTTTCACCTATGAGCTCTGTCTTTATAGGCAGGATGACCACAATTGCCTTGATTGCTAACTCGAGCTTTTGCCCCAAAATGTGGCCATGAACTCATGTTCCAGGCTCTATGTTCCTAGAATCCTGTACACACCAGAAACCCTTCCAATTAGCTTCAGTATCAGTTGTGGGTAAAGGGAAAGGAAAGCAAACACAACTGACGCAAACCTCTGTCAGACAGATGATAGTGATCACAGGAAGTATGGCGGGCTTTGTTTCTTCATTTAAGTTCTCACTGGCTAGTTTGTTGGTTTGGATGGGGGTAGGGGAGGAAGAGAGACTGTGTCTCAAGTACCATAAAACAGATTACAAATGCAATATCATTGGTTTAACTGGAAAAAGGGAATCTTAGGAAAATGTATAGAGCAAGCTAAAATTTTATATAGAACCACAAATTCCCCAAAACAGAATTTCAGAAAAGTTCTTTCAAAGACTTTACATTTTGTGATTCACCAGGTAAAACAAGTTAAGAAAACCCCAGGACTCCAAGGTACTGGTCAGACATGCAGTACTCCTCTCCTGTATCAGCTATGCCTCTTTTGATTTGGTTGGCATGATACGAGACACACAAATGAATTAAAAAGTCCCATAAAATATCTGTAACCAGCTTGGCATTAGGACTATATGTGTGTCTATCAGATAACAGACTGGAGCTGAATCCTGACTGGACCTTCTGTCCTATTAAGATGCAAATAAGTATTAACAATCTATAGTCATTTCAGCACCCTGCTGCCATATAGCACTTCCCCTAGAAAATATCTCCGGGAGATATCTTTTGGCTTGGACTAGATTTTTCCAGCTTTTAGTCTGAATTTGAACCTAGAGGCTCTATGTTTTGTAAAGTGTCCCTGCTGCAGGCCCATGTATCCAGATTAAGCTGAGGTTTTGTGGCAGCATATTGGCAAAAGAGGTGATTATCCCACTATATTCAGCATTGGAGCAGGCTCACCTTGAGCACTGGGTGAAGTTCTGGGCACCCAATTTAAGAAGGGCATGAAGGTCCTTGAATGCATCCAGGAGGGCAACAAAGCTGGTGACAGGGCTGGAAGGCATGTCCTGTGAGGAGCGGCTGAGGGCACTGCATTTGTCTAGTTCGGAGAGAAGTAGGCTCCCTACAGCTCTTCCCAAGGAGGGGAAATGGAGAGGGAGGGGCTGATCCCTCCTTGCTGGAATCCATTGATAGGACGTTTGGGAATGGTTCAGAGCTGCACCCAGGGAGGTTTAGAGTAGACAGTAGGAAGCGTTTCTTTACCAAAAGGGTAGTCTAACACTGGAGGGGTGGTCGACGCCCCAACCCTGTCAGTGCTCAAGAGGCATTTGGACAATGTCCTTAATAACATACTTTAACTTGGTCATCCCTGAATGGGTTAGGTAGTTGAACTACATGATTTCGATAGGTCCCTTCCATATTCAATAGTCCCGCCTAGTCTAGAAATACTGGGTGAAAGTTTGTTTCCCATTTTGATCCAGGAGCTCAGACATAATCACAGCAGTGCTCTTTCTTGAATACAGGAACAATGAGCCTCAAACATTGTCACAGTTGCCCTTCCTCTTCCCAAATGTTCTTTCACTTTGCCAAAGAGAAGTTCTCCTAAGAGAGCTCGTTAGCTTCGGATTTGCTCTCTCCCATCTTGGCAGATGTCAGGCAAAAGTAGGTAGAGACACAGTCTTAAAAAGAGAATCTATCTCTGCCCTTCAAACAGTGATGGCTCTATGTCCAGAAATGCTTTATAATTAATCAAGTGATCTGTGGAAGAAGCCTGACACATATGTAAGACATTGTTCACACTTATTTGCCTTTGCCCTAGGGATTACACAGTTAACAGCTTTGGTACCAGCAAGTATGATACAGCTCTTGCCCTCATATGAAATAAGTGAAACAAAACTCTTTTGTCGAGGAGCTGGAGAAGCAGAGATGAGCGAGTTACACAAACTCAACTCTCCTTTATGAAAAAGAAATGTAGGAGGCCTCTGAGGACCATTTCAGGTTGCTTCCACAACAGGCCCAGCATGTTTGTTGGAGCTGGGATGCCTTGAAGGCACATCCCTTTTCAGCATCCATGTCATGGGAAATGGCACTTTACAAGTGACCACTTGTGCAGGCTGAGTAACCATTCCAGCACACTGAACCTGCCCTCGAGCCCACTCCCTTCCAGGTTACAGAAAGGGAACAGCCTGGCTAAGTAGAGCTGCCCAAATTCTTATTGTGTCACAGGGTCAGCTCAGCAAAAAGAGAGGGGGTGGCAGAAGCTCAGCTCTGCAGCATTCACCACACTGCTATTTCACACCAGCCCTATTGGTAGGTGGCAAGCGGGTACCTAGCAATGTTTAACAATATAAAATTGATGTTATAATATTATTAGAGCTCTATAAACTTTTTTATTATTTTATTTTTTAAAGTACCCACGAAATCTCAACATCACAGTAAGATTTCAAGCAATATTTTTATTACATTTTCAATCAGCTTGCTGGAGAGGGAGACCAAAGGATTTCTGCTGTCATCTACAGGTCACAACACAAATAGAAAATGTTTGTGTTTGCTCCAGATGTTTTTGATGCCTGTGCTTCTTTGCATTCCCAAAGCAATTGCTTTGTTTTCCAACTGGGTATTTTAAAGACTGTCATCATTTGTTAATCTAAAAAGCTTGAATAACTTACCCCTGTCACCACCACTGTCACTGGCATTTTAATATGTCAATATTGTATGCCACAGATGATTGTCCTTAAGAGACAGATGTAATTTTACTCTATGCTGAATTCAAGCTACTCCAAGGACGTCTTCACGAAATGGTGCTCAGCTGAAATTGTTCCCAAGTGATGTTCCATCAAGAACAAAAACACCTTTAAACACTTTCTGAAACTTTTTCAGAGTCCAGCTTTTCCCAAGCTTCCTATTAAAATCCTTACCTGAAAGGGATGAATTGCTTAACCCATGCTCTGGCTGCTATAGCATACAGATCAGTGTTTACATCTGTACTTGCACTGAGTCTAATTTATAATTTAACACTGTTGAGACCAACCTGACAATGTAAACATGGTATATTGATGACCTGCAAAAAAGAGAAGCTGTCTTCTATGCCAAGTGCCTGTGGCTCTGTTTATGTTGGAAATGCATTATTGAAGAACGTGTGTGGTCAAGCTATAACCTTTCTAGTACTGAGGTATCCATTTTACTCTGGGTCATTTCTTTGTTTCTCCTCACATAGTCTCCTAATCCAACAACTGATCAAGTTTCAGCCTTTCACTTCAACTCTGCCAATTAAGATAACGTGTGACAGCCTTTTTGGGCTCTATGAACCATATGCGATGTGCCTCGTACTCAGCAACTGAATTAGACTAATCTGGGAGTAAATATACTATCCAGGTAGTGTTGAGCAATTTGTTATCAAAGCAGCAATTTACTGTCATTCCAGCCTCTGTAAAACAAAACTATGGATCATTTATTCTTCATTAAAATCAACATGATAACTGCCTGAGGACATAATGTCAGCCACATTTGAAGCTCTAGGTAGAGATAGCAATGAGGAAAATTAAGATACTACCTCAGTCTTGAGCAGATCATCCACTTTTCTGTACCTTGTTGTGAGTCACTTGTTTTTCTGAACAATTATGGCAATAGCTGGGCTCAGTAAGCTATGGAGTTTTCCATGTCAGTGCTCACTCACATAGCCTGGGTGAAGGCTACAGCAGTCTTAGGCCACTAGACACACATAGCGGAGCTCCTAAATAATCTCTTTCCCTTCACCATCCTCAGAATATATATATATGGTGTATCAATTCATCCCAGATGATCAGGGAAAAGGAGATACTATGATACTAGCACTGAAAACTGGGCTTTGAATACCAGAAACAGCAACCTGAAAGTCTTTGGCAGCATTATGCCATAATTAGGTATGTGAAGAAGAATTCTTCGTCCTGCTTTATGAATCTCATGCAATGAACCATCCTGAAAAAGAAGCAAAACCCCCTTTCCTTCCTGAAAATGCACAAAACATCCCTCTTGACTTTTCTCTCCAAACTGAGGTTTCTGCAATGCCAGTGCATTGGTGAGGAAGTGTTATCCTGCAAGTATTCCTAAGACAGCCTGATGTTTCACCAGCAGCAGAAACAGCTACTCCTTGTTTTTTCTGAAGAGAGACTCGCCAGCTGACTGAGAGGAAAGAGTGAGGGAAGATGGAACTGGTGTCAACCCTGTGGCTGCTGGGGTTGCCTTGTTTGTTATTAGAAATAGTGACATGTCATTGTGATTCAAGAGGCTGACAACTGGAAATGCATTATTACTGGTCTGCAGTACCAATGGTGCATGATGATTGCTCCTGTCCTACACCCAACATTATACAATTGAGTGTTTCAATGCACATAATTTTTTAGCATAAAGGGATTTTTTCTTAAAGGAAGACCAAGATATGCCAAGGGATGTGGTGTGAGGAGCACCCAGCTACTTATAAGCAGAGCTTCTGCTTTGTTTGCCCAGCTCTGGTGTTGCACAGGGTCCATTTTGATCAGTTATGCTTCATTTAAGAGCTCTGAACCACAGAAATTAAGCATATTTCTACACTTCTTTATTTTTTAAGAAAAGTCTGCACCTCAACAGATTTACACTTCACTATAAATAAGATTACAAGGAGATCACTGTCAATTTTGCATGGTATTTGCAAGCAATAGTAGAAATGTGGGTGATTAAAGCAAAAGCACGTTTTCTGTGTGTGCATGCAAGCAGTAAATACATTTAACTCCTCTAACAGGAAGATAACAAACCAACAGTGAACTAAGCTCAATAGCATATTCCCAGGTTCCCAGGCATCTAAACTGGTAGCAACCTATTCAGCAGTACAGATATCTTTTCGGTGAGGTTGCAATATAACTGCATCCTGGTTTTGTTGTTGTTTACTCTGTGTGACATCTATTGACTCAAATGAGCCATTTTTTATTCCTTTGTAGACATGAGAGTGAATTTAGCACAGTGTGTTATCACAGAGCTCCTCACAGACAGTGCTGACAAATAGCTATGTGGACAACCCATTCAGGCTGTAGTACTATCCATCAGCAATGACAGTAGCTGGCAAACCAGTGCTGTTTATAACAATTTGTTATTTTCTAGGAAGTTACCCAGCTTCATTATTATTGGGGGAGATAAAACTAAGATGAGAGGCCAAGACCCTCATTTGATTCTTAATGCACTCCCATTGCTTTGATATATTACAGAGAACAGAATTGACCGATGTGGTAGCTCATTATACAGGGAAATCATACACTAAAATAACATATTTTCTTTACCAACAGTTCTGCAACAACTAGCAGTGCCTAGGAAGGATCCATGCCCAGTTATTTAAAATACACCCTCCCTGTTTTGTCCCGCTAAAAAAATATATATTTTTGTGTTATGCCCTAGTCTTTAGGGGAAGAAAATTCTGTAGGATAACGTGTCTTAAACACTTAAATAACAAGTGTATAAGTTTAACGTGCCTTGTGAGGTAAAACATTTCATGGATTTTTGCACAGCGTTGCACAGTGTCGATATCACAGGCGCTTCTTCAGGACATTCTTTCTGGCTCCCTATTATATTTGAGCAACAAATCCTTCCCATCTCTTGCATAGTAGGTGGAAACTAATTGCTTCACCAGAGATGGGGAACATGAGTCACAAAGAGTCTAAATGACTTTCCTGGGGACCCATGAGACCAAAAAAGTATCTGGAAACCCCAAGATTAAAAGATTGAATACAGATTCTGACCTGAGTTATACCCTGGCTTGAGGGGGGGTGTTGTAACTCAGAGCATAATTAATTTGTTATTAGTACATCCAATAACTCACATAGTAATATCTAGGTAAAATCGCGACTGGAGTTGGAGTCTGAGCAGCTGGGCTATGCAGCTGGGCAGGAAGGAGAGACGGTTGGGGTTTCTGGGGAATCTTCAGAGGAAAAGTGCAGCTACGGCAGTAGTACAGAGAGATGCCTTCTTGGGCTTCTTACACTGTACATAAAATGCCAGTTATATTGCATGAAAGAAGGCCCCAGGCAATTGAAACTAAAGTTAAAAGCAGTCTAAATCCATATTAGCTCATTTCAGATTTATCTGTCAAAAGCCATGTTGTGTCCATCATGTACACCTGTTTTAAAAGGACTGGTATTACTCTCTTCCAGCTATGATGGGTAACAGACAAATAAGCAAATATGGAATCTGATGCTCTGGGAGTTTCCTAGGTATATGTGTAAACTCCATTTTGGCCTCCATCCCCTCAGAAAATGAAAGGCTCTTCTCTCTAATTCGATTGTTATTTCGGAATACTGGATTTGGAGACCTTGTGGATAGCCTTCATCTTATCTACCTTTAGATCTGGAGAGAACTGGGACAACATTTAGAAACATAGGCTATGATTCCTCTGTCCTACTTTTGATGTCTGCCATAGGATGCATTTAGTCAGGACAAATCCCAGCTCATCTCATCTTACCTTTATTCAAACCCAGTCTGTTACCTGTCTCACCATTTGGGGGCCAGAGCCAGGATTCGACTTCACTGATGTAATAAATAATGTCATATTGTCACTAATGACCAGAAATACACAGAGCCTTGAGTTTGTGTCTGATTCCAAAGTCACCCTCTCTGGGAAAGTCCTAAAATTCTTGATTCACTGCTGTCTCAAAGAGAGGAGAGCTACCTATTAAATCACAAACATTGCTCCCTCATGGCATGGATGTTTCTCGATCCCGTACATTCATGCTGGGGCTCGTTCTGTACCTGGTTATTTGTAGGAGACGAGAAGCTCAGAGTACAAGGTGAGACAGCAGCAAACATGTACAGGTGCAGCTTCTTCTCTCAGCTGTAATTAGGCAGCTCTCCTAATGTGAGGACAGAACCATCCTTCGAGCTGTAAAATATTTGTCTTTCGTTATCTGTCACCCTCTGACTTTTAGTTAAAGAGATGCTCCTTTTCCTGGAACATGCACATAGTTAGGATCAATATCATAATCTTGTCTGACAGCTACTCGAAAGCTCCTTTGTGTTGATTAGTCTTTGGCAGCTGAACAGAGCTGCCACTGCATTTTCTTTTAATACTGACTAAGCGATAGGCTTGACAAGAACTAAAAAAGAGAAAATAAAGTTCTTTTAAAAGCAAAAACCAATTAGCCCTTTTGTTACTCCGGTGAAGTGGAACAGATACTTCAGCTGCCAGTGGCAGTACAAGCAGAAACCTGCTCCTAGTCCCCTGCCACCCTCCAAGGACAGATGGATGAATGGTAGCGGCTGGCTTAAAGATGTCTTCGTCTGTTCTGTTAGGAAGGAAAACAGGGTTTTGGCAACAGCTTTTAAAGAAAATAGAAGGTGCTAAATTCACTAAACTTTATTGGTTCGAATGTATAATAATGATAGTTTAATGGCAGAGAAGAGGCAGATAATTAGAAGTGAGTAGCACTGATTGCCCTTGTACACAGCTCCAGATAGCTTCTCAACACTCCTGAATCCTTGTTTGCTTTGTCTGAAGCTGAAATCCCACAAGGTCTGGATGTTACCAGCTGTCTAGCTAACTAACTGCCAGCACATTCCCTGAATGCAAGCTATCAGCTTTCACAACATCAGCCTCCTCCCTTGAGCTCTTCCTCACTGTCTCTCCCTGTGTGATTGCTTTTATCTATTGCTTGCAGCAGCTTCTTCTAATCATATTGCTTCTTGCCTCCGAGGGTCAAACACAAGACCATCGCTACCTACACAAATGGGGAAAACTGTCACCTTCACTAGACTGATAAGCATTTGGCAGGCAGGACACTGTGAAGTAGAAGAGCAAGCAGCTAGCAATCTGCAAACACCATAAATATGTTACAATCTCAGCAGGAAGATGGGCACTCTATGTACCAAGAGGCCTTTGTTTAATGAGCTGTCAGAAAGCAGGCATGAAATTATGTTTGAAAACATGTGCAAGCTGCAGAGACAGAGCCAGGGCACTAAAAAACCTCTTTGCCTTTTCTGTGGATGTTTGGAATGTCTTATCAGTTTGAGAACTGTCATGCAATGAGAGCTATCATTAGCAAGGTAATAGCATTTGAAAGCTACTGATTTTTCTCTCTCAGCTCCATTTTGTGACCTAAATCAATGAGAGAAAAACTTAATGCTTCTTTCTGAAGAATTTTTTGCCCTGAAAACATAACCAGAACCCCCAATGTGAGAATACCAGTAGGAGATGAATCAAAATCACTGTAAATTGTAAAGGACTAACTGTGGAAGTCAAGAATATGGTTGCTAATCCTGTGGAGCCTGTGTTCATATTACCCTGATGCACCTCCCACCACTCATTATTTCAATCACATACACAGAAAGCATCGTAGTGCAGGTGACTGCTATGTGTGATGGTTGTACAGGGGCTACCAGGGCTCAGGGCAACACTCTGCAATTCACTGGTAATCAATAGGGGTAAAACTCTTTGAAGGATATAATCATTGAAGTATATTAGCAGTGTTAGGGTCACTTTGGATAGGTGTAATAGGGTATGCAACAAAACAGAGCTTCCATTGCTGCTAAATCACGCAGAACAAGTTGCTAAGGATTTAAAACAAATCCTCAAATATCCTTCGGGGTCACAAAGCTCTTTATTTCTAAGATAAATTGAATGGTTTTCTCCACGCTCAAGCATCTGTGTTTTCTTTGCTTTTAAGAAAACATTTTGCTGATTCTTTGGCTGCTTCAGCATCTGTGGTCCACCCCAGAGCTGAAAGGAGACTGTGAACACTGAACCAAATCAATGTCAGTCAGGGAGGTATTAATTCTCAAAGATGGCTTCTTTTTCTTTTCTATCTTTTCTTATAAAGGATGTGGATCAAAATCCAAAGCTTCTTGCTTGGAGAAAGTAGACCCCAGATCCAATCTGCCCCTTTTCTTCTGAAAATCAGAGCAAACTATGTTTTGGAAAAACAAAACAACAAAAAGAGGTCCACCTTCATGGGATCCTATCAGCTTTTGTCACAACATAAACCAGTCAGATCACCAGCAGTGTAATTTCACTGATGTTTAAATAAAATATATGAAAGAGAAGAAAAGAAACTTGGAAGATTACGTCTTTAGGAGTTTTGCAAAGGGAAATGTGATGTACGAGTAAAGAGAATACTTGCAGAAGAAATTTACTCTATTTGGATTTTGCCTATTCATTAACTAAAACTGAAAACCAAAACTCAGATGTTGGTCAACTGGCAAACAAATAAATGTTTCTGCCATGAAATGCACCTCTGAGTGTCATAACATTTGCAGTTTGATGAGCTCCTTGTATGTAGGCTGCATTTACCTACTTGTCTATGTGTCCCTGTGATCTGCCCACCACTTCTTACTGAGCCTAATACCATAAAAAAATCTTCTCAAAATACTGAAATATGAATCCTCAGGCAAACCCATCAGCACCACCAAGGTAATTTCCTCTTCCAAAGAATAGAAGGGGAAATGCGAGCAACTGACAGGGAACAAAGAGGGACAAGCAGAAGAAGAGAACTGTCATTCATAAAGCAGTGTTTGCTTCCTCTGTGATGCTGTGGTAGACAGGAACAAGAGGTAGATACTGAACTTCAGTCCCCTAAAAAATTCTTGAGAACCGTATTTACAGAAAGGATGCTGAAAGACTGGAACATTAACGAGAAATTTCCTAAAAGAGCTAATGCAAGTATGGAGACCAACACTTCAGTGAAAAGGCTGAGGAGCTTAGTCTGTGGTGCATCTCCAAAACAAGACTGAGAAGTGGTTTGATTATCTCCCTTATGGAGTAAACATCTGGTACCAAAAGAAAAAGTCTTTGATACAGGGAAAGAAAGTGTAATGGGAAACGGTAGCTGGAAACAGAATACAAAGAGATTCAGAGGAGAAACACTATGGCTTGTTGAGGGCCTTGATTCCTGTTAGCACAAAATCTGATTCTGAGGCAGAAGTTCTGAGTGGCATTCATGCTCCCCATCTGTGTCCTTGTGCAGAAGGTGTTTCAACAAGCTGAGGCTTAGCCGATGGATTATGCATCCTGACTACCTGGGGATTACCCATTGTAGTCAAACAAAAAGGAGCTGATTGTTACTAGCATGTTTAAAATCACACACACAGTTATTCCATTTTCCTTAGCATGCAGCTGTCCAGTGACATCCTGTTTCTTTCTTCCTGGTCTCTGCCTATCTTTCATAATCCAGAGAACAGCAAGAGCAGACAAACTGCGACCCTTGTGCTTTGAGTAAAACAGATAGGCAAACCCAAGCAAAGTCCCATAGATTTGTTTAAGATTCTTCATCCAGGAAAAAGGGCACAGCTACCCAGAGTGATCCCACCTATCCCATGGGCTTCGTCAAAGTGTTGTCACCAGCTGGAGACTGTCCAAGCTAAAGTTGTAGACTATGAGACTGACGCACTTCCACCCTATGCAGGGGAGCACTCCAAGTATGGGCTGTGTTTCAGCCAGGCAGAACTGGGAGCAAGAAGCTTAGATGTGAACAAAAGAGAGGAAAAAAGAGGAAACAATCAGGAATTTCAGGGATCGTACGTCGCGTGGCATGGCAAATATTAACCTAATTCAGGTGCTGTAAACTGGTCTAAAATCTCACCTGAATGGTATCAAGAATGGTGACCTGGGACCTGTTCAGTCACTGACTTCTCACACCAAGGCAAAGCACAGCAAAGGGGCTGCAGACTATGGAAAACCACACGTTCCCATGAAGGCACAGGGCCATACTCTGAGGCTTGAAATCCCACTTTAGCCTATATGCTTAGTCAGTGGAAAGGTGCCTTTGAAGGCCTCTGAGGAGCTATTCAAGAGCTAGACAAAAGTGCTGAGCGGGAAGCCTAGGGCATGGGGACTTCAGCTGAGGGAAGCTTTCCAGCTTTGCTTGGTGTGAGGTATTAACAGCCTCTGCCAGGAGCGGGGCCAGGCTCCCCTTCCTGCTGCTCTCAGCAACTCAGGGCATGGCTCTGCAGAGCAGATAGTGTGGTAGGAAAGGCTGCCAGGAGCCTTGGCCAGCAGGGACCATGCATTTCCCCATCCTGCTTTGACAGAACTGTCCAGGGCTGGAGGCATCTTTCATTTGCCAGTTCTGTTTTTGCTGCAGAAGACACAGCTTCTTTCTATTTTTCTAGACTGGCTGATCCCAGCATGCTCCAAATCCATAAAGGGAAATAGGAAATGATTTTCTTAGTCCCTGAATTGACCCGTGGGTCTGATGATCCTGCTAAGCTCAGCAGTTTCTTTGCTGTCTTGAGGAGCACATGTTTATGCACCTGGGATCATGCAGTTTGAATTATTCTTTTAAACGTTTTCATAGAGAGTGGCAGTGTAACAGAAATCACTACACAAAATGTACATTGTGTGTGACAGTTAGCAATGGGCCGGTTCACAGATTGTTAAGGGCTATTGAAAGTCACGCTTATGTTTTTCTTCTTTACCATTTTTCAAGGACAATTTGATTGCATTTCCCAGAAAGGTTAATATAAACAATCTGCTCCCCTCATTTTTATGAGAAGCATTTAAAAGTAAAACGTCCTGCTGTTACTTCACTATAGCCTATGTTATTGATGGCTGAGGATTCCCAAATAGAATCTGGATTTTTGCAGCTTTGCACATTTCTGGGAGAATTGCTTGAAAGTTCACTATCTCATCCTCCACCCACAGCAGCACTGAGGAAGACACACATTTCTTCAAAGTTTCCTTGTACAAAGAAGGCCAGGACTCATGCCCTGAATTTCTGATGCCACCTCTGAACTGGTCATTTAAATGGCCTGCCACAGCGGCAGAGAAGCACCTGCAGGCATCAGTTTGGCTCATCCCTCATAGCTGCCAATTTTTGACAAAAGATACGTGCTCTTTGGAAGTGGCTTGCTTTCTCCACCAAAAATAAAGTCATTCAAAGCAGCTCTCTCAGACTGAGCCATCCCTGTCCTGTCCTGGTTTGCTCCCTGGCTCTGCCTTGCAGACTGCATTGGTAGGACCCCCTTTGCTGTCATCATCTCCCAGAATGTCCGCTGTAAGTTTAGAACCACAGATAGATTTTCCACCTTGTCAGTATCTCTGGTTGGCCTTTCAGGTTAATATTGATATTCAGTTTATTTGGATTCTTTGAGCAGGAGCTTGGACTAGGTTATCTCTAGAGGTTCCTGTAATTTTCACATCCTCAAAAAACCTTGCAACATTTTACATACCCGCCAGCCACTCAGCACATTCATCTGAACCCCCAAATTGGATGTTATATTGGTTTTGTTGTATTTAACTGCAGGTATTTTTTTCATGTGCAACTTTGAAAATAGAGCTCAAATAGATAAAAATGTTCCCTCTCCCTAGTCAAGCATAAAGCCTCCCCAGTGCTCTCTCACCCATAATAACATGAACATGTTGCATTAAAATGCACTGGTTGTATTTTCAGAACACATTCAGGTCTGTGTCCTGGCTGCTGGCCAAACTGGGGAACTGCTCTGACAGCTCAAACATCTGATACTGAGATCAGTAGCAAACCTGTCACCTAACCTGAGCAGGGCTAGGATCTGAGGCATTTTTCTGTATGCATGTGCTCTACAACCACATCTACCCACCTTTTGCTCTAGTATGAGCTGAGGTATCCCTCAGTTTCTGTCAGAAATAGCTGCACACCAACTTGTCCGTTCCTACCACTGAAAAAGGGGATTTTTCCATGAGAAGTGCACAGATTTGAGAGCAACACAAAATGATCCCTCCACAACATAAAATTTTAAGCTTTAGTTAAGTCTAGCAAATGGCTCTGTTTTAAAACCAACACTCCTTTAAATGGATTGATTCATAAGGCATATATCTGTGACAAAGTCAGGACCTTTTCCTCTTGGGGAACGCCAGGTCTGGGTTTTGCCCTCAGACCCACAGATGCACTTCCCATTTGCTTGCTTTTGCCAGTCCTTCACATTCAAACAGATGCATGCAGCACTTTCATTCAGATTTGCTGGGGCGTATTTGATCTCATGGCTGTGGCCACTGGTCCATAACAGATATTTTGCCAGTTTCTATTAGATACTTGCTGGCTGCAGGTACTCAAATGCAATTGTTCACTTTACATTAAAAATTACAGTCTGGTAGGAAAGTGTGTGCATAGGTGGATGGATGCCTGATCGTGTGTATTTGAAAGGAAACTTTTTAGAAAAGAATGGTGCCTGTAAAGCTAAAAAGCCTAAGAACTGTAGATTCATAGAATCATAGAATAGTCAGGGTTGGAAAGGACCTTAAGATCATCCAGTTCCAACCCCCCTGCCATGGGCAGGGACACCTCGCACTAAACCATGTCACCCAAGATTCCATTCAACCTGGCCAAATCCCCCAAACCAAACCCCATTGACTCACCACCACTGTGTTAAAGCAGCACTTACGAAAAATCTCCAAGATGACAGGAAAATACAACAAAAAATCAAACACAAAATATGCAGGGTGTTGAGTTAGCTAGGCAAGTGAGAGCCAAGAGCACTTCCACATATGTGACTGATGGTGTTCCACAGTTTCAAGCCTGCTGTGATGGATCCCAAGAGGACATCTCAGCAGGGAGCACCACGTATGAGTGTGCAGAAGAATATGAAGGGAACAGCAGGTTCTGCAGCAAATCTTCATCAGGTGATAAGGCTGCTTTGTATCCCTGACAGATCTGATTCTGACACACTCACTCCAGCGTTGTAGACAAATCTCTGAGAGAAAGCTGTAAAACGCAGTTACTGAACCAACATGAGCCATTTCCCCTGTGCCGTGCACAGTCCATGCGTAGGTATGTGCATAATATAACCATTTGCTCCTTAGGGGCTCTGAGCATCTTTGGTGGTTGTTGGTTTATATCAGACCTAGCTTAGACAAAGTTATCACTAAAACCTGTCACTAAAGGATGTACCAAGCCAGTCGTTCAGCTCTACAATTTTCAGAAGTGACTAATGGTTTCTGATGCCTCTAACATTTTGGTGCGTGGCTTAATACACATAGTAAAAATCAAGTTTTCTGAACAGTTGTGTTGGTGTTGTCTAACAACTAAGCTTCTAGAAGAGGAAACACCAGGTTAAGTCATTTTCCAAAATATAACTCTCCAACATTTATAGAGCCTTCCAGTGGAGAAACAGAAGATCTTACTTTATGCCAAGATGATTATAGCCTACATACCAGTGAGAAACTCAAATACATCTTGGTAAACATTCCAAGATGTGCTTATATAAAGCAACATTTTCCAGAGTCTTTCATTCATTGTATAAAAGCCCACAACAAGACATCTAACATACCTAAAATATACTCCCAGCTCTTGCTCACAAATCATCTGGTTTAAAAGAGCACCCTCCAAGTATACTTAACAAAGTTTTCCATTTTGCCCTCCCAGGCAGCCTAGCAACATCACTGGCAATAAATAATGCTGCAAAGGAAATTCTGTGTCAACCAGGAGGGTTAAAAAAAAAATCAATTGAAGAAAATGTACAAAAAAGTATAATTTATTGCCCCTTAGCATCTGCTTTTATCTGTATCCTTTTGAGAACAAATTAACAAGGCCTGCGTATCTCCATGTTTCATTCTGTGGGGTATCATGGTTGTGAAGGTACATGTTCTTTCAGTCCGTAATAACAAACATGTATGTTTGTCATACACTGGAGAATATAATATGTTGATGATACTTTTATAATAGGATAAATCACTTCAAGAAAAAAAGGAAGTACTTAAAAGCCATAAAGACATGGTTTTTTGTCTTTTTGTCTACAGAAAGCAGCCTAAATACCAGTGTTTCATGTGTACTCTTCAGGTCATAAAAACAGCTCCTTTCAAAATGTAGATGATCCCCATATGCTTAAAGAAATCACCCTTTGAAAGTCAGTAATTAATTTACTTCAGTTTTTAACAATTGTAAAATTAAATTTTAGTGTCAAAACCAGTATGAAAGTGACCTTTATTCTGAATAAAGCTTCCCCCCCACACCCCTTGGATATAGCCTGTATATTTATGTATGTACATATATAAAAGACTTTGGCAACTCAGCTGTAAATCCACTGAAATCTTTGAACTAAGTTCTCAATAAACATAGGAAATACTAAAATCTGATCTGTATTTAGGGTGCAAAAAGCCCGTACTGAAAAAACACATATTTCCCTCTAAATTAGTTGTGAAAGTATTTAAGCCAAATAAAATTTCCAGTGTAGTTTCGTTGGTTTTTTTCTCTAAAATATCTTTGCTTTAAGTTTAAACTCTAATACTGATATAATTTCTGTACTAACAAGAGGAGGAAACAGTAATAATATGCTTAACCAGGATTCTACATTCAACTCAGCTGTCTTAAGTCAAGATCAAAGTATTATTGAAACATGGCTATGAATGACTTAGATTATGGCAGAAGAAAATACCTATCTGTATTTAAAAATATGGAATACATGAGCCAGAATCACAGCTCAAAATAGCTAGCAAAATTAATGCAATTGTACTGAATTACGCCAGTTTGGGATCCGCATCTGAACAAAAAGTGTTGGGGGGATGGTCTACCTGAGCCAGACACCAGTGACAATTGCAAAGATAACATATTCCTAATTGCAAGTGGGGCCTTTAATCATCTAAGACCTGTTCATGATGTTTTGTTAATAACCACTAATCCTGCTTGGTGCTTTTAGGCACTTAGGCATATTTCTGGAAAGCTATTAACATATGAAATTAATATACAGTGTAAATTAATAGATTGTGGTAGTGTCAATACAAATCAAGCAGAAAGCAACATTGAGACCACCAAACTTATGAGATGGCTTTAAAAATCATAAAACTAGATTAAAAGAACATACACAAGTCTCCATTTCTTTAATTTGTCTTCTGGTTTCTGGGGCTTAACAGGACATTCAATGTTTCTGGGGTTTTGAGGGGGATAAAAATAAGGTTTAGAAATGGGAGGGGGGTGTGTTTGTTTTTTCCATAATGAAATCTGTTATCCTCAAAGAGTCAGATACTTCCAAGAGCATGATAATTAAGAGTAAAAATAGGACATGCTGACAATAATTGCTGGTAGATATCCTGAGTCCATTTGATTGAGTTCTGTGACAAGGTTGTTGAATATGTCATGATAGCCAGCAAATTATTTTTATTATGGAGAAGAAAATCAGCCATGCTCACAAAAGGCATCATAAGTGCTCAAGTAAAGCTTGATCATACAATATTGGAAACCACATGATTCCCCCTCTCATTAATGATTCAAATCACTCAAAATCAGAATAAAGAATTACTTTGGCAGCTCTAGGAATGATATGCTTCAATCTTTGAAACATGCGAGGCTTTTATTAAAGCATATTAGTTAGGAATACCATTATATAATTAGCCTGATACTTTGCTACTTTAACTTCCTAAAGAATGGAGCTTTGAACTAAATCAAATCAGTTTGGTTCTGCTGAAATTTCGTGCTCTGGATTGGTATCTCAAAGTGGTTTTTTTTTTTCTGGAAACTTCATGTAAATGATCCAGATGCCTACACAAGAGAGAAATGAAAGGATAATTGAAAATATAACTTTCACCTACAGAATCATAGAATCAGTGAGGTTGGAAAAGACCTTTAACATCATCAAGTCCAACCTTCATCCCAGGACTGACAAGATCACCACTAAACTTTGTCACTATATTGCAAAAGAAAACCTTCCAGCCACTCAGCTGAGAAGTCAGCAGGATGACTTTCTGAACCACATGGCTGAGACCTGCCCCCAACTCACAGACAGATATTTTCTCAAAGCCTGCCCAAATCTGCCCAATTTGTCAAGCCTTTGGAGAAGATTTCTCTTGGCACGTGTGTGGAGCACGCTCGCTCAGTTTCGCAGCCGTATCCCATCCTGTGCCGAGCCTACACCAGCCGCTTGGTGGGCCGATGGCCAGGAGGCTGAATGTCTGCCACCCACCCTGGTGCCCCAGTGCTCCACAGTTGCCTCCCAACACTCTGCAGTTGGCATAGGCTTCCCACCCAGCTCCTACATATGGGGAGACTTGATACCACCTTCTCCTTAACTGCTCATCCTTCAGTTTGCCACAGGTGCCATCGTTCAGCCCACTGTTGTAAAGTAAGCTCTGCCTGAAAACAGTTGTCATGAGTTTAAAAGCTCTCCCTGGGCGTTTCAATAGTGCTTTTTACTTGTGTGCAGCCATGCTGGGAATATGCAAGGAGTAGGAAGGAGTCTTGCACTTCGAGCCACTTGGCTGGGATTGAAGGTATCTGTGGGCTTTCCTTAACCTGCCACATCTTTGGTGGCTCTGCTCCACTAGGACCATGTCACCCTGCCTCTCTGCTTTCTGCTTGGACCACAGACTGACAGTGGTACAGTCCCATGTATCTAGTCCCGTGCCTGCTGCAAGCATAGATACATGAAAATTTGTGATGGTGTTAAAGAAATACAAATACATTAATTGCAAGGGGTTTGTATGTAATCTCCATGTGAACATCTGGGAGTAGGTGTTTAGGATCCCTTAAAGTTGTATGCGTATGGCAGGGGGAGAGGGCAGCTAGGATTCTCCAAGTATGTGTCCAAAGACAGAGGCTTGTGTGCACACTCCCTGTCTGCGCTGGAGTGTGAACTGGAATGGCCACTGAGGAGGCTGGTTAGAGAGGTAGGAGCAGTTCCTTTCCAGGTGTCCTCAGCATCACGCAGCCCTGTGGGCCCAGAATTAAAAAAACATGGTGGCCCAGAATTGAAAAAAACACAGTAGCCCAGAACTGAGGCAAACTTTATTAGAAGGAGGAATGTAACTTATTAAACCATATATTAACTCTGAAAACAAATCCAAACAAAACCAAGAGAACTTTCAGGTTTACAAGAGCCTCTACAAATCTGACAGAATGGTAACAGACTTCCAAGTACAGGTTGGAAAGGATTATGCTAACTTGATTACTTTAATTAATAAGATGATAGTTTGAGAGAAAAGGATGGTGGTGTTTCTACCTCTCCTTACACAGTCTACATTGTATAGAACCATGACTACAGTACAGTATATGACATACTGTGCATTTAAAATACATTTATACAAGGCTCCCACAGAACAGGGAAGCATCATGCAGAAGGAAGCAGGGAGTTTTTACACACATCCCAGAGGCAGTTGTTGTCTTGGGGGAACTGACAACACGTGAGTATATAGGTGTGTGGTTCAACCAGGTGTTGCCCTGCAAAGGGAGCCAGCTGTCCCACGCAAAATCAGACAAGGGAGTCGCCAGCTATAGAACCCTTTTTTCTCCGCTTTCCTTTCCTTGCGATATTGACTCACCCAGGGCAGCAACAGACTCTTTACACCCAGCCGACTTCAAAACAGTTCCTATCTCAGATTACCAGAGTCTGCAGAATTCAGCTGTTTTGAGAGCAGTCAGAGGTCACTGCAAATCAGCAGTCTTTGAAAAGTAACCTGTCAAGACATCCTACTTCTCATGGCTTACCACATCTATCTAAACATATCCATACACAAAATGGATGACGTCTCCTGCTGCCCTTTCGAATGGTTTAGTGTAAGACCTCTCTGTTTTCTCAGCCTTTGTACTGCTCTGATACACAGGGCCAGCCAGCATTTCCAATTAAAAGAGCAAGGGAAAAAAAGAGTGGGTAGATCTTCTTCCAGATGGCTTTGAAGAGGCATCAATCTGCTATAGAGATTCACAAGACTTCAGACAAGTAGATAAGCCAAGACTATGCATTAAGGCCAAAATCACAACATTACATCAAACCCAAATGTTTTTCAATGCAGTAATTACCACAGCAGTTTGGCAGACTGGAACGATCACACTGAAAGTGTAAACTTAAACTAAAGAAAGTCAAGGACAATAAGAGTAAGTTTTAATACTTTCCCATTATTCCTATTCTATGTTAGTTGATCTTACCTTCAGTATCCCCTAACATTACCCAGCAAGTGTGCACTTGTATGCACACCCCTAAGTGTGGCCTATACTGTAGAAAGGCAGGGTAAAGAGCTCAAGCCAGTGTGTTCCACCATTGCATGTAGCAGTTAAACAGCTGCATAGCTTCCTCCTTAGAATGGTCCGATCGGTTGATGCCAAGGCAGGAATGTCTCTTCAGGCACTGGGGTTTGCAGGTTAGACCTCTAGCAGACTGAGAATTCAACAGCATCCTGCTTCAACATCTTTTGAGATGGCTGCTCTTGACATGGCCGCGGATAGGCCATGACATTCCCCTGCACAGGACAAGGGCTTTCTTATACTCCTGTCAGGATATTTAACAAAAAAAAAAGGTTTTCTGTATGAACACACATACCAGACTGCGCAATTCCATACACATGCATTGCATAGCACAAACACAAATTTGTGTGTTTGGACATCCAGCAGATTCTTCTCTGCCAAACAGCTCTCTCTGTGCAGAACTGGACACATGATTTTTGAGTACATGGCCCTGATAGTGACTTTGACTGCTGGAATGACATGTTGCTGGGGCAGTCCCAGCTTAGTGGCTTTGGGATAGTATCACATGGGTTACCCCATCCAAGCATCACATTTCCCACGCACAATTGCACCAACAGAGCAGAGAAGAAAATGCTCTGCTTAAAACCAGCACAGATATTTTGTGACCATCAGCACTTGTCGGTGAAAACACGAACAGGGAATGTCAGGGCAGGAGGGAGGAATTTGCAGACCTCCGCACTTTCCAAGCCATGTCTACACCCGCTGCTTCTGGTGAGAGGCTGGGGGAGAACAGCAGCAACCATACGAGCAGTGGGAGCCCAAGAGGCCGTGCCTGCCCCCAGGTTGCCCTCAGGGATGTCAGGAGGTGGAGAAGGCTGATGCCTTGCTTCCCTGTGGTGAGGTGATTTCCCCTCTCCATTCAGGCTGCTGCAGCCACTGGGGAGTTCCTGCTCCAGCAGTGAGGGCAAGGGGTGAAGGGGGTTGGTTGCTTTTGCAAACACAGTTAACCAAATGTTGATATTATGCTTAGCTGTTGTCTCCTTGTCACTAGTCTCTCGCAGTTATAGGTCCAGATGTTAAAAATGCCATCACAAGGCGGAGCTGATGAACTCTGCTGTGATGGTCTTCTTCATTTTCAAGACACTCGCCAGGCTCATGAGACTGTAGCTGAGTGTCTAGAAAGGGGAAGAGGACAGCTTTAGGTTTTACATGAAGTTCAGCCCATTACCTACATACTGGCAACTTGTTTTGTTTGAGACGTCCCAGGGTATCCAACCTATCCTCAAGAAGATCACAGACTCCCAGAGGTTCTGTGCTGTACTGGGCAGCCCTGTGCGAACACTCCATTTTCTGCAGGGCATTTTGAATGGCCCTGGGTATCTGTGCTTCAGCAAATTATCTGAGTTGACAACAGCCTTGTCTTGTCAGCTAGCTACCACATGGTCATGGAATGGCTGCCTAGGCGCAGCAAAACTCATAGGGGAAAGCTTAGTGATTTTATTGCAAGATACAAATGGAAAGAGCGTGGTTCCCCTGGGAAGCATGCATTATATCACTTTGGATTTATAGCCTATGCCTAAACTACAGATGAGAAAAGTTGTCTGTTATCAACCCACCGAAAGATGGGCATCCCCCTTCAGGAGGATACTCAGATACTCTAAAACATTTCTTTCTTCTTACTGATACTTCTAAAAAAAGATTGAGAATCCAGATGATAAGAATGCGAACAGACAAGAACAGACATTATGTACTGTTTATTGCACAGTAATTTAAAACCACTGAAGAAATTTAGTCATTTAAAATCGCATTAAGAAAAAAAAGTGTTTTCCCTGTACCCAAATTACACCTGAAGGAAAATACTTATTTTTGGCACTTAGAGAAGTGCCTTGTAGCTCTCATTAAAGCTGGTTTTAGGTTCTTGTCTAAGATAAATTAATTGGAGGAAATGTATAAACTGATAAATGCAAATGTAGAAGGGAAAGAAATTGTTGTTTAAAAAGGAACTTAGCTGGATTCTGTGACTTTATCTGTGGGCCGAGTGACTCCAGATGAAATCTCATCAAATCATTTTCTGGAAAGAGTAGCTAAGGATGGAGATTCATCAGGAGATGAAGCAGAAAATTTCCAGTCTGATCAAACTCATCTACTGGACATCAGGCTGGATCCACAAATCCTCCAGTTCCTCTTTCAGTCCACGTAGGCTCAAAGTGTCCCTAGAGACCTATGAGGCTCACTCCTTGGCTGTCTAATTTTTTGTCTAAACAGTGGAAGAGTCTGTATCAGTCACCAACAGACCAATAAGTTCTCCATAGCTGAAGGCTGGTTTTGCATATCCACTCTTGGGCACACTCTGGTTTACAGTGTTCCCCCTCAGACAACCACGACTATTCAAGAGACTGAAACATGGTCCTATGAAGGTAACATCTATAATAATTACTGTTTGTCTTAAAATACCACAAAATACAAGGTACCATACAAATATTATTCTCAAGAAATTAAATTGTTTGTTATAAATAGCAGTAAGAATCCATTCATGATACATATACAAGTCCCCTCAATTATCATTGTCTACAGAGAGAACGTGTTCCTAGGCTAGGACCAATTTCACACCCAGGGGCTGCTTCCTTCAAAACGCCGACACTGACAGCCATATTGACACTTTAGCGTTGACAGGGTTTCAATAACCTCTAGACAGGCTACTTTCATCCCAGACTAACAGTGTCTATTTGGGAATTAAAGAGACCTAGATAGAGTTGGCACATGTGCTGCTCCACTGGGCTTTGAGGCTGA
The DNA here is from genome assembly GCA_017639245.1 of Myiopsitta monachus. Taxonomy (NCBI): domain Eukaryota; kingdom Metazoa; phylum Chordata; class Aves; order Psittaciformes; family Psittacidae; genus Myiopsitta; species Myiopsitta monachus. The sequence continues at coordinate 15,418,105 of CM029928.1, forward strand.
TACAAGGACATCAGTAAGTGTCAGTCTGCTCCTGTGCCAAGATATATGACTATAGCTGTTTCATATCTGTGAAGACAGATCTTTTTCCCTTTGTTTTTCCATCTACTTGCCTAATCATCCATCTGTGAGAAGGGAGATATTATGAAGATACAAGTAATAGAGTAAAAGTTATGGCCTGTGTTATTCAAGAAGTCAGAGTCAGTGATCTAGTGGCCCCTCCTGGCCCTGAAATCTGGAGTCTCTGCTGACTGGCACCATCAATTCACTCACTGGAAAAGCCTCCAGGCCCAGGAAATTGGTTCATCTTTCACATTATTCTGCACTAATTGGCAATAATGAAGGTATGTGTCAGTCTTCACTGGATCATGTGTTTTAAAATAACTTCAGAGTAGTCCTAGCAGTATGGAAGCCATCAGCCCACAGACTGAAATGAGGGACCACCTTTATGCCATTTTGCCTCACTGCCAATGAAGATTCCTAATTTTATGGATGAAAATTTCTTTCTGTATCTCATCTTCCATTACAAGTTGAAGGTACAAATGCTCATATGTACCTATGCAAGATTCAGCCTGACAGTAAAGCCATTAAGTTCTCTGATCGCTTATTATTAGCCCAAAATTATGAATATCACGCTTTACAGGCATTAAGTGATGCTAAATTGAATGCAAAGAATAAGAAACAGAGTATCATCTAATCCTTCCTCACCTAATACTCCATTGCCAGATTTACTTCACTCTACCAAGAGTAATTTTTCTCAGGGAAATAATTTGCAGCATGAGAGTTTTCCTTAGAAGGATGAGAGCGGGTGCAATGAACAACCTTGCCTACTCAAAATCCTCTGTGTAAGGTCCCTATCACCAAATATCAATGGTGCAGGGCATTTGGCTATTCTCTATTTCATACAGGGGATATGGAGAACATGAAATTAAATTAGAGTTGCCTTCAGGTTAGCCTCAGACTTGCATGGATGGTTAGCTTTCTAGCCAGAACTAGAGTAACAGAAAACACAAGAGTGATATAAACAAAGAAATAATATTAATAAGCCAATTACTTTCTTTACAAAGTGTGTACAACACTTCTTCCTCTCCACCCTGTATGCTTTCAGCACTCTAAAGGAAAGACCAAATGGAAAGTAATAAAAGCACCCTTGGGTACTAAGAAATTGGCTCATAAAATAACTACAGTAACAATGTCAATTATTAGTTGTACAGTACAAGATAAATATAAATGGACTATATCCCCAAACTAGCAAAATATGGGGAATCAATCTCAATAAAAAGAACTGTTAGGGTAAGCTATTTGGGAAACAGATACAAGCCCTACCTGGCTTAGAAGCATTAGCCTGCCCTTCTCTGTAGTGATTAATGTCTTCTGCTGTCAGATGACACTGAACTTTGCAGAGTGAGGCTTAGACGGAGGCATTTGTAACCCCTGTGCGTAAGCTCCAGATGCATTATAACTTCTGTGAAGGAAAAATGCACAAATCTCTGTATTTATGCTAAAAGATAGACCCTACTGAAACAGAAATTAAACATATTTGCAAGACAGTGATTTATGCTAGAAACAAACCTGACCAGGCATTTCTCACAGTGGCTGGCATCATCCTCTGTTGACAGTGCCATACTTAGAAAGTCGATCTCAAAACCCACTGTGGGAAGCACAGACGTTATCACAATGCAAAAGTGTGAAAATTCTGATTTTTAACTAATATTTCCCTCTGGGAAACTTAAAATGCTGGGGTTTTTTTTTGTTTGTTTGTTGCTTTTTTTTTTCTTTTCTCTTTGTTTGGAACAATACTAACAGGCATATTTTTTGAAGGGTGAGATAACAGTAGAGTTGCACCAAAGCTGGTTTCATTGCAGGTCAACTCGTCATTGATCTGTGCTTGTTTGGGCTGCTATAGCACCTCACTGGTCTCGTCCCTCAAATATAGAACCATAGAATAGTTAGGGTTGGAAAAGACCTTCAGATCATCTAGTTCCCTGCTCCCTGCCATGGGCAGTGACATCTCACACTAAACCATGTCACCAAAGACTCTGTCCAACCTGGCCTTGAACACTGCCAGGGATGGAGCATTTATCACTTCTTTGGGCAAAACTGGGGAAAGAACACAAACGGATGGCACATGTCACCCCTTTACTCGCCTCCCCAGCCAGACTAGATCTCACATGCCAAGCTGTAGTCTCCTTTCTGCTTGACCTCTTGTGGAGTGGCTCGAGATGACTAGCCAGAGTGCAGAATGGGACACAAATACTCACTGGGAGACCTGCTGATAGATAACATGAGTCACCTCATTTCTTGTTCTTTATGACACAGTGAAAGGTCCACAAGCTTCTGTTTGGGTTCACATCCCAGTTACGATTTTTCTAATCACTTCAGGATGATGTCATGGGTAAAAAATATGTGAGTGACTGAAATTAAATGGAAGGCTAGGCAATGTTCCTTGCAGCACTATTACATTACTAGAGAGGGAGAGGGAACACAGAGGGTTTCTTCTTTTATCATCTGTGGTATACTTATTTTTCAAGACAGGAAGGTCAGCTTTCGCACAGCATCCTGCTATGCTGGCCTCTTTCAAGGCATTAAAACACACCTAGCAGTGCATCCTCTGGGCCTTTCTGGTGAGCTCTTCCCTGCTTCCCAAGATCCTTGGAACAGAGATTCATTAGCCAGCATCCCAACACTGCATGAAAATGGTCACCACAGGCTCAACTCGAATTGTTCATTGCCCAGTGCAGCTATTAAAATCCAATATGTTAAATTGTATGACTAGAGAAACACTTGAACATGTCAGTTCTAATTTTTTTTTTGGGGGAGGGGGGGGAAATATATTTTAAAGAAGGTACATAAAGCACATTAAACCTGATTTTAACCAGATGGCTTTTCAGGCTCAGGTAATTGTTATGATCAAGACAGTGCATTTCTGAGGCACCTCAAGGACAATTTCTGTTCCAAGTACAACAAAATAGTGTAGAAACAGAAGGCACTATCTGTGGCAGGTGAAATTCACAACTCTTTTGCTTTATTGCTATGATGCAATGCTGACTTAAGTATAATGATGACAATTATGATTTAAGAACATAACCCTAGTTACGTTAAAATAAAATAATAATAATATCATTAACAAACAGCCACTTCTGAAGAGCATGCTTCATTCAGAACCAACTTTCCTGTTCTGGGCAAAAGTCTATCCTAATCACAGTGAGAGCCAATACAGTACTCTTTGACTTGAGGCAAAGGCACATCAATTCTTGACAGCTTCTGCAGATGCTCCGTCCTTCTTCAAAAAAGCCCTTTGGTGTTTGGACAGGGTGGTTTGCAAAAGGATTTCATGTCACAGCTATTAGGTAAAGTATAAATTTCCTCAGTGGAATGCGGTCATCCTCTACAGCAACGTAGTTCTCCCTTTTATGCAGTGAAATGTATCTCTGACTTGATCCAAAACAGTCAATGGCTTGAGGGAGTGCTCTGTACACGGCAGAAGCTTCCCACTTTCTGTGTTGCATTTTTAAAGTTCTGCAGGCATTTTACTACAGGGCTCTGGCACATGAAGTGAGTTTGTGGCTTTGCTGGGTTTGTTATTTCAACCTCTTACAGCAAGGCTAAACAAAGTCACCACTGTCTTCCCTTAAGAAGACAACTTTGATCAGACCCACACTCTTGTATATTCCATTTCATGGACTAACAGTCTAGAAGAAACAGCTACAGGGAAAACCAAAAGTTTCATGTTGCCTACAGCCAGCAGTCTCTGCAGACTGTGGGGTGCTGGACAGTGCTCTCCAGAGGACCATGGTTTGTCTGCCTCATTCTCACACATGGCTCTTGGCTGTGCTCAGAGGAAAACCATCAAACAGACCAGACATTCCTATGTCCTCTGCAATCATTTCTGTGTTCTGATGGGGACTGAGCTTACTCAGAGCACATCACAAAGTACTGGCACATGCTGGTCATGGCACATCTGTATGTCTCAGTTCCACAGGTCTCATGAACCAAGAAGGATGAGAGGTTTCTGAAAGAGTTTCTCCTCTCTTCTCTCTCTGTGAGCCTTGTCCCTCCATCTTCCTTTATTTTCACTGACTCTGAGAATGCTTCATAAACATATTGCTTTAACATCAGGAATGTTTTCTTACGTTACTCCCTGTCCCCAGCTATGGTAACAAAGTGATTTGCCTTGGCAAAGTGGCCCCAGAGGTGAATGTCATAGGCACTGGAAGCCCCATAGCTCCGAACCACAGCCAGACCTGAACAGACTAAAATGCTAACTCCATCCTAAAGGCACATTTGCTAATGCGCAAGCTGCTTTCTAAATCAGACAAGCCAGGTTCTCTTCCCAGTGCATAGAGACAAAAGAGAATCTTAAGTCTCAGGGAACAACATTTCTATGAGAAAAACAAGGGGAATAGTGCAGGGAGTTCACATCCGTGGCTGCTAAACTATTTTGCAATGAGCCTCACACAGAATATCAATACAAACCTCAGCCCATATCCATAGCACCCACTCTAGAAAACATTTTTTCATTAAAGGAAAAAAAAAAAGTTAGAATTCTCTTGGTAAGAACACTCTTAGAAGGTATCAGAATTAATGCTGAGATGTGGCTGCAGCATGGCTTCATTTTTTGTGTTGTATGGGTAATGAATTATTCTTTCTACTTTGGAACACAGATTTATTTGCTAAATATCTTCATATCCATTCAAGTCACACACTACCCCAAGGAACTTAAACATAACAAATATTTATTATTTAAGTCACATCCTACAAACCAGATTATACTGCTTTTATGCCTAAGCATGAACTGACAAAGACCAAAATACTCTGATGAAAAAAAAGTTACAGGGATGTAGTGAGTGTTCTGAAGTTTTATAAGCTTACAAAGAAAGAGAAAAAAGACTCAAAGTGTAAAAACATCTTGTCGATATAGTAGCCAAGTTAAACCAGACGCTGCAAGGGTAACTTACCATTAGAAATCCCAGAGGTGGTTCTATTTACCAGGGAAGGGATGGAAGGGGTAAGGGAAATTAATATTAATTGGGTTTATTTAACTTGGCCATTGGCCACAAAGTTCAAATAAAGTGCATTTCCCAGCCAACTCTCATACATGTAAAATTTCACCAAGTCAGATGTAACTTATTATGTGTTTTGTCACTTGAACACAAAGAAGAGAGTACAAAGCTGTACACAGGAATGGTTTCCCTGCTTCCTTTGGCCATGTTAGATGCTTTCATTGTGCAAACATACCTGTAAGAAATATTTTTGTAACAACCCTCCCATTGGCCGTTCAAAATCAAAACTGCAAACATGGCACTCTGACTCCCCTTCTCTGTAACTCATGGATCTGAGCAAAAGCAAATTCTCCAGAGAACTTAATACAGCAGAATCAGGTTCCTTTTCAGTATAGTATTTTTAAAACCTTCTATGATTGCTGGGCTACGTAGGCTTATAGGTGAAGTGGAACCATTTGAGCAGAGCTCTCACTGGGCCTTCCTCTGGACTCACAAATTGCTGCTGAGCTTGTGCACGTTTCTTGTGGTCAATCAGAAAAAGCTGCACTGCCTCTAATGAGACATTCAAAATCATGAGAAAACTAGGATAAAATCAGTGTGGCAGATAATACAGTGAATTTCCAGTACAGCAGAAGGATGGGATGGGATGGGATGGGATGGGATGGGTGCTCATAATTCCACTGGCCCTGTAGCTGGCATCAGTACCCTGTCTGCTGCATAGGTGCTATCTCTAGACAAAAGATGGGTACGCTCTCTTCCAGCCTTGTGCTGTAGACTAGTTACTAAGCTTGCTGCTGCTGAAAGGATACAGCTTTGGGGGAGCTGCTTAGTTTTATGGTAGTTCTCAGAATGTATAGAGTAGTGACATGCTGGAACTTTCTTTCCTTCCCTTTAAATTCATTTCTTGTCACTTTTATGGGACAGAATTTATCTGGCGCATTAGAAAAAATGCAACAATATCTCCATACTGGTGCCTTCATTGCACTGCACTGTCTTATCTCCTGACTTCATTTTTCCATGTATGTTCTTGAAGCGCGGTGCCAGTGGAAAGCTGCACTCATGATATAAAGGCTTTTTAGGGATGAAAAGGCCCCTGTGTAAGAGCAGAAACTGCTGTTTGTTGTCTGAGAGCACTCTCAAGAAAACCTTGGCAAGAAACTTGCTCAGAGAGCATAAGAGCAGGTCAAGCTGAGGAACATCCGAGCAGTAGTGGAATGCATGGGGTGAAGTTACATCTCTGGCAAGCTTGCCTTCAGTGCAGAGCCACAGTACGTTCACCCATGACAGCTTCTCTGCCTGTCACCTACTGCAGGAATCCTTTTCCTGCACCATCTCCTGAAAAGGCACAACCCAGCTGCCTCATTTACTTAGTGAATACATTTGGCAACCAAATAGGTTGGATGACAAAGTTTCACTAGCTGCTTTTGCTCAAGCAAGGGCATTTGGCTGTCAGTCCACCCCTGTTCTGCAGGGCCTTCTGTTAGCCTGTCTGTTGATCTGGCCATTGGTGTTGTTATGTTTCACATTGTTGGAACCATGACTCACAATTTCCTTTCAAAAGCGAGGAAAAAAGGAAACCAAAACCCAGCAAGCTTGCTGCTTTTGTACTTGATATAGAAGTACTGAGCTGCCCTTTCTCAGGAAAGAGAAATGTCTTTCATGCATGGATCTTGATCCAGTTTTCAGCTAACCAGTGGCCGGATAACAAACATCATGATAACTGGCAATACCTGGCAGCTCTGTTGGCAGCATCAGCTACTCCCTGGCTTCTAGAGGCACCTTTGGCTAAAACCAGCTCATGTGGCTGGTTTGCAAAACATTTTCCACCCAAAGTTTACCTAAAGCTTTCCCAACATGAAGCCACTGTTTTCAAAGCAGGAAGAGTGAAAGAAGAGGTCTAAGATTAAGTTCCTGTGCCTTTGGTTAGATGTCTGATTAGGCATATGACTTTCTGAGTGGACAGAACTAATCATGTTCCCAGATCCAGTGAGACCTCTTCAGTCTCAAGAAGCCCACCTGCTAATTCGTGGACTCTTGAGGACGTGCCTGGAGGAGAAAGGGAGATGTCATGCTGGCTGTCCCCTGGAAATGAGATAAGGGATGTGACTTGGGGAAGGTGGCTAGTCCAGGCCAAATCCAGGGAATGGCTTATGACAAGAAGATTCCTGCTGAGGCAGGAGGCAGAGGACCTGTTGGAATTCACTGCCTGACAGCATCTGTCATGGTAGTTATCAGCTGTCTCAAGACCTTCACTGAAGGCAGCAGGTTTACAGCAGGGTTCCTCCCTGTGATGCCACTGAAACCTCACTCCTCTTCCCACTCTACCCTCCCTGTACCTCCTCAGCTGTGTCTCTGCTCCTCAGTGCACATTGTGCTAACACTAGCAGCGTGAGCAGGAACACAGTGCTGGGACAAGGTCCTCATGTCCCAGCAGGGCACAAGGAGGATAGGCTTAAGAGACACTGCTGCTCATGAAATGAAGGGCAGAAAAGCACACCAGTTTTAGACATCTCAGTCTAATTGCAGGTACTCGGGTGCATGAGGCACAGACTGCATCAGCATACTCATTCCACAGGTGTGACATAGAAATGCAGACAAGAAATGGCTGTGATCATGTCACATGGAGTAAGGGGACAAGAGGAAAGGCCAGGTGAACCCAGCTCCATCCATGCAACCACCAGGGATAACACAGGAAATGGGCACTCTTGTTGCTTAGCGTCTCCTGTGACCAGAAAATCGCCTTCTACAGCAGGCTCAGCCAGCCTGGCACCTCTCACCCCTGCTGACTCCTTGGGTTTAGAAAGATATTTAAGGACACGGTTCATTCCTAAACATAGCAACTGAAACCAATTGGACCATCCATGTGCTTCCAGTTAGCGTGATTTCCTCAAAGTATCTCAGGCAACACTTGCTGCAAATGTACTTCACACTAGGAAAGAAAATATCTGGACCAGTATACACCCAGGAGGCAAACTGCTACACACTAATCCTAGCCAAGCATGCTTCCTCTTGCTTACTGAAACAGAGTTACCAAATGCACAGGGTTCAATGAGTTGTCTGTGACCCACACACTGCTCAGTATTTTACCCTGAGATGATACTCGCAAAATGAGCACAAGAGGAGGAAAAGAATTCTGCATCCCACCTTATTCATCCAAATGTATGCCAGCACCTGCAAAGAGCAGAGTTTGTTAAACACAGATTTAAGTTGCTAGTAAATTGTCTTGGAGGAAAACACAGGATCCAGCTTTGGACAATGTTCTGTAGGGTCCTGTGGCAGAACTGGACATTTCAGAGGCACTGTCTGAAGAGTTAAAGAAAAGGAAAGCAGCAATCTCTTTAGCTTCTGAGTGAGTCAGTAGAAGGATTTATTACTCCACTGTATACACTGCTTGTAAGTAGTTCATCTTTATCCCTCAGTCTGTTTATTTGTCTCTTTTACTGTCCCCAACAAAGAATCCCAATACTATCAAATCTGAATTACAGACACTTTATGTTTCTAACATTTATTCTGCTGATCTCCCCTCTTTTCTGGTACTTTTGGCTGCTGAGATGCATTTGACCTGCTGTTGGCAGGAGATACAGCTGCTAACTGCATTCTTTATTCCATCTGTTTTCACTGATGGGTATAACTCCACTAAAATCAGTGAGACAGCACTTGTATCAAGCTGGTATTATGTAGTTTAAATCAGGACTATAAACTCTGCACAACTTGGACTTTTGTAATTAATTGAAAATCCACCACCCAAATTTTTCCATGGCACTGCAAAATCCACCAGAAAATGCTGAGCATTATATAGGCGTAATTTCTTGGGCAGATGGAAAACTGCCTATACAAGTATTTGGCACAGGTCTGCAGCAAGCAGCGCACTTTGGTATATAGCCAGCTCTCAAAATCCAGTACCTAAAACATCCTTGCACTGAGAGAGAAAGGGGGGATATGAAAAAGCATGTTTCTGGAGCTTCTCTGGACACTCAAACCTGATGGGACAGTTCCCATGACAGGAGACACTTTGTGGAGCCAGCAGTAAACGATCCACAAGTTTCTTCAAAGTCAGCAGGACCCCACAGAGCAGTATTTGTCCCTTCCTGGATGGCAGCTGTCTTGCTTCCCTCGGTTTTATAGGTTCTAATCTATTTCCATCCCTTACCCTATTTTATGGTTGTGGCTGATAAGATAAATGAGTCTCTCTTTTGGAAGTCTCACAGTTTAGAGGCCACACGGCTGTCAACCAGAGCCCACTGTTCTGTAGGCTTGTCCACTCCATGACCTCATGTAGCATAAAATAGAAATCAGAATTATTTTAGGACTTGAGAGCGCACATGCATCCCCATCAGACATTCCCTCAGAGACTCATGTAAGATCAGAGAAACTGCTTTTTGCTCAGCATCCCACCCCCCACGGTGCTCACTGGCTGTGGCCTTGCGTGCATATCACTAGCACATGTGCACGCACGCGGAAATGTGGCGAGGGGCAGGTAATTAGCCTTTCTGGAGGGGACATGCCTTTCTCCTGGGAGCAAAACAAGAGAGGTCTGAGGATGGGAGGGAAGCAGATGTTAGCAATCAAGGAGGGAAACTTGCAAACAGGGCACAAGGGGTAGCATCTGACCAGCCTGAAGCTAGAGACACTCGTACTTGCTCCATCTGAGAATACCAGCATGCTAAAGATGGATCAACTGAGCTTTCATTAATAGAAAACTTTTCAGATCGGACAGACCATCTGAATGTCTCACTGAGACAAGGGGTCTGTCTTACGTGCCGTTCTGCTTTGCTTGTGCTCTGTAATATCACAAAAGCCCTCCCCAGGGTGCTTTGGTGGGGTTTGGTGAGCTCGAGGGAGATGAAGGCTGCGTAGGCGCTTGCAGGGCAAACCAAAAGTACTACTCACAGCCTTTCCAAACACGCTCACCCCTAGCTGCAGTCTTGTCACACAGAGATGGTCCTGAACAACAGTCGGCAGGTTTTTTTCCGAGCCTGTTCACCCATTCCTAACAAAAATGATAAGTCGAGGACAGTAGTTCTCTGTATAACATGACCATTCCTTTTCCTTCTTTCCCCACAGGGTTAGTGCATTATGCTGACTGTTGAAAAATCAGTCATTAACAGCCAGGAAATGACTTTGCCATCAATCAGAATATTGCTCAGCCATGTTTCAGCTTTTTTCCCCTTTCTCTGCTTAATTATTCTCATCCTCTGCTGATTACAGTTTATAATAGCTATAATTCTCTCAAAATCAATCATTACTTGACTTAACCACAGGGTTACCAGTAGAAACATGAAGGAACACAGATATCCTGGACTGTTTTTTAATTATTATTCTTATTTAATAACACACAAGCTTTTAGGTAGATCCCATTTGACCTTCCTCTTGGCCGTATTAAGCAGCAATTGTTTTATTTTAATTTTGGTTTAAATCATGGAGCCTTTGATTACATGGCAGTTCCAGCCACACCAGGTGTTTTGATGACATGCTACTAGCATGTTATTTTGACATAAAATCTCAGTGGTTGTCCAAAATTAAACTGCTGTAAAAGGACAAAAATGTCTTGTTTGCTAACACAGGCTCCGCAATCAAAGTAAAACACAAGTACCTGATTTTTTTTATGAGGATTATAGGTAAACACAGTTAAATCAAAGGGTGGCTTATGGCCCTGCAAGGCAAATTTTGAGTACACTTAATGAAAAGCAACATTTAGACTTAAAATCACATTTTTCCTGAACAGAGTGGAAATTTGTAGCCTACTGCAAACCCTGATATTCCTGCTACAGCTGAACAATGGGTTTCTGTTATTCCGCTTGCACCATCTGTTAACTTGACACCACTTTGCCTCTAATCATTTTCTCTCGCCCATATATTCTGTTAGTTTCCCTTACTGATTATGTGGGTCTCTCATGCAGAAAAAGGAAATATTTAAAAATTGAAGGAAATAATTATATGGAATAACCAAAATTTGGAAGCTGGACTGAAGAGCAGGTGTAGTCTGAGGTTACTTTAAAGCTAAAATAAATCCTTAATTTAAAATGGACCTTTGATTTAAAAAAAATAATAAAATGGGCGGGGAAAAGTAATTTGTGAGGTTATAGCATGTGGTAGGGAATAGCAACTGAGTCAATTGTTTTGAGACTTCTCCATATAAGGGTATGACATAGACGTACACAAAGGAAGCAATTTTCCACACAGACCATTCTGATCCTACAATTCCATATACTTTCTTACACAAAGCATATTCAGACATTTTTTTGTGAACCACCTACTATAGTTTTGTGAACTACACCTACTTATGTATGTAACAGCCATGTCATACACCATGCTCCTCTTTATTTACCAGCAGTATATTATTGCAAATTTTGACCTGACGAATGGGATATCTACATGTTTTCTTACAACGGCTTGTCTGGCGGAAAATTCAGAGCAGATAGCATACAAATACAGTGCACCCATAAATAGTGCCTTTTATAACTATCTGCACTACAGAAATCAGCTATTCAGTGTGTCAAGATAGAACGTATGCATTACTGGAGACAGTTTGCCAGTCTCGGATTCTGAATAGCAAATTCTGGTACTAAATAGTTGAATATACTGGGACTGATGTTCCCCTGTATCACCTCACATTTCTTCATAAGATTGGTAGGAAATTTTGGGACAAGGACTAAATAAAAGAGCTCCTGTTTTATTTACGTTTTATCTATCATTGTGTGATCTTGCATTTCACTAAAACCCATGTCTCTTTTCAGATGCACTGAACATGTGTGCAGCAGGGCAGAGTCTGTTGGAAACCATCTTGTCAAAAAATAACAAAGGACCACATTTTTTTGGCAGATAACATGACTTCAGGCCTTGCCATGAGTAAAAAGTCATTTGGACTGCATAGCCCATCTTGTAAAACACCTGGTCCGAATTCTGGTGGGGTGGCTGAGGCTTCCTGCACTTCCTACGACTTCCCAGTGGATCTCAGTGCTGGAGAGGAAGACAGCTCCCAGAGCCCTGCCGCTCACAAGGAGTTGTGACACAACCCAGGGGTCTCTTGGTCGCATGAGAAATGGTTTGTAGGCTCAGGGCCCCAGGGGCCATTATTTCAAAGTTGTGCAGCCATCGTGTAGCTGCGCGAAGCACCTCCTGCCGTGTCTGTGCCTTTCAGGAAACAAAGCTGTGTTGTGAACTATTGGCGATGTTAATAGCTTTCTTCCCTCGAGAGATTTGCTCCTGCTTTGGCTCCAAATATTTCAAAATAGCTGAAGCTGGCAGTAGGAGCCATGGGAAGAAAAAGGTGATGCATGTTAATTTCTGGTTTAGACATGATGAGAATTTCATTTTGTTCATTAAAATTCCCCAGTGCCGATGGGATACTCCTCTGATTCATGGACTATACCTTGTAATGCTCCTCTGTGAGAGACCACATATGCAGCCTGACGTCTTTAAATAGTTTTGTTTTCCTCTCCTCCCAAATACTGCAGCTATCATTCTCCTGATACATAACATGCTGTCCTTCCAGTTAGATGGTTGCATGCTTGTTCAGGAATTTCAGGGCATGTTTTTAAATTCCTGTAAAAAGACTGATGTTATCACAAATGGCAGCATCATGTTTGCTTACTGTGAAATGGAGAGACACGATGAAAGGTTTGCAGAGGAACCTGCTACTACTAAATAGAAAAATAAAATGTAGAAATAAACTGGGATTCAGACTGATATGGGAATGGGTTGGGGAGCAGGAGGGCATGGAAGAGCATTTGTGTGCTCCACAGAACAAACAAATAATCCCATCTTGTTGTCCCAAAGGAATGCCTGAGAACAGACAGAGGGGCTCAATTGCTGGGTAACCAGATCAGTTGTTAAATGCCTATTCAAACTATTTCATCTGTGATGAAGAAAAGCTATGGTGTTTTGCTGCTCAGAAACAACAGCTATATATGCTTATGCTATTTTTGATTAGAAAAAGAGCGGAAAATTTGCATTTTACATAAGCAAAAGTAAAATCCACATAACAGCACTGTGTGGTCTCTCCTTAACCAGCTAAATCAACTTAGGCCATAGCAACTGCTTTCCAAATATACAAATAGAGCTCTTAGATATCTAGAGATAGATGAGTCAAAGACATCAACGATTCAGAGTAACAAGCTGCAGAGGTTAATGTTCTCTCCCACCATGCAAAGAGTATTTTTATTCTGCTGTGATTTGTAAGATAAACATGGAAGACAAACATACAGGATTTTTCCACTGAGGAGCCATTTCAGGAGCACTCCCTGCACCATGAAATGCACTTCTCAAAATGTGAACAGAATGACACTGGTGTGAAGCAGGAATAGAAAGTGATGAAAATCAGGATCAGACTCATTCTGGTGAAAAGGCAGCACACTACAAGTACAAGTAGATGGCATGCTGACCAGGTTTTTTGACTTCAACAATTTGAAACCAAACACCAGTCATCCAAGGAAAATAAGAAGACCAGAAGCCCACTATAGCCAACTGAATGTGGAACTGACATCAACACAAAAGTGCTTAATAGCACAACAGTGCAAAGGATGTGATAAATTCCTTGAGAGATACTGGGTCAACTGATCAGAGAGGAAGGGTAAATACAGAAGCCACATGGACAACTCCCAAATGTATGTGAAAGAACCTTGAGGTTGGGTGTGTATTTCCAGTGTCTGAATATTTACTAAATGTTTTAAAACAGAGAACCAGATCACCAATAGGTAGAGCCAAGTGAGGTTCTGCTGAAAGGTTCTGGTGAATATTTATGTGCTTGTTTTGAAATGAGCATGCTCCATCGTACCAGTTCTACTGACATGAGTGTAGTGTCATGTCAGCCTTCACCACCACCCTTTCCCAGGGAATGGAGCCAACTGAAGAAACCACATTTGCCCTGAGAAGTCACCTGGAGGCTTCCAGCATCTTGGAGGCGTATATCAGGACTGTATGCTCATTAGGGAAGAAGCATGCAGCTTGTGGAGCAACAGGATGAGGTGTGAACAGTAACATTGTTTAATTTTGTTCCAGACAGAACTGGTACATATGAACTTAATTTAACTGCCAGTTATCAGGAAGGGCAAAGCTCAGCAAACTGGAAGGTCAGTGTTGTTCAAATCACCATGCAAGATGATTAATAATCACAGCCCCATAGTAACCTCATTGATTCACACTGCATAGCATCACCACGAGCAGATCCCATGCCAAATCCTTTTCCTCTGTTTTCTGCCTTTGCCAGGCGACATTGTTCACCCCAGATGAGCATGATCTATGTGACTTAGTACAAAGAATAATCAAACACACCTCTCAGCCCACCACTCTTTCACCAACTCCGCTGTTACTGTATACTCTGCATTTTAAGAAAAATACACATCACCCTGAAGTTTAAAATGTCATGTTGTATCTCACTGTGATGAATGCCATCAGTGCTAGGAGAAAGCTGACTCTTTCAGACTTTTCAGACTGAAAAGCTATGCTGAGAGCCTGAGAGGCCAAGCCCAGGAGCTTGCTTATCTGTGTACAAAGCTGTCATCACACAGAGCAGTATCACTGAATGATAGGGCAGGTCTATGAAAACAGATAGTTTCCCTAAAAACCATACCTAAAAAAATCAGTGGTAGCACTCACACAGCATTATTCTTTAAGTCACCCGTTTAAAGTCACTTCTTTTTTTCTAACTACCCTAGGGTACCACATATGTTTTCAAGTCTAGCAATACAGTGAGGGTGTTTTTGTGCCAAGTACTACAGACCACACAGAAGAAGCTGCAATTAATGGTGTTTCAGTGTTCTGCATTGCTGATCTACTTAACAATCCATTTTCGGGGACATTTTAAAAGTTGTTTAGCTGACTGCCAAAAATGAGGATCATTAAAAATAGATTCGCAGCTGCTTGGGAAAGCTGAGATATAATTTTGTCTTCATTATGCCTTATTGCAGATGTTATTGATTTAATCTCACTGCATTTCAGTGGGCAGTATCAATTCACGATGTCTTTGACTTTGGAAACTGAGAAGTCCATTTATTCTTATTTTTAGAGCTCACAGTATGGAAGGAGGGAAAATAACCATGAAGAAAATTTGTAAGAGAGCCTCTTTGTTTGGCAGCACCATTGTGCAGGTGATCGGAGCCGATAAGCTCATCAAATCCTCCCTAAACTGTGAGCCTCAGATTGCAGCAGAATGTGCACAAAACATATTCTGTATGTGAATCTTATATAAGAAGGGCCTGCAGTCTTAGACGCAGTACTGCAGATCAGAGACAGCAGTGTGGATGTGACCATATGCCATTTCAGTGACACTGCTTCTTTTTTCATTATTAATGCACTATTTACATTGCAAGTTGGCACTATTCAGAGTAATAATTTACAGCTAAATATCCCTAAACATATGGTATCATTGCCAAACACAGAGGAAAGACACTTTCTGCTCCATTTAGTGAGTTTTCACATGTAGCTGCAGAAACTAGGTCTGTGTACATATGGGTGTATATATGTTTGTGTGTATGTTTATGTAGGATCAAATGCTGCTCTTTGTGTCATGTAAAGATTTGACTCACGCTGTCATAATCAGCTTAAGCAGGAGCAGAAGGCTAAATTCCCTGCTATCTGATCACTGGTGTAGGAAGCTTTCAAGATTTCCTCCAACAGAAATTGCACAGATAATTCCTGGAAGTTTAATAAAATGCATATGCAAAAGTGCAAAGGACAAGGAGTAAAAAGAAAGATGGTAATAATAGCATAACCACTGAATTATGCCTTAAATAAATCTCTCAGTCACTCACTCTCAACAAGCACTGCACATACACAGTTTTGTGTTACACTTTTACTGTTACCCTTTCAAATAGAGCACAACCTGCAAATACCCTTCCTGGGCCCAATCAGTTGCTTTAAACAGTTGCGCCTCTTAACACCCTCTCACTGACTTCTGACTCAGCCAGGCTTTATTGCTTTGTAGCCATTTTCAGTGGAGTGAAGGACAGTTGGTGCTGCAGCTCTCTTCCTTATTGTGCTAAGAGGATGCACACATGACCAGCATGTGGGTTGAGAAAGCAGCTGTGGCATTGTTAGCCAGCACTCGCTTCCCACATACAGTACTACACTGGGATGAATGCACCCACCACAGACAATTGTCACCCACAGCATTACGAAGGAGCTCTTTGTCTGCTTCTATCACTTAGTCCAACAGACTTCCTAGACTAAAGTTAGCACTGTGCACATCAGCACTGCTGATTTTTACCTTAGGAGTGTTTGTCTCAGAAACTGTGATGTGGGACAGTCGTGCTGCTTCCCTCAAGTACAAATCAATCTGCAGCAAAGGGACAGGCATTTTGCACTGAAGAACTCCTGGTTTTGGTAATCCCATAAAATGTCATTTTTCTCCAGAACTGCTGAGAATGCTTAACGTTTTCACAACCTCCAGAAGACCTTCATAAAGGGCTGGGGGCAGTAAATCCCACACTAGTATTGGCAAGCCTTAAACTACAGTAGGTCTATGCATGCAGCTGCACATTAATGCAATTAAAGGAATTCACAAATTGTCTCACAGTGTCTTGAAAAGAACCACAGCTCTTTGCAGACCACAATATATCTCACACCCACAGAAGGAACTCTCTACAAAAGGCCTTTACACATTGAAGACTGAAGTGGCAGCATCTCAGAAGAATAGAGCTGAATGACCCCTTGCAGCACAGGACCTTCTGTTACTACTGAGACTAGTGATTCAAACACCATGCTTTGCTAATTTAATTCTTTATCTGACAGAGTAGAGTACATGCTGAACTTAAAGCATAGAAGCTTTGAAGGGACAAAGGATGATCTCTGTGCTTAGATTTATATGCTGTGCTATTTCAGGCTTCGACCAGGCAGTCTGCATTAGAGGTACATATGGCCTCAGCAGATGCTGTGAAATGACATAACTCACTTTGGCCGAAAGAAAATTGCACTCTTATTCCTCACTGGAACCTCGATTGCATGGTTCTTGGCCATGCGATCCCATCACTTGGCATGTGTTGATGCTCACCGGACCAAAACCTGCATGACAGAGAGGTGTAATGGAATGGCCAGTGTAGGAGAACAGGAAGGTAGAAACGGACAGAAAAGGAGAAAGGCTTCTTGTTTTCCATAGGTGTGAATCTTTCATTGGACTTGGCTGTCCTTTGAACTGGTGCTGACATGTGACTGTCGTCAACAAGACATGGAGACAACTGAACCTCAGGATCAGCACTTTCAGCATTTTTCAGCTAAGTTCAGTTTGTGAATTCTGACCAAACCCCCCCATCTTTATAGAAGAAACTCTTGTGTTTCAGCCAAGCCATATAAATGTGTAACAGAGAAGGGATGTATAGAGCTACACTGTGTTTGCATGAGCGTAAATCCTTTTTGGCAGCACAGCTTAATTCTCTGTGCTTTGACAAGGAACCTCAGCTGTCTCAGAGAAGTTGGACATGGTTCTTGCTTGTTGGATAACACATAAAGGTTCAAACTGGCACTTCAAACATGAGCTGCTATTGCCTTAACTTGTAGCTCAAGACTATAAGAGTATGTCTCTGATGCAAATTGGTGGGCTACTGAGCAGTGTCCTGTTGACCCTTGCTGTGCGTCACCTTTCTAAGCCTCAACAACAGTAGTAAATGGCTGTACTCATTACTCCTCATGATAGATTTTTCCCATAAACCCGAGTTACACTGGCCATCTAGTCCTACTATTTACTGCTTTCTTAGTTTGCCTTTCACCATTACTCTAAGACTGGAACACAGCCAATGATATTGCAGGATAGGCTGTGGCCACTGTTTTGGGTTCTTGTTTGATAGTTGAATCTTGCCCATTTCCTAAGTGTTTTAGTGCACTGCCTGGCATTATTCAGCTGGAGCACATGGACTTTCTCTTCAGGGAAATATCTGAGGTTCTCAGATCCATAGATACTAGTGCTCAGTTGCTATCTGATCTTGGGGGGGGGGGGGGGGGGCGGCACCGCAGTGCTCCTACAATCAGGCAAAGCTTCCCACTTCTTTTGCACTGATTAACAATGTCCTGCCTCTTCTGACTCCCAGCTTCCCACTGCTTTGCAGGTACTCTGTGCTCAAATTCCCATTCAAAGCTGAATCAGTTTTGAGTTCTGCTGAGGAATTCTGCAATCTACTGAGTACAGAGTCATGACAGCCAGACCTTGCCAGGGGCACTGCAATGTCTTATTCTCAGTCCTTGCCTGACTGTCCTTCAAACAGCATCATTCTTCCTTGGAAATGGAGTAAATAGTATGACTAATAGTATGATGATTATTCAGGATCAGGTTCATATCTCACAATGCAGTCAGGCAGCTCCATTTGTGCCCTTCTGTTCACTGTGCACACACTGCACTGTCCCAGCTCTGCCTTCCTCTGGGAAGTCATGCCATGCCTCTGGATCTTCTTTTTGCCTATCTTTTCTCCATGTGAGAAGTGTGGGTACACCACATAGGAGAAGACCCTTCCCTCTGACATTCAGACAACTGCAGTGCAGGTGCACACAGATGAACTTACCTGTCCCTGGCAGAGCCAAAGGAAAGAAAAAATTTTAAAACACATTGAGCTTGTTCAGAAGTGCTTCAAAATAGCGCAAACAGTGACCTACAGTTTATTGTCAATTTTGGCTACATCTTCAGTGGCTACAATGGGAGCACAGTGTCTGGATGTGCAGTTCAATGAGGTGTTCCTTCGCATAACACCAGCTCCGACATTGCTTAGCACTTTCTTTAAAAACCCCTCATCTTGTGTTCTCATCAGATAGGACTGACTCATCTCCTGCTGCATTTGCAGCTGATGATTGCCCTAGCCCAAAAGTACTAAGCATTTTACTGCCCCTAGTACCCTGTTGTGTCTGATGCCTGATTTGACTGACTACCACCACCTTTGAGAAGGGTTTTTAGGCAGGTTGATAGATTGTGTCTTTTATTGTGTAAAAGATTTGAGAAGCCTCAGTAGAGACAACGGGCAGTGTCATTTGCTCTCATCCCAGCCTAATGTCAAGTGCAGTACACAATGGCTTATTCACCACACTGCTCGTTGTCAGAAGGCACATTTCACTAACAGCCAAAACCAAACTGGCAAAACATGTTTCCATCAAAGAAGCACAGGGAATGGGCCATTCTCAGCCCAGACATTTTCCCCTTTCTGTATTCACATCATCTCTACTTACAAATGCTACAGTCTGTCAGCTTCAGAACAGTGATGCTGTTAGATTTCCCTTCCCAGTATCATTCTTTACCTAATGTTACCCCACAGAATTGTAGTGTTTTATGGTATATGCCTGGTTTAAACAATCCTTATGCTTTCAGATGCCAACCAGGGGCCTCTGACTAACCCTACCATGTGGCAGCTGCCTTCTGGCTTTGCAGTACTCTGCTGCATGTGCACAGCATCTGGACATTTCCACCAATAGAGGCATTTCCTGAATGAGCCTCAGTGTGCCTCAGAAGGAGAATGGAGCTCAGCAGAGATTGCCAGATGCCCAGATGAGCTAGCCTCAGTCTCCTCTGCTGCATGCAGTCTCTGGTTGGTCTTGTACCCCTGAGCAGCTGCCATAGCTTGAAACACAAGTCCAGCTTGCCTCTTGCTCAGGCTTCCCTTTCTCTGATGATAACATTTTCATCCATGAAAGACAACTGATGCTGGACCTATTAGGGTCCTGCTTGTGCCCACTACCTGACACAGGCCCAGCACACTCAGTTGGACTCGTGTGACCAGACAGGACTGGGCAGGGGGTTTATTTCGGTCCTGTGCTCAGTGCATTAGGATGAGCATATCCAGCATCTCACTTCCAAAACCAGTACTCTTTAAACACCCCACATGAATGTTGAATGATGTAATAACTCTTCCCCTCCAGAGCTGGACCACTTACAGCTCACTGGAGGTGCTGGTATAACATTGCAGCTGATCCCAATCCATCTGGCACCCGAGTGGCCTCTGAGCCCACGGGTTCTGGATGGTGGGCAGCCCAGTCCCTTGCCTGCGATGCCATGAAGATTACAGTGCCCTGCACTGTTCCTCCTCTGCAGTGGACGTCTGTTTGTCCGTCTCATTGCTGCCCGAGTCGCTGGTTTTTAACTTCCTGAAAGAAGAGCTGCCCTGGGGTAGAAAATGTTCCTGCCCCTCCCAGCTCACACTGACAGCCTGTAGCTTAGGCCAGTTGTCTCCGTCCTGCCTGTGGTGAGGCTGTACATCCACCTGGTGTCCAAACAGCAAACTGATGTCTGGTTTCACTCCCCAGACCCCGGGCTGTGTCTCCTTTGCTCCCTGAAAGCAGCTCTCATGTCTGCCTGCCAGGGAGGGTACTTCAGCACATGTCTCACTGAGGTTTTGCTCCTTTCCTTGGGTAGATCAGCTGCCCTCTCACTGTAGGGAATCTTTCCCAAAGATCAGGTACCTTTACTATAGAAATACCATTTAGAGAGGCAAGTCCCCTAATCAATGGTGTCTTCTAAACAGGGTCTTTCTGATGTCAAAGATGCAAGGCAGAGTTCTGGCCCTGCACATACCTGCTCCCACAGCTATCCTGCCTTAGACCTCTCCAGCTACTCTGCCCAGAGTCACACAGTGCTTCCTCACCAAGGGTTTGCTTCTGGCAACTGAATCTCACTGTGACTTCTTGTCCTTGCCTTTTGCTTATACCTTTTAATTTCTCTTTGCAGAACATTTGGTGCTATATGTTTGCACTTCCATTGTTTCCATGCTTCTGAAACATTTCTTAATCTGGAAATGCAGCATCTTCACTGGACAGAGGACCAGACCCTTTGCCCTTCGTGCAAGACAGACACCCTCCAGCAGGAACTCTGCTAGCACTGAGGCCAGGAGTCCCCATGCCTCTTAGTCTGGCCTGTGGATCCCCAAACATGCTTCTTCCTTCAGAGTGTGTTTCAGGATCTGCACAGGGGTTACTCACACAGTGTATGCCCCAATGGCCAGGACACATCCCTGATCTATTGTTTGCATGCCTATTTCCTACCCTCCTTCCCATAATTAAAGTGAAGGTAATCCTGTTTAATTCCTGCCATACAAATCCATGGTCCCCAGTCGGAATGGCAGCACTTTTAACTTTAGCTCAAATTCAAATCGAAGTCTCACTGAAGCCTCTTTCAGAAACCCAGACCCAGGAACGCTATGAAAATTAAGCCAGTTAATAACAATAAATAGCCTCGTGGCTCGCAGCCGCGCCTTGCGAAGGGAAGAGGGCACAAATCCCCGCGGAGCAGGTAGGGGTACCGAAGGCAGAGCGCAGCCCCGGCGGCCGCGAGGGGCGGCGGAGGGAGCCGGAGGAGTACCGCAGCTCGGGCAGCCCTGCGGCCGAGCGCCGCGCGGCCCCGCGCTGCCACCTGGCGGCAGGCTGGAGCCCTGCGGCGGCCAGCGGGTCCACCGCCCCCCGGTGGCGGCTCAGCGGCTGTACGGCACGGCCGGGCCCGGGCTGGCGCGGGAGGGCGCTGCGGAGCAACCTCCCGAGGTGCGAGCGTGTGACAACCTTATCGGCTTTGAGGACTGGGAGGGTTTCTTGGGTTGGAAGGGATTTTGTTCGATTCCCCACGGGTTTGTGGGTTTCTCTGCGTTTTCCTTTGTTCTCTTGGAAATCTGCGTGGGAATCATTATGACAGCTGTAAAAGGCACGGCCTGGCTGCAGCGCATCTGGAGGCACAGGGTGCAGGTGGTGCTGGGAGAGGTTATTGTTCCCATCACTACCCATGCACCCATTCATGATCAGTTTCCAGCTGCCCCGTTGGGCACCGCAACATCCATAAGCAAACAGCTCAGTTCCTTTAACACAGGGACTGCCAGGCTGGGATGAGGGAATCCTGGCACGTTTTTGCAAGAGAAGGACCATCTCCTTAAGAAATGTCTGGACTGCATATTGGCCTGGGCAGGGACAACAGGCTTGGCCTGTTCTGGTGACTATTCCATCCATTGACCAGGCAAATCCTGACTCCAGACCAGTGCTGCAAGGAATTCATGAAGCACTGGCTCCACTCACACCTTTTCATTAATTGCGTTCAGGTAAAGCATCTGCTTAAAAAAGCAGGTATTATTTGTAGCCTAAGTGATGCTGGGAAACAGCTTACCTCAAATGCTGACAAGCAATGACAGCCCCTATTATATATGTATTACAGCACCAGTAGTACAGTTGACCAGTAAAACAGCACAGGCAAGAAGGGACCACTGAAGTACAGAGAAACTGATTAGGAGTTAGGCTGAAAAAAACCCAAACCTAAGCGTGGCTCAAGCCTCAGGCCAATTTGTGCTCCAAACCTCATATTATTTTTGCAAATACAAACATAGTAATTACATCAGCATGGGAAGGAAACTCCATTTGGTTCCCCTGCACACCAGAAAGCTTCTTGCTTGGGCTGGAATTAATAAATACATCATAAACCTTGCCTTCCCCTTTCCCCCCCAAATCCCTCAACCTTTTGAGATAGCACTGATCAAGCAAGGGTCTCAAAATGCTTTGTGAAGGTGGGCAGGTGAATTATCGCCTCCCTTACCTGCAGACAAAGCTACAGATCTGGCAGGGAGCCTCTTGAGCTCAGGGGAAAGTAAGAGGTAGAGAAGATGAGAAAGTTCAAGGCAGTGATTCTTGGGGCTCAGGACTCGCTGATGAGCAGGAGGAGGAAGTACTGTGTCAAGAGGGGAGGAAGGTGGAGATGAGACAATAGGACATGATTGAGAGTTCCATGAGTTCTCCCTGATCATGTCCCTGTGGCATTCGTCAGTGGCATTTGTCTTCCTAAACCTCCCATGGGGAAGCGATATCTCCCTTCTGCTGAGAGGGAAGCAGAGGATGGCAAGTGATTGACCAGGGTCATGAAGGCAGCCCATGGCTGGCCTGGAAATTGAACTTCGGCCACTGAAGCAAGGTAGATAAGGAAAAGGGGAAATGCAAGGGAAGAAAACCCCAAGAAGCTGTGGCTTTTAATAGTGGACCCTTAGGGCCTTCTTTGAACAACATGGGAGTCTGCCTCTTGCCAAAAGTACAGTTGAAAATAGTGGCATTTATTTCACCTCAAAGACATTTGTGGACAGCACTTGGCCTCTAAACCACATTCAGAAAAAATCATGGACAAAAACCAAAACCAACCCCAAGTTTACCTGGCAAGAAAAGTGTTGACCCAAATCTCAACCACATGGCACATGGGATGTCACGTACACAATGGCATTGCCATGATTTCACAAGTGTTTGGGCCCATTCAGCATTGTTGCAAATGACCTTGCCTTACAGATGTGTGAGTGACTCTACTGGGGCAGGTTGAGCAGAAGACACAGCCATTAGGTAATAAGGAACAACACTGGGTGCAGTCCTCACCTCCTTAATACTGAGACACACTGTAAGGGGCTCTTTTCCATGTGGCTGAAGGCAGAAAAGCCCTTTCCCAGCCCACTGTAGAAGAAACAACCCACACTTCTGCAGATGTCTCACATTGCTCAAGTATTTTGTCTGCCAGGTGTGTGTGCAGCACCAGCAGCACAGGGCATGCTCCTTCAGGGAACAATCCTCCACCAGCCTTGGAAAAATGGGTTGGGTTTAGAGTATAAAGCTAGATAAATGCATGAGAAAAGTATATTCTGCAGTGTCTGCCAGCAGGTCAGGGAGTCCTGCTGCAAAGAGTACCATAGCATGAGGTAAGAGGATGTTGTGGTGGTGGCAGAGTCCATTTCCCATTTTCTCAGCAGCCAAGGGTTTTTTTCCCATTTTTAAATGGTTTGGGTGCTGTTAATGTATCAATCAGCAGAGCTGCATGCTCTGTCTCAAGAGACTTGGTCAGACAGGCATATGCAGCCACAGCAGAGCTAGAGAGCTGTTGCCTGTTGGGACAAGAGACCAAGTGCTGGCCACTCCAGAGGAAGGCAAGGAACCAGGACAGCCACCAGGTGAGATGACCTGTTACTGTGGACACCATGAAAGGGCATGAAGAGCCTCTTCCCTATGAGAAGGACTGTTTTCAAAGTTTTGGGGTACTCCAACCACACAGCTGGGAGGGTCCTTGCCCTTGATTAGACTCACAACATGCAATTCTCCAGTGTGTTTGGTGGTGCCCTGCAAATCCTCATTCCGCTCCGCCGCACCTCCAGTTCACTGATTTGGAAAGGTTTTAGCAAGCTTACTTCTTCTCTTTTTTTCCTGGAAAATACAAAGCATCTGCCCACTCATCATAGATAGGTTCTTCTGGTAGGTCAGAAACCCTGCAAGCTGCTCATACAAACATTTGCAGTGACTCTAAGATGAAAGGAGACGAATCTGGCCTGCTCCACAGCCTCTTGTTTGAACAGCAGCACACAATTCATACACTCAGTTACAAAACTGTAATGTGCTTTTAATTTGCATGGAGTGAACCCACGAAACTATAATTAGAAAAAGAGTTTCTGGAAATGCAATAAGGAAATATTAATATAGTGCAAAAAAGTGATCCAAAGCCTCCAGCCCCATGGGGATATGTTGTCTAAAATGTTGCGTTAGCCATTTTTCCTCTCTTAATCCAATAGGACTGCGTCTCTAGAGCAATCCTTTCTGAACGTTTAGCCTCCTTGACCATAAATCTTAGCCATTTGACACCCAAGATATTAAATTATATTTGTGTTGTTATATCATAACATGATGCTTAGCCATGCCCCCAAGGACAGCACAGAACCAGTAAGTGGTAAAACAAAGCTCTTTCTTCCAGACTGTCTTTAAAGCTGAGAGAATCACTGTAATCTGCTGGCAGCACTGGCCTGCATTTGGATTTGTGTTTGCCTTCACTTAGAAATAGACCATGTTACATATACTTGTTGTTCAGGTCATTAAAATATGGCTGCTTTTACAAGGAAAGACAAATTGCCAGCGCTAGCACATAGTCATTTCTTATTACAATTCTTAATTGGGATTTCAGAGGGGTCATAAATGTTGTGTCATGAGTAATAAAACGTCGGGGACTGAACAAAAGTAAGAAAAATAATCATGGCATTGAATTACTTAAGGTTTAAGTTCCACTGCATGGCCCTGGGAGGGTCTTCAGAAGCAATCTTTCCTCCAGTACGGATGGAGGGATGTCTCATTCAGACACCATATGGATACTGTCTAGCAGCTCCTATCAGTCGATTGTATGCTAAGGACCAGCTGTGGTTGCCTTGCAGTTTCTGCCTGCTGATTGACCCCTGGGGTGTAGCACACATGACAGTTGAAAATCAGAAAACTCACCCTGAGTAGGGCAGTGCTCTTTATGGTGAATTACATCAGTGATTTGCTTCTTGACATCAGAGATGAATAAAACCATCACATCTTGCCTCGAGTCATACCATTTCTTCTTGTGGTTGGTCCCAGTTGTTCTCACACCCTGTGTTTCATTAGTGGCTAAGGATGCTTTGGATCTCCAGGGGATGAAAGTCTTCGTGGTTAGCACTAGCACTTCCAGATTCACTTTTGGCTGTGGTGCCCGTATGTGTGTGGCCACAGATGTTTTACAATTGCTGCAGGCACCTCCAGAGGAGCCTTCACAAGAAAATCTCCTGCCAGGTGTCCTTCTGCCCCTACGAAAGAAGGAATATGGACAATTCCTGACACCCAACAGGGGAGTACCACACCCAACAGTTCTTACATCACTTTCTTATTGCTCCAGCTCTTTGCATGCAAATTTCTTACAAAGTAATTTCTCTAACCACTTCATACTCTGTACTAATGTTGTAGCAGAGCCTTCCCCATTATTATAATGTCTTTCTAGTTATCAATTCTCGGGGCTTATCGTGTGAAAATTAGAAATACATTATTACCAGAAAAGCCATTTTCTCAGCTGTGCAGGCATTTACAACCTGACATAATCTCTTAAAATCTCAATTGTTTGCAATGAAACAGACCTTTTCTTCTTCATGAAGATGTCAGAGAATTTCAGTTTCAGCTAATTCTTGCAAGCCTAATGAGTTTCCTTCTCTAAGGAACTGGCAATGGTCTTTATGCTATAATAGTTCCAGGAACAATTGGGAACTACTTGGATAATTTAACATTTTTTTAGATCAATATCACTTCTGCAATGTGAAACTTTTGCCAGATCTGAGTATCTAAGCAGTTCTCTCCTTTTTTTTTTCTTTTTCTTTTTTTATGAGGATTTCTGTGTAAAGTTCTTGTACACTGAGAATCATAGAATCATAGAATAGTTAGGGTTGGAAAGGACCTTAAGATCATCTAGTTCCAACCCCCCTGCCATGGGCAGGGACACCTCCCACTAAACCATGCTTGACGCAACTATGTACACCAAGATGTGACAGGCAAGAAGTTAATAAATGGAACCTATAGTATGATAGCTGGAAAATCTAGTGTTGTGGCATTGTAGAGATGATTTCCAGCTAGAAGACCACTTCTTTTATGCGTTTCTTATGCTTTATTTTGTATGCTGTAACAACTGCATGCTCAGTCAGATTAGAGGTAAGTATGTTTTATGAGCCTATTAGAGACATACCATTCTGTTCATATTAATCAGTTAAAATATTAAGAGTTATTTTAATTGTGTAGACTGAAGATTGAATTGACAAAAGGAGCTTTTTTTGCTCACAAGTTAGGTTAACTGAACTGTGCTATCCCAAAAAGAAAACTTTAACTCACGTGGTAAGCACATGCTTGACCCAGAAGTTGCACCAATCACTGGAAAGAGTTCCTGGACTTCAAGAGGCTTTGTATCTGGCTCAAGGAAGGAGAGTACAAAACTGCATCAGTTTTAAATAGGAGAGTCAAAGAATTGCAATTTCCAGTTCAGCACCCAGTTAAAGCTTTCAGCCCCCCATCTGGTTACACTTTAAACCAAAAATCACTAGACAAAAATATCAAGCATGATTGGACTGCATGAGGATTCCAGAACAGGGTTCATTCCAGTGCAGTGGGTGTCCAAAAAGGCTCATGTCTACCTCTACATGAAGGAGCCTTGAGGCTGTTGGGTTTGTCTCTGTACCAAGAGTCTCAAACAGTGAAGGAGTGCGGCTCCTGCTCCACTTCCAGTACAGCATGTTCCTTGTCTGCGAGGCTGAGGGGGTGGAGAGGCCTGTCCAGTTTACTGCATCATCTGCTAGGTTCAGCCAAATCACTTAATCTTCACTAATTTCAAAGCGAATGAGGTCAAAACTTCAGAGGTGACCTTAACTCTTCATAAAATATTTGCTGTCTCAGATGTTATGAATAAAAGGTTGTTTCAGAGGAACATGGATGACTCGCCAAGGATTCTTCCTGACACTGAAACGCACTTCCTTCTCCCTCAGCAAGTACCAGAAAGCTCATCACTCTGTCCCTGGCAGCAGCAGCAACCCACCTCTGTGATCTCTGACTTCCTCAGAGCTGCAGCTTCCATGGCACCCTGTGTCTCATCTTCTGACCCATATCTCATCTCCTGTGTCCCCAGGACACGCCTCTGTACACCTAAATAGCTTTACTTCCCAGGGACTTTTCACTGTCATGCATCCTATAAGAAGCTGTGACTTCCTTTAGCCATTCCACCTAGACCCCTCTGGGGTGGAATCCATTGAAACCTATTCCAGGCTATCCCTAGCTAGACATGCCCTGCTCAGGCCTTCTCCAGATGTACGTTGAAAGTGCCATTAACTGGCCCTCAAACACTGCCTTTCCCAGCCCACTGTAGCAGAAATAGCCCACGCTTCTGCAGATGTCTCACATTGCTCAAGTATTTTGTCTGCCAGGTGTGTGTGCAGCACCAGCAGCACAGGGCATGCTCCTTCAGGGAACAATCCTCACCAGCCTTGGAAAAATGGGTTGGGTTTAGAGTATAAAGCTAGATAAAAGCTGTGTCTCCCTTGCTCCCTGAAAGCAGCTCTCATGTCTGCCTGCCAGGGAAGGTACCTCAGCACATCTCTCACTGAGGTTTTGCTCCTTTCCTTGGGTAGATCAGCTGCCCTCTCACTGTAGGGAATCCTTCCCAAAGATCAGTACCAGGTTTTTTGAAGACAGGACTCCTCTTCCTTTTCTGTAGGTCAGATATTCACTCTTGCAAAAGATAGTTCTGTAATTTACATGCACAGAAATATTGCCTTTATACACACAGTAAACAAGAAAATCCTTTACTTTAACATTTTCCCAGAGGTTCTGTTTGGTTTTTATGTTTGTGATGCAGTAAAAATGAGAATCCAGAGCACTTTCTGTTTCTCGTGTCCAGTCATGAGGAAAAAACACAGAGACATTTAGAGCATGGGGACAATAGCCTTTGAGAATAGGGTATCTTGCTGTGAACATCTTTCTTTCAGGTATCCTCACCTGGATCCTGTTTTTCAGCTTTTGCCACAGCTGCAGTTTCCCCCAGCCAGGAGCTGGGAAAAAGTGATGTTTCCAACTGCTGCATGGCCCATGATAAGCAAGAATCAGCCAGATGGGGTTTCATCTAGATGCTGAGAGAGGAGACAGCAGCCCAGTGAGGACTTTGAATGGGAAAGATCATACAGACCTCTGACTTCCCTTAGCAAAGGGAAGATGTGAAATATGTTTATTTTGGTATGTTTCTAAAGAGAGGACAGTGCCCAAGAACCAGGTAGGTCAGAGACAACCAGCATCATAAGTACAGTTGTACTCCACTTGGGTGGAAACAGGAGAACAACGTGCAATTGTAGCACCAGACCCTGGCTTGAAACGCAGCTGAGGAGGACAAAGGATATCAGCAGAAAACCTGGGGATGCAAAAGGCTGGTTTTCATTAGCTTCTTCACTATCCTGCTTAACATGGTCTGGTTCAAACCTGGGTGTTGATCTGCCAGGATTCTCTGCCCTTCAAACCTTTTTTTCAACTGTTCCTTCTTTGCCATGAATGATGAAGGGGCATTGGATGCTTAAAAGTTTGTCAGTTTTTTCCCATGGTCTAATTTTTCCTATGAGCCTTTCTTCACTCCGATACTGAAGAAACGTTGTTTTTTAATTAATCTATTCTTAATGTCCTCACATTGCTGTTTCATGGTGGTAAGAGGGCTTTAAAAACTCCATCAAAGAAATTACCTTCTTTGATGAACCTTACATATGCAAGTGGGGTTCTCTTCAGGAGTTGTTATTCCTTGGTGGCCTTTCTTGAGCTTGCTTAGGGTTTTTAACAGAGAATATGAACAACATGCAGGCTGTATGAAAGGAGAATTAAGGGTAAGTTGACATTTCTATTTAGACAAGTATGTGGGTTTAGGTCCTTGGGGACACATCAGTTGCCACCAGAGGGGAGATGTTAGGACTGGAAAGAGTGGTGTCTTTCAGAAGGGAGCAAACCTTTTGCAAGCGAAGAGACATGGTGGAGTTGCAAAAAGTCAGTTTTCTATGTACTATGCTTTGGCTGCTTTTTGGCAGCACGCTGCTCCTGAGCAAGACTTTTCCAGTTTACATGATCTTCTTCTTTCTACTGGAACATATCAGCTCTCACAGGAGTGAAGGAGTACTTGTGTCAAGCCCTGCATGCCCAAGTTAGACAAGCATTCAGAGTGCTGCTGCCACTAAGATCCTGTGATGTCCAGTGCAACAAGAGAAAAGGGTACCATTCTCACAGAAGGACGGGGCTGGCTTGCCTGTGGCACACCCCATCTTTCCCAGACAAGCTCTTATGAATGCCAAACAACATCAACATGACACAAAGCCCATTGACGCCATCCCCTCTAGCACAGAGCCTTGTGCCAGGCCCCCCACAGTCGCTCTGATTGTGCAGAGTGCAGAGCAGTGAAATCACTATTTTGAATTTTGAGGAATGGCCAGCAGATGGGAACAATCAGATAAAGCCGGTAACCATCACGGAGGAAAAATATCTAATTAAATTCTCCTGAGAAACATGGGACCTAAGAAAGATCTTTTCTCCTGGTGCTGTCCAGCCACTGCTTCAAATCTTCGCCTGAAAGGATGAAGCAACTGCGCAGCCCGCCTGTGTGATTGAACTAGTGCAGCAGCCTTGTGAAGGTGGGCTGGGAAAGCACAGCAGTGCCAGAGGGAAAAGGAGGCAGAGGGGATGATGAGACTCCTTCCTGGATCCTGGGAAGTCCATGTGCATTGATTTTCTGAGGTTGTAAATAGACCTTGGCATAAATGAAGATACTGGTGCCAGTGCTGTAAGCTCTTGAAGTCAGGGGCCATCATTTTGTCTGGTGTTTATACAGTCCCTATCACTGCAATGGCCTGGCCAATAACTGGATCTCTTCTCACAGCTGCACTATTAAATGGCCTGATTATTATTAGTAAGGTAACAATAAACACTAATAGCAACAATTTCAATCCCACTCAAGATGAAACAAGGCAGTGGGACTGATGGGTCCTATTTGTTGCTATGGAGTAATGTTCAATCCTAGCCACAGTTTCTTTTCTCTTCTCAATGCAACTTCATTTAAGAGGATGATTACTCCTTGAGGGCTTTTATTCTGTCTGTGCATAATGCCTGCAGGAGTCTTCCATGTTGCTACAGCAGTGTTGCTATTTAAGTGATCTAGTGCTTTTCTAAGCGGCAGCTTCAGACCCAGCTTTCTTTCAGAGCACTCTGTCCCCACAGAGAGATACATGGAGGGGCAAGGAAAAAATCATGTGCAACAAATACAGCCAGTGCAAGGGGAAATCATCTTCTTCTTCACAGTGAGAGCTGCTCACCACTCAGAAGGACTTTAAAAATATGCCCCATCTCAGGAAAAACCTAGAAAGGGTCATTACGATGACATCTGAGGCATGAGCATCTCCTCCAAACCAAAGTGTTTAAATAGCAACAAGAGTTTTTAGCCCCAAATCCCAAAGCAATTTATGTCACTGTTAGCTGTGTACAAGGCCTTTAAGAGAAGCAGTGCAAAGGTTGGAGATAGGTTTGCAGGCGGATGCAGAAGTACATCCTCAATAAATGGCAGTGTGCCCAACAGGAGAGGTTAGTGTCATCATCATCATCACCATCACTTTTTAGCTGTAATAAAATGAGACAACTGACTTCAGTAATCTAGCCCAACAGAGTCATGGTGTCCATAAAATAATATAGAAGTAAGCAACACCTAGCAACCTAAAGAAATAATTTGCAAAAAAATAAGCATAGCTGGATTTTTTAATGGTTCCTGCCCAAATAACGTATCGCATCTATGACACTTTGTTCTGGTACTAATCTTCTGGCAACACTCACTGCATACAATTCCTGTTCCCTGGAAATAACTAACACTACCTGTGCCTTTGCAGATGGTTTGGTGGTGTATATATCCTCCTAGAAGCAAGTAATCTGTTCTTTCAATGGGACATATTTGCCAGAGATTTTCAACTGTCAAAACAACACCCTCCCTAGCTCATGATCTCACTGCTGTGTACCCATTAGGCTCCTATCCAGCACAAAAAGGCCATGGTGACATGCACTGCTGAGTGCTGGCATGTGCTTTTATGATGAAGCGCTAAGTTGAAGTTGGCTTGAGAAAGAAGCAGTCAGATTGGAAGAGGTTAGCATCAGAAATGTTTATATCATCTGTTTCTGTGAACTCATGCAAAAACAGACCTGGCTGGGTCAGGATTTGGTGACTGGAATGAAGAAGAGGATAAAGAATATGGGGTGCTTTTTTTGTCTTTTTACATATATCTGTGAAATAAGCGAGATGGTTACTCTGGCCAGTGTTGTCTTCTTGGGAGAGGGGCAAGACAAAGAGAGTAAGAAAAAAGTAGCTCTTAATATAAGCTCTTAACTCTTGTGTTAAAATATATAATCCCTGGCTTCAGCTCGCACAGCAGGAACAAATCCTCTCAGGACAGCATTACGGTATGTGAAGAAGATGTGAGACAGCATCGTCACCAGGCCACGTCCCTGGCATTTAGCACCCAAGTCACATCCTCGGCTGTGCGTGTCAACGGGGCAGATGGGACTGGAAGCGTAGCCCATTTTAGAGAGGGTTTTATGCAAAATCCTATGATAGCAGACCATGCCATCAGTGGTCTCATCCCTATTGGGGTTTTTTTTTATATGATAAAAACGCATCTCTGTTAAACGCGGAACAATTTTCCGTTTGGATTGGTCTCCCAGTTGAAAAGTGGTTTTTGGGAAATGGAAAGGAAAAGAAAATGTTTTGAAATGGTCAAAGAATCTCATGCCTGTGATTTCTGAACAATAAATTCATTTTCTGTTTCAAGAGAGTATTTCTAGTTTGGAAAATGCACGATATTAAGAAGATGCTTACCTTAAAAAACATTAACATTAGAATCATTCAGAAGCATCAAACATGGGTTTTATTAACCTACCCTAATCAAAGAAGTACCTTTTCTATCTATAGTGGTGTTGTAGAATTTTTTTCTAGTTTTGACTTTTGGTTCTGATTTAGGAAGGGCAGGGAAAAATGTCAAAATCCCTGTGAATATTTTCCCAAGGACTGGAGAAAACATTTTCCCACACAGCTCTAAGATCAAACACTTCAGATGCCAACAGATTACTGATTAGGCTTTCCTGCTCTCGACTTGGGATCACCATGTTGCAGAGCACTTGGGGACAGAGCAAAAGGCACCTCTCATGCTGTTAACGATGTTTTTCCACACACAGAGCAAGTACTTTCCCAAGAAATGTCTTAAGTGAAAGACTCCAAAATAAAGAACAAAAGTGGTGTTAGCAACCTCTGGCTTTCAACCTCTGTGACTTATGTCTTCAGATATCACGAAATTGGCTTTAAAATTGCATGAATAAAAAATGAATTGAAATATTTAACTGAATTAAAATATTTAACTTGCATTCTTACTTATTTTCTAAATTGCATGAGAATTTTCAAGCTTTTCAGTAGTCCTGCCAGCACCAGACATGTAGTTCTTTGTGCACAAAAGCTGAATGCCTCATGGAGGGTAATTATAAGAACTTGCAAGTTGGAGCAGATAGGACTGCAAAGGCACACTTGCTGGAGGGCCTGGGGGAGAGGAGCCTCTGTATGCATTACTCTTTAGCAGTAGCCGTTGCTTAGTATCCACACCTGAACACAGAAGAATGACAAAACCTGCAAAAGAGGATGCTCTTTGTAAGGGCAGTGTTCACAACTCTTTTCTGCATCCCATCTCACTCATTTTTAGAACTATGACAGAGAAGTCTTTGACTAAAACAGGTCTGCTG
This sequence comes from Myiopsitta monachus, assembly GCA_017639245.1. Classification (NCBI taxonomy): domain Eukaryota; kingdom Metazoa; phylum Chordata; class Aves; order Psittaciformes; family Psittacidae; genus Myiopsitta; species Myiopsitta monachus. Next base: position 15,451,110 of record CM029928.1, read on the forward strand.
TTAGTGAAAAATGGGTCACAACAGTGAATCTCAATCCAGGTGTTTGTTCGAGGTTTTATCATGAGAGAGTGGAAGAAAGATTCACTCAGCTCTAATCAAACCATGAAAAAAAAGAGGGAAAGAGGCAAGCCTGGGACCTCTGCACCCTTGTCTTGTCTTGCTCATTTCAGCTTCAGTCATAAGAGACCAGAGCGGCAAAGGCCCCTATGGGACCCTTGGTGATTTTAGAGGCTTTCCTTTTATAAACACTATACCAGAGCACGATTCTCTCCTGCAAAAAGCTGGCTTATAGCGGTAATGAACAAATCTTACAGGTATCTAACCAGCTTATTTCTGTCAGCAAAACCGTCTACTAGCCTGTGACCTTCTTCAAGACCACCTCAGGGCCAGAAAATCTAACGGATCAGAGCTTCCTTCCTTTTCTGTATGAACCAGGTGAAGACATTAATGGCCTTCTGTGTACTAGAATGAAGAGCAGGTGACACGAAGTATGGAACCACAGGAAAAAGTGAAGCCACTGCTTTTGCAAAGGGAAACACTAGCAATTTGCTGAAGGTTGCTGTTATTGGTTTTGAGTCAGGTCCTTTGTCTTTTCAGCCTTTACAGACAGAAAAAGAAAAGAACAAAAATGTAGCAGTTGCTGTCTAAAAAAAAAGCTACAATTTACTGTAATGGAGCATGGTCGCTCAGCTTCATTTTTAATTAAGTTCCAGATCCAGGAAATCCATTCATCACAATTCTGGAATGCTGGAAAATTCACTGAGGAACTACAAAGGGCAGGTAAAGCAAAAGCATTTAAAATAGTTGCAGATGAGCTGATAAGAGGCTCAAAGAAACAGTTAAATTTGTGTGCAGATAACTCAACCACAGTATCTGGAATGTATAAACATAGCTAGCACTATTTTTTTTTCTCTCTGCTGGCCTTAAAATTTGATCCAAGCCTGGGAGTTAAAAAGTCCCATTTTGTGTAATCAGGTTCTGGTTGAACATGATTGCTGAATTATTTTAAATTGAAGACACATGTCTGGATGTTGAGTTCTGTATATTATTCCAGGATGGTGTCCATTAGGTCTTATCCACAGGGGCTATCTTCATTCCTTATGCATCAGGATTAGCAAACGGTGAATCATGAATATGGAGACAGTGAAAAGAATGTGGTACTAGTTAAAGGGTGATTTTGGAAATTATCTTGCATGCATTATTCAAAACTTTTCAGTCTCTCTTGCATAAAGTCCCTACGGCTGTCTGAAAGTGTTACTTTAAAAAGTGCTCATACAAGTCATTAGCATTCTTTCTTGAATTTAGCAATGAACCAACATTTGCCTTAACCCCTTGTCAGTCTTAAAGCGTTCTCAAGAGTATGAGATGCTCATCTAATGGTTGCGTTGCCATATGCTGTCCTCCTATAATAGATCTGCCCCTGACCCCTGTGTTTTTATAGTGCTACTTTTTCTGGCAGATGGACCATTACACAAATTGAAACATATTTTCATGGATATTCCCAGTGGTAAGAGAGTATTGTCTCATTAGCTCCATGGGGAAAACAGTATAAACCCAAATCTGAGTAACTCACCTATCCATATGGTAGGTGAAAAGAAGTGTCCTTATAGCATATGCTATAGGCAGCGATGCCTACTGGAGGATCCAGGTTCTGAGGTTGTATTTTGCCTTTCTGGGCCGTCCAAACACTTGTGTAGATTCCTGACAGCTTCTAAAGGACTGGACTGGGTGCTGTTTAGGTCCCTTGCAGCCACATTCCACAGATCAATCACTGCAGAATGCTCTGCCCACATCTTTTTCCTACTGTGTTTCTCTACACAGAACTCCTGCAGGGAAGACCTCTCACAGACTTCAGTCAACCAGATTTTTTTCCAATTAAAATGGCTTTTTTTTTTGTTTAATCAAAAAAAGTTGTCAAAAAGAAGACTGTCCCTGTCATTCACATACTTCAGTTTTCCCATGTTCGTAACAACTGTAATGGGAATCTTATCCTTCTCTTAATCAAAACTATTTGGGAAATCACATCACCCAACTTCTTCACAAGGGAAAACACTTTTGTCAGTATGTGGAAGATGTGATGACAGAGTCAACCATGAGGCTGATATAACATTTCATGAAAACTGAAAGATGTCCCAAAAGCCTGCAGAGGTGAAGTAGCCACAAAGCTGAATGCCTGTACTCTTTGCAAAATGTTTTACTTAGTTTTCAGTCCAGGAAAGAACAGAGTTTGTTGTGCAGATGGGCTTTCTGATTCCATCGCGATGGTATCTCCATACACTGCTTCACTCCCTCCTTCCCTCCCTGCTTTAGGCAGGGCGAATCTGCTGGGATTTAAATCTTTTTCAGGAAGGAGGAATTCTGAAAGGAGGAAAACAGCTGGGAAACACATCCATGCCTCCTGCAAAGGTATGCGCCTTAAATATTGCCGTGAGGTGCAGCATCATTTTCCAGAAATCTCTCACTCTCTTAAATAACACACAACCTATTGTTCCAAGCTGAGCAAAGGTGGAGCTGGCAGCTGATGTGTCTGAGGTTATTCGATAAATGGGTGTAATGAAGTAGTCACGGCTAATATGTGTTATAAGCTTAATATGAACCTGAAAATCCCACAGAGGAGACATAATATCTAAAAAATGATACTGCAGTAATAGTTCTAAATCCTACAGCTTACAATAGTGTTCAGCTGTTTTGAGCTATTATCATGATATTATTTTAGGGATTTTCATTACAATAGATAGTTGCATTAAAATTACATTAAAGTAGATAGTTACCAGACTTTGTTGATGCCTTCCTAAGGAATACACAGCAGACACTTGTGGAAGCACTTGCCCCTGCCACATACAAATGAGTAATTTAGATTGTGGCTGGAGATGACAGCTTTAATTAGATTTCTTTCCAGGAGCTCATTCCGGCAGCTAACCTTGGGCTGGAAAGAGTGTGACACTTCAGTTTTATGCTGCTTAGCACAAAGATCCAGGAATAGCCTTTCTTTCTGAAATAGATATAAAAGCAGGTAAATATCATCTTATTTCTCCAAGTTGGAAAAAATGGGGCCCAGAGGTATAACGTGCCTTGGACACTAGTAGTCTTATATGGGTAGAATTAAGGCAAAAGCAGAGTTAGAGGCCATGACCCAATCTGTCCAGCTCAGCTGTCTCTTTGGCTCTTGTCTTCCTCTGTGGTATCATTTTATCACATTGTTGAGCACCTTCTCAGCACCACTAGATGTGCTTTTAGGTATGACCTGGGAAAAGTACATTGCATAGCTTTTCCCAGACCTCAGTACCACATGACCTTGGTGCATAAATTCCCTCCATCATGCTGCCTTAGTGAATCTCTGAGTTACTGTGGCTCCTCAAAGACTGGCTGTGCTCATTCCTAACCTGGGTGGATGACCCAAAATCCCCCCCTTGCCTGCCTGCTTTCTTTCCAGGACACCTCCCGAGAGATCCACATTGCATCCTGCACCAGCCTTCATCCTCGAAGTCACAGAGCCATGCTATACTAAAAATATTCCAAAGAAACCAAGAAACAGTTAACTCAAAATAATACTAAATATTGCTTAAACAAGAAGGAGCTTACTCCAACAGGAAAACAAGAAGGGAACAAGCTTGAGTTTATCACATTAGTCTCCCCCATTAATAATGTTTCATATTGATTGTTATAGACGAGTATTTACACGGGGTCCAAATGTTCTGATTGCTTCAGGATGAATTAGCTTAAGGGCCCAGATTTGACAAATTCACTGTCTGAAATTTAAACATGAGACAAACAAGTGAAGAGGAACATGAAGAAGCAGGGTGTGTGTAACCAAATTTCATCAACAGGACCATACAGAAACTCTCTTTGTGTAGGTTTGGAACAAAGGAGTCTGTCTTGCTGTCTTGCAGTGGGATCAGGCTATTGGAAGAAGCAAATGGTGGCAATTCCATGGTCCAGCCAGGGTGTGACCCTTCCTCTCCAAACACAGTTCATCCCCTGTGCTCCTTGTGTATGGGTGGGCAAGAGAAGGAGTATCATATTTATCTATATTTCCTTATATATACATTTATATGAATGTGTGTGCATGCTTGTGTGTATGTACATATGTGTAAGTATATATGTACCTATACAAATATACAATACAACATATACAAATATGATTTAACTAAGCTAGATTCTGTAACTGCTTTGTTTGGAAAACTGTCACCAGAGATCCATCTGTGCTGACATGTTTAGAGTGAAATATTATTCTGTTGTAAACATTGAATATTGACTCTTTGGAGCAAATTTGCCCTTTGCCATTCTGTACGGCATGAAACATTGTAGAATGGAGCTATGGCTCTTTCATTAAAAAACCTCAAAACCTGTAAGCCCTAATAATTGGATGGGAAATGTTTATTCACCTGATTTTTAGCACCCCTCTTGCAAAGTAGAAAATCCAGTCAACACCAAGTTCATGTCTTTGCCATCTGAATGTTTGCTATCTTGTATGTATGCTTCTTATACATACTCTATGACTGTTTTCTTTTTTGCTCTTGCAAGTTTTAATCTCAGCTGACTTCTGCCTCGCTAACAAAGTTACATCATTTCATGCTACTACCACCACATATATCTTTTCATCTGAGAGTGAGGTCCAAATCTCTGAAAAACAAGCAGGACTTGGATGATGCTGGCTGCATTCAAACCGCCTGCAATCACTGCCTCCGATGCAGCTCCTTCCCTCTATGGATTTTTTCACTCTGGCAGATCTGGCCGGGGAGCTCACCTTAGATGCCGCAGGAAGCATCTGGGGTTGAGAAACTGGAGCTGACAATCTCAATACAGCTCTGCTATGCTTCTCTTTCCTTGAAAAATTCCTCAGCTGGCATTGCCTGACTCCCTTCTCATGACTTCCCAACTGTCCCCTGGGTACAAAGAACACCAGAAAAAAGCAGGATTTCAGAAAACCTTTCACTGCACACACAGTCCTTGTATTTGTCTGTGATGTTTCTTATTCCTGAGTAAGCCAGGCTATCTCCGATGCTACTCATCAGATGGGCAGGCAGAAGAGGACTTTTCAGGACAGATAGGCTGTTGTTCTCACTATAACACCCACTTCAAAGAGGTGGGGATAGCTCTGGTGCTTCAGGATACCTAAACCCACTGAGGACTTGCAGGCAATGCCTGGTTGACAGTGGTTGTCATGAAACATCACTGCCTGTGTTATTAAATTGTTGATGCAATCCCCACCCAAATACCACTTTCACACACGGTTCCTGGGCACTGGTCCGGGACCATTCCAGAAAGGCACCTTAAATGTAATAACTTTTTTTGAAGGCAAAAGTTATCCACTTTTCATACCAGTTTTCAGTGTCAGAGGGTACTGGTAAACACATCACATCTGCCAGGGTGCACTAAGCTCTGCAGTGCACTGGCCTTCATTTCATCTGGCCTTTAATATATCCCCTCACCAACAGTCAGAAAATGCAGATAAACTATCTCAAGAGACATCATCAACCTCATGATAGCCTTAGTAAGTGCGGTACCAGTTGATCTGGGGACACTTTACATATTCCTGTATGGCTTGAACTGAAAATCATAGAATCATAGGACTTGGTGGATGAAGCGCCCTATAGACAGATAGGAACAGCCGCACCCTCGTAGACCCTTGTTCTCATGGGGGACTTCAACTACCCTGATATCTGTTGGAGGGATGGTACTGCCCGGCACAAACAATCCAGGAAGTTCCTCGATTGTGTGGAAGACAACTTCCTTCTGCAAGTAATAGAGGAGCCAACAAGGAGAGGGGCCATGCTTGACCTCATGCTCACCAACAGGGAAGGGCTGGTTGGAAATGTGACGCTCCAGGGCAGCCTTGATTGCAGCTGATCATGAGATGGTTGAATTTGAGATCCTCAGGACAGTGAGAAGAGCGTGCAGCAAGCTCACTGCGCTGGACTTCAAGAGAGCAGACTTTGGCCTCTTCAGGAACCTCCTCAGTAAGGTTCCATGGGATATAGTCCTAGAGGGCAGGGGGCCCCAAGACTGTTGGTTGATATTCAAGGATCACCTTGCTGCAAGCTCAGGAGTGTTGTATCCCAACTAGAAGGAAGTGCAGCAGGAGGGCCAGGAGACCTCCTTGGATGGATAAGGAGCTGCGGAGGAAAATTCAAAGGAAAAAAGAGTCTTATAAAAGGTGGAAGCAAGGACAGGCAGCCTGGGAAGAGTACAGGGATGTTGTTCAGGAAGCTAGGGACCAGGTTAGGAAAGGTAAGACCCACTTAGAATTAAACTTGGCTAAGAATGTTAAGGATAACAGGAAGGGATTCTATAGGAAAATGTACAACTGTGCTTTAGATACCAGTTTGCTGTGATCACAGGCAACATAGGTGCTAACACACGTATCTGTGTGGAAGGTAGGAATAAGTACTGCTTACAGAAAATGGGATTTCTAGAATTCTTTTTTATATATATGTGCTCTTCAGGAATATGATGAAGCTGCTAATTATCTCAATAACGTAGCTTCTGAAACATTGTCATCTGTGGAGATGTTCTTTTGTTTTATAAACTAATCTGTTCATGCTCCTGTTCTTTGTTGTTTCTGCTCTTCCAGTTGAAAACAAGGGCAGGTTTCTGTACCCTCACAGGTCAGGCAGAATGACAGAAGAATAGGAAACACGGGGACAGGAATTACAGAGGAATTCAATAAGCAAAACAGTATATGTGATACTGTAGAAAGTTTTAAAATTCCTGCATTGTTCCGTTTTTATCCATCAATAATGGCACAGGCTTCCTGTGTTAGAAAGGTTTTTGTTTCCCAGCAGCTCGTTACTACCTCTGTAAGAGACACTTATACACCAGGTAGCAGAGAAGTGTGAAGAGTCACATCCCAAGGATATTCCGATCAGCAGAAGTCTTTCTCATAGTCTGCCTGCATTTCACTGATCTCTACAGAATAAGGGCAGCAAGAATAAAATGCAGCAGAGTTATACAGCAGCTCTCGCCCTATGGAGCCCCTGGAGAATAAGCACAACAGGACAGAGCTGAAGCAGTGTGGGCCTTTTCTTTTTCAAGTGGCAAAGGTCTTCACTGAAGTGCATTGAAATCAAAAAGCTTTTGTTTCAATCGGGTTCAAGCCTAATCACAACCCCCTCCTTGTGCTACTGCAGATGACTGCAGGTAACATCTCTGCCTGTGGGTCTCCTGCCTTACACTTCTAGTCCTACATTTTGGGAACTAACAATAAAAAGTAGCTCTGAAGAATGAAAATGTATGTTTTGTCCGAAGGCTAAAATAATTTAATCAGCACTGGGGAATCCTGCAGTAATACAAACAGGATCTGGCTTTGTGCATGCTGAAAACCCTGTAGGAAATATGAGAATATATTGTCCATCTTCCTTACATCCCAGAAACACAAGTCCTAATTAGTAAGGTCGGGCCTATAAAGGAACCTTTTGACTGTGCAGATACAAGGGGAAAACTCTTTACCCCTAGCTGACTTAGCTATGCTGGAAAAATGGGGGGGAAAAGCCCCACCAAACAAACGTGGTAAACAATGAAACCAGAAAAAGGCTGCTTTTTGCCAGTGTAAATTAAGTCATCCCAAGAGGTGGTCTAAATATGCAAGCAGAAAAACTCCTTTTGCCAGTATAAGCTGTATCCCCACAGGGGTGCTTTGCTGCTTTTGCTGGCAAAGCTTTTACAGTGTAAACCAGGGCTGCTGATACTGCCTTGTAAGCACAACTGATAAAAAAATAACCTACAATTATCTTTCCTCTCGTCTGTCTGCAGTGGTCATTTCCATCCCTCATCTGGACCCTGGAGAGCCTCATACAGTCAGGTCAGGATATGGATCACAATTGGGTGGGGGGGGGTGGGGGGGGAAGCATGGTAAAAAGGCAGGAAAATCCCAAACTGAGAATAAAATGGTAAACCATTGGTCACACTAACCAATAAGCCAGGTGTTGTTCAACAGGATTTGAAGCTATAGTGGAGTATATATAGTATAGTTGAGCTCATTCACAAAAATACTGCTTCTGTAAATGTTTCAGTGTAACCAAAATAATTCTGTTCCACAGGTGATATGGTTACTCCTTCCTGAAAACACTGCAAAATATCATCTCAGCAGCAAAATTTCTTTGACTAACCTGATTAAATTGATGTAAAAACTCTGATCAACCATAAATCTGGGTCAGTAACTCTAATCCTTCATTGCTTTTCCTTTGTGTCACCATACACCTGAAAATGACAGGTAGCCATATACCTAGCTCTACCTAGCTAAAGATGCCAAGAGCTGTTCTTGCTCCAGCACAACTGGTCTGCAGAGATGACCACATACATCTAAAGTAATAAAAGGCAGGTCTGATTTTGTAAAGCAGAATCCTCACAACTCTGCATAGCCTAGACTACATCTTAAAGCTTTAAAAGGAAAAGAAAAATACACTGCACTTTAGAGGAAACTCCTGTTTTCCCTGCACAAGATGGGACCTGTCCTATAGCCTTGATCCTCTAAATTTAAGGGAGAATCTCATTTAGACTGTGCAAAAAAAGCCAGCTGAATATAAAAAGGACAAAGTGCAAATTTAAGTCCAGATCTAGAGAAAGTGATACTTTCTCTTGAACATTCAGAAAAGAAGGAGCAAACTAAAAAGCATTCCCACTCCCTATGAACTCAGCTAGGTTGGGTGTGTGAGTTGAGACAGGACAGAATCCAGCCCAGAGTGACACCAAGGAAGTAGAGAGCATCATGAATGCACAAAACCAAAGATTCAGACTCCTCGTACACCAGCTGAGGAAAAGGAGGTGGCAGTATCGTGCACATTTCTTTGTTGGGAAAACAAGCAAAGAGAGGTGAGGTATGTCTGCATCAGGAGATAATATTCAGTTGCAACCAATATATTTGCATGTTTCAGTTTCCATGCAGGAGATTATTAATTGTGATGATGCCTAGCAACTATATAGCATGCTGCCTCTTCAGAGGCTTACACACACAATAAGCAGGTGTGAGCAATTTGCCATTGTCACAGGTGTCTGTAACTAGAGCCATTCTTTACTGTTATACCTGAAATGGGTTGCCTGCATACATTAAACAGTGCACTACTAATCACGTCTCACTTTTTAACTCTGTTTAATGACTTGTGAGAACCGTCTGTATGTTGGAGATTTAGAATGTGAAAGCCAGAGATCATGGATGATGGGTTAGTGGTCTCAGATGTCCTCCATATTTCATGTCGTCAAGAGGGTCCTCATGGCTTTTCTGTAAATGCCAGTGCTACTGCTCTGCATCTTGTACACTTGGGTTCTACCTCGTGCTACCCAAAGCATGCCTGGAAAGACCCACAGCGCACACATGTGAGCATGATTGGACCTCCTGTTTGGAGAAACCAGGGAGAGCACTGCCTACCACAACCAAAAATAGTGGGTACCACAGTCTCAGCTTTTGCTCCATCCCTTTCATTCCCCTTTCCCAGGTGCCTGTATGCTTTCACAAGAGAACAGCAATCCTTGCCATGGCACTGTGTGCCAGAAGCGTGCTGGTGATTGAGCAAGGAGAGGTCCTTAGGCAAAACCACCTACAACAGCTGAAGAAGGAGCACACTGACAGCTTTGTGCCACTGTCTTGCTGAAGGAGAGCACATCTGGGAGCATCAACCTACAGCTGAAAATAATCTCAAGGGAATGACATTAGACTACTTTTATTTTAAAAAATACACAGAATAAAAATAAGTTCATGCTGAAGATGAAGTTTGGAAAAATGAGTCTCAAATGCAGATGCAATTTTTGCCTCACCTATGCCTGCTTGCACCTCTGTTCACTGGGTTGCAGTATGGAAAAGGTACAGCTACAAATTTCATCTTCATGGTAGCAAAATTTGCCTCTGGAGATTGGAAGATCAATCCGCAGATGCACAGAAAATACCCACCTTGCTTCTAAAAATGCTCATGGTGTAGAAGAATTAAACCTAGAGGGAAAGAAAGATCAAGCAGATCCCTATTCTTTCTCAATTTCAAAAATATCAAAAGTAGTGCCTTAAACATGGGACATATACATCAAAGCTAAGGGTAGGTGTTTTAGATGTCTCTAGCTTACTGTCTGATAGCAGCAGGCTGTGGCCTTGAAGAATTATGGGCAACATAAGCAGAAAATAAATATGAAATATATTTCACTCTGGTGTAATTAAAAGCCCTATTTCCATGTAATCTCTCTTCCAAGGAAATATGCAGTATCTCCAGAGGCCACATAGGGTGTCAAAATAGTTGAATGCAATGAGGCGGCTCAGGATTTCAAACCACCCCCCGTGTTTCCCCCTTCATTGAGTGCCATTTCTTCATGGCTTCGCTTGCTTGAATACGTTCTACCAGGAAAAAACTCCATGAGGAAACTGCCACTCTCTTATATGTGTTGGCATATATCACACCACTATGCCCGCAGTATGCACCTGCATTTACCATTAGTTGCTCTCTTAATAATAAATTCTTGAAGACATATTTCCTTTAATGTTTACCTAAAGAGGGAATAGCTAAGAAAAGCTGCATACACTGAATTCAAGAAGGAGATATTTCTTTCCTACTATAAACAGAACTGATTATAAAACCAGAATGCAAACTGAGCTCCTTGCCCTTCAGTTTTGTATGAGGTTACATTTCTTTGCAAGACTCTAATTTTTTTCATTTTTTTACTGCATTCCAACCAGGGGAGATATAAACCAAAGCAAACAAAGTACCCCCCAAAGGAGTCTCTCCCCCTTTAGCAGGACTTCTATTTTTAATTCTTTACAGCTTTTAAAACATTTGAGTGGGAAGCCTCCATCAGTCTTTGGTGGAAAAGGATTCCTGCTGGTCTCTCAGGATGTCCACTCCAGATAACCTCAACTGGCAGCTTGATATAAGACCGATATCTCTTCTCAGAGGGGTTCCTTGCAGTTTTATTTCAGCACATTCTGCCTTTGCAAAGAAATTCTTTGAGCAGTTTCATTTTTCTCCATCAAAGATGAATTAGGAAAAAGAAAAGAATAAAAAAAGAAAAATAAAATAATATGTTGACCTTCTTGCTTGTTCGCGGTGAATCTTTCACACTTTGCTGGTGCCTTTCTCCAAAGCTGGCTCTCCACAAAACACTGCATTGACTTTGCTCTAGCCGACAGAAGGAATGCAAGCAGGCATCACTGCGAGGAGGTCTGCCGCTGTCTTTCCCCATCACATCTGCAGGTCCCCAAAAGCCTGGTCCCATCTCTGTGCTGACAGTGATGAGACTGAGAGGGAAGCAGAGAGCTTTTACGCCTGTCACAAACACGAGACAGAAAAAAATTGGAAGAAACTGAGAAAAAAAGATTCTGTATTTCCAACAGCAGAGGAATAGAGTGGGAAAAATTTAAAAGGTGTGTGTTGTGCCTGAAGTGTTTACAGGAAAGCTCCTTTAAAAAGCTTAAACTCAAGCTATTTATCTGTCCTTCCAAGAATTTTCAGGCAGGAACTACCTCCCCGTGCTCCCCAAGGAGGGAACCAATTGCTTATCAAGAGTGAAAATGTGACTGAAATGTGATAGCAAAAAACAAAGAAATCTCTAATAAATTAGAAATTCTTTCTTGAACCTACAGAGCACAGTCTGCTTGGAGTCTGGGTTAATCTGTTGCCATAAATAAATCTATTGAGGGAATTTTCCATAAGCTCTATCAGACAGCAAAATTCTGCAAGTCACATCACTGCATGCTGTGTGATGCCTCTGGCACATTCAACCTGGTTAATATTTATGTTGCAATCACTAGTGACTTCTTAAAACCTTAAAGGCAATACCTCCACAAAAAAAGAAAAAAGCCCCAGAGCTCCTGCAGATGGGCCATCATCATAAATTCACCCAAAAGTGGAAACTCAAATAACAGATGTGTGTTTATAAACACAGAAAATAAATTACTAGATATGCTTTCCAAATGCTTAGAGCTGCAAGATATCCTTACACACAAAAGTCCATATTCACATTTGCCCACACCAAAGGAGCTTTCTTGCTTACCTGGAAATTTGTATAGCAAATGCTATTATTAAGGGGCAAATTCTTGACTGTATCTTGCTCTGTGGAATGATCTCCAAGTGATTAACACCACCATTTACCTCCCCGAAGCAACAGTTGTTTCCTATTCCCAGATGAAGAGAGCACAGAGGCATGTGGAAAGATTGTGTAGGATGTGGCAGCTGTTGACAAAACCTTAACTTTTTAGAGGCCACCTATCCACCTTGAAATATGCTTGGTGCCAAAAGGCAGATGAGAGGTTAAGAGATCTCCTCTGCCTTATCTCTTGCGCACTCTTATCTGCCCAACAGTCCGTAATAAATCAGAGCAACTCTTCTTCCATCTGGCTCACTCTAAATTCCTGCTTCCATGTGATTTGGAAACATTTTCCTAACCTTTCATGACTTCTCTGATATTGCACAGAGCAAGGTTGGAAGAAGTGCACCAGAAAAATTTGGCTTGTATAAAACATGCCTGTAACTGGGTGATGTTGTCAGTGGCACATCACCCCTGGGATATCTCCTGAGCTTTGCTATCTGCCTTTGGAAGTATGTGTCCAGGGTAGCAGTCCATGGGGAAGACCCAGCATAGATCCACTGCAGAAGGAGCAGTATGAGAAAACGTAAGGCTGAGCCCAGATGCTGCTTGGTGCAGACCAAGGCTCTTCTGATATTTGTATATGATTATCAAGGAGTGTGGAAGAGCTGTGGAAAAGAGAGCTGGCACATTGGTCAGCTTCAGAAGCAAATGTCCTAGATATTTGTCCTTCATATTACAAATGGCCCTTGATGTTGAGAGGGTAGAGATTTCATAAAAAAAGGGCAAAATTATTACTTCTTTTCCCAGTGTTTTCATTATATTTAAGCACCTTTCGTTTTTCTGCTCCATCTTTCTCTCCCATTCTCCTCACCAAGTCCATCACCTGAGCAGTCCTACTGCTGCTTCTTGCTCCTATCATTACCTACACAACTCTTTCTATTTAATATGCGTAACTCCAAAAATATAAACTTCTATTGTCCTGTCTTCTGCCCCAACTATTCATTTGCATGAAGAAAGTAGAATATGCACATACTCTAACAACTGCCACAGTGTAATAATAACATTTTTGCTTACCCAAACGGTGATACAAACGAAAGTGTTTGAGTTAGCGGACTTCCACTGTACACATAATGAATGCACATGTGTTTGCCTTTCTGGTATAATAATGGCTAAGTACAGTACAATAGTGAGACTAGTTATTTGGTGGTACAACTGCGTTGGATTCACTCAAGTTACTCCTGCACTGAATGGAGGCCATTATCTCTACTAAATACATGTTTAAAAAGAAATACTTTATGATTTTCAAGGCAGATTTCTTTCACCACAATAAATGTGACAGGAAAGAGTACAACTTAGAAGGAAGAGATATCTACCGCTAGCAAAATGATTTCCAGGGGGGAAAAGAGAAAAAAAGGAGGAAGAAAAAAGGAAGATAAAACCAACCCTATACCTACATATGGTATTTAATATGTACCTCTAATGGAATGAGGTTCATAATTTATTCTGGGGTTTACCTTTTCATGAACTCTGTCTTGTTCCTGCTCATGAATGATTTTCTCATGCTTCGGATATATTAAAATCACATCATTTCTGTCTCCCTCCTCTTGTTTCTGTGTATTCACATATTGATATATTTTGCCGGTGCACATGGCACAGTAATAACAGTAATACTCTTTGCTTCTGCTCTGCTTTTTGTCTCAGGATCTCATGCCAAGAGTTCTAAAGTGAAGAGCCTGACATTAGGGTTTTATATTCATGCTGAGGGCCTTAAATTACAGCCCGAATTTTGGAGGTGCTGACTTCAGATGGAATTGGCAGTTTGCAATACCATTGCTCAAGGCACTTGGCACCAGAGTAAAGGTTTAGTGCACTTATGTCTAATCGTGATCCGTGAAGGCCTCGTGGCTGTGGCTGCTTCTATATCACCATGCCAGTTCATCTTTGGAGGCACAGGTTTTAGATGGATTGAGGGGGATCACATCACCAGTGTTGTGGATCCAGTGCCGTGGGTTGCAGCAGTCTCTCCCAGCAGCCATGGCAGGGAGTAGGGGGCCAGGCGGCTAAACCTGACATGCAGTTTGGCTAGACCACCTTCACCGAGGGCTTTGGAAACATCGCATATCAGATATGGGATTTTTCAGGGGCTTCCAAACACTTGTCTCACATTCAGACACAATTTTACTGGCCAGACCTTTGGTGAGGGGCACCTTTTGCCAACAAAAGACCTCTTTTGCTGACCTACTTGAAATACACTACTCTCATCCCTTCTATGAAATACAGCCTTTTTGATCATGCAAATCCTTACAGCTCTCCTTAGCATCCCATTGATAAAGTCAGGGTGAGCAAAGACTTCCTGCAGCAGCGGCATTAGCTGCCCTGCTGACACAGCTCAAGCAGGGATGCCTGGGAGAATGGTGATGGGACCAGGGTGGGAAGGGGGGAACACTGCTCGTGCCAGGAAAGGATGGATGTCTCCAACCTGCCAGAGTTTATTTTTGTTTTCTTAACTGACACAGCTCTGTTGGCATTAAACATGTGCTAAACCAGGCCCAAATCTTCTAAGAAAATCCCAGCTCACATAGTCCCTATTTTATTCAGCCATCTGTCTCACGTTACAGTTAATGGGAATAACATGTGATTTGCAAAAGACAAACCTTTGGCCAACTTTTCCTCTGTATACATTTCCTTCAAATTTCTAGATTTTTGTTGCATTCTTTTGCTTTATTATTGTTAAATGATTTCTATCATTTAATGGCAATTTGTCCTGTTTACTCAACACACTCAGCAAAGGAAAATGGAAAAATCCATGCACCAAAAGACAACCCTGGTCGCTTATCTCATTGCACAAATATTGGTTTTTTAGGAAAGTGTGGTTCTAATAGGGTCAATTATTCTGCCAACCTTCTCTCCCTATTTTTCGGTTTCCTTTGTCATCTCAGTTTTTCCCTGCTCTGTGCTTCGCATATTTTATTGAGAAAACAAACAAACTTTCCAGTCCAAAGACTGGGTAGGACACGTTCATATGAGAAAACTTCAGAGCGTGTGCAGTTTATTTTTTGTGTAATTGATTTTGTAGTAGATAAAGCCGTGGTATAAACTAACAGGATAATGTTTTTGATCAGTTTCCAATGCTTAATTACAAGTCTGCTATAACTAATTCCCTTCGTGTGCTCTAAGCTGCTATGCTTTTGTCACTGGCTTATTTTTGTTTGAAAATCGGAAAGACATTGAGTTCTTCTGTGAAAGTCGTCTGCCCTGATTGGCTCCTGCAGACACCTCATTACCACAGTCATTCTCCAAAGCTGCAGAGCTGCTTCGAACCCTGCATTCAAATAATTTCTTTTTTTTTAATTAAAAAAAATTAATTTTTTTAATTAAAAGAAAAAGAAAAAGCTGTTTTGAAACACCACAGAATATCTGGCTCATTAGAGCATTAGACCAGTCGGCTTTGCAATATGAAAAGCCTTGTGGGAAGAGCAGCAGAATTTCTTAGACTGGCTACACCACTCATTTATAAGAGTTACATATTTTGAAAGAAAGCACAAGGTGATGTTGGGATATTTGTCTATTTGTAGGTTGGTTGGTTGGGTTTTTTTCACAGAGGTAAATTAAATGCTCACTTTAGCAGCTTATTTTAATAGGGAAATCTACCTAGGGAAATCTTTACATTAAAAATATTTGGGGTTTTGGCTTTTTGGGGGGTAGCTTTGTAGCTTATTAGCAACTATGCTAATATATTGCTAGGCATAAAGGGTAGTGGCATCACATCAACCTCCTAAGAACCAGCTGGGTTGGAAGCAGAAGCTGGGTGCAAATCTGAAGATCCTAATTAACCCAAAGCTGACAGATCTCCACCTCTCTGTGAGAGACAGAGATAAAATGTCTAGTTGGTGTCTTTGGACTCCTCCCCCATGACAGAGCAATGTGAAAGCCAACCTGCTCACACAGTGTGGATTATGAATGAAGGGTGTAAGACTGGGGAAGCTTCATACTGTAGCAGGACTGAGCAGAATATTATCCATAGATGTTTCCCCAAAAGTTGTTCTTAATATTCTGGTTTTGGTCTTATCATATGGTGACTGATCCCTTATTTATTCCAATTAAACCTAATTTGAGCTTATTCTCCTCTGGATGTGTATGCTCACACTCATTAATGTCAGGAGATCCTAAGTAAATCTTTGGGCACTTGAAATAATACAGTCAAATGAGGAGAATTAAGGCTGCTTGATGGGTTTAAGAGCTACCAGTCTTCATTTTAGAAGAGGCAGCTAAGTCAGGAATGGGGGAGTAACATATATCTCTAGCTCCTAATGTTAATGAAGCAACATTTTATATCAATGATTACATGCAAATGCAAATTTATGTAGATTGTTTATTTAAAAAAGAGATTTCATGCATCCGTCTCTGCATTTCTCCTCCTCCCCCTATATTTTCACCCAGGAAGAGATACTATTGTTATTCTAGTCATCTTTCGCTTGATTTTATTATCTAAGAGTGCCATAAAAATGACAAGAAAATGGATTTGTCAGACAACAGTCTGCTGTTCCTGGTGTAATTTCACACTGAGCTACAGATACTGACAACATCAGATAGTTTATACATTTTTCCTTTAATTGTATATCACAGCCCCATTTTTAGTGTGGTGCTCACCATTACATAATTAAGAAAGTGTTTAAAGTGCCTGGCTGTTTTCAGATGCTGGATGTGAAATAGATTGCATAGTAAGGCAGCTGCTGCTAGACATGCTGTGCTGGGGTGAGACTGGCCTTTGCAGAGCCAGGGATGCAGTCTGGGTGCGGATGGGGTGACCATGCAGTGCCTTAGAGGGGCACCAAGAGCAAAGAAGAGATGTGAAGGGGTAAGCGAGATCAGCCGCCCTCTCAAAGCCACCAGACAACCTGCCTCTATGGGAGGTTCACATCCCAGGGAGACCCACCTCAGAGTTTTTAGGGGGGTCTTGCAGATTTGAGCTGAGGTTGGCAGCTTTAGGCAAGGACCTCGCTCAGATCCTCATCCAGGCCTTTATGGTAAGACTCATCCAGCTAAAATATAGGTAAAAGCTGGGAACCAAACGTACCTCATGACTACAGGTATGGTTGAAGACTCTGAGGGAAACAGATTTTCCTGGTTGTCTCAGTGCTCAAACTTTTTTTTAACAGAATTAAGATGCATCTCAATCTACTAAAGAATAAAACCAAAACTTCATTACGTAACAGTCTCCAAAATGCAACAGCAAAGCAAGCACCCAGCTGTATTGCACATTCCTAATTTGGCCTTTTCTGCTGAAGGTTGTGACTAATATTTCTGTGCTACACAAGGGGATTTGAATACCTCACACCCCATGGTTTTCTTTCCCCGAGGCAGCTCTGCAAATCCCAGCATAAATCAAACTAGCTAGTGGCAAACATCAGTGAGCAGATTTGCCTGGTGGTCTGCTAATGCGCTGCCACATGAAGGATCAGAGTCGGGCTGTGGAAGGAGGCAGCCTGGGGACTCTTTCTGGGGTGATGTGGTGCAGATGGGTGCTGCTGGATGTGGTGTTTGTCAGGGCAAGGGCACATCAAAAAGGGACAAAATGAGGAGAAGAATTGTTCAGCTCAAAGAATAACTGAGAAACACTTCTCTGGGAAAAAATGTTTCTTAAATAATAAGTATTCTGATTGATTTCCAGTAATATTTGACAGATGTGGACAGAATATTCCCCCCTAAAATAAGATACTCTTAACTAAAACAATATTCTTTGTATCACTATCTGCAAATTCAAAGAGCTTGTATTACCATAGGGATAAAATAAGCTCAAGCAATGGGAAGGATAGCCATCTTCCCAATTTCTTTTTCAACAGCTACCTCTCATCTCTCAGGATTGTTTGTTTTATTAAGAAATCCTGCAGTACCGAAAGTGGATTTACAGGAAGCCCAAAGCTGTGGGTTGCAGTCAATTCCATAAGGGCTATTTATTTTCTTAGCAGCTGACAATAAAATAAAAGTGCCAGTCTGTTCCATATGCAAAGCAAAGGATTAACCAGGAGAGGAACACTAATAAATTTCTTTCCTTCAGGAAAGAGCCAGCAGAGCTGTGGCTTCAATTTGATTTAGCCAAACACCATCGCCCACTGCTTCAAAACACTCTGCACCCCCACTGGCCAGTATCACAAGGAGCATCGTTTGTGGGGAAAATCACATGTAGGATCATATCTACAACTGGTATGCATAATTACTCCATGTTTTCTCCAGAAGGGATTATCCCGTGGCTATAATTACGTCAAAAACATGCCCCAAAGAACAATATTTCAGACAACTGCAGCCATCAAACAAATACGCTGTATAATTATGTTATTTTTCCCCTCTGAAAGCTCTCACTCATTTTTGTGTCTTGCCTGCCTAAGACCTCCTCCAAGGGAAGCACCAGATTGTTCCTGACAATAGCACATATATCAAAGGGGGGATGGCGAAGCCGGCCTGACCAGGCTCTCGCAGCAGCCCCCGGCAGGTCTGGCTCAGATGTGGAGCTATGCTTGGACTCTGCTCCAAGCAAAAGATGCCATCTTCAATATACAAAACTGTCATGAATTTGTTTTTTGTCATAAACGAAGCATGGGTCTGTGCTTTAATTTTCCTCACTGCCCTCTGTCAGGTAATAACCATAAATATTGTCCCGAATCATTAAGTCACAACCTGAAATGTGATCCTGCCCAGTTCCCAATCAGACAGCCATCTGGAAGATGAAAGAAGTCTATTTTCGTTTTAGAATGATCCAGACTCTAATTTGTAGTAACAGTCTTAACAGGCTGTTTCAGAGACATTAACCAGAGACTGGTCACAGTTGCTTGAGGAGGGGACATTGTATATGCTGCCTAAAGTATGCATTGCAGGCAAAACATCCCGTCACTGCTTTGAGCTTGTGGCCTCTGTGGCTTTTCATTCCAGTGCCATGTTTCTAAATGGGCACAGGTTATGCATGCAGGGCAACTAGATATATATTGTGTCATAAAAAATGCCAGCACATTTGTGGGAGACAGAAGATAGTGTTTCCACAAAGCTAACAGTGGTACCATAGGTTGTATAAATGCCTCCTATCTTGGGGTTAATTCCATGCTGAAAGCAAATATTTTTTCTATATGTATAAATGTATTTATACAAACATATATCTTATGATTTTCTGGCTACTTAAAAAGTGTTTTCACCATCAAAGTGCTGTTTTATTGCAACAGCAAAATACTTTTTACTCTATTAAAAGCAAAGAAAAAACCTAATTAAGTGATTATGCAGTTGAGCAAAGCCACTACCAATTAAGAACTTCTCATTATGTATTTGAGACCACTGCCCTCTCCTGACCCATGCTAACTTTCGTTAGTGAAGGACATCAAAGGCCAGCTGGCTTGTGATGGCACAGAAATTGCCCAGTAGATGAAATGGGAATCATGTGCATCGGCTCTCCCTGCCAAGATGCAGGAATGCTCCATTCCTCTGCTCCTCCAATAGCTGCAGTATTGGGGGTTCTTAAGCAAACCCCACAAGGATTCATCTTTCCCAGTTCTGGAACTACAGCAATGCAAGTGGTCTGCGGGCATGGCGCATCTATGCAGTATCCATTATTATACGTGTGCCAGTCTGTGACTAGTGTTGCTAGGTTTAAAATTAAGCCAAAATAGATTATTTCAGAACACAGTTAAAAAACATGGCTTTAGTTCTGAAACACAGCTAACTTTACCATAACCCTCTTTCCATTCACTTCCAAACAGGAGTTCAGAGATGTCTCTCTCAATCTTAACCAGTGATAAAAGTACAGTATTCAGCACGTTCTAGTTCGCACTCCCTTGCTCTTGCAAACCTGCCGACTAAAGACGAATGCCAAGCCACAGAAATGCAACTGCAACAGCAGACATCTCTCAAGCAGAAGTTCAGCGATTGTTTGGCTGAGTCTCCTGTTTTCCTTGATGTTTTATCATCCTGGGTTATGTTTCCTTTAAAGCTTACAGAAAGCATTTTCTGTAACAGATGTGTGTATGTGAATGAGCTTAGCCCAGATATTTGGAAATGACCACATGGGGGTCTCTTACAGGTAGAGATAACTGAATTGGCATTCTTCTGAATAAGCTCTTCTATTTTTCTAAAATGCTGTGAGTTAGAAATGGTGTGGAGAGAAGATAAGGAACAAAATAAATGCTGTTTGCCTTAATCTCTGCACTGCAGATGCACACTAAAGCAGGACTATTTTCTAGCAGGTAGGATTGAAGTGCATCTTGCACAAGGAGGAGAAAAGGGAAGGAGAGAGGATTTCATCATATGCGTGTTGTTTCTGAAGAAGAGCTGTACCCTGTTGTTTATCCTGCATCCTGAAAAACAGCCTTACCTACTGTGAGTGCCCAAGTCCCTGGCTTGGGTTATTCTTTGAAGCTTTTGAGCGCTCTGGGGCAGCACTTCACTTGCGCACCCCATCATATCCAAGGGTGTTCTACATGTTTCCTATGCTGAGTTATCAACATTTTCACTTAAGCTTTGCAATGGAAGTATCGTGCCTAACCACATGAGGCTTGCAGCAGCTCTTATTTGCATCCTGGCAAGGCATTAGCTGGCATCAGTAGTCTCTGGTGCTCAGAGCTGCATGTGGCAAATGGAATCTATGTTCTGGACATGATACATGAATAGACAAAACAGTCATTCATATAGCAGAAGAAAGGAAATTCTGTACCAAGTTCCCATTCTCTGGATCAGAAGTGGAAGAGTGAAATCCTGGGTGTCCTGTCACCAGAAGACCAAGGTGTCCTGAGCTCTACTGGGCTTACATTCAACTGCTGTGGTGAAGATGCCTGTGGTAAAGCCAGACTTGGACCCCTGTTTCTATGACCAAGAAACTATTTTTCCTTCCCACTGCAAAGTAAACATGTCTGAGTAGCAGCCACCATAAAACAGCAGGAGCACAAAGCACTGAAAGCTTTGCCAGTATTCCAAAAATATGTAAAGGAAGCTTTTCCTCTTTCTTTTTTAAAGACGAAAGCATACACGCTATACTATTGCAGTGCAACGGACTGAAAATAAAATCACAAACATGATCTGGCATATCAAACCATGTCTAGTGAAAAATGGCCACCACTTCCCTTTGAGATGGTTTGGTAAGTTTTTATTTTGCCTTTTTTAAAGTCACATAATTTGGACAAAGCACAGTTGTGATAATAGGGAGCGTGCTGGGTCTTTCTGCATTCCATGGCTGTAATAATGAAGCCATTAAATTACTAGGTCAGAGGCCCCAATTCACAAAGAAATAATACCAGTTTATTATTTCTAATCTTATTAAGTTTGAAAATTGTCTCGAGATGTAACGTCAACCTGTAATGGCTGAAGTATTGATTATATTAACCCGATGCTCATGGATAATTCAAAGAGCCTGATTTCATCTAATTCCTGTAATTTTTAAAACAGTCCAGCCCAATTTTTTATGGCAAACTAATCCAGAATTATTTCTATAAATAATGAAAATGTATTATAGGATTTGCTAGGAGTAAGCCGATAAAGCATTTTGCGTGACGGCTGGCAGAGTGGGGGTTTAATCCCTTTCTTCTTTATCTTTCTTGAATCATCAATCTTTTTTTCTTTTTTTTTCTTTTTTTTTTCCCTCCTTTTTTAATCTCACATTGTCTCTTTCAGAATTATACCCACATATTTCAGAAAAACCCATGGGCTTGCTTTGTTCACCTTTTAGCTCAAATTGATGGGTCCTGTGAACATTTTGCGTAGATAAATATAACGAACAGTATTTCTGCTCTGCCAAATATGAGTCTCCTCCAGTTTTGTACAACAGCCACACTAGTAAGAGAGATGGCATAAAATTCCAGAAACTGCAATCTCACATGGATCCTGGAGCAAATTTTTAATTATTTTAATTTGCTCTGGGGTTTTCAGTAAATATTTAGTAGTGTATGTGTATGCAAAAGTGATATACATACACTTATACTTGCAAGCACACCTGGATATGGTTCAAGGTCCATTAAGCTCAATGGGAATCTTTCCACTACTTCACTGAGGTTTGGATCAAGCCCTAGGGAGGCTGGTTGATTTTAAATATACATTTTCTGAGGTTATTTCTGATCTTCCCCACTGACCTCGCTTTGCACCACTTCCCCAGTTTCCATTCAGAAACCCTAGCCCAAGAAAAGCTGTGTTTGGGGATTTTTCTGTGCCTCCTTTTCTGCCTCCATCCCTGCAGCTTTCCTATCAAAGCACTACATGCATTAAGAAAATTAATGTGAGTTAAGTTACTGAACCAACCTGAAGGCTAGTTCACTCAAAAATATTTCCTATAAGGATATTTATTAGCTCAGAAGACATGTGTGGGCAGAGCATGTTATTTAGTGACCTGTAATGCCCAAATAATGATCACAATAAATCAGTACTCATTACTATGTAAGGGAGGTCTGGATCGAGTGACTCAATAGGTAATGAGGTCTAATTTAGTGACACAGTATTATTTTACAGAGTATTGGGGGGGGGGGGGGGAAGCAGAGGCTGAAGGGGGTCTAATTACCTCAGATTTCTCATGTGATGATGAGCTTCTAACTTTGGCCAGTGGCTTTGGCAGGGTGTTAGAGGTCAGGCTTTTAATTGTTATTGGCTGCATTTGGCTACATTAAGTGAATAAATATTTAAGGTCTGAAACTCTAACACTGTGTTAAATGGAGCAAGACTGGAGCTAAAATCAATATAATGGGATATACGGAGGGAAAAAAAGGAACATTGAGGTAGAAGATAAAGAATTTAAGTCCTTCCTTGTGAATAGGTGAGGTGTGGATTTGGGGGACCAGGAGTACAGTGCCATGACTTCCAGGCAGCAAAACCCTGGATCTCAGAGGGATCAGTACAGCCCAGGCTAAAAGGCCACAGTACCTTCTTTTTCAGCCTTCATTTTGTGCTGAGACCCTAGAGGCATTTCTGTTGCTTTCCTGCCTCCCACTGCTGGGATGGAACTATTCCCTCTGGCATTGGTGGGCATCCCTCAGTCATCCACAGGGAAAAAAAGATGTGCTGTGGATGACACAGAAAGGGAGGGACCTGAAGGTCCCACTTTTGATCCCCACCAGCTGTTGGCGTAGTCTGAGGCCACCAGACCCTAGAGGCAGGCTCCTTTATAACGCACATGCTCATCCCAGGAGCAAGCTAGTCTTCATATAAGCGCATCTGCTGCAATATTTTCTCCCTGTCTCTGAGTTATTAAGCTATGCCTGGAGGTTAGCTGCATGTGAACTACTAAAGTAAGTAGTGGGCATGAAGTGAGCTTGCCAATGCCAGGATCCCCAGGCAAAGTTCTTCAGAGCTGAAACCCCCTAAAAGTTAATTACTCCATCTTCTAGAAGAGCCTTGAGGAATTCCTGTTCTGGGGATTCACAATCTGGAAGCAAAGCTGAACTCTCCCAGGTTGCGAGTCTTTGACTTTTCAGCGGCACGTGGCTACCCAGAGGCCAGGGGCTAGGCACTGGGCTCAGGCTATCTCCTCAATTCGGGAAATCAATTCAATCCTCAGTTCGGGAAAAGAATGGTATATTCTTCAGCAGGGATGGTCCCACATTGTCACCCACAGAAATGCATACTCCTTCTGGTGGAAAAAAGACTGTGTGCCAACTCATCTTCAAGCCTCTGCTCATACCTGCTAAATCTGGATGTTAGGAACAGATGGGACTCATGGGAGATATCAGTAGAAATCCTGCCTGGAAGATTCAAGTGGAAATGAAACCTTTTTCTACACTCTAATACTCAAAGGAGCAAAGAAAACTTTTCAAAAATTATTCTACATCCCACCTTTCCCTCTTTTTTCCCATCTTTCTCTCTCCAGACAGACAGATCAGGAAGTGGGGAATCACTCAGTAACTTCAATCCCACTCTGCTTCAAGATCAAGCCTCATTAGATGACTTTGAAGAGATGCAACAGACCATCTCTATTTCAGAAGTGTGGAAAGGGCTGTAAAAAGTACAAAGAAGAGAAAACATGCAAGAGACAAATGAAAGTTCTGAAAGTAGCATGATGTGTGAAAAAATTAGAGAGTAAACAGCAAGAGGTATGTAGCAGCAACCGATATGTGCAGAACAGTATAATGTTTCTGCATATTTCAGAGCAGGAATGAGCAATTTCTTTATGCTGGCTGTCATTCTAGATGGGAAGGAGAAGAGACAGAAATGATGCTGTCTGTCCATGAGATCTCCTACCACCTGCTGTGGCTATTGAGTAGGTTAACACCGGCAGGTTGACACTCGTCCGCTGCAAGAGGCAGGTTTCAGCCAACATGCTTTTCAAGCATAGTCCAAGGAACATCACTACAGTTATTTTTAAACGCCCAAAGATGGGATTGAAACTTAGCAACTGTTCTCTGATTTCCTAAGAAAATGAGATCTGTGCAATGGTGCACAATACCAGAGCATCCTTGTGTCAGAGCCTTCTCTCTCCCTTTCCTTCATGAATTTAGCAACTGATTTTAACTAAAGATGACGGAGCAGCAGGGGTCTCAAAGATGCAAAATACTGCAAATTTCATTAGTCAGCCATGTAAAGGAGACAGATCCCAGTGGTTCCTATGCTGGCAGAAAGGCTGCCAGTGAGCTCAACCACACAAACTCATAGGTACTAGACATTAGCTAATCCACAAGGAGAACATTATCATGAATTCCCTAGCTATAACTAAAGAAAAGCCTCATAGCTTGTTAGACAGCAAAGACTCAAAACATAAACTACAGAGCCACAGGAAACCAGATTCTATGGATCTTAGTACTTCAAGTTTTAGTACTTCATTTTCACACATGTATTCCAAAGGGACTCTACAAAGCAAACAAAGAAATTGAGAGGCTGAGGCGCTGTATATTATCTAGGACTGCAGATAATATACAGAGGATTTTTATTCTAGCTCTCTTTCTATTCCCTTCCTTGACCTTCAAGTCCTTCCTCTGCTGCTTTGCAGGTTATCTGAGTACTGGTAACTCTCTACGGTTGCAGTTTATAAGGAGGCCATGTATCTGACAATGCAAGTATTATTTTTTGCTTGTCTCCTTCATGTTTTTGTTTCTGAATGAAAAGAGGATCCTTTGTTCTAGGTGTGGGTACAGGCTGAAGTGAAATACCCGAAGGTCTGGATGGGTCTTTGACATGTCCAATCAGCACCGATTTCTTACTGTCTGGAGGCCTTCGACACAGCAATCCATTATTTCTTGGTTTAATTCTTTATGCATGGCTTTTCATATTGATTACTTAACATCATTAGTTTTGGTCATTCCATACAAGAGACAATGGAAAGATCAATTTTAACCATATGAGCTAAAGGAACTTGCTCTTAAAGCATCCAGGGACTGGAATCATTTATCTTCTGCTCTCTGAATCATAAATCTTTTACAAGTGCAGCATTAGATTCATTGTTTGCTACAGCCACATGTGATGTAGTCGGGGATCATTGTAAAAGTGTCCTACATTGCAGTGTGAGCCTGTACCCATAAAGCATATTAATGTACAGTATTGTCATGGAAATTGTCATGAGCTGCTGCAGAGAGCATGGTTTTCACAGGAGCTGTGCAAATCATCAATTGTTTTTAATTTGGTGGCTGAACTGGAAAGAGAGAATTGGTTTATTTTAGACCTATAATGAAAATATTTCCTTCCTCAACTAATCAAAATATGTTTTGTATCAAACAAATTTCTTTTCAGGCTCTCTGTAGTAAAAGCAAAGAGAATGTGGGAAGGAGGAACTAACTTCACAAAGGTATTTCAGTGACATTTGCAGAATTGGGCAGAAAATGGGAGGGAGGCGTTTACATGCAATAACTATGCAAATAACTGTGGAGAAGGCTCTCACAAACAGTGCAGGAATGTACTGCTCAGGCCCATATCTGCCTATTCAGGACATAGGAAGGAAGATTAAATGCTGAGATGTAGCATTTTATAATCACATCCATAAAAACTGTATTGGTTTTCAGGATAATTTATACAGATACAAGAGGAAGGATTTGAGACATGGCCTCTCATACCCTAAGTCCCTGTAGCTGAGGACAGATGGAGGGAGTGGAAAGACAAGATACATCCGAACTTCTGCTCTAGGCCTGTACTAAAGCTTTCCAAGCAAACTTCAAAACAAACCATTTATCATCCTTGCGTAATAAACTAGCAGTGTCCAAACCCTCACAGTGCAGCAAGACAGGAGTGGGGCAAGACGTTGTTGAAAAGTTCAAGCCTCAATGACCTGAGTTAATGGAGCTCTTCCATGGCATCATTACTGCGGCTAGGGCTTGTCACTGGGAGGGACATGATCAAAACCAATGGGCCAGTCTAATAAGGGATATTCCTGCACCAGCTACTTCTGACCAAGATCAATAGAGCAGCATAAAAAAAAACAAAAGGAAAGACATTTTTATTGGTTTTGACATAAGAAATCATTGTATGGACATCTACGTACATACATAAGGGTTCTGACCTCTCCAAGGCATCTTATACAGTTTTCCAGTATCAAAGGATGTGATCTGGGTTGTTTCAGAGTAGCACACAAATCTGAGCTTTTGGGTAGTTTGCCCAACAAACAGTTGAGCTGGAACTTCATATTTGGGGGTTAGGGCTAACAATAAAATTGGGAAAGCACTCTAAAAACTTTTCTTCAATCTCATTGGAAAGGAGCTATTAATTACATAATAATTGAAACAAACAAACAAACAAAACCCATTTTCAACCAAGAGTTTGACTCCTTCCCCAAGTTTCAAACAAGACATTTTTGCTTCCCCAAATTTTAGCTGTTCCACTTTGAAGAGCTGATGTCAGTGTTAGACAATACATTATTCATCCCCAGTAGCAATGTGATTACAGGATGGAGGCTTGGTGTAAAGAAGCAAGTACATGAAGGGCAGCCCGGTGCAACCTACAGCTGGAGCAGATAGTAAACTGTCTCTGAGGGAGAACATTTTATTCCAGCATGGCTCAAGATGATGTATGAAACCACCAAAGATTACAGTCAGTGATGTCGTGGGAGTGATTTGATGTTTATGGTTAACCCTAATATTGCTTTTGTTTATAGACACTATTTCTAGAGCAATCTTATCTTGTACAGTTTTTATGGATACAAAAATTATCAAGCTACAGCTTTTACAGCACAAAGGGTGACATGGGTTTGATTTACACTTCATTACAAACCAGTCCTACAAACACTGCTCAGATGTATAGTTCTTAGTTTCCAGGTGAAATTCACAAAGGAAATGGGACATTTTTGAGCTTGTGCATATGACCAAGTAATTTGTATCAGACTCACCTACTGCCCTTGATGTTTGTGCATCCTTAGGCATCAGAACCTTTTGCTTGAAAAGCTCCTTTCAGGAAGAGCTTGATTCCTCTGCATTAAGTTACCCCTAACTCTTACACATCCAAGTGTTGACCTTTCAGCCTTTTCTTAAAAATAGAAAAAGTGATTTTTTTTTTTCACCTTCGACTTCCTCACGTACTGACACAATGAGCCTTGAATGTACAGTGAGACATTAACCACAGGCATACCACCAAATTTAATGATGGGGAGCACAAAATGGAGTATAATCTGTGTTGTGCCGTGGTGTTGAACCTCCCACAGGTGTCAGGCTTTTTTTCCACAGGGTGTGTATAGACCTACATGGTGAAGTCCTGAGAAGTACAATATTGCTGTAAGGAGTAAGTAGGTTTAGAACCTCCTGTGTACATGGGAAGCTTCTGAGGAAAGCTTTGGACCTCACAGAATCCAAAGGATTTCCAGGGAAGTCTATTCCCATATTAGCCCATCTATCTAACTGTCAACACTTCTGAAGAAGCATCCATGTGAAATCATAATACTGAGCTGCAGTTAGGCCTACAGCAACAGTGAAGTCTGTAAGGGAAAAAATAATACTTTTACCTTTCAAGGAAAATCATTCATTTCCATGCATCTGTTCAAAGCAAGGGAGCAAAAGAAAGAAAGAAATTCTGTATTTTACAAAGAAATTTTGCCAACTACTTAGCAAGAACAGCTTTCCAGAATGACAGTTTCCCTATTGTAGAAAAAAAAAAAAAAATCCCTTTGGTTTTCCAAAAGCACTTTAAAAAAGAAAAGTTTAAATTATTATTTAGAATTCTTTTTAATTAATTAAAACCTGCAAAAATTCTATTTTCCATCTGCTTTGCTGGAATTGAGAATTTTTAGCTATG
Source organism: Myiopsitta monachus (assembly GCA_017639245.1). Lineage (NCBI taxonomy): Eukaryota > Metazoa > Chordata > Aves > Psittaciformes > Psittacidae > Myiopsitta > Myiopsitta monachus. The sequence goes on from CM029928.1 coordinate 15,479,274, forward strand.
TACATCTCTTCTGTGGCTACTTGAGTAGTCAGATGGAGATCATTTGGCTGCCTTGTTTTACTGTTGATGCTGCCTCCATCTCTAAAGTGGTTCTGGCAGCTGACAGTACAAGGGTGACAACCATCTGTTCACACTGTTTGCTGCTGGGTGGTACCCTAGTATCAGGTCTTGACGTGCAGCACTGTCAGCCTTTCCCTGTGCTGAAGAGAAAATGTTGCTGTGTTGCTGCACATCACTCACCAGCCTGCACAAACAGCATCTTCACCAGGTATGTCACCGTCACTTGTTGGGAGCCACCTTCAAGAGATAGATTTGGGAAATCCAGACCTCCTGAGTATACCAGAACCAGCCCAACATCTTGTTAACCGCACATCTTATTTGTATCACAGCAGTGTGAAATGATTGTGGAAGCAATAGCTCCCAACACCAAAGTGCAGACATGGGGATGAGGTGTTCTGGATGCCAGGAACTCTTTTCTGCCTGGAGCAGTAGATGGGATCTCCTACCAACCATCATCATTGTTGCTGGACACTACTGGCTCTGTGGGTTAAACAGCTTTGTGGAGGGGTTGATGGAAGCATCTAGTCCTGACTGGACATGAAACATTACCTGCAGATGAAAGCGAAGCACCAGAGCTGAACTTCATCCTGTACCATGTTGAATAGCCATTAAATCCCCTCACTATGGCCTGGAGGCTCAGAAATGGTTACTAATCTTCTTTTCTGTTTTACATATTTAGAAAGCTACCCTGTTTGTATCTGGCATTTGCTGTGCCTGCAAAGATTTGGTATCTCTGGAGTAACCATGGGGCTGAGGAAGTGTAGGGTCTGAATTCTCACAGGAGCCCAGACACACTCTGATAAGCTGATGGGAAACAACTAACCCTGGGAGCAGGCACATGATAAAATGTCAGTACCACATCTCTGAAAACCAGGATATTATCTGAAGGGAATCACTTGAATTCTTCCAAAGCTAATGCTATGTAGTGTGAATTTTCCATCACTTCATTCACATTTATGGCCCTTGGACTCACCTCCATGAGGTGAACAAGGCAGGCGTATATTTAGGCCCAGCTGACCCCCTTGTTCATGTTTAGGCGTTATCAGATGGTTGGGGGAGAGGAAGACAGAAAAGATGGAATTTCAGAGTTGCTTGAGTAGTCATAAAGTTGAGATCAAGGAGGAGAATAATCTTCTAGCAAGGAATCCTGGAATTAACTGAAGAAAGTTTCAGTCTGATTATGAAAAGCACAGGAGGTGACCATTCCTGGTTGCTGTTAGCATGCAGCAAATTGAGGTATTGTAGTTTTATCTGTTACTAGAAAAGCCCTCTACTTAATAAAAAAAAGAAGTAGGAGCCCCACCGTCTCATTTTTAACAAGGACCAGCTGAAAAATGAAGGCAAGCAGCACACAGACCATCTTATGTCTGCCAATTCATTTCCTGGCCCTGAAAGGACAAAAAAAAAGGGGGGGAAAAAAAAGGGGGAAAAAAATCCTCTTGTTTCCTCTCATGCAGGCCAAACATGGCAAAGCACCAGGGGAATTCTGAATGGAATCAATTGCACTTGTTACTAACTGAGTTTTCTTTTATTCTTATATTACCAAGGCCTGGATATTCAGCTGCAAGCAATTATAATGAAGAGTTACTGAGTAATGGTTTCCAGATTGCTCCATGATGGGGCATTAATTGAAAGGGACAATTTAAGAGCTAAGGCCATGTAAATGCATTTCTTATTCTGTCAGATTGAGAAAATTCTGCCTACAAGAGGCTGAAATGCTCAGAACTGATAAAGACTTAATAGTAGCCACTTAAGTGAACATTTGGAAAAAGGATTTTACATTTAAGGGATCAAGAATAATTACAATAAAGTAGAGAGTCAGGGTATTATTAGGAGTCAGAATGTGAATGTTATCAGCAGCCTGGTAATTCTGCTTGGAGTTACATCGAATTTACGTGGCGGAAGATGACAAGGAAGATTTGGCTCCTTATCTTCCTGTCTGATCTCAGTTTAGACCTTGGATCTCCTGAGTGAAAGGCCCTATTGAGTCCTGGAGAGTCAAAGACAAAATTCCCTATAAAGTTAGCAGGATGATTTCAGAAGGATAACATTGCATCGCTGGATATCTGCCCTTTTCTAAATGCCAGTAAAGAGAAAGTACTTCCATACTGGGGAGCTGATGCCTAATATAACAATTGACTTCAATAGCAGTGACTAAATGAGATTTTTAATTCTACCATAGCCAAGCAAACACAAATGAAAAATATCCCACTACAGAACTCTAGGGTCGCAGTGAAGGGATGAAGCCTTGTAATTTGCAAGCTGTCCAGGCAATACTATTTTCAGTATGATATAAAAAATGTTTCACAAGTTTTATTACAGATATGTTTCTGCACTTAACTATGAAATCAAACATTTCTTTTTTTTTCCTTTAGTTGATATTTTATTGCCTCAGTAATTATTTCAGGTAATACAAATGAAAAAGACATTAGATTAGTGTGCCTTCCCAGTTTGTCATTAGTTCACATTAAACAAAAAATTACTACTATTAAAGAGAAATGCTTCCTTTCCTAAAACATTGAGTCACTTAGAGGAATAATTCTGGGAAGAAGGAGGGTGCACGGAGTTTATGTCTCTTGCTTCTGCCATTATCTAGCTTGAACAGACGGAAGCTCGACCACTTGTGATTAAATCACTGCAATGAAGACAGGACATCACTGAACTGGTGGTCAGTCATTTGCTCAATCCTGCATGAAGAGCTGCCCCCCTGAAGCAAGCCATAGCCTACCAGAGAGCTATTATTAAGATGCCTGGGGTTGAAAATATAAACACCTTCAGAGTGGGTGGTCAGCTCAGGTCAGGCTTAGGGCTGATTCACAGGCACTAAATCTATAGAAAGAGACATTGCAAGACTGTAGCCTGAGGAGGAGGAAAGCATGGTGTATGCCAGTTAAGGGGCTCTTACAAATGAGCAGGCCATGCAGGAGTCTGTGTTTCACCATCTGACTCAAAGGCAAACCAAAAACTGAGGGCAGAACTGAAATACTTGTCCTGCTCAACTGCATGGACTTCCCTGGAGCACCTCCTCCACAAGCCCTCTTCCCATCCACTGCCCCATGCCACCACTCACCTCCTCCTCCCACCTGCAGGGAGAGACATGGCTCAGGATGAGCAGAGAAATCCCACTGACCTAGGGGCACTGCAGAGACTGTGGCCGGCCATGTGGGACCCTGGGGGCCAGCACCATCCCTTCCCCTGCAGTCCTGGGACCTTGGTTGTGCAGCTGATGGTTGCCAGCTTATTGCTCTTCTCTGACTAGTTACATCTCAAGATGTAATTCCAAACTGGATTGAGACGGCATCCAATCTACCTTTGGATCTGTCATGGTAAAGACTTAGGAGGATCCTCCAGAATAAAAGCTTTGCAAGTGAAATGAAGCATCTACATGCTCTAAATCATGCAGAAACCTGGCAGAGGCCAGGTCTGACTGCCTCAGTCAGTACAGGTACTGATTGAGTACTCAGGTACAGTCAGAACAGGATATACCCAATAAAATAGTCTTGGTTTCCCCACACGATCTCCCAATGCTGGAAGAGCAGAGAAGGACTGGGAACAGAGGCTAAGTGGTTACTGCCAGGGCCACAGGAGAAGGGGACATTCAATTGTCAGGAGTAGAAATGATCTTCCCACATCTCTCCTGATCTCAGCCTGGCTGTCACACCTTAGGACCTCCATCTCAGCTCCACTGCTTCCCTGCGTCCTTTTAGCAACTTATCCTTAGGATGGCAAAGCCCACAGCTGCTGCCCTGCTGGGAAGCGCTGAGCTAACATTGTGGGAGATCCATGACAGAAGCACTGTGGAAGGGCAGTGAGGGACACAAAATTCTTCAGTGCACCCTACCTACCTACCAATGCATCCAGGTCTCTGCACCAGGGTGTGCACCACAGAGGCACCTAGAGGACAGGTAGCTATGTGTTTGGCCTTTCTGGCTCCTCTGCCTTTCCCCCTGGCGCTGTCAGAGACCCACAATGAGAAACTGCAGAAGATGTAGGAGAAATATCTGGGAAACGTAGGATGGAGCCAGTCAGAAGAAAAAGGAGCTATAATTAATCAAATATGTCTTGACTCAGTTAATACCTGGCAAAGAAAATGTGTGCAGTGCTCCTTCACAGAAGTCACAGGAAAGCAGACTACTGCAGAATAGGAAATCTAGGAAAGGCTTTCCCCATTCCCCTCAAAAACACGTATTTATGTTCAGTGGGAGAGCTTCTTTTCAAATTAATGCTGTTGCTTTCTTCATTGACTAATAAAGTTACACATGGAATTGCTCCAGTATACAACTACTCAAAAATTCATCCAGCAAAGCCACATGCATAGAAAATAGATGAAAATATTTTTAATGCATTATTATTAAAAGCACAGAAAAGCATTATTTGAGAATAAATAATAGCATCATTAAAAACAGCTCGTGGGAGACTTAAGGTCTGGGTGGGGGGTGGTTGTTCTTGTTTATCAGTTTAGGTTTCTCCCCAAGACCAACTTGGCTTTGAAATGTAACACGTCATTAAGGAATTTGTAGTTACAAAGTACAGACACTTGCTCCTGACAGTAAGCATGGGCACTTCTGTTAACAGAGCGAAACCATAACCACTCATTCCACCTTGCCCCTACTCCAAAACAGCAAAAATCCTGATTAACAGCCAGGATAAATATGGCAGCCAACCAAAACACTATCCAATGTGAAGTTTGGTCAAGCTATAAAACTGCCAGCAAAAAAACACAGAAGCAAAGCTTGACGCTGAATTTTAAGTTTAGAATAATAGTCTAACCCAAAGAAATATGAATCTGATAACCACTAAGGAAGGAGTCTGGGATTTTCATTAGTCACTTGCATGGAGGGGGTGGTGTTGCTGGTGGGAGGTGGGATGTATAATAGCACAGTGATGAAATGCAAAAGGGGCAGAATGGTTCAACTCCTGAGACGGAAAAGGAGGGGGAAAATGTATTTGTTTTAAGAGGCAATTTTACATTAAGTCACACAAGTGGTTGAAAGACTCACTGTTGTTGCAAGTTCTAGGCTTGTCTGCTCTGATACAGCATAGAAGTTCTTCTGTTTGTGTAAGAGGAAGGGGTGTGTGCTCATAGCCCATAGAAATTAATGGACTGTACGCAAAGTCATTTTTCCCTCAACTCTTCAATTTTATTTTTCTATTTTATTTTCTTTAGGAAAAGCCTGTGACCCCATCACATAATGGAAAGTGAAATGCCCCAAGGTAAATCAGATAATTAGAAGGATATTTCCTCTGCTTCAATAATTTCCCTCACAAAAAAAACCCAAAAAGCTCAAGCATCCAAAATATTTGGAGGTGGTTTACTTGTTTTTTCCGGCTGACAGGATCATTGAATAGTTGCCCCTTATGCGTCTTGAGTTTGTGACAGTCAGGTTTTAGTCATGCTTAGCCTTTCTGAAAAATAATAGTAGTAATAGCAGCAGTGGCAGGTTTAACCACAAGCAGACGGGACGTTGCCTCATGGCCCCTTCTCTGTAATGAGCGTAGGTTATTTTGGTTACTATTTTCTGCTCTGTGAAGGGCTTGAAAGCACTTATACATAACTCCTGGCACCAGTCCCACACCTTGAATGATATTTCCAATGTAGCCATGTATGAATTGCTCACCTAGACAGGATTAAACCGTTCATTGTCTACCTGCTGCATGTATGTGTAGAGGTGTAAATGGGAGTGCAGATGTTGATTTTGTATGTGTGCATATCTTTCACACAGTCCTAATATGCTAGTGACAGGGACTCTGATTGTTATCTGTGATTTTTGCTGTGAACCAGGGAAGTCCTCTCTTCTTACATAGCATTGTGTCAGACTGTTTATGCACAAATTCCTAAAGCCCTAAAATTCACCTCTGGTGTTTAAAGGCCAAAGCAAAAGCTGCTTTTAGTGGAAAGAAGCTGACAAAATCTTTTTATTCTGGCTCTTTAGCTGTATTTTGAGGGTCTACTTAAAAACAAAATCCATTCGCACCTAATTAGTGAGAATTTTACTTGAGGGAAAAAGAGGAGGGAAAAGAGCAATATGACGTATAAAGAAAAAAAATCGATTCAAGTTGGTTTTTTGTGTGTATGTGATTTATATTTTATGTAGTTTTCTTTGTAAAACTAGACCTCACTGGATGCTCAGGAAAAGCAAACCAGGAACTAGCAAGTTATGTATGTTAGATAACGTGCTGCATGCAGTTGTACTGATACACAGTGGATTTGCGCAGCTCAAAGATATCCTCAAAGTATGTTCAGAGATCTTCAAAAGGAGTCATAAACAGATCCCCAGATTTCTGAATATGCTATTATTTGATGACTGGGTGCTACCTAATGGTTCCCATAGAGCCTCTGTTTGACTCACAGTGTCTGTTCTGTAAGAGCAGGGGTAACTTTCACAGGAGGCAATTGTATTTGGATTTGCTGGCTATAGCCTGAAGGTTCAGAGGTCTCTGTGTAACCCTTTATTGTATTCATTCATATTAAATAATTCCATTCTTATAGAAAATTTATTAAGTAAAGGGATAGATAGCAGTTTCTATTTCAATACAGTCTCCTAAGTGCCCATTTCACAGCTTTACAGGTGCAACAGGAATTTAAGATGTAGCAGATGCTACTGCAGCAATGCTGACAAAACCCTGACTGTAGCAACTGCAGTCACCAAAGGAAATGTTCCAGGAAAAGTGAGAAATGGAGGAAAAAGTGGAATATGTCCTAGGAAAATGGCTTGTCTAGAGTGTCATCTGGCACTGTACTTCTCCACTAGCCTGACACAAAGGGCAGGAAAGACAAAAGAAATTCTGGGATCTGTGCTATGACATTATGCTACCTTGTTTTCCTATCAAACTCTGCTCTCAAGACCACAGATACTTTGCAGGAATTATGTTTTTCCTAGAACATCTGGATCCCGCCAAAGGTTTTCAAAGTGGATCTGTGACAACTATACTATTGACACTGGCAGTTACAGACATGTAAGCATGTTTTTGTCAGAGGTCTTCTGGAGATGATCAGCATGATAAATCATTTCTTATTATCCAGAACAGAAAGAAAGAAGACTTTTAGGTGAACGTTCTATTCTTTCATATCAAGAGAGAAAAGGAACCAGCATGAAAGGACTATCAATAACAAGGACTAATAAAGGTAAAATAATCGTTTTGGTAAAAAATACATATGTCTGTCCAGCCATGCTTTGGCAGTGAGGTTACTAAGGCATCAAAGACAGTCAGCGGGCATGGTTGAAGTTGGGGCACCATGCAGCAGATGCCTGTGGCCAAGCTACATGTCTTCCTTAGCAGCTATATAACACCTTCAAGATGCAGATGTTCATCATCATTCTGCAAGAGCTAGGTGTGAATAAATCCAAAGATTTCCAGAAATCTTAGGGCATGTCTATGACCTCACGAGAAAGTTCTCCCACGGCATCATCTGTTCAGCTAGGCTGTTTGGTCTGGGTGAATCTATCCCTTATTGTTTCAGGGACAAAAGTTGAGAATGGTATTTTTATTTTAAAAGCAGTTTGGAAAATATCTCCACTAGTGTATACAACTGCAGGCAGCAGGTGCACTAAGTGTACTAATAGTGAGTGAAGAACTTTCTTGGAAAACATCTGTGGATGACAGTCATTCCACCCCATCCCTCCGAAAACCTGACACTTGGATGGCTGCTTATCAAATAGAAGCCAAAGCAGCTGCAGACCAGATAGACTGAATCGAATGTGAGCTTCTGCTGAACCTACTGGAAACTATGTCACTTGATAATTGCCTGATAGAAGGTAATTTTTTAGGGGGAGCTGCCAGCCCATGTACACTCACACATCTGCTACCTTGCGGCCAACACTTGCAAAAGGTGGCACATATGAAATTCCCACCAAAATCTCTAAAACACTAGGGTTTACAAAAATTGTTAGCATGGTCTTCCCTTGACCATAATTAGACAGGACTTCGTATGCATCCACACCTTTGTTCTCTGTAATTCACATGCAGGGTACCCAGCTGTGACAAGACCCTGAAGCTGTGAGCAAGGATGTAGAGCTCAGCCTGGGGCTTTTGCGAGTAATTCATAGACTGGGTCTCACCTACTAGCTCCCTACCCATGACAGGGACTGTGATGGAGAAGTGTCACTGGAAGGTGATGGTAGAAGCTCTCTCTTACCTGGCTATCTCTCGTGGGGAAGTTAATGTCTCAGATGTTGGGAATGAATGTCTTGAGTGTGGATCATCCTGCAGATACCTGACTTGTGCTTAGCCTTAGAGCATTTGTGCTTTATGGAACTGCACAACAGAAGACTACAATATTCCATATTCCCCCTTTAATCACATAATATGCCCCCTTAAACCACATAATTCACCCAAAGGATTAGTAGGATCAGTCAAAGTCAGCTAGAAAGGCTGAAATTTGCTAGTGGGTGCTGGAGTCTGATCCTGGACCTCAGGAACATTTCCTGCTCTCCTCACAGCACCCAGAGACCCACTATGGGCTGTATTAAATAGCACCATGAAAACAATGTCCGCTTCCACGCTTCTGCCCATCTGCAATAATGAGGACTCCATCTATCCAGATGCAATAGTGTCCTTCCATAACACACATCTCTGCTTTTCAGCTGACTAGAGCACAGCATGTTCAGAAAGCAGAGAGGCGGGTGCGGAGTTTAAACCCCTCAGCTAGGGATGCCCTTGACAGGCTGTGTAGACTTCCCTAGGATGACTTTCTAACAATTAGCTGTGGTTCAAGCTCCTTATTCCTTGTTTTGCTCCCTCTCAGAAGCATCCCTGACTAGACGCTCAGCTGCCCTCGAAACTGACTGTTTGATGCAGGAAAATACATACAGACATTTAATCTTTATAAATCTGTAAATACACCTTCTCTTGCCAAGAGTGTTAATGGCTCACTCATTAACCAGAACCAATAGTGCATTGGGGTTCTTCCTTTCTCTCTTGCCTCCATTGTCTATTTTCTTTATGAAAAGCGCATCTTGTATGTTTACACATCTGTTTATGCTGATGATGCTTCTTTGCAGAAATATTCCTGCACTGTGACATTTCTTGGTAATGCATACTTGCAGTACAGTCCTTACCATAGCCTTCCAGACTCCAACAATCTTTCAGCTGAAACAACTTCTTCCCATAAATTGTGGTAGAGTAAGGACAAGCCTCAGTGTTACACTTGCGTATTTCAGAGGCTGCTGCAAGTACAGTGGTGGACTTAAACTCTTGCCCTGCAAAATCTCAGATTTCATGAAGTTTTGCACTGCAGAATCTCAGCTTTCATGGAGTTTTGCACTGCAAATCTTCCACCAGAAAATCCAAGTTCAGTCACGTATTTTAGTAGGTGGTGACACAACTTGAGTAATATGCCTTTCCAATGTGAAAATAGTGAAATAAAATAAAATCATAATAATTGCTTTTAAAAGCATGTTATTGTACTTTATTCCTCCCTTGGAGAAAAATACACTGGGGCTTTCCTTGCCCGGTTCTTTACCAAGACTGTTGGTTGATATCATATGGGTGAGAGATTATCAATGTCCCTTTGTCAAATATTTTTTCTGGGTTTAAATTAAAGCTTCTTCAGCATCTGAGCTTGTGAAGACCTAGAGAAAGTTTATAGGGGATAAAAATTGTGTGCAAAGGTGTTGATAAAAATATCTCCATACAAGATCTCAAATGTCTACCACTGCACTTGGATGTGTATTCATGCATAGATGGACATGAGACCCCAGGGGAGCACCCAAGGATGCGAAGCACCCACAGACCAGAACCAATAAGGATCCACAACTCTTAGAGTACATTGAATTGTTGGCTTTCCCTAACTTTCTCTTAGGGAGAAATAGTGATATTATAAATAAATAAGAATGGCCAGTGTGGCTTCTTCTAATATTATAACATCTTTTATATAATTCTGATTTTCTAATATAAGCGTTCTTCTAATACTATGACATCTATAGCATCCAGTATGCAATCAGGCTATGCCCATACTTCAGCTTCCTTTACAAGGAAGCTTGTACAGGCAAGCTTTAGAAGTATCTTTCGAAAAAAATCATAAGTGCATTGGAAAATTCATCCGAATGAAGGCCTTCTTCAGCTGTATCCCTGTTCAATTCATGTGATGACCCTTCCAAACTGAGATTTTCCTTATGGAAATTTCAATCCAGGAAAGATTAAGAACACACCAAAGCTCTCCAGGCTTTTCCATATTTAAAGGAGAACTATAGCCCATGAGATCAGTCTGGCCCTCCAGCTGTTTACAAGAATTATATCGTTCAACTAGGAAAGGGAAGAGATGCCATGCAACTAAAATGGACCTATTCTACTGTAAATGGAAATGCCGAGATGACTATACACAGGGATGACAGTTTGTTCACAAATCATAAGCCCTGCTCACACAATGCATTTGGCAAGGACCTGCAAAGAGTGGAACAACAAGTGCAAATTGAAGTCTGTTTTGTCAGCATTTGCGAAGCAAGACCTAAATATAGCAGATAAAATGTTCTTCACGAAAGACTCACCATGCTGTGATTACAGATCGCCTCACTCCAAGCATTAAACCAAGAGAGCGCCAGGGACTGTTTTGCTCATGCTTTATCCAATCTGCTCAACTGACACAGAATTTGCAAAGTATGCTTTGCAGTCGTGACATGCCAACAAAGCACTTTTGATTTTGGCTCCAGCCCAAGCCTGGTGCTAGTTATCTGATACTCTGCATGGAGTCATCATATTTTCTTCCTCACACACACTTATCATTCCTGCATAAGCTTTACCTAACCTCTTCATTTAATTAGGAGTTTGGAGAGCTCTCTCTTTCAAACCTTGGAGTCTGCAGGTTGTTTGACAAGAGCTCTACACTTGACAGCACCTTTTTAAGTTTGACAGCTTCAGCTTAAAAGATACAGCACTGAATTCACTGAATTCACTTGGTCTGTTCCGTTCATTTCAAGATCATTTAATCAGGCTGGGCAAAAATATCTGAGAAATAAATTTACCAGGTGATACATACAAGGCAAGCAATTCACATTCTGCAGCTTATTTACTAGTTACCCCTGAACAGTAGCCAGCTAACTTCTACGTAACCCCTAATACAGTTGTTTTTTCTCCCTTCCATCAAAGATCTAGCACTCTGACTTTAATGCAAAGTGATGGATTAATGTTACACATGCTGTTCTTAAACCTCAGTCACCCTCTGCTATGACAGCAGGATTAGAAGGGAAACTATGGACTGAAGGCACCCAGCAGATTCGGTGATTTAATTGTCTGAGCTTCTGGTGTGCAGGCTTAACGTTGGCTTAAATAATGTCTTTTTCCAGTCAAAAGAAGTCTGTTTGAAATTAATTCCCTTTACTGAAGCCCCACATAGAACACTTTCAGTTTCTAAGATACTTTTTGTGCATTACTGTGGTGTTTGCTTTGCCTTAATGCTCCCCAAGCATTAATCTGACGCTGTTTGCTATGGCCACTTTCTGCATCTTGTTTTGGAGATGTCTTGATCAATTAGTGCAATGTCACAGTTAGATGTAGTTATTGTATCTCCAGCTGCAAGCTGTTAATAATAAACTTACCCACAGGACAAACCTGCCATATGGTTGATGGTCAAGCAAAGCTAAAATATGCATTAGGAAAAAAATGCAACTGTCAACATGAAGTTGGATATGGCTTATTGGATTTGATATGGGCATCTGACAGCAATGTTTGTTTTAGCAACATTCTGTATTGCAGGTCAGGAATCTGCCTACTGTGGAATATTTGTCATAGGAAGACGAGAAGAGAAAAACAAGGAAACATTTGTGAAATGGAGAATACGTGGTAGGTTAGTGGTGGCTGATTTTGTTTCCAAGGAAGGAAAGAGGAGGGAGTGTTGATCTGAGGGGTTTATGAAAGAGCGATTTGCTAAAGAAGGCCTTGTTCATTTTTTTCACAATCAAAAGAGATCAGCTACATATGACAGCAATACAAAACATGGTTTTTCCATGCAGATATAAAGAAATTTGACTGTCACAGAAAACATGAGGAAAAGAGGAAAATATTCAAAGTCTATTCCGTGATAGTCATATTACCAGATTACAGTTTCTTTGTGCTAGGGAAAACCTCAGCATTTGGGGGGTTTTTTTTGTAACTTTTGACATGTATTCTAGCCACTCAGTTAATGGCACTGGCACGGTTTCTTGCCTCATTGATAACACCAATGCAGCGAATACTTCCTTTAGATTTAGAAAAGCGGAAGGTACCACAGCTGGGTTTGCAATTAAAAAAAGTAAGTCAAAGAAGGGCATGAAAGTAAATCACACCCTCCTGTTCAATGGAGGCCTCCAAATCCTTCCCCCTTGCCTCATCAAAGGTCACCTCCCAGTAACTGCACTTCATCTATGAGTTAGTGGGTATGCAAACAGTTTCATTCCATACTACTGTAACTCCTATCACTGGGAGCAGAAAACAGACTAATTGCTATTCTAAGAGCAGTCATGCATTGAAGACCTTATAAAAAGTCCCAGAGTCCTGTTTACATGCAGCAAGGCTTGATTTGATTAGTTGGTAATTAGAAGCACACTGTTAATTATGCAATTTAAAAGGGATAGCTGTGAGTCACAGTTCCTAGGAGAAACCTGTAATAGATGGGAAAGCATTATTTTTTATTAGACTTTGCTATCAACCCTTGCTCTTGCAAACACTTCTGCACATGCTCAGTTTTAACATGTGTGACTGGGCTCTCTGTCTTTCAAGAGTCACTCCCAACCCCATGAGCAGAAGCCCTCAGCATGTATCTTTGAAAGGACTAGGCCCAAGATACCAAAAAGCACTTCCCAAATCCCAAGTTTTTCTCCAAATTTTCCAAATATTTTTCTCACAGAGATGATTTCTACACATTATGATAAACATACAAATATAAGGGCAAGTTTTCCTGATAGTTTGGAGACACTGGGGCTTTACTGGACATATCACTAGATTAACAGGAGTGCCTTGATTCAAACTTCAGAACTTCAGCAGTTCGGTCTAAAACTGGTGACGTTAAACATTTAGAAATGTTTGTTTCTAAACGTGCTATCAGAGTGATGTTCTCTCTCTCCACTCAATGCAGGCTGATATTCAAGACAGGCCAGGTATTCAATGTACTGTTTTCTGGGGTGAAAGTTTGCTGCATGTTCAAACATGGTTTCTTTTTTTATCACAAACTTCTTGTGATGATCTATGTATTGTATAAAAACATGAAGTGTTGGGTTTTTTTTTCTGGGCTTAAAAATATTTTTGGTGGAAATTAAAATTCTAAGTTAACCCAGGCTCTTTCTTTCCACAGTTTTCAAAATGTAGAGTAAAAGTCAAGACTGTGGACTTACACTGATTTCAAGCCCATATACCACCAATTTTTGTGGGTTATTCCTGAAAAAATGTTGGAATGCTTTTTGTCCATAAAAAGTAAAAAAAACTCCCAATTAATAAGACAAGGCAAGCAATCAACAAGAAAGCCCTCAAAGTTCAAAGAGAAGAAATGAAATGTTCAGTAGATGGGGAGAAAGAAGTCTCTGATGCGGTGCAAGGTACAAATTCAAGAGCAAAGGAAGAAGAAAAATTAGGGGGAAAGTGAGGACTGGGAGGAAAGCAGAAAATGAAAAGATAAAGTATTGTGAGAGCTGAACATACCTGAAACCTGTGGAGTCCTAAGAACAGGGAATTAGTCCTAATTTATGTTATACAATCTTTTGCTTGCTATTTCCAGCAGAAGAAACATGCTTACTTTGATCACAGAAAGTTAATTAAATGCACCAATTCTTGGTAGCATATTTATGAACCACCACTTACATTAACAACAGCTCCATGTATATACACAGTAACTCACTTGTAAATCACTACTTGCTTATTGTTGCACTATATTTTTTCATGATTTCATCCTACCTGTTTTGTCTGAAGGGAGAGTGTGTCTGGAACACATCTGAATCTTCATGATAGCCCTAATTTAGGTGTTACGCACATACATTTTCTGTGGTTTTCTGGGCCACCCATCCATTGAATGTCCTGCCGCTTGGCTGTTTTACATGATGTCAGCTCGTGATCTGGCTTTTTTTACCTTGTTACCAAATCCTGACTTCTTAAAACATTAAATAAAATGTTTCTTTCAGGGTTAATTATTTTGGAGTGTGACAGAAACCAGCACCTATAAAGTTTGTTGACATAAAAAGAGTAGATGTGAAAATAAAAATGTATGCATGTCTACACTGAGCCCCTGAGCTAATGCATTGAGTTTCAGATCTTGACAGAAACTTGGCCTCCATCAGTCTTGACTCTGTTTAAGTGACAGGATGGCTGGCAGCACTCACCAGTGCTTGCAGGATGTACTAATATTTACAAGCAAAAGAAGGTCTCTGGCTTTGTTGAAATAACACCACTTTCTTAATTTGACTGCTGCTCCATAGCAGACCTTAACAAACAGCTACCAAGGGAGGAGGTAAAGGGCCGAGCTTTCATCAAATGCTAATGTTTACTTTAAACCAAAAAAGTCACAATTATATTAAACAGATTTCTGAGGGCAAAGTATAAATAATGATATCATTCTTCTGGAATATCATGCTCGGGATGACAATCTAAACACTATGGAGTTCCAAAAGCAAAATGCAAAAAGGAAAAAAAATCATATCAGGCAAGCTTTCTTCACATAAACAATCAAAAAAATGTTTGCAAGTTGCTTGTCTGGTACTGAGGTGCACAATGCAAGTTTTGTATGTGTATGGGAGGAGAGGTGGAAATGTATCTGGCATTTCCTTTTGACTAGTTGTTAAGGCAAGGGCAATTGCAAAGTTTAAATTAGTTTTCAACTTCGGATACAAAGTGACCTGAAGCTTCAGAACAATTTAACCTCACACTTCCATTTCTGCTTAATTTTTGAAAGAAGCAGGTAAAATATGCAGGATTAATGTAATTGTTTTACAATGATAACATTTCCATTCATCTGAAAGGATGGCAGTATTGCTTGGTGGAATGCTGTGGGATTTAGTCTGATATACTACTATCTGTCTTCCTATATACCTCGGTACTGAATAGGTTAGTAATATATGCAATAAATGTAAATTACACATTGCTGTATATAGAAGCTATCACTTATCAAACAAAATTTTATGACCTCCATCAATGAAGTAGTTAACAATTTTAAAAGCAATCGCTCTCTTCACATTCCTGTACAGTAAAGAAATAAAAAGAAGGGAAACAAAGACTGTGGAAAATCTGTGTGGGTTTACCCAAGCTCACAGAGTGAAACAACAGCAACATAGTCAGATACATCTAGACTATAAGCAAATCCATGGACTACTCCAAAGAACATCTGGGTGAAAACCAGCTCTGTAGAAATAAAAATACATTGCTTCTGATGTTAATGGGCCAGCTTAATTTTGTGAACCCCCCCATGCACACATAGGGCCATTGAAGTCCCTGGAATTCCCTCCACCGAAACCAACGTGAATTTGGCTTTTTTTGTCCTAAGGGCAATTTTACACTGAGAACGTTTGATTTTGATACACGTAGAGATGGCAAAAAATCAGTGAAAGGGTACTTTTGCATTGATACATACCAACAGAAAATAAGAGTGGGATAACAGACCAAAAAAACCCCTACTCACAGTGTCTGCAAAGCTCCAGCACACTGTATAACTGGAAACATGTACTGCTACATAAAATAATCAAAGAAGTCTTCAGCCGCAGTTTTTAGCAAAATAGCTAAAAAGACCTTTTGCTTTTCTGTGTAGGGAAATCAGACAGAGGAAGCAGCACAGCCGAGGCAACGGAAGTGGGTGATGCTGTACTGTAGGGCACTGTCCCAAACGCCCCCAATGAGGATCCCAGGAGAAGTGTAACGTCAATGGGTACCTTGTCTTCCACATTTCCATTCACAGCCAGGCAGCTAGGCTTTTCTAAGCTATGTGTAGCCAAAAGTTTTCATCTTTTATCCCAGTGCTCAGTTCTTAATGCTTTCTCTGCTGGGAAAAAAAGGATCTTAAAATGGAAAGGATGTGATCTCAAGCATTGAGGTATTCAGCCAAACATGGTGAAATGCACAGCCTGAGGAATGAAATAATGAAGCTATCACTGATGCTGGGGTGAGATTCACAAGTTATTAGTCTCAGTGGGTGTTGCCAATGATGAGTTACAGAAGTTTCATCCTCCAGGCAGATGTAATTTTAGATTCCAACTCTTCCATGCCATTTAATATTCGAGTACAACATTTGGTATGTATACTTAGCACTATCTGTTTATTTCCTTGTTCACTTTAACAGTTTTCAGACACTGTAATTCTAATTTTCATCTCACCTTTTTTCTATTTTCTTCTCATAATTGGTAGTAGCTGCAATGCAAAATGCCATGAAATCATGAAATCTGTTAAACCTTTGGAAAATCACCCCCACATAAGCCTTGGAAATTCCATTGTATGAACATTTTAGAAGAGCAGTAGTGGGCAAGCAGAGGAGAGAGTGCTGGAACTAGCAACACCTAAACAAGTAAATATGACACAGATGTCGCACGTAAGGACAAAGAAATGACCATACCAAAATACCACCTTGCATGTTGGCTGAACCGGATCATCCAGGCCTCTGGAAAGCAGATAGTTTTCAAGCAGGTATGCCTAAATTTAGATGTTTAAGTCTCTTAACTCTGACACTGTGAATCAGGACAATGAGAGTATGACCTTCACAGAAGTTTGTGATGCACTCAATGTGAAGACCTTGACCACCACTTTGCATGACCTCTTGAATGTGTTGTCACTCTTGCATCTCCCTAACACAGAACAGCATTTTTATTTTTGAAATACTGGAGTTTCTTCCCTTTCCCTTGAATGGAAATGAAGGTCCTGAGTGGCAGTCAGAGATAGCAACTTCCAGTGAATATGAAAGACCTCGTGATGCTGACAGCTCTGCAGAACAACATATTTGAGTTTTCTTTATGTTTTCCTGCTGGAATTTTCAAGCAGATTTTTTTTTATCTTTCATCTTATTTGGGATCATCATAGTGAGTTTTTGCTGTTTTCCAGGAGAATCTTGGCAGAAAGTGTTATGGCATGAGCTTAAAAGGAGCTTTAACACCTGGTCTTTCAGCAGTCTTTTTCTCTGTTCTTCCAGTTCTTCCCATTTTGGATTACAGCACCTGTAGCTGTGAAAAATACTCACTTTTCCCTTCTTTTGCTTTTTGTAATATAATTTCAAGCCAAATCCTATGACACTGTGAAGCTCCTATGGATTCCAGTGTAGAAATATGTTCTCTGTATGTCTTAATATGTCAGAGTTAATTTTGGCAACTTGGATCAGGATCAGGAATTAATATTCAGTGTGCTACTAGCCTAACCCGTCCTTGGAGTTAAAAAGGTCTTCATGTTTGCGTGGCTTTTTTCTAAGTTTTGAATAAGAGAACTATTAGGAAGCTAAAAACTAATTCAAATGGCCCCACACAGTCAATGATTTTGATGCTTGGCGAAGCAGGAATTGTGTGAATATAAACCATAGCCAGCGAATCGTGCACTCTGGCAGCACTGCCTTCCAGAGCAAAACATATCAGTAAGAGAAGAATGCCTCAGTCAAATTCCAGGACTTAATATTCTGGTGCTCTGTGCAAAATGTGGCTCTTCCTCATGAAATGCCGTTTCACTAGCAGCAGTTATGAAACTGCCATCTCAGTTAAACCCGTTATTACTAATTGTTAAAAAGCTGACATGGTTCCTTCAGGGCTACCCTGAGAGCACAGCTGTTTCCATTCTCTGAATAGATAGATCTCTTTATATAAAGACATTGTTTTAATGGCTCAAACATTGAAATGAAAAAACTATTCATTTTTTTTAGTGATCAAAGCACATCATTCTGCATTCTAATAGAACATTGAATGCCTGTTAGAATATTGATTATAGTAGTAATTCCTCTTGTAGGATCTGACAATCCTAACTTGTTTTCATGAATGTCCTGAAGTTAAGGTTAACGAACTGAAGAGTTTTGCAGCAACCCTTCCCAAAAGTGGCCAAGTTTGTGCTTTCTCATGTTTTGAGGGAATCAATTCAGGAAGTTTGGAGTCACCACAGAGAAAATTCTTCCCCCAGCAATCAGACTCTGTAAACCTGGAGGTGTCAGATTCAATGAGCGCATGTTGCTGAGTGGGTTCTCCTTCGCTTTGTTGTAAGGAGTCCCATCTGCCTTGTCTTAAAGCTGACAGGAGGGTTTCTGTGTCTTTTCATAGGACAGATTCATTACAGGATTGAGAATTTCAGGAAAAGTTAGGCTTCAGCAGAAAGAACGTTAATTTCAGTATGACAGGGAATGTAACAAGACACCAGATCGAACCTTGTGTTTTTGAGACAAATTAAGAAATACAAAATCTGTTCAAATGAGTCCTCTCATTAAGAAGTAAATCCATTAGGTAGCATCAACTTTAGCATTTTTAAAGCTGGAGGTTTCCCTTCTAGACAGGATGGCTGTTCTAAAGACCACTGTTTTTTCTAGATGTCCAGCGTTGCTTTGGGAAAACTCAGAGTGGTTATAAAAAGGGACCATTTCTCTAAATCATAAGTCCTGTTCTGTTGTAAAGCCGAAAAGAATATAAAAAAAATTAAAATAAAAAAAGAAGAGACAAAGAGATCAGAAAGAACGATCTTGCCAAGGCATCTTTGATATTTTCCTTGTAGAGGCATGGTAAAGGTATTTCCTAAATTTCCTTAGTGGAACAGTTTCTTTTTCATCTACCACTAATCACTAGAGTTGTATGCAAAAACACCACTAAAACAAAACTTTTACAAATGTTTGGGGAGGATGGTTTGGGTTTTTTTCCTTTATTCTAACTCATTCTTGTAGTCAGAAGAGCTTATTAGTAGACAGGTCATTTGCAAGTATAGCTTCTTAGTTGCTTGAAGGAAAACATCAACAAAAACTTAGGACCATTTTGCATATAGAAAGGGAAGCCAGATTTTGCCTAGTTTGCTTACAAACTATGTCCCCAGAAACTGAAATGGAGGGGATTCCCAGTTGGGAGTAAGGCTTATATTATGAGTCCTGAAATGCCCCTCCTCTCCCTCATTGCAGATCCACCTTTGGGGCACACTTTGCAGGGCAGGATTTGCTGCCTTCATCAGATACCTCTGCAGGGTTGCAGTTCAGTGTAGAAAAACCTACTGTGGAAAGGTGTCAGCTATCTTCAAGAAGCTTGCTTACCACAGAGCTCTTTACAGGTTAGAAATTACAGATTTACAGGTTAAATTCTGCTAACAAATGTTACTGAAATGGGAAAAGAAGTGCTTACTGGTATATTTGTGTCAACACCCAGCACTTGATACTGCCATCTCACCAGCAATTGCTTTGTCACTATAAAGGAAGAGCTTCTACAGTGTCCTAGCACAAGAGTAAATGGCCACTACACGGGTTACGATATGCTGTTCCAGATGGGAGACTGGTTAATTTAATAGCAGGCATCTGGGAGGAAACCTAAGGAACAGAGATGCTAATTATTGCTAAACTTAATAGCACAAACTGAGGTGAAAACAATTGCAGTCATTCAACTTCAGCAGTAATTAGTTTAGTCCAGGAATAGGATATTATATGAAAGAGTCTCTTTCAATGGCATGAAAGTTATGCCAATAAATGTGAAGCTGTGGCCATAGCAATGAAAAAAAGCAAAAACACCAGCCAGCAACACTGCCTGTGGATGGCTGGCAGGGATCATTGACTGACCAGCACACATCTTGTTCTAGGACTGGAGATTGTCAATGGCCCTGCTCATAAGTTTCCTATACCATAGCGCTCTGCTAATAAATTCAAAGGAAGAGGATAAACTGGATGCAGGTCAAACTCCGCTTGTTAAAAAACTCTTTACTGCAATACTTTCACCTTTGTTCTGTGTGCTTTACTGTGAGATGCTGAAGTATTTGATATCAACAGTGAGGAGGACAAACTTCTCCTTGCCTCCTTAAATGCTTTCTTCATCTCCTCTTGCTTCAATTTATAGTGTCTGAAACAGTTATTTTGCCAGCAGTCAAGTTCAGCCAAAGCAAGGATGAATGTGAACATTACTTCCTTCAGCTGCTCATTCTGAACTCTGCTGTTTCTCCACCTTCCAGCTTTCATTTGAGCTTCTCTTCAACTTGCTTTGGATGCATAATGAGAGGACAGTCTGTTTCTGCAGTTGTGAGTATTTTGGGGAGCAGACGAATGCTTCCTGGGTTTTTCTACAGCACTGACCACCCAAGGAGCCCATGCTGGTTGGGTGCACTGTATTTTATCCACTGCAAACAAAAAACACAATACTTTGTCCTCCCACGTCATGTGCTAGCTTTCCCCAGAGGCAGTAAAATGCACTACCCCCTTTGCTCACCAGGGAACATAATGGGCATGTGGGGATGGAAACTCCAGCATCAGAAAACCTGCCAAGACAAAACTTGCCCATCACTTGTCAACAGGCTAGAAGGAGTGAGAGCATCTGGGAGACTGAGAGCCTCATCAGTTTCTATCCTACCACAGTCTCTAGACTGGACTTTGCTTTGCCTTCACAACCAGAATGTTTATTTCAGGAAACAGGAAAAGGATTGAGGCCGCATAGTAAAATTTATGGGTTTGCCAAGAAGTAGAAAACTGTTGCTGTCCTTTTGGTGATTTAGCTGGCACGGTACGTGCCATTAAATCATAGGGGAACAAATCGAGAAGCAGCTTCTTCCCTAACATTACTGGAAAGCTGGACCTCACACTGCCCAGCTGCAGCCCCTCCGCTCCTATTGTCCGCTGGCTTAACTGGAGCCAGTTACCTGCACCCTGTGTTTCCACCAACCCCATCTTTTGAGATGCAGTACCAGAGCAGCATCTGCTGAGACAGGATGTGTGCTCAGAGGTTGAGGAGTGCCCACAGAAAGAGATAAAAACTCACAGCATTTTCCTCCCACAAAGAGCAAAAAGAGGCCAGTCTGAATTTGGCAAGTAATAACTTCTGAAGCTGAATAAAACTTGCATAGCTCCACTGCCTGAAAGCCATGGGAACTGCAGCACTGTGACCCACCTAGTAAATATATGAGCCATCAGAGTCAATGAAGGGTAAAGATATGTGTGAACTCTGTGCAGGCTGATGAACCAAACTTTTTAACGCATGACTAGTAGGATGTGAAAACTGGTTTATTTCTGCTGCCTGCCCATGCTATTGGCTCTGTCAAAGAAAATGCATAAAATGTTGCCGCCATAAATCTTGACAAATTCACATGATAATCTCCTCATACACCTGACCAAATGAAGCTTAGAAAAATACAGCTACCAAAGCTCACACTGGAATGAGACTCCATGCTGTCATGAATGGAAACAAGAATATTGGGCTTGAGACAACTAGAGATCAATAAGTATAAAACAGCAGATCATAATCTACTCATAGTATACTTAGTCTCTTCATATCCATACGGCACTAACATATTTTTGTCCTTTCTGTTACCAGTGAAACATCCTTTTTCCTGTATCTGAGTGTCTTAATATATGGATGATGCATTCTTTGCTAGGCTGCTGTTTAGTGTTGCCTTCTGGTGGTTCATTTTAGCTCCAAGACCCTGAAAAAGTTTTACTCCCAACTCTCATTCAGGTTTCAAGGTTAGGGTTTTTTTGTTACTCAAAGCCCAAATTTGCATCTAGCATGAGTTTGATTGCAAGTACTCATGCAAGAAGAACTTAAAGCTTATTGGACAATTTTTAATCCCAAGGCATTTCTGTTTGTTAGTGATGTTCACCTAACTGAGGGCACATAAAGTCCTTGATAAGGGTAAACATTACTTAGCAAGAACTAAAAACATCGGTGTTATCAACGTTGTTCCCAGATCAAAGTCAAAACCACAGCACTGCACCAGCTACTAAGAAGGAGAAAAATGACTGCTACTGCTGAACTCAGGACAGAAACCACTGAAGAATTTTGCAAGATGGAACATTCTGGTTTGCTACCTATTGGTATCTATAAAGACTATTATTACGGACACCTGCTGCTTCCTCCTGTAAGACCCCATTTTCAATAGCTTAAATCCTCAATAAACTATAATCAGTTAAGCTGAAATTCTCTGTGCAAGGTTGGCATTCGGATTGTGTTTATGCATAAGTTTTATCCACAACGCTTTGGCCACCTTGCAAATACATCCATTTAAAAAAGCTTGTACCAGAGTATGAAAAACCTCCAAAAATCCTTTCCGTTATGAAACAGTTGTCCATCTAACTTTGGAGCAGGAGACTTAAGCATGTCAGGTCTGTCCTCCATCTCAGGATGTGCTTTCTGAATGTCCTGGGAAAATTTCTGCAAATTTGGTACATTGTGAGACTTTAAATCATTGCCGATTGCATCTGCTTGGGAGAGAGCTGGGGATCACTGGCAAAAACTACAAAAGGCATATGTCCTTGCTATGCCTGCTGCATCTTTCCATTTCCTGGGATGCCCCCTCCAGAGCCAGCTGGGAAGGGTGACCAGAGGTGGGCTGGTCCCATTAAGGGCAGGGGCTGGCAGAGGGGGAGCCAGGGCCATGGTAGGCACTGAGCTTGGCACGGAAACCACAAAAGCAGGGAGCAAGGGACCAGAAGAGATGAATTAAGCAAGGAGTAGCAGGTCAGAGAGATCCAGAGAGAACAGCCAGTGCATGGGATAAGGAAGTGTACAGGGCCAGCTCCCGCTGGAGCTGAAATGGATGGCAGGAGTCCTCCACTCTGCATTCCTCTGCTGTCAGCAAATACCTGTGAAAGCCATTAGCAAACTGCACTTTTTTCAGGCATTTCCCAACTTTAGAGTGATTGAATTTGCAATTTTAATATTCTTTCAGTATAGCTGTGGTGCGCAATACATGCTGACATAGTATGCACACATGCAATGTACAGATGTGCATACATACATTTTGTATTTGAAATGCTACAAAAGCAGAAAGAGCAGGAGTAGCTTTCCGAACTATTTACTTTGGTGTCTCTGATCACGTGGACCTTCTGGTCAGACCAGAACTTACAATAAAGGTAAGAACAAATAAAATGGTATTATTTCTTATCCATACAAAGATGTCACATTTTTGAACATCATGGCACACTTGTATGACTCCTACTTGGATGACAGCTAGTCAATCTCCCAGTGATACAGATCTCAGAAGAGGGCTTTATGGCCCATCAGCTCCTAGAACTAACTGTTGAATATGAAGGATCCCTGGCTCTGCAGCCCAGGCTTCAGTATTTCCAAAGACTGAAGGATGCATGGGATTCATTTCAAAATAAAGACAGTGGAGCGGTAGGCCCAGTCATTCACAGGAAAACACGAAACACAATATGTTTAAGAATCAAACATATGGCTGGACCAAACCAACCCCAAAAAAGCAAGTTATTTGTTTAACTCAGAAGATACACTTTTACCAGCTGGCATGCCAAAGAAAATTTAAAAGGACCCAAATTTAGATTTTGCTCAAAAATAGGTTTACAGAAAACAAAGATCGGCAGAAAAACTTCAGAAATTCATTTTAAACTTAAATTGAAATCCATATTTAATTTAAATTTTTTCAACCCGAAAGCAGAGTACACAATGAATGGGAAGTGGAATGACCAGTCAAGTACCTGTAACAAAGCTAACAACACAGTAAAACAGCAACATGCTTGGCGTTAAGATGCAGATAAAGATACTCCTGAAAGAAAATATTTATGTGTAAATTTTAATGTCATCAGACCCTTTTAATAACTAGAGGGATGAAATAATCACAATGTGCGACTCTTGATATTTGCCAGGTAAGTCTTGATCCAAAGACATTTTCTATCCTGGACAAGCCCCAAGGGTGCTTTCTTCCAGGGCGAGGGGAAGGAGCAATTTGTGTGCATGTGAATGGCCAGTCTGGAAGCATCTGACTGCCCACTGAAACCAAGCAAAACCCTGAAGGTATGGGAATCGGGACCAACTAACCAGGCTTCCTTTGTGGCTGCAGTGATGGTGGAGCACATACTGCGAAGTAGTGTCCTGATGTTGGGGAGGGATTGGGGAGCCATCCCTGGAACACCACATCCCCACTTCACAGGAATTCCAGCCAGTTCCTGGAGCTGGGTAAGCAGTGGTGCCTAGAAATGAATAATGCCTTCAATGAACTTAAGGCTTCTCAGGTTTTTAATTCAACATCACAGCTAATAGAGTTAGCTTGATTTTTCATCTTCAGTTCAAGTACAGTTTTTGACAGAGAAATATTTTGCTAAACGATTTCTGGAGTGTGAGCTGTGTTGATTAATCGTTCCTAGTCCTAACTTCACACTTTTTTTCCCCTGGTCAGATAGATGAGTTTAATTCACATTGCAAGGAAGGGTAATTGCAAGCCTTTCAAGAGAAAGCCTCCCACTAAAACAGAGTTCCAATAAACAGGATTATAGCATTTTAGAGCATTTTAAATCTTTCTTTTGGGGTCTCATAACACTTCCCTTCAACAACATACCTAAAAATATTAAAGCCACTATAAAATTTATTGGCTGGGAACAGAGTATAAATGTATTCCTCCTCTTACTGTGCATGACCCTGCTACTCCTGTGCTTGTTAATAAACAGTGTCCAATGCCATATAAAATGTGCTTGATACATGATTGCATTGTTGATTGCAATTTTTGTCAACACCTTTGTAACTGGCATGGCATAATAGCTTGTGTGTCAGTTTCCTAGCTGAGAAGAATGTAGTCAGATCTGTATATGTTTGATTTAATTGCATCTGTGCCTGGGTCCTGTTAAATGGCTTGAGGAAACCTGATCTATAGATGTCTCGTCCCCTATAAAATCCATCACTTCCGATGCAAACGGTTGAGCATGTGAACTTAATTCACTTGCCATTAGTTATGCTGTGAGTAAAATGTGGTTGGTAGAAAACAAATGCCAAAAGAATATAAATGCAACCAGAACAAATTCTGTTTAAAGTTTGAGTGCATATCCATGAGAAATCTTTATACTGTTCACAAAGGGGCAATTAATAATTCCAATAGAAAATCTTATTTTTAGAAATACCAAAAAAGTAACCCTTGGTTAAAAGCTGAAAAAAATGGCAGCCCTTCTTTATATTTTATTTGATTCAATCAGTTGCTGAATCTTCATTTAGAAATGTCTAGGACAGGAAATAGCTATCCAGTCACACCTCATTACTGCCTAACGGGGTCATAGTCCACCACTGCTCTAGAAGTAGGTGTAGAGGGAACACTTCAAGTGCTCAAAAGGATGTTGTGGAAAATAGTTTTAGCCTGACAAAATAGCCTAAACCAATATCGAGTAATTTCTGTCAGCTACTAAAAACAATCCTGAGTAAAAATAGAAGATTCTGCAGAATTGCAAGAATGCCTTTAACAATGACCTATAGCTTTGTAAGTGCTATATTATTTTACATCTATGGAAAAATAAGTGTCTGAAGCTTATTCAAAGATTCTTACAGAGAGCAAAGGAAGAAAGAAATTGTCAAAGGCCTTGGAAATAAAAACTATAACATCCTGGTTATTGCCTGTTAAACTACCGTAATAAGGGAAGACAGTTAGAGATTTGTTCATCTGCCTATAAATATTTTTATCCCTAAACTTGTACACCAGTGGTTTCATCACCACTGTAGAGGATCATAGTTTGAATTAGCCCCTTAGAAATATATATATCCTATATATATCTTATGAATATCTTATGTGTATCTTATTATGTCTTAAAAATATCATTCTGAATCTACCTGGATTCCATAAAAAAGCCTTGAACATGCCTGTTGGTCATCTCATTGGCTTTGAAAAGAGGGACAAATATTTTTACCAAGCACATAACAACAAAAAATGAAAGAGATATGACTGCTCTCATCAGTATGTAATGGGAAGGTTCCCATAACCTTTCAGGATCAACTAGATCCATACAGGCTGGCAATACTAGGTAATCTTCAGGTAATGCAAATAGTGCCTTAAAGAGGACAAAGATGCAGCCAAACCTCCTATGGAAAGGCACACAGTTTGTTTTCTACCTCCAGGTCACAGGCTCCCAGAAGATGCTCCCTGTTAAACTTTAAAAACAATGCCAAATTCTCTGGGAAGAAATCTGTCATTGAATCCTGGCAGACTCATTTGCAACCATGTTGAAAAGAAATATTATTAATATCTGTAATATTGGAAATTATTTGTATCAAAAAGTTTCATTCCACTAGAATTACACAACAAGAAACCAAGTACCTAGGGTTAGGGTTAGGGTTAGGGTTAGGGTTAGGGTTAGGGTTAGGGTTAGGGTCAGTGTCATGGGTTCGGCTTTCTGTCAGTTTTTGAGCAGAAAAGACAGAAGACGAACCCATGACAGTCAGAAAAAATATAAGATTCCTTCCCATCATTAAGCTAAAATTGCAGACTCCTTTAAGGAAAAGAAAGTAAATTTGCGTCCAGCTCTGGTACACCCATATGCAGGGTTTATTCTGTACAATAATCTATGCCATCTGCTTTGACTACTGGAAAAATTGTTAGCAATTGTGAAAGTGATCTTGTGAAACACCTCAGCTTCTCCAATGTTAAACCATAGAATTTGCCTTTTTGCTGTTCTACTGCAGATGAAAACATCAAGATATTTGGCAATGGCATTTCCAAACTCACAAAATTGTCATATGAAAGATTAGTTTTAAAAACCCATGAAAGGACTTATGTCTTTTGACTTATATATCAGCTTCTAGCTGAAAAGTGACTTTTCATACTCCTCAGAGTAAAGAATTTTTGCCAGAAACTTTGCATTATGAATGGGTTTGTTGTGAAATTTTAAGCAAGTGTTGCTAATGATCACCCTGAGTATATAAACAGTTTTACTGGGTTTTACAGTCCAGCATCCTTTCTTTTCTTCTTTCCATTGTGTTTATCACAGTCATTTCTTACTTCACTGGTCTGTTTGTTCCTGGTAGCCACAGGACACCACTCTGCTTTGTAAAACTACATGTCTTGAAAAAATACTGAAAGCTAATGTTGGATGACTGAAATTAAAACCAGGGATGTATCAGGTATCCTAAAAGAAATTCCTGTGTCAGTCCTGGGACATTCTATGAAAAAAAAAAAAAGTATCATCCTCTTAAAAATTACATCCCAGAGCTTAAACATGTATCTGCTGGAGTCAAATGAATGGAATGGGAGAACTTCCAGAAAGAATAGCTCCACAAAGACATGCCACAGTTCTTGGCCAAAAGTTAACGCAAAGAACAGCCACTTATGCGATATCCGTCAGTGAAAGGTAAGGGGGGAAAAAAACGTGTTCATATTGAGTCAGAAGGTAGCTAGCAAATCGAGCTTTGGAGAACCATTTTCTGACCCTACATCAATCAGCTCTCTGTTGTCTGCTCTTTCAGCCCAGCTTTCCATATCAGGTCTTATCTCTGCATTATTTCCTAATGTTTCCCAGGGGTATTGTCTTCTCCCCAACCTGAAGTACACTTGATGCTTGTAGCCACATGAAGTAACCCGCTAAGCCTTCTTAATAAGCTTTTTTCTTGTAGGAGCTTGCAAGAACAGCAGTAGGTGTTTATACCTCACCTCTTGTGTATGAGTAGCAGACTCAATTATCTGCATGCAGTTACTATATGAAGAGCAAAAGCCTCTTTCATCAACTTCATCTTGCTGATAGGTCAAAGATTGATTCTCTCCAGTCTTCCGCATGTTTCGCTCTGTTTTCCTAAGAGATGCTCCATTTATCTTAGAAAAACCAGCAACAGGAAGTGCTGCTAAGTCTTGATATTTTTTTCAGCTATATTTACAATATTTCAGATTGGTCTAAGATTCTCTGCTGCTGGAGACCATCTATCAGAACATAATGGGCCTGTCATAGGGCAGCACTTGCTGGAAGGCAAGTGAGCACATCCAGAAAGGACCCACAAAACCAAAGCAGAACAGAGCTCCTTGTCTCTTGTGCGAGGTAAAAAACTGACAGAAGAACAAGCCCTCAAAAACCAGTCCTCTCACCCAGCATACCTGCCTGTGAGTCATCATAATAACACAGTTTGAAGGCTCACACCCCTTAACAGTTTCACTTCTTTCTTATACCTTCCCTTCAAGTATTTATATACAATGATAAGATTTTGAGTCAGCAGGGCTACTTATGCTAGTGCATGCTAGACTCAATAGGAAATAAAGGCAGAGTTGGGTCCTAAGCGTGCAATATCAGCCGTGATTAGTGATGCTCAGTTAGCCTCTGTGCTGCGGTGTGCCCAGGCGGATTTTCCCTGAGGCAGCACAAGCAGCAGTAGTTTTAATCTCCAGAGGACCACCTATATTTGTTGTGCCCTTGATGTAGAAGTGGATTGGGACATTTTAATTTTGTGCTTATCAGAAAGCTTCAGAGCTAGAGTCTCTGTCACTCCTTCATTACTGTCAGGGCTACTGCAATTTTTCCATCACCCCGCTGCTCTTGCAATACTGGATTGTTCCTTTGGGTAGTAATTAAGACCTGCATTTCTCTGCATGAGTCATAATCTCTGAAACACTTTTTTGTTTATTCATAAGCTGTCTTGTGACAGTCATAGCCATACTGTAATCTCTCAGGACATTGCATCCTGTTACCTGCTCTCTCACACGTGCTATTTCCATGGTGTGCTGGTGGTGTATTTAACTTTCATCTAGCAGAAATGTCTCAGTCCAGAGTTGTTAGGAGCCTCTGATCATGCTTTTCTCTCAAAAACAAAGGGTCTAGGTAGACTCTAGTAACCTCTAGACCATCACAAACCTGTTGTGTTTTGCAGTGAGCTGCCACAGGTGCCAAGCACAACCCAACCAGTAGGCAGGGGAAATAGTTTCTTTTGCGTATATAAGGTATTAAGTCTGAACAAACATGTTCTGTGTTTCTCCTAAGGAGAGTGCCAGAACCCTGCTGCTACATCACAAGTAAAAAAATATTTGGTTTCAATAATTATCTACTCAGAAGTAGTGGAACATGATCCTTCCACACACTGAATTTCTTCCATTGGGTTTATACTTAAGTGAAGGAATGGGTCCTTTCGTACCTTAACCAGGGTCTGGAGCTTTTTACTTATGGCTGTGAGATCAAAAGCCTCTTTGCACCTCTTCTGTAGTGCAAAAGAAACTTGTCTTCAGACTTGAGGTGTGGGAATTTTGTTGTCCTCCAGCTCTTCTCTCTGAGTTTGTACCACCTTTAAAAGACAGGCTTTGCCTGTTCCTCAGAAAATGTGGTCTCTGACTTTCAAGGCAACTGAGCTTTTTTGCTGAGACCAAAACCTGGATATGTGTTTACCCCACTGATAGATGCATCTTATGTTGCTATAATTAAAGATATTGTAGGGTTTTTTTCTCCCTATTTGTGGCATCTTTGTACATTCATCTGGGATATTGCTACTCCACATAGAAAAGGTGACTGTTCTCAGTCCCGTATTCCACTTCTGTTCAATTCACTGCCAAAGAAGCACCAAAGTAATGATTATATTACTCATCCTAGCACCAAGACGGATCATGTTTCAGTGTCCAGGTCCAACTAAACAAGACTTTTTGTTTGCACTCGATGATTCACACATTCTCTATTATGATACTGTACTCAAGACAGTAACCCTGCTGTCACTTGGTTTCATATGTACGCTCCTTATAACCTGTTGCAAAATGATGTCATCTTCCCCCATGCTTTGCCTTGTGCTTTTTGCCACAGCTCATGCTGACCAATGTGCGCTCTGTGTAACTCTTTTTGATTTACTTATGCTTTTCTACTTCAAATCTTCTATCTCACCCAATTCTCAGTTCTTTATCCTCTCCAGATTGTGTACACTCTCTGCTCCTCGTAAGCCTCATTTCAGACCCAGGAGAGGTTTTTGTCTGTTGTACGCATAACTTGTCATCTCTGAAGCTTGTGGGGAAGCTTGCATGGGAGAAAGGCTGCAGGTGCTCAGAGCTGCAGTCTCATTCATTGCTGATGTGGATGAATTCCTCTGATAGATGCCTCTCTGCTGCAGTTCACTGCTCCCATGTCTTTTCCCCTTTATTGCCCTGGCCTGAGGGAAACGCACAAGGATGACAGACAGACCTTGAGACCTTGACAGGAGGGGAGAAAGTAAAAATCCCTCCTGGTTCTACTCCTGCAGTGTGCTTTGCTATGTGCATAAGCAGACAGAAGGAGAGACATGGCAACACACATGGCAGATATCACCATAATGAAAGGACAGAGGAACCTGCAATCATGACAAAAAATATATTGAAATATAGATCTTAAAAAGACATAAAGAGCAAGCTTCTGAAAGGTAAGCCTATGGCTAAAAATTACTATGATAAACTGTACCAAACCCAATATTTAATTCAACAAAAATTGATCATGGACTACCAGCCCTTTTGTGAGGGATCATCATCACACATAGATCAGTGAGAGCTTCAAATACAGCAGGTGACTTTAATCTCTGTAATGTGGCAGAACAATATGTACCAAGGAATTTGACCCCTGACAAAGAGCCTTGCTATTAGCAGGAGACCAGCCATCAAATCAGAATCTAAGGTCTGCAAGTGGGTCTATCCATTATCCCCTTAATACCGATCAGTCATCGTTGCATGGAGGGACTGTATACAGCATTATACCATGCCCATACTGTGAAAAACTACCAGCATCTTGCCTTGCAGACTCTGCAAGGACAGACGGCAGCCCACCAGGCAGGCAGTGTTTGTAATATGGCAATTTTGGAAGCAATGTCATCTGGCCTTCAGCTTCCCAAGAGCACACTACACTTCCAACCCACAGCAGCTGGCGCAGCATGGAGAGGCACCCCTGCAAGAGCACAGAAACAATTGTTGCCTGGGGCAGCATTAAGCTTGCAACTGGGAAAGAGATGGAGGGGAGAGAAAGAAATGAAATGAGAATCTGTGGTCAGGAAACAAATCAAAACATCTGTCAGACAAAGGCGACAGATTTCCTTACTGCTACACCACTGCGTCTCGACACACCACTCCAGCATCTGTATTCATTTTTGGTAGTGGAAGGTAGCTAGAATGGTAGCTTGTACCTTAAGGACATTCCAGTCCATTGCAGCTCTGCTCTGGGAAGCTGCTGCATATTTTCGGGCCTGGAAAATAAGGCATCTGGTATCTTCTCAATAGAGCACTCTGAGCTTTGCTGGTGAAATGTACTGTATCAGGCATCATTCCTATGAAATGCTATCTGTCTGCCATGACGTGAAACAAGATGTTCACACAGAGGATTTTTTTGCTGAGTTAGTTTACCAGCCTTTCAACATTTACAATACAAGATGCAGGAAATGTACTACCATAACTCTGAGTTTTGGTCCCCTAATGGGATTCATGCACACCACTTCAGTAAATGAAGCCCAGTTCACCCACTGCCTGTAAAGACCCATTCACTGTAAGTTTGAAAACCCCTGTAGTTTATGCATTGCATATTTTTCTGTGTAAACTAAAAAAAGAAAGGTAACTAAACCCCATGTCAATATGTTGATATTACTTTGGAATTTTGTTTTGCCCTTATCCTTTTTTAACACCATTTTTAAAACTTCTTCTTAGAGACTGAATTTTTTGAGACAGAATTAGAAAGCACATGGTGACACTTGGAGACTGTTGGGTTATTTTCTCTCCTGAACTGGCATATGGCTCTTTTCTATTAAGGTTTCACACCTCTGGCTGACATATAATCTATTTGCTATGCAAATAGGCTTTTATCAGGTTGTGAAAAGTTTCTCACAAAAAGAAAAGCCAATGAATTTTGATAGTTTGCTAAAAACATCTGGAACTTTTTCTTTTCTAAATTCATTAAAACTTTGCTCTCTGAACAGACTGAAGGTGTTAGCAGGCTCTGAAGGCAATGGGCAGGGTGCTGCAGTGTGTGTTGTAACCAAAGAGTTTAGAAACCACAGGGGCATTGCTGAAATAATAGAGATAAAAGAGAAAGTAGGGCTAAACCATTAACACATGCAAAACCAGCTGGCTCCCAACAGGAATTTCTATACTGGTTTTGAAGGGGCTGAGTCAGGTTGCAGAGGCTACCGCTGGTCCCCACTTCTTGCTCTGCCAGGCTGTATGTGCTCAAGGAATACAGTCAGGCTGAGGGCACAGTGCAAAGAACAGAGGTCAGGAGCCTGGTGAAAGGCTCAGGTGTGACATGGGGACTCAGCTGAGAGGGAAAAAAGAGCAGCAGAATTTCAGAGACAATAGGTTCCAGATACAAAACCAGTCATTTTTCATCATTCTTGGAGAAAGAAAAACAAATTTGTTCTAGTTTGGGCCAAAAAAAAAGGCCGTCTCCAAGCTTTTCCGACTCAATTGTTTCTTGATGAAACAATTATTGTGAAATTATGCATTAAAAAAATCATTTTGAAAATGTCAAAGTAAAATATTTTTATTCTTTTAAAGCTTAGCAGCAATTTGTTATTCTGACAAGAAGCAGTCATTAAGACAAGTATGCATTGGGACATGCATTGTTATTCTGTTTTTCTAATCAGTCAAATTTTTCTCCCTTTCCATTTTTGGGGAGCGTTTACTGCTTCATGAAGACATTCAGTGTTCCATGGGCTTTTTCTCTATACAAGCCACAGATTTCTCAACAGAGGAAGGGATTTCTCTTCACAGCTCCTTCAAATTTTTTAATCGCTAGAACAATGTACTGGTGATAAGTTTTATTCCTACTCACACAGGGCATTGGCTAATAAGTAAACATTGCAACTTTGACATTCACCTTAGATATTATTCAACATTTATGGCTAAAAACGAAATATCAGTAGCTGACTTTCATATGACAACACTGATCATACTGCAGAGAGGTTCATGTAAGCATGCTATCTATTTGCAAAACCTTGCTATTTGTTAAAAATCAGACACACAATTGAGTTGCAAAGGTTTAATGAGCTCTTTGTTGGCTGAGGGGAGACTTAAATGAACTCCAGTTTAAATAAATGTATCTGACTGTATTTGCCACAGGCTAGAGAGGGCTCACAAAGAGAGGTACAGCAGCTCTTCCCCTGCACGGGGACCCACCATGCTTACTGCAGCCCACCAGACTTTTCAAGAACAGATTAAGTTTTCTCACCCGATCAGTCACCGGGCTGAATGTGACTTAAATGAATGTAACCACGTTGTTGCTGTCAGAGAGCTCCTCTGGGTGCACAGATGCACATACACTGAAGAGACTTGTGGGAAGTTTTTGTGGAACTGGCATGGGGCAGCATTGGCACCTGGTGCCAAAACCACTCACATTGTTTCACAACCCATTGCAGTCGCATTGTTTCACAGTCGTGTATCATCAGACATGTTTTTTGAGACCTCACTGGGAGCACTGCGTACAGTTCTGGTTTCCTCAACGTAAGAAGGACATGGAGCTGTTTGCACAAGTCAAGAGGGAGGCCATGAGTATGAGCAGGGGGCTGGAGCACCTCCTGTACAAAGACAGGCTGAGAAAGTTGGGGCTGTTCAGCCTGGAGAAGGAGAAGGCTGCATGGAGACTTCATAGCAGCCTTCCAGTATCTGAAGGGGCCTATAGGGATGCTGGAGAGGGACTCTTCATGAGGGACTGTGGTGATAGGACAAGGGGTGATGAGTTCAGTCTTATAGAGGGGAATTTTAGGTTAGATAAAAGGAAGAACTTTACTGTGAGGGTGGTGAGGTACTGGAATGGGTTGCCCAAGGATGTTGCGAAAGCTCCATCACTGGCAGTGCTCAAGGCCAGGTTGGACAGAGCCTTGGGTGACATGGTCTAGTGCAAGATGTCCCTGCCCACGGCAGGGGGTTTGGAACTAAATGTTCTTAAGGTCTTTTCCAACCCAAACTGTTCTATAATACTATGTTAACATCATGAAGCCCCTCAGAGTGGGCTGGGTTTTTGTTTTTTTTTTGCAAAGGCAGTTTCTGCCCAAAGCAGCTCTTTTTCTTTTGCAGAATTCATGCATGCCAGCCAACCTTGATCCCTGAAACAGGGCTGTGCCATCTGAATGGACCACAGCTTGATGTACAAGCTTGATGTACCCAAACCATCCTCACTGGTAAGATAAGCTGCAACCTCCTGTCAGTCACAGCAGACACTCTGGGACACTCTGTGGACTTGGAGCCACCATGATGATGATGGCCCTAATTCAGAGCAGAAACACAATCGTGCAATGGTACCAAGGTCCTTGTGCTGTCTGTGCTGCTTGACCCATCGAAGGACTGATGGCAAACTTTAAATTCTCAGCTGTCACTTCAGAGGCTTTGGGAGCTGAACGTCTGCCTTCAAAGGGGAGGAACAAGAGACCTCAGTAGCTAATCCAGCTGGCAAACTGCAAGTAAGGTAACAAATTCTCTTTTGTTGCTATCAAAGATAATTGAAATATATATTTACATAGTGTTCCTGGCTGATAAAGCTCTAATCACCTCAGAGGAAGATGGGATGCATGCTAAAAATAGCAGAAGTGCTTCTCTGGTTTTGTTGCTTAGTGCTCAGCTTTCATATAGCAGTTTCCAAATGCAGATTACCTTACATCGCAACATAACTCTGTAGCTGTTCACTTCTTATCTTCTCTTGATTTGAATCAGAAAATATGGGGGCAGGGGGAGGAAATTAGTAAGAAATATGGAACAAATTGCTGCAAGCTAGCAAAAGTGGTCCCAAATCGCAAAGAGAAGCTGTACATTTCCATAAAGGCTACAAGATTCAGAAACCTGTGGCACTTTGTTGCATGTGTCTCGGAAGGGAATTAATAATCTTCATGTGCTGTGTCCTAGTGATTGAAATAAATTACTTGCTTAAATTGCTAAGCACGATGACCCATCTGTTGGCCCATGCATGTCCAGATTCTCAGTGGGTTTATTATTCCAAATAATGACTGCCATATGCAACAGTAAACAGTTCTTTTAAAATTGACTGAAAGATCCTGTGCTGCTTTTGAAGGCAATTTACAAAAGTTATTCATGTTCCCCTCAAGAACCTGCCATTCAACAACACTTTTAGAAAGTGATCCTGACTGTTTTACCCTGAAGGAGCTATTGCACTGCTTTTCTGTGAAGGACAGAGACAAAACTATAGCAGGAGTCTGGGTTGGATCAGATTTATTCTTCATGAATGGAGAAGACTGGAAATTGTGAATTATACAGCTCCGCAGCCCCAAACAGCACCAGGCATGTCCCAGTTTATTTATTTATTTGCATTGCCAAAGCAACTATCATACAATCAAGCTGCAGGAGCAATGAGTATCTTTACGTATTACAGAATATATCAAAGCTGACAGCAGCCACAGTAACACTCCCTAAGCCATCAAAGAAAGAAAAAGATTTTTCCAATCCAAATTCACCTTCCTCTTCAGAAAACACCTGAATGAATAGCTGAACTCTATAATGTTCCTTGATGGTCAATAAATTCTGCCTGTCAGACCCAGGAAAGCAAGAGTATTCCAGGGGTAATACTGGGCTTTCCCAGAGTATGATCCCAGAGGTGCCTAGAGGCACAAGCCAGGAGTATGCCAACACAAGCATCTCTGTGGATATCTGGGGCTGGGGAAGAAAGCAAGGTTAATGTCAGGACCTGAATGAGCACAGGGATATGCCACTTGCTGTCAGCACACCCAGAATGAAGGGATCATGGCGCAGAGAAACTTGTCTAGATAGGGGAGCAGTTTCCCTGCTGACAAATTAACAAGTGCAGCTAGAGATGAGCATCAGCTTATGCAGGAGATGAGTATAGTCATGTTATTCTGCAGGCCACGTCTTCTGACTCTTCGTCACTTACATCCCCATTCAAGTTAAAACTGGAAGAAACACAGCCCTGAGAAAGCACAGTGCAAAAAGGTCATCTATTCTCAGGGACGGACACATCAGTGGGGTAGGACTAAACAAAACCAGACTTACCATCAAACACTGTGTATACCTTTACAGGTTAAAGCATGTGCCTGTGTATTGGATTTGATCATCTCCCTTTACTTTATTCTTCTACATTGCTGATTTTCTGCTAAATTCCACTGGTTCCCATCCCCTAACCTTTCCCTGTTAGGAAAGGGCCAAAAGCCAGACTTTCCCAAACAGTACTCAGATACATGTACTTAATAAATAATTAAATGGCAAGGCTGCTTTTCATAACTTCCTTTGCCTTTAATTTAGACCATCCCCATTTCATCCCCAGGCTGAACACACATTCAATTCATATAAGGCCCATAAACCATGTTAAGACCACAGAGCATCCATGATTTGTTCATGATGTTAACAGTGACTCACCATGGCCACATTACAGATGTTAAATTGCTGATGGATGGCCTACATCCAGCACATGGTATTCAGCTGAGGTATTAAGCATGTGTGGAAAGATCTTGCTTTTTTCTGTTCTTCCCTGTGAATAATGAAACCTCTAATACAGTATATTGTACTTCACAAGCTCACTGAAATGAACTCCTTTCTAAAAAGAGAAAAGGATAACACTATTAAAGCAACCGAATGCTGTACATGACATGATGACATATTAGGACTTTTTTTGGATAGCTGAATGAATACACTTAGTTTTTGTTGATTTATGCCATCAGGACAGGCCTTTATTAAAAAGCACTTTCCCATGAAGGGAAGTTTTCTTGCTTCTGTTTTTCTTGGTTGGAAACAGCTAACTTTTGCGTGATACTGGCTTGATGGGCAGTTGCTCATGGAAAAAGCAAAAGAAAAGCAAAAGGAGCAAGCAGGAAAGACGAAGAGCAGGTTTGGGTAAGAAATAACTCATCTGAAGTTGGAAATAAAGTTTTCCCTGGGCATACTGGCAGAGGTCTATCTTCTCCTGAGGTGCTGAATAAGAATCAAGTGTGGGAATCTGCCACACCATTTCTTGGGTTTCCTTTTCCTTTTCTTCTGACATGGGTATTTTCATTGATAAAAGAACAGAAAGTTTCACAGGGCAGTATGCATTAACTGCCTGTGACAAGAATGCCTGTTATCATTGTCCTTTTCCCTTTTCTTCTGCTTTAATGCACAAATGATCTAATGACCAGTCCCACATGACTTCAGGAAGAGACTTTCCATACACTTCTGTGCATTGAGCACTTGTTTTCTTCAGTGACACATTCTGGATGACTGGTTTTTGTTGGGTTTGGGTGTTTGGGAGGGGTTTTGGGTTGTGTTGGGTTTGGTTTTGTTTTATTTTGCAGAGTCACATTGCATTGATAAGAGGGAAATATGTTGAAAATACATAATAAATAAATAAATAAGCACACAAAAGAGAAAAATCAAGTAAAGTTCTGTGTAGATGAAGACACTACAGACCAGAACCAACAATAACTCCCTCTTCCAACTGTGACACAAAAATTCTTGGCTGTAAAAAGGCAAGACAGTAAATGTGCAAGCAAATTCCATCACTTTCTGGAAGAAAGACAGATGATAACCTGGAGATACACCAAACCAAGTACTTGAGCTTAGGTCTCCTAAGTTTATCACAATGGCCTAAAACCTATTTCACCTTTCATCACTGAGAGAGGTAACTAAGTTAAAGCATAGGGGGGAAATAATATCCCTTTTCTGCTATTTATTTAATATTATTTATTTTTTTCAAAGTAGCAAACGATGGCAATTTTGACCTGCTCTGTTCAGCCTGACATTTCTGCTCCAAGGCAGGACATATGTGTTCCCAGACCTTGTTTTAGCAAAGCATTGGTAATTCTGAAAGCTTATCAGTGCTTAAATGAGTACAACAAAAATACCCAGTTAAAGCTGAACATTTTGTGAAGTACATTCCTGAAGCGTAGTGTAGAAGAAGGACATGTAATGGAAGTTAGTGCCTTCTACACATAGAGCAGTGGTCCACACCTCTGCTGGCAGACTCAGAAGTGGTGAAGCATCCGGAGTCCACCTGGCTCCCTGCAAGGTTTGGAATAAGCTTACACATTCTGATGTGTTACATTTATTACAGTAGAATTAACTAGTACACATTCTGACAATTCATTTATGAATGAATCTAGCCAGAAGTAGAAGGAAATTGTTTTGCATGTGAAGAGCCCAGAGTTGTTATTTTCCCACCTTTCACTATAAAACCAATTAATCTCTGAATTTGCGCTCTGTAGCCTGGGTTTTGTTTCCAAACAATGCTGATATTGTGCAGGATAAATGCTCTATCATTCAATGGTCACTACTAAGATGAGAAAAACTGGTTTTTACTTCTAAATTCAGCCGTGTCTTTTCTGATGCTTGCTTCTCTTTTTTTTACATTAGCTTCTCATCAGTAGCTATAACCTCTGTTAGCTTAGCTGAACTACAGAACTGCCTCTTCTCCATCATACCATCTTGCCTGTTGTCTAATAACTTGTTTCTTCATATAGGCCATTTGCAAGTACAAGCTCAAAGAACTCTATTAACTGAACACATAATTTGGAGGAAAAATCTGCCTCTACAGTGGATGCGTGAAGGTATGTAAGAACTCAGATCCCTTGATGCAGGACGCCACTGTGTACTGGGTTTCCACAAACGGTCACATGCTTCAGAAGAAAATATGAAACTCCAAAACCACTGTCTTGTTCCTCTTAAGGCTCTTCTTAAGGTGTGACCAAAGACATACATGCATCAAAAAGAAGTAAACATACCTCAGAGCAAGGGAATTGTTAAGAAAAATCATGAACAATCAATTTCTTCCTGAAAGGGTGAACAAGCAGAATAAGGTTCCTCTTATGTGACACTGAAACCGTATAAGCAAGGATAACAGTAAATCAAATTATTGGAGGCTTGGAAATATTTTCCTATGCTGCTGAAAAACCTGCCATATGTAAACCATACATTATGCTCTGGTACTCGGTATGAGAAAAGCAGATGGTTTTGATATGGCCATGACTGTCCCTTCAGAAGGTAAATTCAGAAGTGAAGTAGTGGGTTGCTGGATCATTCAGCATCCAGGCTAATGGAGATTTCTGGTAACAGTATCATGGATAAGTAGGGAGAGTCCCTGGGCGGTCAGAGGCCGCAGAAACAACATCCTTCTGGCTGTAGATGCTGTGGGAACAAAACACCTGGGAGAATATTTGGCCTCATTTTGGAAGATGTGGACTTACTTTTTCAGGGAAAGGAAGTAATTAATAAAGACACATGTGGAACAACTGAAGATTGCACTGCAAATCTCTCTTGATAGCCATGGCTAGCTATAAATACTTCTCCTACGCTCCATGTGCCATAGCATGGGATGATAACTGATACGCTCAGACAGCGACGTGAAGAGGCAAATGGGGACTGGAAACTTCATTTCAGGGGCCAAGACAATATTCTTGAGAAAGGAAATCTGAAACTGGCGGAGGGTGGAATGCACCTCATGCAGAGGGACTGCTGTAGGCCTTTGGCCTGCACACCTCTCACACCCACCTCAGAGCTTGAGACAGCATTAGGGGGGCTTGAGCAGGGAACAAAACAGCATGGGGTCAATATCGCCCTAGTTTAATTAATCATTGCTGCATTAGAAGGAATAGCAGGGGAAATATTATGATAGTTGGGCCATGTGAAGCAGCTGTAAAGTTTCTTAGCAACTTTAAGAATGACCCTTCAACCCTTTCTCATTACTCATATGATTAATGCTTATCTACGTGAATAGTTTCTTTGATTTAACTCACACTACTTCCACAAGTAAGGACTTAGAATCAGACACAGAAATATAGAATTATACTCTTCCCCAGTTATTTCAAATCCAGATATTGTTAAGTGTAGCGATTGACTCAATAGACCTTGCTCCGTAGAGGCTTTCTAGGAACTACTCCGTAACTAGGTGATCCACTTGAACTAAAATAACAGAATCAACAACCATACTGTCATCTGTCTTTCTAGTCCCACCAGTATCAGTGATTTTGTTTGAACTTATTTTGAAGTTAGATGTTCATAAGCGATCTTTAAAAATGGACTTTGCTTTAATTCAACACATGAAACGAAAAAAAAACAGGTGAAATTATGAAAGACACTGAAACCACAATAAAATGTCTTGTTGAAGTTTCAATTAAACTGAGATTTTCCCAAAATATTCGGTTTTGCAAAGCTGCCTTTATATTACTACTTTTTCAAACTGTTTTCACAAGTCCAATAAGCAGCTATGGATAGAAAAGCACTTATTTTTCCCTGGAACACCAATACAGTACTATTCCACTCAGTGTGGTCTGTATTTTTGACATATGCAACAAGGCTAGACAACCTTTTCAATATCATTATTCATTGGCAAGCTCTAGACTGTCTCTTGTTCTGTCCCTAAGTAACCTTCATCTATCTTTTTCAACAAATTTTCTTCAACTCCTTATGAATCACTTTGCTGCTCTCTTAGAGGAAATCCCATTTATTACGAGGAACTGCTTCTCTGAATGGGTGAGGGAAGCTAGGAGAATATCATTCTTGTGGTAATGACTTCATACAGATTTTCATCATGGAATCATCACAGGTATTATAATCCATATTTCAATTAAAAATGTAGGGGGTTTTTTTAGTGATGCATACCTGGAGACGTTCATCAAATGCTCCGGTATGTGCCTACTATTAACATTTCTCCATCAGGTTTGCATTAGATACACAAATCACATCTCTGAAGTTAAAAATAGTCTCTGTTCCAGGCAGAGTGCTGGGCAGACCCAATTTGACAATGATATCAAGTGATTTATGGTCCATTTCAGATAACATTTCAGCTTCCATAAATAAGGACATAAACTTTACACCACTAAGCTAAGACCATTCTTTGTCTGTATATTAACACCAAAGTTTAGATGGCAGGTGGCATTTTTTTCTTTACTGCTGTAGCAGAAAAGTTGCTCATCTCCATGTTTATGGCACATCCAGATGAAAACAGAACAAATATGAACAGTAGGAGCAGCTATGTATAAACTAGCTTCATATTTAACAGTATTGTACCTCAACTCTGGATCTTTTCATTATCTTTTCCATTTCTCAAATTCAGCACATGTTTATCTCCCATTTTCTTCAGACACCTTTGCACACCAGTGCTCACACATGAAAAACTTCCTCATTTCTAGGAGCCTTCATATCAACCCCTTTCTGCACAAAGGGAACACAAATACTGATGACAGCATCGGTCTTACCTCAAGTTGTTCACACACTTTTTTGGATTAGTTTCTCTTACTGGTACATTCTTCTCTGATATGGAATTATTAATATTTATTACTTAACTTTAGCCAAGCATTTCTGGCCTTCTTCTGGTTTGTCCCAGATCAAAACATCTCCTATATAAAATAGTCTCACTCCATGAGATTAAAATTGCATTCTCAGCATCGCATTTTCAGCGGAGCACCTGAGGCGTCTCAAAAGCTGGTCATGGAAACTGTTTCCCAAAGGATGAATTGGACTTG
Organism: Myiopsitta monachus; assembly: GCA_017639245.1. Lineage (NCBI taxonomy): Eukaryota > Metazoa > Chordata > Aves > Psittaciformes > Psittacidae > Myiopsitta > Myiopsitta monachus. The sequence continues at coordinate 15,520,481 of CM029928.1, forward strand.
ATAAAACAAATGTTCTCATTTTTAATGGAATGTGTGATCACAGAATTCTGTCTTTCAGACAGAAGTGACATAATTAAAGAGTGAACCACTGGGTCAGTGCAGTATACAGCACTCTTATGGAAAGGTCTCAGCACTGAGCTCAGAAGTCTCACTACAGCTGCCTCAGTGTAACAACACACCAGTTCTGCAGTTGTATCTTCTCCACTGTTTTCCAGCATTCATAAAGTTCAACTGTTTAAAGGTGCCCTCCCAATGCCACATATGTCCGAGTGCCACACTGTCCTGGCATGACTCAGATGGCTCCTATAGCACTGACCTTCCGGTCTCTCTTAGCCTGCCAGACACTCCCATTTCTGCAAATCAGAGGTTCATTTACACAAAGTGAAACAATGACAATGAGCTGCTCTGACAGAAAGTCTTTCTACTTCCTCCATTCTACAAAACTGGCAATAAACAAAGCCAAAATTTGACATTTTCAATTTGTGTGTTAAATTTTTCTCCCTGCTCCTACTGACTTGGAGCAGCTTGGAGCAGAGCCAGACAGATCTGAGGATGTAGTTCATCTGGGAAGGGAAACTAAAGTATAATTTGGCAATTCTTCTGGGAGGAAAAGTCATGCCAAAGGGAGCCAGGCCTCTGAAGAAGTAAAATATACGTCGTTCACCTCTTCTCCCACTCTACCAGCAGTAAAGTGGTATATCTTTATTAATATTTATTAGCACTGAGAAGCATACAAGAGTTTATAGAAATTACTGGTACCAGAAGAAAAGAGGTGAGCAAGAGGGGAACGGGCAAGAGGGATGGGTGAAGTTGAATAAGTTGTCACAGCCAGTGATAATATTTGACTAACCACTCCAAAAAGCTGCTACGACCGAAGAAGCAGAAATTGCTCTAAGAATGGGCTCTCTGCTGAAGTTTTCCAGTGCGAGTCCTAATTACAGATTAACTAGGCTAACTCACCACGAGGTGGACTCTGTCAGTTTTGCTTGCCACCAGATGCACAAAGTAAGATCCAGAAAAATAGGGGAAATCACATGCCCAGTGACTGATCCTGTTTCCCAGATATCAGGGCAAAAGGAGCTCAGAGGTGCCTGCACATGGTGCAGCTGGGTCCCCAGCACAGGAGCAAAACAGCTGTGGAACGACTTTCAGGAAAGCACTGAAACCTACCCCAAAGCAAGGCACCATCAAGGGTTTTCAGACTCCGCAGCCAGTGATGGAGCTTAAAAGCCAGCAGAAACACTTGCCTATAGTTTACATATTTCACTCTCCAGTGAAGCCAGTGACAGGTCCCCTCCCATTAGCTGAACTCTGGATTTATCAGGAGTAGACATCTGCGGCCGACGTCTACTGGGACCACCCATCAGCAGCAGAAAATTCCTCCATGCACTCAGTGAATATCAGGAGGTCGAGGGTCACTTACTCCTACCAGTTGACTTGAAGTACCTCAGTACAGCCTGAATGAAAGGTCATTTTAAGAGTCTGTGCAACTTACTGGTGGGGCACAGCTCTGGACAGGACAAAGGCAATAGAAGGAGCCAGCCTTATTCCATCCCTGATCTGACTTCAGAAGTCATTACATTCCATACAATAACAATTTGAAACATAAGTCTCTTATCAGCCACGCATTGTTTTACAGACAGAAACACAAACACAGATATGTTCCCCCTTCCAAAAATAGCTCCTTTTTTTTTTTCTTTTCAGAAAACGACAATGTAAGGAAAAAAGACCATTTTGGTTTTGTGCAAGCTTTACATCTTTCTGGCTCCAGAGAAACTGGTAGCAGCTGGTTTAATTTCCTCAGTTTCCCGTGTTGAAGGTTCAAACACAGTTGCAGATACTCCTTATGAGTGAAATGTTCTCCTGCTCAATGATCAAAAAACTTTAAACAAAGTCAGATGACTCCATTTCAGTGTGCTGGGAAAGCCTGGGCAAACTCTTTATACATACATTTCTCCTCACATTTACAAGCACTGCTCGGCAATGAAATCTCTGCAGTGAAGTATCTGTCTTTCCAGTGGCTATCCAATTTTCCTCCTTTGGTTAACTCTTTCTACCCAGTCCAAAGAAAACTCAGCATTGGCCAAAACTCCAGGAAAGCCCAATACAAAATCTAGCTCGGATTTACATTTCATTTGTTTGTTCATCAACAAATTATGATCTTTTTCATCATCAAATCCTTTTCATCATCAAATAAAGACCAAGTAAAAGTAGAGAAAAAGAATGGCCAGAAGAGAGATGTGGCAGAGAATGAATTAAATAGGGAAAACATTGAGAAAGGTGAACAAAAGTCATCACAGGCAAAAGCAGATGCCAAGAGTAGACCTATTGGTCTGGGCAATGAAAACTTACAAAAGAATCTGCTCATAAAGAGGCTCTGACAGCCCAGAAATGTCTCCCAGCAGCAGCTGTCAGGAGTGGGAGGACAAGCCCTACTCCTCTCCTCCAGAAGAGATGATAGTTCCCTATTGTGAGAGTAGGTGTTAATTATTATTTCCTTTCTAGAACCAAGGAGGGCTTTTAAATGTGTCCAATGCATCAGTAAAATTAGATGTGACAAGACATATACACACATATTTGGCAAGATAGAACAGTATAGGGCTCTCCCTGACATGTCTGAGAAGCAAAATAAAAAAACAAGCGTTAGTGGGAAAGTTTAGTGCTTCTAGTTTGCGGGGGGAGCCTGGTTACCCACATGGGGGGTTCCAGACAGTGGGAACACAGCGTGTGTGACTGTGAGGTGTACAATAAACTTCATTTCTAGCAGCTTGCAGATAATGAATGGGAAGGCTCTTGGGTTTTCCCTGCGTGCATCAAGCACAAAGCCTCACGTTTTCATTCAGCCGTACACCAACAGTGGAAACCAACACCAGTCACTGCGGGAGCTTTTTCACTTCAGCAGGTGAAGGTGCTGCTGACTCCACTTCCCACAGGCAAGCCAGATCTTATTTTGCTGACTAAAGAAGATGCCACTTAAATTAAAACTTGTGTAAGCATATGTTTCAAAACTGTGGGTCATATTTTATACAAGAATGACTCTGACAGGCTGGGCATTTGTGCTGATTTGCTCTATTTCCACAGTGCCCTGCTGAATAAAGCTATCAAACTTTATGCTGTTTTTAAGTTAAAAAAATAACTAACAATCCTATGTGTCAGAAAGATTCCTTATGTGGACTAGATATTATAGTAAAAAAAGACACTACTTCCATAGTACTCATATTTTTCTATAAAGCTGAGAGATCTATTTATAATGTGATGATATATATGCACTTAAACCATTCCATTTAACCTCAGAACATATTGCTTGAACACTGCATTTCACTTATGCTAGAAGCCTCAGGTTTTGAACAATGTGTAACAAAACAACAGAACAAATCAAACAGCAGCATGGCCCAAATCACAGTCCTTCACACCATCATATATAGTAAGGGGTCATCCAGGGTAGCCAATAGGGTTCAACAGATAGATATGTATAAATAAAATACACAGAGAACTAAGATGATGTTAGTTTTGCCAGTCAGTGCCAGCTAAGACAGAGCTGAGAGTTGTTGTTATGGATGCATGAGGCTCTGCCACAGCCCACATCCACAGAGCAGAAAGAGAAGCCATCTGGTAAATCTCAAAAGAAAATGCTGAATTGGATGCCGCTTGGGCCGATGGGCTACCTGAAACCCAGGAGGAACATTTTGCTTGCAAGAAGGCATGAGGACTGTGTGGAGCAGGAGAAGAGTAAGAAGGCTGAACAAATACACCAGTGGGAATCTCCCTGGAATTGCTGACAGATTGGGCCAAAACAAGGTCTTCAGTCATTTTCAGCAGTTTATCTGGAAGAGAGTTCCCTATCAGTACCTGGGAAATGAAGAGAAACACTGCACAAGGAGTCCTGTGATGATCCGGAGGAAGAATGAGGTTAAGCACTCCCTTCAGGAAGTTTCCTGCTCTGTTTCTCTCAAATATCCTGAGCAAGATCCGTGATATATTTGAGTAGTGAACAAAATCTGCATGTGTTTTCCCTATCTGGTGTCATCTCTTCCCTAAGGGTGGTAACTATAGGCAGTACAACCACATGGGCCAGGAGTGATTACATTTAAGACATGCTGTAAACCAAAGGGACATAGCTGCTTCAGGTGCTCAGGTAGAAGTAAGAGCCACAGCGCCAGTGTCCGAGCAATGCAGGCAGAGACACTAAAAGGGAGCATGTACAGTCTGAAGGTCAGGTTTAAAGCAGCTTCAGGATTCACCAGATGGACAGCCTCACAACCTGGTCATGAGCCATCAGTGGGAGGCGGAGGAGGACATCCTAACCCCTTAACAAGAGCCATATCCAGATCTCAGCCCCCAGCTGTCCCAGAAATGGTGTAGGCAGTCATGACTCCATTGGTAGTGCAGCTGGGACATTCATGACTCCCCATGGTCACTTGAATATTCAAGATGCAGCTCCCAGCTTAAATCTGAGATGAAACTAATGTCTTAATCACGCTGGGGAGCCGAGGCAAAACCATGTTGTTAACATGATTCTCAAAGACTTCTAGGGATCCACAGCCCATAGCTAAGGAGCCCACAAAAGGTACCTAGGCAAAACAAGCTTTATTCTCTTTGGGAATAGATTGGATTTATAAGGATCTACACCTCTTTGTGCAGTTCCCCCTTCCACATTTCTAGAGGCTGTCTTCACTGTTCTGCACATATTGGTGGAGGGAAGAGTTTATCCCTTGCCCTCTCACCCAGAGGTGTCATGGAGATGCACAAAAACATGAGGGAATTTTTAGAACGAAAAGAGCATCTGATGTTTTGTCATCTGCTACAGACACATTTTTAGGGAGAACATGAAGCCTTTTAGGTCAAGTAACACAGTAACTGCCAAATGATAGGCAGAACTCTGCCAATGTGGCTCTTCTTTATGTGTTCACCTGTGGTGTTTCTTCCACCCCTGTAGGCAATACCTAGTCACATGTTACTGTGTGGCCATGGTCACACCAGCTCTGAACTAGACTGGTTTCATCCAGTCTGTTAAGTCCTTAACAACAAAGTAGAGACAACACCAGAAGTGGAATTCCCATTTAAAAGCAATTGACCCATCTTCTTGTGAGGTGGCTCACTAAAGCTTCCATCTCTTGCCCCACCAGACATAGGACACAGACCTCAGGAATCTGATGTTGAGAATGTCCCTACACCAAGCTGGCTGTAATTTCTTCTCCTCTTGTCCCCTACCAGATAGAAGGAAAATAAATGTCCTCTTGAAAGATGGTTTTGACTGAAGCAGAGAAGCTCGTGTAGTTCTATGTCAGGTGAAGTTTCTTTGGCAACATCTGGCAAAGTTGCAGAATTTCTACACTCCGCTGAGATTTGGAAGAGCATATGGTTTCCACTACAGCAAAACAAATCACCCCTTGAACAAAAAGCTCTGAAAAGGAGTGGGAAAAGGAAGATGAAAGTTTCAAGTCTGTTTGTAAATTATGCATTATCCTTGCCTGTAATGCCCAAATGCCCAGAGGAGCCATAAATTTAGAGGTTTCAACAGAAAAGCCTACAGCTGACACCTTGCATTCGTAAAACTCATTACTACCCCCGGAGTGAAAATGAAGGGGAAAAACAGTGAATAAATAATTGAGAAGACAAGAATGTTTCATCATTTCCTTTTGCTCTTTTTCAGCTTTACAGTTTCAAGACCAATACAGGATTCGCATCCACTGTGGTCTTAAGCACGAAAGGTGACCAGTGTTTTTCCGGTGCATTTGATTGCAAAATCACAACAGTTCAGTTAATCTTAGAAGTGCAGATCACACAAACGAAAACTTCAAATCTAAGATGTTTTCACCTTCAGCATTCAGTTCTGCATCTGCCACAGACACCAGTTCTGTAAACTAGATCCAAAACCAACCTGGGCTGTCATTTAATTTTTGGTGCAGCTGAGATCTCACAAGAAAGAGTGCCTGAGAAAGCAGACATTGACCTTTAGGAAATTTTTTGAATACTTTTGATGATCCAGAGGCTCTGCAGTATTTTAGGACATTTTCTGTCATCTATGCCTTTTTAAAAAGTCCTTTTATTCTTTTTCACCTCTTTGGCCTTTCTACATATTGCCCAAAATCCATAGAAGGGTCATTCTCAGAAACCCATGTGACATTGGTCTCAGTAAGACAAGGAAAAGAGAGGAGTGAGTGAGTCATGCAGAGCAATTTTGTCCAAGGATTAGATGCAAATAACTGGCAAAAATGTGCTTTTTGACACTCTTTCCACAGTCGATGCCTAGTATTTCACAGTGTTGCTCTTTTCTGCTTTGTTCTCATTCCACTTTAAACCACACATGAAGTATCAAGAACAAGATGCTCTGTCTCCCTCACAACTAAATGCAAATAGTGCCTTTCCTTTCCTTTTTCCTCCAGCACAAAAAACACAGGGGGTCAGAGAGCAGAAAGGAAATAATAAGACTGCAGTCTCCTTCTTCATTCTAAAAGTCACCAATTTTGACTTAGTTTCATAATTAAAGGGCAGCCAGCCCAGAGGCTGTCTGCGCCGGCAGCTGCCAAGGCAGGGCTGCAGCCCCAGCTGCCAGCTCCAGACAGGAGCATCCTCTGCCACCCCAGCATCTTTGGGGGGTTTCCGCCCTAAAGGCAGGCTTACACTTTGGTCAGCTCCACATTTGACTGCTAAACCCACATTTTCCCCTGCCTCTTTGCCTTCCTTTGCAGCACCTCACTGCCAGGAAACACAGGTTGGATCTCACCTAGAGCCAAGGGCAGCCTTTTCATCAAAGTAGAGCCTGGACCTTCAGTGTACCACATGTTTCTGGAAATCAGTGCAGAATATTCCAGCTGGGGCACAGAAATCAGTGGGATGGCTTTGAAAAACACTGCCTTCCCAGCAGATGCCCCTGTGTGGAAGTCAATACACAAGCCTTCAAAATAAATGTGGGCAAAGTGATGTGTGGGTCTGCAGACCCAGGCAAGGCTCACCTCCCAGTCAGCCCCAGTAAAGGGCAGGAGAGACTACTGCTGCTCAGGAATAGACTAAATACCCACATGCAAGTGACAGCATCAGTCACCTACTCTCTCCTCAGGGGCAAGTCATTTCTCTAAACAAGTCTTGGAATAGCTAAGCAGAATTAGGGGTCCTATGGTTGACTGGTCCCTTCCACTTTATTTGCCTTGGAGGCATTTATGGACCGAACTCTTTAACATCTTCCCTGAGGCAAAAATTGTCATGTAAATATGGCAGAGAGGTAGATGAGGCACCCACTCTCCCCTTTGACCATGGCTGCCTCTTCCTACAGAGCCCATCCCTGGTCCCAGAGCTCTCCTTTCCCCCTGCTCGCCCCAAGAACTCTACCTAACACACTCTGACGAACCAAAGCTCAGCCAGCAAATGACTCACAGATGCTATTGAATAGCTGTAAAAACACTGTGCACAAATGAACAACATGACACTTAGGGCTGCTTGTATTCCTGCCAGTCAAAAGGAGTCCACAGGAAAGCGCTCTGAGTAGTTTTACAGACAAGAATGCCCCATGGAAAATTATACATAAACACAAGAGATTGGCAATACAGTGAAGAGCAATGTTCCCACATAACTTCATTTAGATTACACTGAGCTGGTATATTTTTGTACGTCTTAAAGAAAAACATCTTTCTCATTTGCAAAAGATAAATTTAAAACATTGGTGGTATGTTAGTGCCCAGGGCCCTTTATGCATCAGCTTTTACTATTCTAGTCCATGAGTCATAAGTTAGAGCATTTATCCCATAGGAACTTGTATTCCCTGGGCTACTCATTCAGATTGGCAGGTTTTGCAAACCAGCATGTAGTCCATAAGAGGCTGAAATTAAAAAAAGGGAAAGGTGACACAAAGAGGACACTTCCCCCCCCCCCCCCCCCCCCCCCCCATAAAATAAACAATGGCAATGGAAAGCTCTATTTATTGAGGCAGGAATGGGTCTTTGCAAAGAAAGAATGACTTCATGGACTGAGCAGCAAGGAGCAGAGGAGGCTGCTGAATCTGCTCCTCCATGTTGAGAGTTGAATTAAAACCACACTGATGGTGCAGGCTGCCTTGCTGTGCCACCCAGCCCATGATCACTCCCAAACTGTCCTTCTGAAAGGCCAAGACACTGACCACGTCCTGGCAGATATCAAGACCTGCCTTGGCATTCCATCTTGCTAACCAGCAACCTGCATGCCCAAATCAAGGGCCCATGTGTCTGGACTATTGTGTGTGTAGAGTAACATAAGCAATCACTTACTGTAGACTTAAGCCCACTGATGGAGGTATTTCCCAGCTGACATCTCGGTGCCCTTAGGGATGATGCAAATAACAGGAAGCACGACTCATGTCACATCTGTTACAAAATGGTAACTGAACTTTGTTTATTAATGGAGCTAACCACAAGCCTAGAACAGAAACATGTCCTGCCTGCTCCTTCATCACGGTGACACTGCTGTCCTGTAAGGAAAGGGCTCTGCAGCAGGAACTCTTGCGCTCCACCAGCTCATGACAAAAGAGTGACATGTGGCCTGATACTCCCTTCAAAAGGAATATTAACAGCTTCACTCCATCTTTTGTCTCAGGTGGTACAAAAGGTATATCCCACCCAATGGTTTTCAGCCTGTGATCTGAGGACCCCTGGGAGAGTCCAGGTCAGGGAAGAGGATGAAAGAAAGTAAGTTCATAAGTATTAAACAGTGATCTATAGATGTAATGTTTTCTAAAGAGTTCACAATTTTGCTAGAGGATGGTTAAGGAAGGATACATTAATCATAAAAGGATGGAAAATAAATGTGTTAGATTTCAAAACAGAAGATCATTGGTGCAGAAAACTGTATTTCTTTCTTTATACAGGCGTAGGTACATATGATGTCATATAAACATCATGTTTAACAATAGCTTCACGTATCCAGATGGCTGCATGAATTCATAATAACAGCAGTTCCCAGGAAGTACTGATGTGGATTGTTGCTGAGTTCAAAGGTTCACAACGCGTTTTGGATTTTGCCGGTAGAAGAAATGGTTTGTTTCACAGGCACAGATGAAGGATCCTTTTCATCCCACCAAATCCAGGACTCTTGTCTTTCTTTGTATGTTTCAAATGCTATTGAACAGCTCAGATTTATTTTTTTTTTCCTCTGTAAAAAGATTTTTCTTGGAAGAGTCTGATACATTATTTTAGCAGAGGGCTTTGCATTTCCCTGTGACTCAAGCAGATACACTCTGGTGTAGCTGCTCACCCTGCTCATGGTTGCTTAACCCAAATTATCCTGAAAACATTAACAGGCCACCTGAGTGAGAACTGGCTCATCACATCTCCAGGAGGCTCATTGGGCTGTACTACTGGAACTGTTGGTGCACCCAGCAAGGTAGGGTAAGCGCATTGCACCTCCAACATGATTCCACAACACCAAGCTCAGGGGAAAGGAGCATTTCTTCCATGCTTCAGTACATTTGACTGAATGGGTAAGAAGACAGGGTGATATTAATTCTTCTAGAAGGACATTTTGTTACACAATAAACCGTCCCCAGAGGACACGGACTCCTGGTCAGCAAAGCTGACATTTAGAGGTTTGACTAGAAGCCAGGGTGTGTAAGGTTTCCAACAGTTAGGAAGTTTAAATGTACAGTATAGCTGATTTTCAGATACAAGGTCAAAGTTTCCTAACCTGGCCCCTATTGCTGTTCTAACCATTAACTCAAAGGTCCAATTTAGGCTATTTGTATGTCTAGGTACTTAATTGTGCCTTCAAATCAAGTAGTTAGACACTGAAGTTACTTCAATTGCACCTATAATTATTTGTGCCCAAAAAAGAGTGGGAAAAGACAAAGAGCCCTTGCTGGGCCAGGCCTGCTCCTGGGCTTCTGCAGGGGCAACACAAGAATGCTGGGAAAAACATGTTGTTTTTACTATGCTCACAAGGGTGATGCCCCAGGGTACAGCTGCCACTCATTCCAAAGGGAAACCCACCAGCCTATGAGAAGTGATGGGGTTGGCACTGTAATGTCTGGCCACTGTATCCCACTGTACTTGACTGCGCCTGGCATTCAAAGGATACCCTCACTGAAAGGATGCAGGTCTGCCAAGCTCTCCGGTTTCAAGTGTTTTTTTAACGTGTAACAGAGGTGCCAGTTTAATACCCTGCCATAAACTGAGCAGCAAGGGTCAAGAGATGCATCAGAAGAACTGGAGTAAACTTAATGAAAAGAGGCTTAAACATCTTGAAAAAACATGGCTGTGCAGGTCCAGGCGCAGCTCAAGGCCCTGGGAAGGACCTCAGATGGGGGAGTGTAAGTCACTCAGGATAAGAAGATGCCACCTTGTGGTCTGCAATACTCCAAGTGGAAAACATCAGTAAAAGGAGTATTTCAGCTCCCATGCAAAACCGAGGAGTGTCTACCTACAGCAGTCGGTTTTGCAACCCAGTGTTAACTGAAACTGAAACCCAGCCCTGGCCCCTTCCTACCCACTACTGCACCAAGCTGCTACCTCTTCCTTCACCCATGGGGATTTGAAGTTGCCAATGCAAGCAGCACGAAAAGCAGCACACCCTTCCCTGGAGTAAGCTGGATCCCAAACCCACCATCAGGATTCACACCCCAGGTCCTGAGGACAGGCAGCAGTGCCTGTTTGAAATGTAATGCCTGGATTAAAAGCACGACTTCCAAGCTCACTGCTTGAAGTCACTGTACCACAGATGAGGGTCTTCCCCACCCACCCCGTTGTTTATTTTTAGGGGTAATAAAGCTTCTTTACAAGAGAGATGTTTTGAAACTTTCCTTTCCTCTTTAATAATAACCAGAAGAACTTGACAGCATATTAGGTCTTAAGGAAATGAAGGAAGGAAGGATCTCCTGTTCATTGGGCTTTCAACCTGACCTCTGATTTTGCAGGCATTATTTGGCAGACAGGAACTCTTGCATTTTTCCTCCTGTGTGGTTAGCAGGGCACACACACATACAAACCCTTCTGGGCACAAAAGTACAGATTTTTAACAACTTCTCCCTAAAATGTATCCACACGCATATATATCAGCAATGCGCTGTGCAGCTGCAGATGGTGCTGGGTGAGGACAGGGCTAATGGTGTTTAAAAGTGTGTGTGTGTGTGTGTAACTAACTACTTGGTTGTCCAGGTTCACAGACTTGTGTCAAGAAAAATAGAGGCACAAACATTTAAAAACAAGTAGTAATACCTTATTAAAAGTATTTTCTAGTCTCTCTTGAAACAGGAAGGCAACACACAGGGAAGTTTTAGGGCTTGCGTTCAGCATCAAGAACAAGGAGTGGGGAATATCAGATGTACAAGGACCAGGCACTGTCAGGCAGCTGCTGCTGCTGGCACATGTGTCACTGAGACACACAGCCCTTCAGCTAAATGACAGCTATTCCAGTAGGAGACCCAGGAATGCAATTTATTTGAATGAACAGCTTCACTTTCTAGTTAAAGTCACAGTTAATAAATGGCAAGAAGTGCTTCTCAGCATGGGAACATTCAGGCACAGCCTGAACAAATGGGGTGCAGATTTTTTAAGGGTTTATTTTCATTCCCATTATAATATATGTCTCAGCTTGTAAATGCTTTTATGCCAACATTAAAACTTTCCATTTATATGGGTTGAATTGAGCCTTTGCAATTCAGTGGCAGTCCAGCCACTTTTAAGCATATGTTGATAAGGTTTGAAACTTACTTAGCTGAGTGAGTGACAAGCTGCTAGGGCCTGATGATTTTTCTGTGGCTGGCCATGCAGACAGGATAGACAGACGTCCAAACTGAAACATCATTCGTTCCTATCAACGATGATAGGAGTGATATGTTTCTTGCCTGTGTGTGCGTGGGATCGTATCATAAATACTTAAAAATGGAGGATAACAGACCCACATGAAAAGGAAATTCTGTTTAGTTCAGTGTAAGTTGTGGATCTGAGCAAAAAAGGAAACAACAATAAAAGGCCAAGCACACTAACCAAACTGAGGAGACCTCAGTGAATTCTGAGCACAGAAAAGCCGTTTCCCACATTTTGCAGCCCATGATGCAGGCTAACCCAGGCAGTGTGGCTGGGTTTTGTTTCAGCTATCAGCTAAGGCACAGTTAAAGGAACCTTTCTTTACAGAGAGGTTTTCAATACACATAAAGGGCCAAGCCTTCCCTCAGATCAGCTGAACCCCAACGGGGCTGTCTGATCCTTCTCTGTGAAACAAGGACAGCTTATGTTCAGCAATTACATTCCTGTCCGTGCGCAGACAAGAGGCCACCGCCTTTGTCAGCCACTGCTCCTCAGGCTCTTCTTGCCTTTCAGTGGGGACGGTGACCTTTGTGACCGCATCAAGATGCACCATCGACATGTGCTCCACACGGGGCCCAGTGTGCAGCACAACTTTTTTTCTAAGTATCACTGGAAGAGGAGCCAGTCCGTCTCCACTGATCCAGCCTGAGGACAGTGATGGACTGCCCTCTGGGCCTAATTACCTCTCCACATAGAGGATAAATAATCTACATGACAACAGACTCCATTCACTCTTGCCCTCCCACACCTCCCTCTGCCTGCAGCTTAGCCTCTAGTGCGGATAAAACTGGCTCCCCTCTTATGGACTTCTGTTGGCCATCCCAGACACACTGCAGCCTCTTTCTTTTGGGGCAGAGCAGATACCCTACTAATTCAGTTAATCTATAAGGCACCTTGGTTTCCAGAGAACATAATTCCAGTTCATCTAAACACATGAAGACCACTTTCTGTGGCCGAATTCAAAGGACTTCAACTCACCGTCTTTTCTGGGACTATCCTATGTGGCTTAGCGGGATGAACTCAGGTTATTATCCATTTATCATTATTCTCAACTACATCATATAGGGGCACCTGAGCAATTTTTTACAAATTTATCTCTATCTGATCTTTTCCTTCTACTGTGAAAGGAAACAAGTCAAGGCCAGCCAGATATGACTCCTTACACGCCTTTAGATCCCTGTCAGGGCCCTGTAACCCGCTGGTTGTTAGCTCTCATTGTTGTTCTAGTTCAGCGAGAGGAAACCACTCTGTTTATCCTAGCACATACCCACTGACTTGAAAATTTATTGTAAAAGCTGCCAACACTGTAAATCTCTCCTGTCAGCATATCAGTCATGCACTGTTATTAGTGCTCTGCCCAAGCAAGCCCTGCATTTCAGAGTTTAACCCATTAGAAAACCAGAACATGCAGTTTTCTGCCTGCCACTTTCTGCAATAACAATTTCTGTAGCCATAGTTACCAGCATCCATGAAAGAGCTTTCTAGAAACAGCTGAAACACTAAAACAGTCCTTGCCCAGGGCTGGACACAGACCCACAGACAAATAGAGCTCCATTGCTCTAAGCAAATAAAAGGGAAATCTGTTGGAGTATAGAGGTAGAAGGCAGAGGAAACATTTTGCTGCAGCTTTTGCAGGGTTTAAGCAAATGCTGACAAGTTAGACTTTGTCTAAGCTAGTGAATGACAAGCTGTGACTTGCCGCTGGTTTTCCATGACTTTGCAGACAAGGGAACAGGTAGGATGGGAAACTAGATGCTACTCCTATGTAGCATCCTTCCCTGGCATCATTCTCTTCTGCTGACTGCTGGACCTGGCATCAGAAAACGGGTCCACACAAATAGAGGGGAACTACAGCAGCAGTGCAGGGGATATAAACCCACTTTATTACAGATGGGAAACCAGCATATTCAAGTGCATTAGGAGTCCAGCTGCCACAGTAACACAGAACTACATTGTGTGCCGAACCACCGTTTGCCATCCTTGTAAAAACAGGCAAAATGCATTCCCTATGAGATCTGATAAGAACAGGAGCTGTTTGTTTAAATCTACTCCCTTGCCGAAAAGGAAAAAAAAAAAGATGAAATAGCAAACCCTTGAAATGCAAGTAGAGGATCATTATTCTCATTAGAGCAACAGTGGGCACTTCTCATAATGTGCAGTGAAACACTGGTGCTTGAGTGAATAGGACCAACTGTTCAGCCTTGGAACAAATTGCACATCAGTCTTAACCTAATAGGTAAGATTAATGGAATGTCATATAATGGGGGAAACTCAAAAAATTAAGGTAATTCGGCAGAAATGGCTTGGAATCATAGTCCACCTAAGTGCATTTCATCCAAAGGATTACTGTCTCCACTGTTTTAGCTAAGAATTATATTAATTTGAAAGCCATGCCTTACACAGACCCACCCTGTGCTTAAAGGCTGGCTTTCTGCTAGGAATGCTTACAACAAAACCTTTGCTGAATGTTTGCCCAAACATCTCACAGCCGATTGCAAAGCCGGGCGTCTGGGGGCTCCAAGCACCGTACCTCACTTGTGTTTATGACCGGTTGCCTTCTTGGCTCCAGCACCTGGATTTGTCAGGGCCTCTTAGCTGATGCTGGGAATGTGCCCCAGCCGAGCCCCGCTGCTCTCCCTATCACCCCTCCAACAGATTAAAACACAACAGGGTCTGTTGGATGACTGACACATTCCTCCTCTGTCTGACTCTGAAAGGACTTCATTTAACAGCTCTGGAGTTGAGCTTTTGACTGACAGATTGTGAAGGGGAAAAGTCATTCAGTTCCATTAAGCTCAGTAACTGCTGTAGAACAAAACACCTTTAAAAAAAGAGGATGAAAAAAGAGCTGCAGAGAGCGGGGGCAGGAGCTTTAGGGAGAAAAAAGGAGATTCTTTTCAGGTTCAAAGACAATCTTTCCCTTTGCTTTCCGTCCATCAATGAGGGCAGCATTCCCAGAGGGAATACAGTCCAGCGCTCATTGGTGCCATTCAGCTGCCAATCTCCCTGACAGGGAGACCAAAGGGCCTCATGTTGCGCTGCGGAAACTGTCTGTCAGGCAATCAGCATCTGCCATGACATCATCTGCCCTGTTTTTCTAGGGCTATTATAAGAGACTGGGTCCAGGAGCACTGCTCCAGAGCTGTGTTCATATTTTCCTTTTGCCCCCCAAACCAAGATTTCTTTGTAAAAAGAAAAGCAGTCTTGGTTGTGCAGCTATATTTGGAGGAGAACTAACTCTGTGCCAAAGAGTGAGGGCTGCATGCCTTCAAAATGGTCTTTTTCCATTTGGAATATATCATGCCAAAGCACCTTGGTTATTTATTATTGTAAACTGGGTTTTATTTTAAGAAATACTCCAAGTTAAATAGCAATGACGAGCCTTTCTCCCTCTCTTTTTTCCCCAAAAAGCTTGCCTTGATTAAGCCTCTCTGCTTTCACTATAACACTAAAGTGTTCACAGAATTGTCATTCTTGTACATACATATGTGCATACACACACACACAAATGCATACATATAGGAGCCAGGTCCTGGCTGTATTTACACTGCCAGTGCAGTAGCTGAGGCTGCATTCCTCACCAAAGTGCTGCAGAAATAAATGATAGTGGGAGAGAAATTAAGCATGAAACACAAACAAGCTACCGGCTGTAAGTGTGAAGTCTGCTGCTAAGCAGGGCTCGGACGTGCTGCAGGCAGGACACACCACTTGGGCTGTCCCCTCTGTCCTGTCACAGATCACCAAGAACCAGTAGGCATTGGTGAGGGAAAACCAGTATTGGGACGTTTTAGTCTTTTTGGTCCTCCAAGTCTTTAACTGCAAGAGCAGTATGAATAACCTTGGTACGGTTGACTTTGAATTAATCTGTGACTTTACAGTACACTGTGCTTACTCAGGTGAAAATATGGGGGAGCTAAAATAATTTTGCCTGACTAAACTCTGCCTACAAACCAAAACACGGACTGGTCCTGTGTGGCACAAGCAAGATGCTGCGGCCTCATCTCCCCTGTGCAATGATCACAGATGTTGTCCTCACACTTGCAGGACCCAGCACAGCAGGCTGACTCCTGCTCCAGGGCTGGGAGATCGATGCTGGGAGAACTGGTGACATGAAAAAGAAATGAGATACAGACAGACAGGCTGTGAGAGGTGCCTCAGGTTCTCACACCACACCCGGGACATCATGGCCAGAACCTGTTCTCAAGCAATACCTACAGGCCTGCCCTGCTCTGTTGAATGGTCACAGCTCTCTACTCCTTATCTTGGCGGTCTGGTCAGTCAATTGTTTGGGCAGTCAATTGTTTGGGCAGTTGGTCTTGGGCAGGCATTACTACAGGCACTAGTGCTGAGGCCAAGCTGAACAAAAGGATTATCGCTTAGCTCCATATGGAACTATGCACAGGCTTGTTCCCTTGCCAAGGTCCTGCTGCATGAGCCATTTTCGGCTGTTGAGTCTTCTGTCTTGTTTCTGTAAGGGATTATTGCAAATCTTCACACATTCCACATAGACCTTACGAGACAGTTAGTCAGATGCTGGATGGACTCGCACGCAAAGGCATCCTGCTGCTGCTAGGGTCAGAATGTCTCCCTTCTTTCATTATTATTTGTATTTTTACAGCCCTGCCAAAGGTCTGCAAGTCTTGAGCAGCTACCATTTCACTCTCCTCCAGCAAAGTGTAGCCTGATACTCCGGCTATGTTTGCTCTGTAGGTTCAGGCATTATTCTTTCTCACCTGGCAATGAACCATGCTAATTAAGACAGACTCCAAGCATACACACACAAACCCCACGGAAACCAGAGCTGCCAGATTTCAACATCAGAAGCATGCAGGGGGAGAGGGGTAATGATCACTCAGGCTTCTCTCTTCTTTGTGCCCTTTTCTTCATAGTGAGGAAAAAAAATGCCATGATTTAGTCTTCTGGCATTCATAGCAAGATGGTGCTGGTGCAGGAGGAAGCACAAGTAAATCTTTTATGAGATTTCCTGATCATATCTGTTAAAGCTGTCTCCAATGCATTTCAACATGCGCATTTTTAACCCACATGGAGCAAACAATGACAAAGAGTAGATTCTCTGTTAGGGTTGAAAAGTAACAAATAATGTTTCAGCGATTATACTATTCCTGTGGACACCAGGAGGTATTACAGAAACTAAGTCTAGAAACATCAAAGAACCCTGTCATCTTGTGAGTGTCTGCATTTGCACGGTAGAGAAGAAGAGTAAACCAGAGTGGCATAGGCCAGCAGGGACAGTCCTATGTAAAATCATTGGGTAAAGCCCTACATGGGTCATCAGAAATGGGGAGACCTTTACCCCATTGCACACCTGAATTTCAGCTGTCAGTGGAGTGGAAGTGGTTACTCACTGTCCTAAGGGCCAAGAGTCCATCTCAGTCTGCACATGTCGAGATACTCTCTTGTATGAAGCCTCCTTTCACTTTGAGATGAGAGTGAATGAGAAATGAGATTTGATGTGAATAGAGACACACCAAAGTAGAAGGACCCCATATATCCATTACTTCATTCAGCTGCCATATCAACCCACATAGTATAAAAATATAAGTCTAGATCCTCAAAGACGTACCTCCTGCACAGATTCCTATTACCATTCAGTAAATAGAAAAATGATGTTTAAAAACCTTTGCAGGTCGGGACCTTAGTGGTTTAATCTTGAACCCGAATAAGATTGTATTAGAAGTCCTTTGACAGTCTTCTATAGCAAACTACTTAAAAAACCTTATTTTATATGCCCTTTAAATACTAAATTCATAATGGGACTGATCTTATTCCTCTGCCAGTGTCCCTGCAGCAAGCAGCAAAGTTGCTGTTTCACTATTTTCTGGTTTTAAATACACTTTAATTATGTCCACTTCTAGTTTTTAAAGTGTCTTTGTGCAGTGTATTTCATTTTCAGATTGTTCTGGAATGCTTTTAGCAGGTCCTCTGCCAAAACCACTCAACTTTCTTGCTTGTATGGATAACAGGAGCTTACACGTTTTATAGCAATTCGCTTTTTTTTGTTCAAACTTTCTATGAGTTGTGAGACCTAAGGTGGGGTCTTCCACATAACCTCAGTCCAAAATACTCCTGAAAGAAAAAGAGGAAAGTTTCTCTCTCCTTCAAATACCAAACCTGGGTCTCATGAAGAGAAGTCAGGAAGAGTGTGGCTTCACGCTGCTCCCCAGCCAGTTCTTCTGGTTAATATAATAATGGTCCATAGCTCATGGAGTTCCTACTATTGTGCTACAACTGCAGTACTGTCTCTTCAAGAGCCTGAGGTGTCGTGGTAACTGATAACAGCAGCCTGGTTAATCGTAACCTGCCTGTGGTGGGCACATGGAACAAGAGAAGGAAGGAGGAAGAAACCAAAAGAGTTTTGTTGGGCCCCACACTTCTAATAGAATTAACATGTGGCTGTGACAAAATTGAGGCCGCAGTAGAGGTAGGAACTGAAGATTTGTCTATTCATGTTTCGCCATGGAGTATCTCCCTAATACAGTGACACTGTATTACCACCATTACTAATTGTCTGCTGATAATTTCCTAGCTAAAGAAGGCAAATTTTCACTAGAACAAGAGATTATACTGTTTCTCAGAAATGTTCTCCATTTGCTGTCCTCTCACATTAAAACTCAATATTCTAATTACTCCCATCCAAAGTGAAGAGCGAGGGATAACTTTCAGCCATGCATTTGATCATTTTTCAATGATTTTGTCAAAGATCAGATGCCTGTAGCTTCAGCTGGAAGCTTCCCATTTTCATCATCTCAAAAATCAGATCACAAAACCAAATTCTGGTATCTAGAATTATTCCTTCAAATCCACATTCACATAGACACCTAAAAAGGACTGAGTTGAATGCCAGTATCTATTTTAAGTTGCTGAGAGCTTCAGGTATTCAGAACGAGGGAAATCAGGCAATAAGAAATGAAGCTAATGTATAGATTTAGAAAATTGTCTGTAAGTACTTGAATATACTAAACTTTACCTCTGTATCCTGTTTTTATCTTAGGATTCCTCATGTCACTTACACTAATCTGAGCTTCATACACAGGGCCAACTTTAGCATAGCGTGGACCACAAAAGAATGAAAAGTATTTGCTTTTGCACTGTACAGCCTGCTCAGGACTGCAATCTGATTTAGCATTGCCAAAAATTCATGCATTCCTATGCTTTCTTCTATACAAAATCTTTCCTGATAAAAAATATATGCATATGTTTTGGATAAGTATTCCTTCACTGATCAGTATTACCACGTCTCCATCCCACATCCCCTAAGGCACATTCACCAACCGAAAGGCAGTGATACGGGTAGCCCATGCTCAGTGGCCAGGAGGCTCCTGTCAGACTGAGTGAATCTGTTTGCTTTTCCATCTGCACGGGCACTCATTTGGCTTTATCTCCTCTATCCAGATGCTGATTTTCCCCAGCTTTGTAGGAAGCTGATAATCTGAGATCCTTTCACCTTCTGTCAAATTTAGTTGAAATTGGCCTCTGGACTCAAAAGTTATTAGGAGGAAAACCAACATAAAATGCAATCATGTTCACTTCATTTTTTGCTAATTCATTTTTGTAGGAAATGCAGCCAGCCAGGGATTGGACTCCAACTGTTGCCTTCTGTATTTATTTCCACAATGAAAATACCAACATCAGCCACGAGACATGGTTACAAAAGTGAGAGCCCCGGAGAACAACAACACACCAGGCAATGCTTCCTGCATTTGGTTGGCCGCCACTGCTAAACATGAAGACCCAAGAACAGGATATATCAGTGAACAGGAAGCAATGAATGAGCAAAAGACTTGTGCTCTGAGAATCAGTGAATACCTAGGCTATTCCTGCCTGTTTTTCATGGCTTCTTATCTCCCTCATCAGCCTTTATGGTCTGGTTGATCAACTCTTCATTCTGCATTTTGCAAAAAGCCCCCTAAAGCCAAAGTGATTAATGCTGGGCTTAGAGATTAGCTCTTTAATTCCAAATTTTCAGCACAGCTATGAGTACAGAACAAGGCCAAGGAGAAGGCAAGGGGGAGTTGTACTTTGTCACCCATGTTAGCCTTGATCTGGTCACTGAAATGGAAAGCTACCAACGGTGGTAAGAAACTTAAAGAGTATGGAAGATGTTACTGAGCACAAGAGAAAGGGTGCCCTGAAAGGCTTATGCTTTCACTGTGTCAGCACTGAAATAGGATGTGATAGCAGCAAACATACTTACATTCTTTTCCTGAACACATGTGGGGAATAGGCATTACTTTGCCAAGGGAGGGCAGAAAACTTCAAGTGAATAATGTCAGTTTGTATTTACTTCAGATTTGAATTTCTATCAATTATTTAATATTTGCAAGGCAACCCTCCATAATTAATCTATCGCTGAAGACTGTTTACTCTTTACCAGTAACATTAAACTCTCAGTGACATACACCCAAGCCCTTGGAGATCCAGCCAGCTAAAAGGTTTAGAAATCTTAATTTATTTTTACACACTGCAAACAAATCTATTTAATTAGAAAAACTTGCCTGAAATTTTAGTCAACATTAAATCAATTTTTTTTTCCTAATAAATGATGTTAAAAGTGTTTGGGAAAACATCTAGCACTTTGAGTAAAATTGGTGTGAACTATATTGCTTGACTAAAAGACAAACGTGTGATTAAAAAGACAGCCCTTGAGCCAAAGCACTCAAAACACAAAGCGGAAGCCTCCAGCTGCCCATGGTCAGGCAAACAGCACGGTACAGCAAATTGTCAGGATAATGGCAAATACTGTGTTGTACAGTGTGTCAGAGGAACACATCACCTCACCACAGGGAAGCCCCAAATTCCTGTACTTGTGAGACCCCCTTGTGCTTGCAGAACTGGAAAGCCCTAGAGCCCACCCACATATTTCTCTGTTGAGCATTTGCAGGTAACTGTTCTAATTAAACACACGACTTCAGGAATGTTCGTTGATTCATGGTCTATGTGAATTCTCCGGAGCAACTAGTCGTATCAATGCTTAGGTTTGGAGGAATGAAAAATCTCAGGCATGTTAACTGGATCTTCCAATCATACATGAATATTTCCCCTCTAGGACATGCATCAAATTAGGAATAATGAAAACTTCTACTCAGTTGCCAGTATTATACATGAAAAAGTTTCACATTTCTTCAGTTAACTTATCCACAAAATGCAACTGTAATGGTCGTACTATTCTAGTAATAGTCTTCTATCCAGACTATGCAACTCTGCATCTGTATTTTGATTTACACTCTGCTGCTTTCTTATGACACATATAAATTACGGCTTATGCCATAACAAATGACACTTTTCAATTTTTAAATATATGTTGGTTTCTGATAGGAGGCACTTTTTTCTTCTTGCTGTGACTACCCCTTATGTAACTTGACCACTTCAGCCAGTTTCCCAGATATCATGCTGGCTTCTAAACTTTTGGGTTAGTTTCTATGATAACAGTCAACTTTCTGAATCTTATTTTCTCTTTTACATTGTCCTTGTAAACCTTCTCCTTCGAGATAGATGGAATAAAAGATGAAAAGACTGAAAAGCTCTTTTGCATGGAAAGGTAATTCTGTACAGTTGCTGAAGTAAGCACTAATTTGCTTTTCTCAGTATCCAGGTTTTTTTCCAGTATTAAAGCCCATTAAATGAAAGTGGGAGGAAGCTGACCTTCCTCACAACAACAAGATATGCAACTACAAGTTAAGTTAGACCTCTATTTATTTTTCATCTGAACATATTTAATAAAGTTATGGAGAACATAATTGTTCATTTTAAATTTACGTAGTGTTTGCAGATATTGCTGCTTGCAAGAAGTACCTAATTTCTCATCTACAACCAGGTGCATGTTACAAATCCCAATGTGCCACAGGCTGTTTAATACCTTGACAATTGCAAGTAAGATTAGCCCTGTTACAAAGGCAACCACCCACAGGTTAATGCAGTCTGAATTTTCTTAATGAAAGTAGTATTTTTATGCCTTCATTAATAATAAAGGCATGAATCCTGCTTATGTGGGCACTTCTGTTGTCTTGAAGAGGGAATAAAAAGAAGTTACAAACAGGTCTGAGAAATTAATGAATTAAGATGTACAAGCAAATTTCCTGACACATTTTTATTAACACTGTAAAGAATTATTTAACCAGAATATAGAAGGGGTAAAGATTTTAAGGTTCCCAAAGTCTAGAATATAATCTAGACAGGTCTGCTTCTGAGAACAGACAGAGAAGTTCCTTTCACATTGCAAAGTATGTTTCTCTACAAATCTCAAAGGACAGAGAATCCTTGGTCCAGTGAAAGTCTCAAGCATGTGCTTCACTTTAACATGTATGAATGGTTCCATTCACTATTAGACTTGGATAGGGTAAATCACAGTCTTAAAGGCAAACATGTATTTATGTGCTTTTTGGACTCAGATTTTGAATGGCATTTCTATTTATCCAATATGTACATTTCCACCTCCCTTTTTTCTATATCCCTTTATAGGACAGGCATAAGGGACATAGCACTGGCTGACTTAACAGGAGCCTTAAATCTGCATTTCATGACATCTGTGAATTTTAAAATCACAGACTTTAATTAATGTAAGGAGTTAATGTTTCCACTGAGTATAAAACAGCTGGATGTCATATGCCACAATTTATTTACTCACTGAAGAAGATAACTTTGGTATGTTCCTTGAGTTTTTACTTGTTGCAAGAGTTCAGGTCATTTTGCTAGCAGTGGAAATACACTGCGGTGTCCCCAGAATCCCAGCGCTGTCCTCCAAAGCTCACATCTCCAAACTGCAGTGGAAGTCACTGGGGTTGCTTTTCCCCTGTCAAAAGAGATGTTTCTTTCTGCTTTCAAGCATGATATGGAATTATTACCATTTGGATAACTGTGTGGAGACCAGAATCCAAAGCCAATTAGAGAATGATGATGTAAGGCTGCTAATTTACAATTACCACAACACCTGTGACATTTATAAATATTACCTCACAAAATTCCTGTGTCCTTAGGTAAATCCTTATATTTCACTTTTGCAAAATGGATCACATATGTTCCCTGCCTCTGTGACTTGACAAACATCTTTTTATAAAGCGAGCCGCTTTAAAACAGTTTGGCATTTAAAACATTTGACAAGCAGGACTGCTCCTAACTTTTTACTGCTTTAATTAAGAATCAGGAGAAGCTACCAAACTTATGGTTAACTGAAGAGTCTGCCTAAGTGCCAGGAAATACATGACAACCGAACACAGAGAGATGAAACCCTACAATGTAAGAGGCTAGGATTTAAGCAATGCGTAAATGTATCAGTACTGTCTCTATATTAAAACAGAATTGCTACCCTTATCATTTGTTTGGACCAATAATATCTACAGCATAATATTAACAATGTAATTGGTCCTTTTTAATGGTAATAATAATGGTTTCCTGATGGTTTCCTGATGGTATCAGATGGGTTCACCAAATTAGGCAGTTGCAACCTATCAATTCCTTCAGCCTGCACTAGCTCTGGTTTCAAAATACTTCCAACATTTATTCCCTGGAAGACTGTTAACTGAAATTACTCTTTCTACAATAAGGATGTGAAATAGCTTTACAGCAGCAGCAAATGGTGTCCAGCCTGTTCTTTCAGTTCTGCATGGGAAGAGGAATATCAAGAAAGCCATGCAAGAACTCAAGCTGCCCAAGGTATTTGCTTGTACAACAGTTACAGCAGTTTACAAAGGTACCTCCTGTCAGGTTTTTGTCCCCATCATTCAACCAACAAGTAGTAAACTGACCCAAGGAAAGTGCCCTGGACCATTTCCTTCTGAAATATAGGAGGTGAACTTAAATATGAAGATAATGGCAACTAATAGCTGGGAGTCAAAAACTTAATGCAATGTTATGATTGTTTCACAGACACCAGGGGTGGCAATGTTATTTTAAAATCTTCATCTCATTGGAGGCCACTTCCTCACAACTGCAACAATATAAGGATTATTAATTATACTGGGGCCATTTCTTCAATTACATGGATGGGCACACAGTAACATACAAATGCAGGTCATGATGCTGTCAACCCCAGGTCTCGTTGTTAATAATAACATAGATATCCCTGATTTTTCCTGTGTTACTTACTAAGTGAGGAACTAATGGCATGCAGATTGCATAATGGGGCTTAACTCAGAAATAACCTATTGTCGTGGTTTAAGCCCAGCCGTAACTCGCGCAGTTCTCTCTCTCACCCTTCTCTCTTTCTTCCCCTGCGTTCCCGCGGGGATGGGAAGGAGAATCGAAGGAATGTAACTCCCACAGGCTGAGATAAGAGCAGTCCAGTAACTAAGGTATAACACAAACCACTGCTACTACCACCAATAATAATAATGACAAGGGAAACAAGGGAAGAGAATACAACCTCTCACCACCCGCTGATCGATACCAAGCCCGACCCACCAGTGATCTACCCCTTCCGGTTAATTGCCCCCAGTTTTTACATCCTGGGCATGATGTGCTGTGGTATGGAATACCTCTTTGGTTAGTTTGGGTCAGATGTCCTGTCTTTGCTTCCTCCCGGCTTCCCCTCCTCCCTGGCAGAGCATGAGACTCAGAAAGTCCTTGGTCAGACTGAACATTTGAGCAGCAACTAAAAACATCAGTGTTAACAGCGCTGTTTCCAGGCTGAAAGTCAAAAACACAGCACTGCACCAGCTACTAAGAAGGAGAAAAATGACTGCTACTGCTGAACCCAGGACATCTATTTATTCTCTGATTTTTTTGTGACATTAAAAACCAAGTGAGTAAAAGTGACTACTAAACTCAGTCAAATTCCACTGCTTATGTCAGTGGGATTTACATGAACCAATGACCTTGCCTCTGACTTCAGTTGCACCCGCATAGACCCTGAAAAAAGGCCAAAGGAACTATCCAAAATTCACACTAATACAAAGTGGAACTTGAACTTGTCCAATCATCTTCAAAAGTAATTGTATCTCTCTCCCTTTTTCCCAGTAGCTCTTCCTTGGTCTCTCTTGTCCACAGTCTCTACCTGAAATGTCTTTCATATCTTTCATATCCTTCTCACATATCTACCTCCTTTGGGGATGAAAAAAATAGGTATGAGTAATCATGCCACCTCATAATATGATATATTGACAGACTATTTTCTCCTGTTATACTTGGCTAAAAATCATGCTTGAGTTACATGCCAGTCCCAGTTTATCTTTCCGAACTCAATTTCAGATGAAACACCTATCATCTTGATGTTTCCAGAAATATTTATGTCAAAGAGAAAAGCCTCATCTGATTGCCTATGGACTCAGTGATGTGCAACCATGGTTCAGCCAAAAGATAGAAGGATTTTCATAAATATCCTAAATTCATAAAAATACTAAAAGTATCCAGTTCTATTTGTGGGGTCAATTTCCATGTTTAAGCCTTTGAGTACCGCTTCTTCCAAAGTTACAGTTTTTCCTGCATCAGGGAAAGACTGACTCCAGTTTATCATCTAAGACTCTCACGTGGGGGGGCTTAGGAACAGATGATTCTTGATAATGAAATATTTTACTATACAAGTGTTCTTTAATTTGTAATATCATCCAGAGTACCTTGGTTCTTATCCCAAAATAGCAACATGGAGATGAAAGATTCCTTAGACATCAAATAACCCACAAAAATTAAGTGACTTTCTCTTTTGTGATGAAATACTGTGAAGAGGGAATGGCAGTGTGATAGATACCCTTGGAGGAAGGCAGAGTCAAGCCAAAAGGACAAAAAGTCAATAAATTACAGAAGCAAACTGAAAATATGGACACAAGGATTTCAGCTGTATAAATCATGGCAGCTCCAATGGCACTGTCCTGATTTATTCTTTCTGTGGGCCTCGTCAGTTGAGCTATGCTGGCTCACTCACAGAAGATACAAAGAAAATTGAAATGCTCTGAGGTTAACAGCGGGCTCTGTCCCTCTCCACTGTGTCCCCTGGTGTTGGTTACCAAATCTGCAACCTCATCCTGGTGTATGAAATGAGAAGAATAGAGCCAGGCTTCAAGAGGCAGAAACTGCAGCTGTGTTGTGAATGAAATCAGGACAGCCAGTGCAACAAGACTTGCCTTCTCCCCATCTCCTCTCATCTCTGGCATTCCAAGGCATAATCAGTATCTCATGAGGACCTCAGGCAGAGGTTAACGTCTGGGCTCTTCTCCCTTCCCATGTATTAGGTGACTTTGAGCACTACCCAATTTAGTATGGTATGAACTTCTGCCCATTCCCTGGGCCCTTGGGCAAATATTCTGGGTATTCACCTCTAAAGATAGCTCTCTCCATAGGTCTACAGCAGAAATTCACCTGTTCCAATACAAAAGCGTGATGATTTCTGGCTTTATTTCTCATATTAGAAGATGTCTCCTTGTCTTCTTCAATACTCCCAACTATTTTGCTGCTTCTCTCCTGTTTCACTCCTGGGGATGCAGAAATAGCAAAGTTTAAAATCAGAAATAGCAGAGATCAAAAGAGCCCTCAGATCATCTCACCACCCTCCTGAATGTTCCCCAGGGCACCTTCCCCAAATTTGTTCAATCCTGCTCCCTGTGACTTTACTAATAGGGCTTTCAGTGACTTCCTTTGGTAGACAGCTCCACGGTGTTGTGTTTCTGAAACTTGACAATGGCTATTATTGCTCCTAAAGGGTGAAAATTAGGAATTTTGCCTTTCAGCAATTTTCTCCTCCATTACTAGAAACTCTAGCTCTAAATTTCAGTTGACCCTCTAGGTCACTATTAATCAACCTTATGTATCATTTGAAACTCCAAGACATAATCTTCACCTTTCTAGTCCAGAGTTTTAAATTCCAGAAGTGGGTTTTTTTAACATAAACATAGTAAATACAGCATAGAGTAACATGATATGAGGATATTATATTCTTGACTAGTACCACTGGTCACTGTCAAACACTGCCAAAGAATTATCCAAGCCTGAGCTTAGAAGCCAGGGAATAGGGATCCAAGAAGCTTCTTGGAAATTAATGAGAAATCACATGGCAATATTTCAACAAAAAACAAATAGATACATAACAAATGAGGCCAAATTCTTCACTCTCTTATTCCCTTTACAAGTTCTTTGGGCAGGAAGTGTGCTTCTCCATCTGGCATCGAGATCTCTTTTTAAGTTTACTAAATTGTATGCAATTCAGTACATAAAACTCCTAGTAAGGTGGATCCATTTAAGCTTCGCCTGAGTAGAATATACATGAAGGTAGCATATCTTCTCTTTGATCTTGACACAGTGCCGTGCCTTCCAGTAGGAACTGGAACTCTTTTGAGTTGTCCCCAGGATTCCCTTCCTCACTGGGATATCTGGAGAGCTTTGTTCACCCCAAGACTTCAAACATTTTACTTTCATTTTTACATCACATTTCAAGTGTGTTTCATAAGGATAATATTAAGGGGCTGAGGATTTCCCTGAACCCCATGACCCACGAGGATAATTATTAGCCCATCATACAATAGGAGTTCATAAGGAGCACTTGAAATGGCCATTGTTATAACAAACAGGGACAGAGCATGAAGGCCCTGTGCCCTCCCCTCCCACCCAGCCTGACTTTTTCAGAGTAATCTCCCACAATCTCCTGAAGATTTTGTCATTTCTTCTGCATATTTCTAATGTCTGTATCTGTAAAACGTGGAGCCCCAGGACTAATCTGAAGTGGCTTCAATGTGTGTTAACATTATTGTTCATGGTTCTCATACCTTAGCCCTCAGCTTTGTAGCGACAGAGCAGGCTGACATGTTCTTGTTTACACTGCTATAAATATGGTGACCAACTTTTTGCATGTTCTGAATACGCTTCATTAATGATCAGCACTGTGTCAGGAATGAAGAAAAAAACTTTCTCATAGCCCTATCAAATGTCTGAGTCTTAAATATATTCCAAAGGCATACCTCAAAGCCTCCACTCCGATACCTGGGCAAAGACATGGACACCTGAAAATAATACAGGGTCAGATGAGGGGTGCACATCTGGCCAGAGATTCAGGGGATGATAATTTTCACTGATGCATGAGTTTTGGCTCTTACCCCAGGCAACTGATCTCCTATCAGCTAACCATGAAAATTGGTCACATATGTCTTCTGAACTCTTCACTCCTTTGATTTGACAGGGTTCTGCACACAAACATCTCCCCTGACCCTTTTTAGCTTGTCTCACAAATATTTTATCCCAATGATAGAGGGTGACCAAACAATTTAGGGCAGATTAGGATAGGGTTTAGTGGAAAATAGGAAATGTAATCATATTAAGAAAAGGGGGATTTTAACAGGAAGATGCGAGGAGAGATTTCTTTGCAGGCCTTAGGAAAACTAGGTTGAACTTAAAACCAAGATGATGTTCAAACTGTAGGGAACAAACCTGCCTTGGGCATAATTGCCATTCCTGTCTCCAATTTGTGAAATTTTGTAGTATGCCACAAAGGCAACCAAAAGTGTACAGATTGAACAACCAGCACTGTAGAGAGCTTAGTCCTTCTGCAAAGCTGGTATAAGCCTTCTCATAAAGGCTAAACCAAAGCCAGACCTGAGGTCAAGAGGAACTGAAGCTCAGTTTGGATGGAACTTTGAGTAACCTGGTCAGTGGAAGATGTCCCTACTCACAGCAGGGGGAGCTGGACTAGTTGATATTTAAAGGCCCCTTCCAACCTAACCAGTCTGTGATTGTATGAAAACATCCTATCTTTCTCAGATGACACCTGGCATTTTTCAGAAGCTAAATTGGTCCAAACGCAGCAAGCAATTTATTAGCAGCTGTGTGCTGCTGAATGGTTCATATTATTATTATTATTCCCCGTAATAATTCTGCTAGCAAAGATGCAGAGAAGAGGTACGTTAACTATAGGCTGTTTCTGCACACACACATACACAAAATTAGAAAGTTAAAGTTATTGCATTTTCTGCAGGAGCCAAGAAAGGTGACTTGAGCACAGTGAGCAGAACCTGGCTAGGCTGAGCCCACAGGAGGACTCTGGGAAAGTGTCCTTCTTCTGCGGCACCCTGGAGGAAGAAGAGTCATGCATTATTCCCACCAGCCTCAAGCCACTGTCACTACCACCACAGCCCATTTTTCCTTTCAACAGAGATGGGACATGTGCAGAAAGAGACCACTGTCCACTCTTGAGAATGGGATCTGAATAACTAGATAGTCACCCTCCTGGCGTAATAAATCATTCTCTCCTATGCTCCTATTGCTGAATACTTCCAGTGTATTATGTTTCAATATTTCAAGTACTTCTGTTGGTCAAAGGCAATACTGATTTTCTGGAAGTAGTTTCATTTGCATTATACTTGTACAAAAACATGATTTATTTTAAATGTCAGGAGTAAATTATAGTTTTACAGATTTTGTAGAAGGTTTTTCTTCCTGACAAAATAAATTATTCTTCCCCCAGAATTACCAGGTTTCCTCAGGTCTTGGTTTTCCTCCTCTTTATTTAGAAAGGCACACATACGAGTACACTAAATATTTATGAATATAATTTATGAGCCCAGTTGTCTGTTTCTTGCCAAAAGTAAGAAGTTGGTCTGTGTGTGGTCTGAAAAATCCTAACTATGACCAGACTGCAACCACAGAGGTGATGGCAACTTCACATTCATTGGGAAAGACGTCCAAAAATTCCATATATGACATAGAAAATATATCCTAAATAATAAGGAAACATACATCATCTCTAAGCTAACCAGGCTGTTAATTCAAAATAAAAGGCAATAAGGGAAGTTAAGCACAAGACATTTGTCAGCAACATTACAAAAGACATAAGAACTGAAAAAAGTGTGGTTTTCCTGGCTGAACTGATTTATTTTGCTTTGGCATATTTGCTTAATGGCTTCTTGTTATCTTTAAACAAGGTGATTTGGGCTTCCACTCAAAAATTAAAGAGTCCCCCCATTGAGTGTATGAGAAGCTGGATAAAGCCTCAAGATGGGATACGACACACTCAGGTGACCTCCCAAGACTCTTTCATTGCAGATGATCCCAAGTAGTGGTTTTCATTGATTAACATACAATTCTTCACAAGCAAAAATGCCTTTTACCCTAGGAAAATACAGCACGATTGTGAACGAATCACTGGTATTTGCTCTTCACAATAAGAAAAGACATCAAATTAATATCCTAGAAATTACAAAACCAAAGGTTTGCATAGGGTCTTTGCTATTCTCTTGTATTTATCAGGCTAGAATTCCTCCCAACCAACTTTATGATATGAGTGAAGCTAAGAACTAAGAATATTTTAAAAACTAATTTAAAAGCAATATAAAAGATTTGGGGTTTATTTTCAAAATAATCATTCCTGTAAGTTTAACATGGTGAGGGGATCTGAAGAGGTAATCACAGGGAGTGGACTTTTCTGAAGCCATTATTATCTCATTCCCACTGGATGCGGAACGGGAGAAATGCATTCTGGCATCATGCAGTCCCCACTTTGTGTTTACTAGCTTTGCTTGTCTTTTGAACTGGGGAGTTCCCGCTTTCATACCTCTAGTGTACAATTTACAATGTAGATCAAATACTTATAATTAGGTTGCTTTTCATGTTCCCCTAGGTGCTGCTTTAAGCTTGTTTTACAAGATTTTGGTGAAGAGCAGCATATCCTATAAATTCAGTGTTTGAAATCCACTGGGACTCATGAAGTATCAGTTTGAGGATTCAGAAACTTTGTTATATAGCAAAATTCTCTGCCATCACATATTGTGCCCCTAATTAAGGGAACTTTCCTCTTTACATTGTGGTTAAACAAAATCGCTGATCACAGATCTGCAGCTAATCATGTGTTCTTTAGAAAGGCAAACAATTTCTAAATAAGACGTGTTCGAAAGCTCCCAAAGTAAAGGAAGAGGTCTCTGGGCATTGAGTATTTGTCCATATGAACAAGGAACACCTTCAGGTCTGTCTCTGATAGTCTATGGATCTGTGGCTACTGTAAATGGATAACCTTCACAGGCTATTAGTTTTGTTTTTGTTAACCCACAGAATTAAACCCATGGGCACATTTAGAGGGTTTTTTCCCAGTCTGATCTTCCAGTGACCCCTCATTCTGCCTACAGGAGTTCAAGTATTTCTAAGGAGAATGCATAATCAATTAGCGATTTTTATGCAGTTTATCTTCATGGAAATTCAATCAAACATCACAACCTTCTCAAGCACCGTTCTTCACCATTGTGTCAGCCTCCAGAGAAGTCATGAAGTAGCACCCTTAATGAACTCTATAAAGCACTTATATGCTGTACCTGCCATTGTAAGCCTAAAAGAGCTCCTTAATTAGTTCTGTAAGAGAAAAGCCAATGCAGCAACATCTGTACAGGTTTTCAGATCCGGCACTTCCCTCCTTGTTTTTTAAGGGTTGAGAAATGCCAGTTCAGCTGGCCTATCATGCCATCCTAATTTCTCAGTCATTTAAAAATGATCAGAGTTGGTGGGGATGATTGTTGTTGTTTTCATGTAGATATTAACTTACTTTTAAATCTACTCCAAGCTTTTCCTTGCTAAAGACCTTGTAAGTCTATCATCTCTGGGTAGTCCGAACCTTTGCTATAAGGGAAAGCAATGCTCTAGGGAAATGCCTGAGAAAGAATTTGCAGATTTAACTGAAAAGTCTCAAGGGAAAAAAAAAAAAAAAACAGAGAAGCTCCAACAAAAGCATCTTCACATTTGCAGCTATTTGCCTCTGATGTTTTTCCTTCCTCTGGCCAATTACATTTTTAGCTAAGTTTGGTGTATAAGTGGCCCATATGAGCATTGGATCTGATTTATTGAACAATATAGAATCGTATCATAGAATCATAGAACAGTTTGGGTTGGAAGGGACCTTAAAGCTCATCCAGTTCCAAACGCCCTGCCTTGTGCAGGGACACCTTCCACTAGAGCAGGTTACTCCAAGCGCCGTCCAACCTGGCCTTGAACACTGCCAGGGATGGGGCAGCCACAGCTTCTCTCGGCAACCCTGTGCCAGCGCCTCACCACCCTCACAGGGAAGACTTCCTTCTTAATATCTAATCTAAATCTACCCTCTGTCAGTTTAAAACCATTCCCCCTTGTCCTATCCCTGCATACGTATCATCAATTCATAAATAACTGTCCTCTCATATATTTGATGTCATGTTTCTGTGGGTGCTCAAGGCATGAGAACTTCTTTCTGTATCTCCCCAACTGTGCTGCTCCTCCAGTGCCAGCTATGCTAGGGACCTGGAGCAGGTCTCCCCAGCTGAGCAGAGTGGTTTGTACCATACTGCACCTATGCTTCCTCAGAAGTCAGAAAATGCCAATATCAACTCAAGCTGCAAAGGTATCTCCTGAGGAGCAGAGCTGTCACTGATCTTTTTCATACAGGCTGATTGGGACCCTGCATGACCAGTGCCTTAATCTCCCGTGCTCAGCATGTCGGCCTTAAGCCTGAAGGACAACCTGAAATATGAGCAGAGGACATGGGTTTTGAGTTTGTACCTGTTCAAACCCACTCACACATCTGCGCTTCATCCTGCTCCATAGCTTAATTCAAAACCTGGGGAGATCACTCATCTCTGAAATACTAGCAAGAGCTACAAGCCACCCTCTGTTCAGTTTTATATCATCTTTCACCCAGCTATCTTTAACCAATTTGCTGGCATTAATTAAACCTCATAAACTCCTCTGGGAGTTAAATGAATGTTCTTATACACACTTTATACCAGCTCTTACCTTAAGAGAGCTTTTCTAAGTGCTCATTCCTGCTGACTTGTGCAAGAGCAGCAGTTAGTATGAATATGCTGACATTCTGAAATACCGCTCCTTGCAGGTAAGCCTCAATTTAGTTTTCCACTAAAGTAACGTGGAAAAACATACACTTAACCATACACAGTGTAACTTAAATATGTTGCATACTCAAGAGCATGCATGAAATAAGACATGTCAACCAGACTATTTCAGGCTTTGTAAGACAGCCAGTATACTTGCAAGTGAAATAGACTTTGGACATGATTATAAAGTTAATTTTAAATATCATGGAAACTGATCAATCCTGGCTTTTGGACACTGGGCTATGGTGGACATTTTTTAGCCTTTTAACTGACAATTTTTAGAAGAGCACTTTGATTTTCCCACAAAATCCCTTTAAAGCAGTCCATGTCCAGTCAGTTGAGCTGATGCTGTGCATTGTTATGGCAGTGATCTAAGTTTAACTCCTGGATTAATCTGCCAGTCTTCAGAGATGAGGCTTCTGGAGTCCCTTTGTTTCTTCCTGTAAAACACAGGTGATACTTCTGGCATTGCTGCAAGACAATCGTTCTACATTGCTGAGTAGACATCCGGTCTTGAAATGAAACATTTTCTTTTTCCTTGAACACAAGAGTTGCTGAAGTTTCAGTTCTGACTACCCATCATTTTGTCATTGGCTTTACTATGACCAAGATTTCCCTTGGACCAAAGGTATTCCATTGACAGACCCTTGGGCATAAATGGACCACTTCTAAAGCAGCATATGAAAAGCCAATCTGTCATGCATACACTTTAATTCTTTCTGCAGACACCCTGGAAAATCATTACAGGTAAATATTCAGAAAATTGTTGAAAGCCATTTCCCTTAGGCACTGAGAAAGTTAGGTTCAATAGAAAGCTGAAGTTATGTCAGCACTGCTCAATTAAGGGCTAAGTTGAGGTCTCATCACAACATTAAAGGTCTGTTTCTTATATGTGTTCAAACTGTGGTCCAACTTGTGGGTGCCCTGATCTGATGGACACTTTACCTCTATGTTTAGTGGCACATACATCACCTGTGTATTAAATAGCCCAGTCTAGAGGGCAGGAGTGGGCTTCACAGAATGATCCTAGCCCAAATTTCCGCTCTGCTTATGCTCAAACCACAGTGTCTCTTACTTTCTTCTTGTGCAGCTGCCTTAATCTTAAAATGTCATAAGCCCTCTGCACAGAAGTCGATCATATAGGGATTTTGTCAGTGCTAAGATACTCAAGAAAACTCCTGCATAAAAATTAATAAAGCTTGAGTGTAAACTTGTCAACTACACAGCTTTAGCTCCATAATGATGGAGTTTGGGGTTATTTTAGGCTTCGTGAACCTTGCAACATCAGAACTGCAGGCACGAGGCAGAAAAACACAAGTCCTAAACAGAGAGAAGAACCCGCAGAGCCATTTTAAAAGTGCTCCTGCCACAACAGCTCAGGCCCCTAGATACAGCCATCTGCCTCTTTTTTCCTTTCCCCTTTGCTATACTTCTCCTCCCATATGTTTTTCATCATCTTAGGTAGCAATTCAGGCATTCATGTAACTGATCCTAAGAAGTGTGCTGCATGTGATTAGCATCAAGTCACCAAAGAACAAAGAAACGCAATTAATCCCTGTTTAAATAAAGAACAGATTAGATCAGATTAAACATATTAGCAATGGGCAAACCTCAGATGGTTTGGAGACAGGACTTGGGCTAGAAAAGTGTTTGGGAGTGCCAGTATAACCCAGATCCTATCCAAACTTTCTGATGCTTCCATCCAAGGACGCTGGAAAGCACAAGGAAAGCTCTCCTGTATGATACTTTGTACTTCCTGCTCTCCAATTCAGTCAGAAAAAAAAACAGATTGTTCTTACGGTATGTTGACTTCTGGCACCAACACGTCTGATCCTGCTCAGAACAAGAAAATACTGAGGACAAAGTTGCCGATTTACTAAGTAGGGGGTTAGTTAAAAGGTGTTGCTATAGTTGATTGGTTGGTTGGCTAGTTTTGCTATGGGTTGAACTGTTTTCTAGACTTTATGGCAGAAACAACAACCACCATTCTTTTATCCCATTGATTTTTGTAATATTGCATGTGCA